>CANSGD010001243.1:0-724969 GCA_947645195.1 Patellifolia procumbens | reverse complement strand
TTGTTAGTTGTAATACGAAGTCAAAGTGGGCGAGTACGAGTTTGGCTGGACTCAAGTTCACACGCCCATGGGTAATGACCCACGACCGTGGGGTGTGTTCTTTCGGGAATCAGGAAGTTTCTGATTCGTGAAAACCAAGACTCACGCCCATGTCTAAAGGCCCACACCCGTGGAGGGGTTCCTACGCCCGTGTAGCGCTGCTTCACGGGTTTTCGAGCTTTCGTTTTCCCGAATTCTTATCTTTTATTTTCGGGATATATTTGTGCGGTTTATTTTCATCCTTACATATACCTATTCTAAACCGTCACAATTCCATTCATTAACTTTATTATTGAAACCCTAAACACAAGTCATCTTTTCTTTACAGAGAATTGAGCAGTTATTGTGAGACTCCAACCCTTGAGTTCGGGGTGTAGGATTCAAGGGTGGTGATTTAACCTTAGGGGCGTTCGTCATTAAAGGCCTGCACCGGTATGGTGGCGAAATCGCTTCTAAGACAGTGGCATCCATACCACGGCACATCGTTCAGTTGTCTGATGTCTGCAGATAGGTCTGATTCTTTATTGTTTTATAAAAATTTGTTGTTTGTTTGTTCTTCATGAATATTGCAATCGACAAACTTACTGATTTTCCAATGATAATCTTTTAGAAGCGATTTTCCTGATTGTTGTACTCATCTTGAACCGTATATACTAACCTATTTTCTGTTGATGTACCTTGGATTGAATTCCTTTAGTATTAATTATTGGTTAAGGTTAAGTTCTTAAAAATTAAGTCTTGTTCCATTACTTGGTTTTGGAACTTGATGATTGGCTTGTTTTATCTTCTAAACCCATAAATTAGGTTAAAACAAACTTACTTTCTATGATTTGGTTTTCTATGTGCCTCGATTTCAATATGCTAGGTTTTTTGAAACCCTACTTTGATTAGGCTGATTGGATGGTATTTTTCGTAGGTTAAATGGGAAATTTATTTTTGCGAAAAGGTTTGGCAAAATCTGCGAAAATGCAGGAACTTAAATGTGTCCGATTTGCGTTTCTAAGTAGTGTTTTTGGGTGGAAAAAAAGTTTTGAGAAAGACTCCCTACTCTGTAGCGAGCACTGTCCTGTCGAGTCCAAATTCGATTGGGAAAGGTGCTTTTCAAACCGTTTTAGTTTTTCGAGTCATAATTTAATTTGGTTTGATTCGATAAACTTATTCAGTACTATTATTTTAAGATTATCATTGGTGTAATGCGTGGGAATAGTTTTCTTGATTACACACCAAGTGTTCGATGAAAGGACTCAAAGGGCAAAGGTTGAAAGGAGAGCGATCAAACGCATATAGAATGCTAACGAGACTTATGTGCTCAGGGAAGTTTCCTGCTTATCCTCTATGCTATTAAACTCTAAATTTGCATAATATGTTTATTAAGTGCTTTGTTTTCTTTTACATACTTTATCATTGTATTATATTGCAATGTGGGGGTAAGTTAGAGTTTGAAAAAAATATGAATGTTGTTTGGCTCTCTTTGTAAGAGTGTTGGAGAACGAAACTTTCATATGAATTTACTTTGTTACAAATGAGAGTGTGAGTTTGAGGTAGAGACACCTAAGCAGTGAAGGTGGAGAAATTGGAAATTGTAAGTCTCGGAGACTCCATAATTCCACTAGGCTTTCAAATTCTTATTGATGAAATTTTTCAGTCTAACTTATTTGCATAGTGTATTTCATATATCCTTTGGGTATTTACATATACTAGTTGTTCCCCAAGGTATTATTTACTAATCATAAAATTAAAGGGTAAACAAACACTCAAGCCTCTTAAATGTGTCATATAGCAACACCTTTCTTTACGTGATAATCAGTTAAAGATCTACCTCTTTCTTCATTTTAATTTTGTTAATAATTATCACATCTAACATCTCACTTCATTACAGAAAGATAAAATTAATGTAACAGTAGTCAACTTGTCATGGAAAAAGGACATATATGGTGTATCAACTTAAATCCAGTACAACAATCACATAGGGCGTACAATGAGATGAAAAATACATGGTCAAATAATTTTAGAACAATGTAGTCGCAAATATTGTTCATCAAACTCTAAATCAATTAAAAGAAAGATTAACAATTAAAATAAAGTTTAATACATGGATTCTAGAAATTTGAAGGTCTATGCAATTGTGAATTATCCTGTCTAGCAGCAAGACCATATCACCCCCACCAACAAATAATCCTTGGGATCATCAGGCCTTTATACAACACCATGTGATTCCAAAAGGTGAATCTTGTCGACTCTTGAACTTCAGATTTCCATGTACTAGAGATTTTAAAGGAGTTTAGATGCACAAGAAATCATGGCTTCATGCTTCAGCCATTGAAGCTCCTCATCCTTGAAATTATCTGAACCAAATGAACTTTTAGCTCCACGCTTTGAAATGAGTCCAGTTTTCATAAATGCATATGCACAGAAGCACGAGAATTAAGATAAGAGGTTAATATACGTTAAACAAACACCATAACATATGAAAAGGAAAAGCACGTATAATCAATGTAGAAGTGTATTTCATCTCAATATCTCACTAAACACATCAACTGAGACATTAAAATTGCAGTCTGATATTGTTTTATGTTTATGCTCTAGCTTCACTATACTTGACATGCTAGAGACCCTACATTAACAAAAAGAAGCCCCTACCATACCCAATAATCAATTAATCATCTTAGAATCTTCTCCACATTGTCTGCTTGTTTCCTTCACAATGTCTAAAATTCAACCAGGTATGTTATACAAAACATTTCCGAATTTCCAGGCCTAAGGCTCAGGGAGAGTTGTGGAATGGAAGCAAATTCGTGAAGAGGGGTGCGATTTCACAGAACAAATTATACAACACCTCCACAAGAATAGAGAGATGATGCAAGCAACTATACTTAGCATATGATAATATTTAGGAATATTTAGCATAGAAGGAATTACTTGGTGCGCCAGTCGGAATCCTAATTCAGAATAATAAGTTTGTTTCTTTGGATTAGGATGTCAAGAAAAACAACAGTTGACTGAAAAGTAAGTTAGTGTGAAATTTCAAACAAATGGAGGTGAATTTATAGAATAGCACCCTTTTAGTATCATCTTGAGATCTTAGCCGCTTAGGGAAATAATAAGCTCATAAAAATTGTCTTCTAATTACGTAACTTTTAGCAATATGGCCAATATAAGATCCAAAATAGATTTTACTTTCCATTTGTACCCATTTTACTTAGTGTAATTTTGAAGCTCACACGTATTGATGCCCTTATATCTACACAAACTTTTAGATATTAATGTTGTATCACCTTCTTCTCTCTCTAGATTACTCCTTCCTTTTATATATTTCTCGTAACTATTACGGGTGAAGAACACTAATAAAGTTTAAAAAACAAATAAAAACTAAAAGAGTAGAAGAATTGAAACCCAAAAGGCATTCAGGATATAAAAATAATAATGCCACAATATATAACTAAACTTAGATGAAACGTAAACTCAGAACCATTAATGTTTGGAGAGGTGAGCTTGGTTCCCAATACGAAGAAAAATCCCTGGCCGTCTTCTATGATAAACAAATTGACAAGAGTCGCTTTGAGTGATAAAGTTTTTAGACCCGATGAAAAAATTGTATAGCACCAGAAAGGTTAAAGCAGTGGTATTCTAGGATTTACTATTAATTTCAGTATAAGCATAATTATATTTAGGAGAAACTGATTGCAATAAAGTTGTTTGAATTAACATATTCTCATCCAGCATTTCGGTTTTCATTAGTAACGATGCATAATTTTACTACATGATACGTACCTTTCAACAATGTAAGAATCCATTAAAGAGCATTAATAAATTTGACAAGTTATGCGTTTGGGCACATTTCATTTTTTGGTCTTATTGTTTCGACACATTTCAGTTTTTGGTCTTATTGTTTTGGAAAAGTCTGCCTTTAGTAGGTCTTCTACTGGTACCACCTTCAATTAATCCAGCAATAATCCCACCTTTTACCCCCATCTGCTCATATTGGTACGGAATAATTGCAACTTGTTTGACCATACTATATTACCGTTGACTTTTTATTAAAAAAACTTAAAAAACTAAAAATAAGACCCTCCCCCAGCCAACCCCCACACCAGCCGGAACGTACCGACTTCACCCAAAACCACCAATACCCAGCCACCAACAACAACCTTAACTACACCCAAAACCCTCATCGACCACCAAACCACCACCCCATCAACGCAAAAGTCTAAATTCAACCTGCCACCACCAAAGCAACCCAAGGACTGCCCCCATCAACCTAAAACCATCCAAGACAACCCACGAAACCACACCTACCCATCGCACCGCACGAAATCCCGCCCACCTAACACCCCGAAACCACTATGTGCAAGGAAGTACAATAAACCACCAGTCCAACACCACCAAGGAAGTAGCAATCCAACATCTTTCCTCCCTATATCTTTGTTTTCGAATTTGACAGCTCCTAGCACTCATACTCTTCCCTAAAATTCAAACAAAATCCATATGCAAATTGTGATATTTGCCTCCCAAACTCAACGTGTTCACAAGCAAAGCCCTCTATGAATCTGTTGAATTACAATTTCCAGGGGAAAATTTTCGACTAATTGAGAGGGGCTGGTTTCCCGGGGTGGGGAAAGGGGGTGACTCCGAGTGGGTTGGCTGGGGGTTGGTTCTTCTTTTTTTTAAGTTTTTTAAATAAATTTGATATAAATTTTAATTAAAAATTTAAGTTTAAAATATGCTAATTAACTATTAATCACGTAATTAGGAAGATTACACAACAGTTACCAGATCACTGACAGGTGACAGACCAATATGAGCAGATAGGGGGTAAAAGATGGGGGTATTGCTGGATTAATTGAAGGTGGTCTTAGTCGTGGAATACCGAAACAAGGTGAGATTTTTTCTGTTAATTTTACCTTTCGTTTTAACAAAAAAATATGCACAAGTTGTAAATGTTTTTAGAAGTTCCCTTGTTTTGGTGAGTGAATAAGGAAGTGAAAGTTTGAGAGGGAAGTAGTGGTGAGGGAAATCAGGAAAAGTAAGGGTGCAAATTAGGAAGAGATAAGAGAAAACACGGGAAAACGGGAGAAAAAGGAAAGGTGGGAAATGAACTATCAATTTCATGCTTTTACCCTCATATCATTACTCTTAGAACAATAACTCAACTCCTTGAATAAAAATCGAAACTCTTAAACAAGCCACCAAAGATCAAATTAGGGATCTTCATAAAACAATCGATTAATAACAATAAAAATTAGAAAAGAAGGATTAATGGAAGTGATATAAATGATAGAAGAGTTTGGAAGGAGACTTACAATGGAGATATGGGAAAAACGCGAGATGAATCCGCAAAGAGAGAAAAAGATGTATAAAAGATAACAATTTGCCCTCCCTAATCTATTAATCACTAATCACTAATGTTTAATCCTGTAATACGTTGACTACCAAACTACAAATTGAAAAGAGAGTACAAGGAAGAAGACTACAACTCATCCTATACGTCTTCCCAACCAGTCCAATTAACACACAGTGGAAATAAAGAGGGAAAGAAACAATGAGAAAAGTCCAAAATGAAACAAATGATTTTCATAGCTACAAACTTACGAATGTTTAAAAGCCTAGCAGAGTGCTTTAAAACAGGTCTAGGTCTGGGTTTTTTTTATGGCATGTGTGGGATATATATTAAATGCAACCAATCGTACATAATCAATTTGCAGGTAAGAATACCCCTCACCCCAGTAGAAGCGTGGAGCCACTATGAGATATTTATAAGGAAATTCACAAAGCGACATTTACTTGTTGCCAATGAAGATACAACTTTTGGGCTCGCATTACCTTCGATTTGCTTTCTCGATCTATATACTCTAAAGGTATGTGAAAATCATATCGATTTCTTGCTCCCTTGCATGCTCCCACTTTTTTTGAGAATGGGAAATCAGAAGAGATGTTTGCAGAATGAAGTCATTGATCTTTTGACTTTGAAAGCGAATTGTAAATGCGAAATATGCAAGAGTTAAAGGATTTCTTTCCTAATGATAAGGCTCTAATGGAACTTGCTACGTACAATTGAATCATCAAGTCGGGCAGGATATTACAGACATAGTCTTGAACAAGGTCAGCACTAATCTTCTGGTCTCCACTATAGATAGACAATTAATAATTTTTACCGACCCCTCTGTAAGTTGTTCCTAGCTCAACCCCAACGTATATGAGGACTTTTAGTCTATTTAAAAACCAAGGAAAGTGGCAGAGACACCAAAAGTCGTTGTCCATCCCTGTTACTTTACCCGTTTTACTCCCCCGTCCCGGACTCTGTGCAAGTTAGCGTACCACAATACCACCATCCAAGCGAAAATTTTACTAAGCTTAATACACACATTAGCATTATATCTATATCAAGCTTTAACTTCCTGATTTCCAGGATCATTTTCGCAACATCTATGTTATGTTATTTCAGGCTCTCGTCAGCCGGGAACAACGAAGTAGAGAGGTTAGCATTGCTTGAAATCAAAAACAAATTTAATGCTGATCTATTGGGTGTTATGAGCTCATGGAATGACACAGTAAGCCACTTTGCGAGTGGTATGGAGTTACCTGTGATCTTAGTTACAAGCGAGTGATTGAACTTGATCTAAGTTCCTCCAAACTCACAAGTCACAGATATAGCATGAAATATTCATCAACCCTACATTGCATTCTATAAAATAAACAATCTTTAAATAGAAAAAGTAACCTCATGGGTTTTGAGCAACTCTCATCCAGTCATTTTTCCATTAAAACCAAAATGCAACATGTCATTAGAGCAATAAATCATGTTAAACTTAGCATAAAAGGAATCAAATTTAAAAATTAAAACTCTATAATATAATAACCTGATGCCTGTAATTCCAGTACCCATTAGACCCAGCAACTAAAATGGCCCACCTAGTACCAATTGCACCATCATCAATATCGTTGGTGTGAGAAAAATCTGACGGTAATCGGATGAACTCGTCAAAAATCTAAAGGCTCTCGGTGAGTGAGGAATTCTAGACATTTAAAGGAGCCCGTGAACTATTGCTATCTTGCTGGTGTACGAACGTGCGTGAGCTTTTACAAGGTTTGGTGGAAAGACCAAAGCAGGAGGAGAGAGAGAGAATAAGTGAAGAGGAAGAGGAAGGCAAGATAGAAGCACAGCTGAACATGTGGATGTGGGAGGGCAAAACAGTCAAATAATTTACAAGGGCATAATGGGCAATTTACTGTTCATAAGCTACAGAAACTCCAAGTTCTCTCTTTTAAAAGAGTAGAGAATTGTGCTTTAGCCATACATGAGTCTATTGGGGAATATGTTAATGTATGAGACTCGCAAGTTTGTCTGTTAGCCTCACTGTGGAGATTGAGGGAGAGTAAGGGAACTTCCATGGGTTTTAATATCGTTTGGAACTCTTGTATGTTTCATTGAGTTAAGGTTGTATACTTCTGCTTATTGCATAGTTCATGCTGAATACTTTTATACATTGCTTGTTTGGAGTTTCTGTGAATAGTACTCGTGAAGAGTCTAAGTTCGTTGACCATTTTTAGTCCAGTGGGCTAGAAGATTGGTTAAATGATCAGTTTCGGGTTTTTAGTTGCAACTCTAGTGCTAAGTCATGTCTCGAACTAAACCCTATAGTTGTTTCTATTTGGGTTGTTGAATTATATTAGTTGTTTCTTGAGGACTTAGCGTATTAGGTAAATTTGGAGTACTGACAAATGAATGTTATCATGTTTCATGTATTGATTGATCGGAGGTTAGTATTCTCTTTGTCTAAGGTTTTAGATAAGACCATTTAGGACTCCATTTTTGAATGCAGAAGTTTAAGAAATTCAGTTTGGTCTTGTGCCAAGTGAGTAAAGATCATTCAAGGTTGAAAGAACAATATGATTTCTTAAGAGGATAATAATTATTCTTTAGATCCCTTTGGGTTTATACCTACGTGGGGGTGCTCGTCTTTTCAACTGTTAGAGGTTTGTGTCAGTAAGCTCATGAGTGGTTAGTTGTACTCCAATATCTATTAAAGAAAGTTATGGCAATAACTTGGTTTGTTCTCTTGTGGGGTTTGTCTACCTATGTTTGGATTTCTATCCTCTTGGGAACCACAATTGTTATGAGAACCTAGTTCTCTGTGGTTGTTGAGTAAAGCTGAAATTGATGGTGTGCTAGTTTATCCTCGGATGAGCTTAGTTTGTTGGATCTGATTCACTATGATATGCTTTTAGTTGGCATTCTGGCATACATATTATAATTCATGGTCATATTTATGTGTTTGCTACTTACTTTCATGTAGTTTATCCCAAGCAAGGTTGATGTGTATTTCACCTAGGAGAAGCGAACTATAAATTGGTCTAGCTACGTCCAATCTTGTTGGTGGACTTCTTATTTAGAAATAAGTAATTGGACTACTGAGACATTAGATATTCTCCAAGAGGTGACGGACATGTCACAAGGAGTTACTATGACTTATGTTTAGAACTTATTTGGGGAAGAAGAATTGTAGATGACTATGATCCTTGTGACGTATCATACATCTTTGTGTGAGTCTTGCCTAACCATAGTGTAGAATATTGTTGTTTCTAACCTTTATGGTTTATTAAAGGTTGTGATCTTTGAGAGGATGAGGGCAATAAATGAATTAACAAGAGGTTCATTTGAGCTTTGGTTTGACCTATGTTAGTTCTCTCACATATTTCTAATCTGTCTGGGCTAATGGTTGACTTTGCATTGGCTTCCTTAAGCTTGATTGTATATCAAGTGGATTTTCATAGTGTCTTCCTTTTGTAAGACATCTTAGAGGAGGAAGAGTCATTAAATCTTACGGGATTCAAAGTTACCTAATGAGGTATTCTCAATGAGTAGACTAGAACGGTCTGTGAGCAGTATGTGATTGGACTTATATCAGACGCACGCTATTTATGTTGATATGAAACCGCAGGTTTCAATTGCTTGAGCCATGACATAGTATGGAGATGAGGTAAATATTATGGCTTACTGTTGTAAGGCAAAAAGGTTTGATAAAGACACCTCTAATCTCAATCTTGTTTTTGAGCGTGTGTTGCAATGGATTCAACTAGAATGTTGAAGAGCTAGTATGAACCGTTATGTTCTGCTTCTGTGTACATGTTGTTGAATTTATTTAGAAAGTGAAATTCTAAATGGTCATGCTCATGCTCATGCTTATGCTTATGAGTATATATGCCAGTGGATTATCCTTCTTAGGTATATTCTAGGATAGAACTAGAAGGACTCACCGCTTTTTGAAAAGATGAGCAGTGATTTCTCAAGATAAGTTCTTTTGGACTATGTCTGTGATATCATGTGCTATTCTCGCTTGGGTCACGTATTCAAAGCCCTTGTGGTACTTTGACTATTGTACTGTGACAGGACAATCTATAACCTTCGTGGTGGTTCAACTTGGTTGAGCTTGATAGATTAAGGAAGCTATAGCCCTTGTGGTGGTTCAGTTGGCAATTGCACTTGATAGATTATTGGCTTATATGGTGATGCTTTATGTATTTACTCACAGTGATGGATGTTCATAGCCCTTATTGATTGGGTGGTTCACTAAGTTCAATTGATGGATATGTGAGAATCCATAGCCCATATTTATTGGGTGGTTTTTCTAGTGGACTTGATGGCTTTCTGGTTTGTATGACCGAGGCTGAGCACAGTAGCTCTTAATATTCCCATATCCCAGGCTTTTGGTGGTCTATGGAATGGACTTAATTGTTACACCGTCGGTTACTTTGTAGATGAGGGAACACCCCATCTCACTAAATGGTAGTTCAATCCTTGGATACTCTTATGTAAGTGCCGAGCTTTCCATTTACTGCTCAATTTTCTAGGGTGTGTTGTTCCATTCGCATTTGTGGGGGATTGTTGGAATCCTAGTGTAGAATTCTCGGAAAACACGCAAGCAAGCCCGAATCGCATTTTTTGGTAGTTGTAATGCGAAATGGAAGTGGGCGAGTACGAGTCCGGCTAGACTCAAGTTCACATGCCCGTGGGTAAGGACCCACGACCGTGTGGGGTGTGTTCTTTCGGGAATCGGGAAGTTCCTGATTCGTGAAAAAACAAGACCCACGCCCGTGGAGCGTTACTTCACGTGTTTTCCGGCTTTATTTTTCCCGAATTCTTATCTTTTATTTTCGGGATATATTTTTGCGGTCTATTTCCATCCTTATATATACCTATCCTAAACCGTCACCATTCCATTCATTAACTTTATTATTGAAACCCTAAACACAAGTCATCTTTTCTTTAGAGAGAATTGAGCAGTTCTTGAGAGACTCCAACTCTTGAGTTCAGGGTGTAGGATTCAAGGGGTGTGTGTTAACCTTGGGGGAGTTCGTCATTAAAGGCATGCACCGATATGGTGGCGAAATCTTTTCTAAGGCAGTGACATCCATACCGCGGCACATCGTATAATTGTATGATGTCTGCAGATAAGTCTGATTCTTTATTGTTTTATCAAGATTTATTGTTTGTTTGTTGTTCATGAATATTGCAATCGATTCATTATTTTCCAACAACCCACAGAGCTTTCCCCTCCGAAATTTCCTCCATTGTAGCTTCCAATTGAGTCTCTCTCCTTTGTTGTTTAAATGCTGTTGTAAAAGAAGGAGAAGTCAAGGCATGCATAAAAACAAGTATAAATAAGATCAATTACCCTAGATTACATGAAGTTAGAGAACATGGCTTCAGATTCGGTTGATTGATGGAGAGTGAATAAACAGGTGTTGCTTTTGCTGAAGTGAAAAGTATAGTTGATGGCATTTAATGATTGTCGATGGTGCACAAAATTTTTTGTTTGAATTGCAAGGAGAAATAGTTATTGGTTACTAACTTACTACGTGGTGAAGAAGTATATATTTTTGCCTTTAAGAAAATGTTGGAGATGCTCACAACTTGAATCATTCATAAGTTGTTAAGAATTGGAGAGTGTTTAGGAGTAAACAACATGTTCAACAACTGAATTTCTTATTATTAAATGATATGAGTATGAACCCTATTTATATAGTACAATGACCTTGGATGATAAGCTAACGTAAAATCCTAATAAAGATACTTACCTAATATCATAAGGGTTTTTCGTTTCCTTATTAGTATAGGACTGTAATATAATATACTTACCATAACTCTAATACTCCCCCTCATTCGTAGGGTAGCAACACGAACACTATGATTGAAACAAAATATTAAAAAAAATACTAGGAGACTAATAAGAAGTGAATCAATCAATGTCATCAAAACCACCCTTTAAAATTAGGAACAACCAATAAACACCATTTTTGGATTAGGAACAACCAATAAATACCCTTTTTGGATTATGGACAACCAATCAACTTTCATGACCCAATTTGTCACTTAGGTCATCAATGATACACAACTTCACCAACACGATGCTCAATAGCACCAACACAATAGCTTGGATGGGCCACCATAACCCATCACAATAATGATGCATAACCGCATCAAGCTAACTAGGGATCCAACTAGGATTTTGTAGAAACGATGCACAACTGCATCAACCAAACAAGATCACGTCTTTGTAACACACCATCCAATATACCACAAGCAAGATCACATCTTAGTGATACAAAATCTACCAAACAAATAGATCACACTTGAAACAGCGGAAGACATAGTGAAAGACGAGTACAACAATTTGCATAAACAAATTATAATACGTGTCGTTTGCGTATACAAATTAATAATTTATAATACCTATATTGACCTCAAAAATATAAACATAGTAAAGGATAAGTAGGGTCGATCCCACAAAGAGACTAACTAATTCACTATAAACCAAAGTATGACTAATTAGCAACTATTCACAAGTTAAACTAAAAACAACAATTAACACATATTTACCTATTTACATAGAATGGGGGTTTTGTAAGATAATATTGACGAACTAATTAACGGAATAAAACTATTCTACTATTTACAAGTGGTGACGACAAGCAAAACTTATGTAGCGCATAAATATTTAGATAACCATGCTTTTGAACTTGGACTAAAACACCTTCAAATTACCGATTATAATTAATAAATTAACTGCGGAGTCTAAGATAACAAAGGCTCCTTATCTTCCCTTAGTATCAATCAATCTTGAACTAAGCCTAAGATCAATTCTAAACCAAACTAACCTACACAAGTATCTTTGCAACGAGCGTATATTAGAAATAGAAGCATTACGAACTAGGAAGACCTCATTAATGCTAACCAAGTCATACACATAAATGTATAAATCAATTAGACCAAATCATATCCTCTAATCTAAATCCGTAACATCTTTGCAGGTCAAATTTAGATTAGTTGTTACTATGGTTTATATAATTTAAGCTAAGCCAAACTATATAAATAACATTAGTCACCAATTCAATTTATGAAAGATAACAACCATAACATCCAAAAGCTAAAACATAATTAATCTAAAATACAAGAGTAGCAATAAAATCAACAAGGTGGAAGTTAAGGGAATTAGGGAAGGGAAGAACTTATGTAAATAGCCCAAGTTCGTCAGGTCTTGCTTGAAGACGGCACCGCGAAACAAGTCGACTCCCTCACTAACCTTGGATGAAAGACTAACCCTTCTCCAATGGTTGTCTTCTTCTTTCCCAATTACCCAGAAAATCTGACCCTCGAAGTCTCTTGCTCTCTTGCTCACACTCTATGTAATTGCTTGCGTACCCATAACAAATGGGGGATTGATATATTTATACCCAATTCGTATTATAAAGGTATGTGATAAAACAGATTGATAAAATCATGAAAAGATAAAATTAGGTTTAAGATAAACTTTATCTTCTCCCGATCAGTATATTGCTCAAACTCTCTTCTAATTTTATCTTCTTGATTTAATTAACTGGGCAATAGAAATCAGATTGAAGAAGATAACTCAAGCCCTTTGTTTCTTCACTGTGACTCTTCTATTCACTTCTTTCTTCTGTTTTCACACGTGTAGACTTGCATATTTGCTGAAATTGTATAAGTTTGGTGATCCAAACATATAAGAGCCAACTAATGGAGAAAGTTAGTGCCTTTGAGTCAAGTCCAAATTCCATCACGTATATTTTAGTCTAATAAATAAAGAAACACCAGTTAAGCTCAATTTACTTGTAATTACATACTGTATAAATAAAAACTATAATAAATAAAAGTATTAAAAATCCTAGAATATCATATAGAAGACAATCAAATTAGCTAAAATTAGGGGGTAAAAATATCGACAATTGCATTACCAACAAATCGCCATTGGAGGAAGACCAACAAAGCAATAGTCGACCTAAACTACACAGCACACATGCCATTTTGCAAGAGTGCACCTATGTAATCACCAACGAAATTACGCAAACAAAGTAAATCTTTGACTAAAGGACAAATTAAGAAAAACAACAAAGAAGCAACATCAAGAAAGAAAGTGAATGCTTCACGTATCTTGCTGGGCAACAACACCACTTCAACAATGTCACACACCGTAACGAAAGAAGACAAACACTAATAAATCACGCACACCAAAAAAAACTCAACACAATCAGAGCACTCGCGTAGATCTGGCGATAGAAAAGAGTATTTTTTAAATGAATGATCAGACGAGCCCTAACCTAGGGCGTTGCTGATTCGATCGATCCAAGCGGTGGGTGGAGGAAGAAATCTAGCCACCGGTTGGGAAACAAAAAACTATAATATTTATCCAAAGATCAAACCTTTTCTTGATACCATGTTAAGATAAGGGAACATGGCGTCCATTCTTGAGCTTGATGTTCACCACCGGTTGATAGTGATATCACTGATATGTTGGGGTTGGTAGTGGAAAGCTAAGACATGAAAAGTGATAGAAACCCTAACTCTCAATTCTCATGAGTTAGTATGGGCTATCTGAGAATATTGAAGTTCATGCGTAAAAATGAACTTGTCTCATGTATGGATGTCTGGATGGGTTCATTGCTGAAGTTCAAAGATTCCTTTTACGAAGAAAGCAAAAATAGGTAGGGGTTTGAGAGAGAAAGAGTGAAATAAAGAGAGTGATGTCCACACGCCACTTTTTTTTAATCATGTCAATGCTGAAATGTTGACCTCCTTGCCGAAAAATAAAGTACGGGTCCAAAATAACAAATATATATTTAATTATTGGATGATTGTTGAAAATTAATCTATTTAATGGGTACTTTCTCACAACCCAAAAGTTTTAAAAGGTCCTTCTAACAAAAAATTCTTTCAATTCTATATATAGTAATATGAGAAAAGGGAAACTATATAAGTGAAATAAAACGAAACAATAATTAAGTTATTTTCGAAAGAATCTTGTATGAAAATCGGCAAAAATCAAGGCAGCAATATCAGTAAGAATCGATTTGTCGTTAGAAGTTGATTTCGGGAATCTCTTACACTAGAATCTCAAAAACAATTTACAAATTGAGTTGGGCCATAAAAAGAGCCACGTACCCACAACCTACGCCCTCACCGTGCTCGCCGAAACGCTGAGTGCAGCTCGGTGTTAGTGTTTTATGTTAATACTGCAAGTGAACGGTATCATAGCATTAACGAGTCGAACACAGGGAGTTGCAAGATTAAACACTAGTCGACTTTATAATATGAAATAGCTACACTATTCTATATTGATGGTAAAATCTATTGAACTAATTTCTAAACAATAATAAGCAAAATGAGATGATGATGATAACTATGATAATAAAGCACTTAGATTGAGCATCACCACTAGCATGAATTGATCAAATACAACTTACGTTCCAGTCAATGAATTGAGTTCTACGACGAAC
Organism: Patellifolia procumbens; assembly: GCA_947645195.1. Lineage (NCBI taxonomy): Eukaryota > Viridiplantae > Streptophyta > Magnoliopsida > Caryophyllales > Amaranthaceae > Patellifolia > Patellifolia procumbens. The sequence goes on along the minus strand of CANSGD010001243.1, from coordinate 710,140 downwards.
TACTTTAAGACCACTTTCGTGACTACAAAAGGCTTAACTAATATGCATGATTCCTATTTTCATGGCTAATATACAATATTAGATGCATTAAAAATCCATGCCAATAGAGTTCTCAATCTCGATTCTCACTATTCTCATGTGCGAAGTTCAACCAATGACAAGTCAAGCTAGATTGAATCCCAACTTTCGTTAATAAATTCAATAGACAAGATAACAAATTGCTACAATAAAATCCCAATTTCAATTCCAACTTTCATCGATAATAAAAACTAGGGCAAAACAATGATGCAAATTGATGATGAAAACAAACCTATCAAACCCTAATTGAACAATTCAACAACATGGAATGAATAAAGGGATCAATCCATGCTAGGGCTCAACTCAATCCTAGAATTAAAACTATTCACTAATCATGACAATAGAAACTATAAGCATAATAAAAAAAACATAGTTGATAAATAGAAAGAGGGAATAGAAAAATCCAACTTGAATTAAATTGATGAATACGAAGTCTTTGATCTTCAAAACTAAGTAATAGCAATGTATCTATGATGGAAACTAAAAGTACTTTGTCTTAGTCTAAACTATGAATGAAAAGAGGCTAAAACTGAGTAATTTGGGAATAGGTTACAATTGCTAATCGAAACCTATTTATACTCTACTAAAATAAAGATGGGAGTCCACCAACCCAGTCAGGTTTTGGTCCAACCCGACCGAGTCTAGGGTCCAACTCGATCAGGTCCAAGTTCAACCCGATCGGGTCCAAATTGAACGGATCCCAAATGACTTTCTAAATGCATCCAAAAGAACTTGAATGCGATCATGAGTCTCTAATTACGATCATCTATATGCTCCAGAATGGTCCATTCCACCTCCAAACAGCTGTAATGTCTCTGAAATAACTCAAAAGACACCAAACTACATTTAAGCGCAAAATCTAGTGGAATATAGCAAAACCGTGCATGAAATGTATCGTTTCAGTAATGAAATAGGGGTCACAAGATAAAATATCAACACAACACTCGGCCTTGAATTCGCGCGTGTAAATGCTTCTTAAGCAAGCACACTTCTAATTTTTTACCAAAGTAAACTTAGAAAGGATTTGCAATAAACAAACAAGGCAACAAATCAAATTCTTTCTGTAACACTCTGACAATTCTCTCTTCTATAAAACATTATTTTTCCAACTAAAATAGAGAATCATCAAGGCATTATCGCCCGTGTGAAAACGTGTCGGCTTACTCAAAGTGTTGCAGCGGAAAAACATTATATAAAAATTTATTAAATACTTAAACCATAGTAATTGTCAAATCATTATCCAAAACTTGAAAGATAATTCAAAACCAACTTAAAGAATTTAAAATAAATAATCCATAAATTAACTTAATAAAAGTAACGTAAAGGTAGCAAGCAATTAATGTAATAAAGCGATCTCTCATCAACGCTTCCCAAATCCCAAATGAGTAATTGAGACGATGCATCATATCCGAACCTGTAGGCACTCAATTGAAAATTGCTCACTAATAAAAGGTCATCACAGGCTCAATAGGCACATCCATGATCGACACACAAAAAAGCACGTAATCAGCAAACCTGAGTACATACATAAATAAAATAAACACGAAACCTAATATAATCATGATACTACTAAGCAATTAAGCATGATTAATAAATATCCTCAAGACTTCAACTTGTAAAATAAGACTTGACTTCACAAGACATACAACATCATAATCATTTAGTAAATTGAATAGACAATGGATCGAGTTGTCCAACCAAAACCAGCCTTCAAAATAGAAGACGAATTACAGGCGCGACTCCGTAATCCCTTGACCAACGATATCGAGGAACCTTTAAAAATAAAATAGGGTACGGTGATCAATTTGACCCCAAGAAAAGTCATGGGCTACCACCATGTACTCCAACTCATACTAGTCCACAACTTCAGACGTGCACAAGTCTAAAGCTATTGCTATTCACTTTCCATTTTAAGTATTAATAAATTATTCGATGTTGGACTCTAAAACAGACAACAAACACATAACATGAAACAACAAAATATTCCTATTTTATCTTAGGATTAAATAAGTGATCAAACAATTCTAATTGACCAAAAAGTAATCCTCCAAGTTTATTTGTTGACTTAAATCAACAATCGAATGTACAATGACCATAAATATACATACCCTACAAAGCCCTCGGTCTTTGAAAAGTAGTAAAATAACCATAACCAATAATAATCCAAATTACCCACAAAGTCCTCGGCCTTTGAGAAGTAATAAAATTAATAATAACCAATAATAATCCAACTTACTCACAAATCCTCGGCCTTTGTAAAGTAATAAAATATCCATTGAGGGAAACAATACCAAACTCCATAATCCAATAATAAAATATTATCAATCCACATCACACGATGGATCTAAATATAAATAATCCCGAACAACATGCTTGAATCAAACTTCCATTCAATCATGTAATAAACATAAGGCAATTAATATGCTCAACAACACGTAATTCCAATCTAATAGCCATGTATGAACCATAAAACGGTTCCCTATACATGATACTATAAATAATCTCAATCCTTAGGACATGATACTAGTCTAACACATAAGGACTTGTACGTACCTTGTGTAGACAAAGTGAGAGGCCACTTTAAAACTCTAGAAGTCGCATAAAGTAAATTATCCGCCTACCAAAACAATAACATAACAATGAATTAATATCCTAATTCATTCGTATCAATATAAAAATTATTTTAAAACGCTTCAAAACTCGTTTTAAAATACTTTAAAAACATTAAAGTTTCAACCTTTAACAACTTATAATATAATACTTATAAGTCTAGGCTTTAAAACCTCAAAAACCATTACTTTCATACTTAAAACTCACTTTAAATAATAAATAATAAATCTGAAATTATAATTTATATTCATAATAAATAAAAATCAGTTTTTAATTACGTAAACAATAAAGTTGAAAACTTTATTTATAAAACATATTAAAACTCATAAAAATCACAATTTAAATATTAAAACCCATAAAAATCATAACTTTAATATTGATACTTTAGTTAAACATTAAATAGAGGATAAGGGTTAAGAAATAACCAAAGGAAACCACGAAAAACCGGAAAAACACGAAGAAAACACGCGCGGCTGCTGCAGCGTGTTGCTGCTGGCGGACGAAGAGAAAAGTGAGGGAGAGTGTTGCGTGGCTGGCGGCAGCACGCAAATCGAGAAGGAAGCGAGGGGTGTGGGGTACTCGCCGGAAAAACGAGTGAGTGAGGGTGAGTGTTTGTGCTCGGCGTTGGAAAACGAGGAGAAGAAAGGGAAGAGTGGGGCGCCCGTTTGGGGAGAGAGAAAGGAGAGAAAATAAAAGTGTGCAAACTTGGGGTTTGGAGGTATTTATAGATCTGCCTAAAACCTATGGCAATTAGGTTAAGCTTAGGTTTGGGCTTTGGGTTGATCATCCAACACCAATTAAAAGTTTTGGGCTCCTTAAGCCAATAATAAAAACCATTTTAAACACAACCCAAAATATTCAATACTACTTAAAATCCAACCCAATAAATATTAATGTTTATTTAAAATGTTACAACAATCATTTGACTTTCAAAATAGTCAACACTTAAAAAATTAAATGAAATAAATATGAAAATGATTATGAATATACTTTAAATGTATTTATAAAATTACGGGGGATTACACTTTCCACATGGGACTTAAGCATTTCATGAACAAAGGAAAGTTTGATAATTGATACAAGGCAATGAAGCGCCCATAAATCATCAATGCAGAACATAAGTTTTGACGCTTATTTCCAAAAAGCCCACAAGAGTCAAGTTAGGAGAAAGAGAAGAAGGAACAGATCAATTCAGGTTTTACAAATAAAGAAGGAATGTCTTGGTTTAATGTCTTGCGACTTGAATTAATACTTAGTGTATTAGATTCAGGAATCTCTTACAATTAGTCACGATGTTCATCTTGAACTTAAAAGAACTTAAGACTTTTATCTAAACCACACATTCAACTCTAAAGGAATCAGTCACAAGTTTCATAAGAGGGGTAGAATAAATAAGTGCTTTTGTTACTAATGTTGTCCTTTGAACTCTACTTGCAGATCTGCAAGGTTCTTTTCGGCCTTCACATAGTTTAGTGATATACTCCACTACTTATCAAATTCTTAACAACCTTGTGTCTGAAACGTATGGGTCTTTTCTTTTCATTTTAGATATTGTTCTTTGCCACCGCAATTTCCGTTTAAGAGTCACAATGCAGTGCAACCGAAGGAGTTGATCTCCCCACAACGGAACATCATTCAGCAAATTCCTTAGCCATTCTATCTCATTTCCTGCCAACTCAAGTATAACACAATCAGATTCCATAATTGACAATAGTACAAGATTCCATGAAATGGCACCACCTCCTAATGTAAAGAAAAAAACACCATTAGTAAAGTTAATCTCATCATTTTCTGATCCCAAATAGCATCACAGTATCCTTTAAAGACTACAGTGAATCAAGAAGTATATTGAATATCTCAATCCATTGTTCCTCTAAGGTATCTAAGAAATCAACACAAAGCACCCCCAATGATCCATTCTAGGATTATGAGTGTACTTACTCCTCTACTAATGGCATAAGCAATATCAGGTCTAGTGCAGTTCATCAAATAAATAATGCTATACTTTGGCATATTCCATCAATGGACTCAGGGGGTCTTCCTTATTTTTCAATAAGCGAACACTAACTAGAGTCATAAGGAGTTCTAAATGGGCCAACATCAAAAGAGTTGAACTCTCTCAACACCTTTTCAACATAATGGACTTGTTTTTAACTAAATCGATGAAGAGATCGAGAGATTTTAACACCTCAAATAAGGTTAGTCTGACCCATATCTTTCATTTTAAACTTAGTACCTATTCACAAGGTCTAAGCTAGTCCCAAGAATTAACATGTTATCAATTGTGTAATCAGTCACATTTCTAGGACGCGATCCCATACCCGCTTAGAATCGATTCCAAAATTTTGGAACCAGTCCTGATTAGAGTCATTTTTAACTTTTATGAGTTATACCTAGCGATACTAATTCCACTATCGGGTACCCAATCAAATTCATAACATAGCTAAAATCTTAGCAAATACGTTGAAGGTGGTGTTAGGCAGGATCATTCATCCCCTCTAAGGTGCTTTCGTTCCTGAACGCATTATCTAAGATAATATGTTATGCTAGCCAATAAAGTTTTCCACTCCTTTGAAAGCAAAAGTGGGAAGGAAGGCTGGATAGTTACTTCCTCTATTCCATATCTATAGCAACATCTAGAGTTTTATGCCTGCTAATGCACTACATTAAACGTTAATATCTCTTATTTATTAAGTAAAAGTTATAAAACATTGATATTAATTAAGGATATATCAAGTCGAATCTAACAAGATCCCACGTGACTATATTTATCCTTAAGTATAAATCACAAAAGAAGGTCAAAGGGGAGTATATATGAATAATGTAAAAAGTCAACAGTTGCAATAGATATGGAACAGGGGAAGTATTAAGCCAACTAGATATGTAAAAAGCTTACAATAGATTGGAGTGATCTGTATCCTTTTCTGTTTTAGTGAATGGTATCCATGGAGATAAGTTCAAGCCATACAGAGGCATACGACAAAGTGACCCTTTGTCTCCTTATATTTTTACTTTGTGTGCGGAACTTTTAGCTAGAGAAATCCATGTAGAAAAGTTATGATGGTAGCAAACTTCTAGGCCCAAAAGTCGGAAGATTAGGGATTCAAATGTCTTCCTTAACCTTTACGGATGATACTATGTTTTTTGCTAAAGCCGGTGATTAGAGATATTCTCAATAATTATTGCACAATGTCGAGTCAACTTGTCAACTACCATAAGTTGACATTTATCAATGCATGAAGAATGTTTCCTCTCATGCAAAAAATTCTATTTAAGAACATTTTAGGTATGGACGATTCAATCTCTCTAGGGAATTGCTTGGGTTGCCTGATAATTGATGGGCGTGTTTCCAAAAATACATTTTGGGGAGGTTATTAGTAAGCCCATGCTCAACTTTCTAAATGCATGGAAAGCTAATTCTCTCTCCCAAGACGGGAGAGCTGTCCTTTTCAACTCCTAACTTTCTAGTAAAGCTAATTATTAAATGCAAAGCTTCTCTGCCTAGCTCTAAACTCCAAGAGTTAGAGAAACCTTAAAAGAAATGCTTTTGGAATAAAAATGAATGTAAGGGAACAACGAACCTTATAGGTTGGGACAAAATTTGCCACCCAAAAATTTTAGGGGATTGAGATTCAGAAAGACTAAAATTAACAACATAGCTTTCCTAATGAAAATTCTTTGGAAAATTGTGGCTCGCCCCATTAATAATCGGGTGAAATTAGTTAGCAAGAAATATTTTGAGTCGAGTTCCTTTTCTCTTGTGTCCTAACTAGTTGCTGCTCGTGGCAATGGAAAAACTCATGAGTTCGAGACCCTTATTTAGGAAAGGTTTGAGGTGGCAGATTTGTTTCGACTCTCAAGTCTCTTTCTGGCTTGACAACTGGGTGTTCCAGTCCCCTCTCAATGTTCATTATTAAGTAGCCGAGAATTCGGAACACTTGAGAGTTAGGGACGTCATTAGTGAAAACAACCAATGGGATATAGATCCCCTACTCCTCTCTTGTCCCTCCAATAGTGATTCAAAAATTTTGCAGCATCCCAATCCCCACCAACAATTGTGAGGATAAGCTTCATTGGGGGATAAATCCAGATGGATTCTATTCAGTCAAAATAAGGGACTAAGCTTGCTCAGGGCTATGACTGTTAGCTTACTTCTAAAGTTGACTTTAAGTAGATTTTGAATATAAAAGTCCTTCCTAAATCAAATACTTCCTTTGAAAAATTTGCTTAGATGGTCTTCCAATAAAAAAATGACTTGAAAAAGTTAAGTTTCCCTTGCAAAGAATTTGTTATTCTCGTGCCTTTTGCAAACGAAGTTTATCAGACCCTAGAAAGAAGATTTAATTGGCCAACACACCGGACTATAGATCTTGATGCGATAATAGTGTCTAACTTCATTTCCATTAGAGAGAATACGAGACATGGCCTTTGCTAGGATCAGTATTAGTTGGTGGTTCATGTTTTTTGCTCGAAAAAAGTTGTTTTCAACTCAGATAAGGCTTCCCTTTCTAGCTCCTCTCACTTCATCTCAATTTCTTTTACGATTGGTTAGTAGCTTCAAAGTGTGATAAGGCTCTGGATCCGAATTTCAACGTAAATGCCTCCTCTCCCCCTAAATCTCCCCTAAGCCCACTAAAGAAGTACGGTGTTCGCCCCCACTGCAAATTAAATTATCACAAATTAAACTTCAAAAGTTCCAAACGCTCTAATTTTCAAGCTTCCTTTAGTTTTGTTATATGGACCACTGTGGTAAGCTTTGTCTAACTGGAGCAAAATAGCTTTCTCCCTGCTGCTCGATTTTAGCCGCAGAGGCTTGGGGGCTTCATGAAGGAATAAAAGTTGCACGTTCTCTTAATATAGAAAATATTTACATCAAAGGAGACAACTTGGTTGTAATTAACTCTCTTAAAGATATTTGAAAAGTGCATTGGGAAATTAAGTCTCTTATTTACAAGAAGGTTTCTCCACAATATTGTTAAAAACAAACTTATTTACCACTTTGCTCTAAAATCAAACTTATTTACCTACATACAACTGGCATATTTATAATTTTGTCATTGAAGTTTCATAAATTGCAAAAAGGCCCTTATCTACCTTTAAAACTATACTAGTGCTTTATCACCTTTGAGTTAAGCTTTATTAGAGTACAACTAGTATTTATGTCCATGTGATGCTCTGGGGTTTATAAGAATTATACTTTAGTAATTGACAACTAAAATATGGTGTAGAAGCATGTTAATAAAAAGTTATAACTTAGTAGTTTTATTAATAGAAGCAATTAAGTATTGTAACTTATATTATAAGTATTGATAAAAGAAGCAACAATAATGTAGTGACACAATGGTTAGAGCATTTATCTTCCATACTGAAGGTCATGGGTTCGAAGCTTCTCATCCACAATTTGCACTTTTTTATGAGAATATCCTTGAAAATAAGGGAGCGTGACATGTGACGGATTGCAACCTGTGCTTACTCTTTTTAATATATATATATATATATTAGACTATTTTTAGTATTTGTAGCGTGTTTTAGTGGTGATTTAACTTTGGTATCAGAGCCAAGTAGATTAATTAGTAATAATAAATCCAGAGCCTATAAAACCTAGTCCTAAGTGCAAAAAGCCTGAAGTTACTCATATATATCATTTACCAGATAATAGTAACCAAATTGGTCCTGTTTTAAATTACATAGTTGACCAGTTATTAGAGATGTAGTATAAATATAGAAAGGAAAATCACGAGTCTACAAGCTGATATTGAAGAAAAAAATAAAACAAATTCTAGGTAAGTTGGATTTATTACATCTTTCCATAACGAACGAAGTCAGACATCATCGTTTACATCAGGAAACAAAAATTTTAAGTAGGATTTCGATAGCCAAAAAGCGGAATCCAACCACAAACTGAGAGCTCGTTTAGTATACTCCTAAGGAAAATGAACATGACTCATCTGAGTCTTGAAGAATTACAAGATTTATTTGATAAAGAAAGAGACTTGGAAAACTTGAATCAAATTATGAGTGTAATATCCGAAAAAGGGATTGCCCCGGAAGTCAACGATAAAGAAAATAATTATATTATCCTAGAGGAAGATCTATATCAACAAATGGGATTAATAAAACTTGAAAATATGGAATCTATACCCATAGAAGACATCCAGAGAAAATTAAATAATAAATTAGGGAAAATAATTGAAGATGACAACAGGATTGGAGAGGAACTAGAACAGAGCGAAGTGAATGATTTCGAAAATAACTTCACTAGTAAAGTTGTCTCTAGAAACAGGTACCAAGGAGAATCTAGTTGCCCGATACCGAGGTATATACCAGGAAAGACTACTCGATTTAGCTTCAAAGTAATGCCTAATCAAATACCAAAACAAGAAGAAGTAACCTTGGAACCCATAAGTCACACTAGATATAAGTTAAACCTAGATGGTGTAAGAAACAGAGAAGAAATCGTAGAAGATTGGAAAAAGAGTATGAGTAGTGTTCTTAATCTGAACATTGATTGGTCTACTAAAAATTTTCTTAACTACATAAAACATAGTTTCTATGGATGTGTTGCTGCTTGGTATGAAGCAATAGACGAAGAAGCCAAAGCAATGCTTAGAAAATTAGAATCCCTAACCGATATGTTCATTAGACTATGTCAATACATAGAAATTGAATTTGTTGGACCTAAAGCCAATAATGTTAAAAACACTAGTAGAAAAAATAACAATAGCCGCCCCCCATTATCACCGGGTCAATTACTTAGCCCGGTTCTACATACTAATAGCATCGGGCTCATTCAAATGCCCACTTCAATTGATCATTTGAATCGAGCTAAAAAGGAAGCCCATTGCATCAAGTAATTATTGATCTTGGGCTTAAAAGAGAAACCCACTGCAAAGCGCCTCTGTAAGCTGCGAAAACATTTCATTCGCCATCTTTATCTCTGCACAGTCGTCGTCCATAGTAATAGGAATTTAGGGTTCGAAATTTCTATGTGACTACTCTGGCTAGTGAAGGAGGTCGAGGAGGCGATGGAAGGGGGTGAGGGTGACTGTTATACTCACTCGCATTCTAGGGTTTTTCCGAGCTTCAAGTTTTTTCGCAGTCTGTGTGATGTTTCTCTCTCTTTATTCCACTTCTTCTTCCTCTTTCTCTTAGATCTCTTCATCCATGGCGGCGGCATAAGTAATTATAACTGTTCCAATTGAGAACTCTGATGGATTACACAATGATGTCAAGCTTTTCGGTCGATGGAGCTTCGACGAAGTCACGGTTCATAATTCTTTTTCTTCTTATTTTTCTAAATTCAATGTTATGATGATGTGAGTTGCAGAAATTGGTTGTAATTCTTTGTTTGAAAGGTTCGCAAAACTATGATGGTTTTTGTGCATTAATCTCCATTATTTATTGTTTTTACTAGGTTATTTAACATATGTTAAAATGAATGATCTCGGTTTAGTTGTTATGGTATGTTGTTTGTCTTTCTTTTAATGTGTGGATTACAGTATGAGGTTGTTGCATTTTGATGATGAAAAATTATGTTGATCATGATAGTGATTTGATGGTTAGAATTTGGTTGTGGTTAAAAGCTATTGATAGTTTTGATGAGTGTAAAATTATTTTTAGCTGAGAAGTCTTTCAACGGCCTTCTTAAACTTGTTGGTTCGACGCTGCAATGCTGATTGAACAACAATGTTCTTATGGGTGTTCATTTGTTTAAAATGCTAGGATGCGATATTGATATGTGGATTCTGTGGTAAAATTTGTTGGAAATGGTAGAAGATGAAACTCTTTTATGGCTTAAAGTCTTAGACAAGCCTAGGTAATGTCGTGGTTCAGTAGAGATACTCATTTTAGATTAGATGAGTATGATGCTAATTCTGTTTTGGGATGTTGTTCTTTCTGAGTCGATATACTCAATTCTTATGCTATAGTTTTAATATTAAAATTAATTTGGATTGATATGTAGGTCCATGATATCGCTTTGGCTGATTACATCGAGTGACCTCTGTTAAGCATGTTGTATATGTGCCTCACACTACTGGAAGATGTCAACAGAAGCGATTCCGGAAAGCTCAGTGCCCTATTGTTGAGAGGTTGACCAATTCCCTTATGATGCATGGGCATAACAACGGGAAAAAGGTTGATGGTTGTTCGGACTGTGAAGCCTGCCATGGAAATTATCCATCTTTTGACTGACTTAACCTATTCAAGTTATTGTTGATGCCATTATCAACAGGTATAAAATTGTTTTCTCCTTACACTTCATATCTATGATACGTACATGATATCGTGAAGGTAATACTTTGTAGTGCCTTCTTAAGACCTAATATTACTGTTTTTTTCTTTAACACTCTATATATGAATTTAATTTTACGATGGTCTCATTTTCTTGAAAACACGTCTTATGCAGTGGACCAAGAGAAGATGCTACTAGAATTTGTTCTGCCGGTGTTGTGAGGCATCAAGCTGTCGATATTTCGCCACTAAGGCGTTTCAATCAGGCAATCTATCTCCGGACCACAGAAGCTCGTGAGAGTGCTTTCAAGAATATCAAAACAATTGTGAGTCCTTGCTGATGAACTTATCAGTGCCACCAAGGGTTCATCCAACAGGTGACTTTACTCTAATGCCCTTTTAGCCGTCTTTTGGTGTAATGCTTCTCTTAAATGTAGATTTGAAACTATTACTACTATTTCACGGTCTTTTCTGTGATTTTCGGCCGATGGATCTTCGATGAAGTAACGGTTCAAATTTTCCTTTTTTCTTATTTTTCTGAACTTAATGTTATGATGATGTGAGTTGCAGAAATTCGCTTTAAATCTTTGTTTGAAAGGTTCACAAATTATGATAAGTTTTGTGCATTGATCTCCATTTTAATGTTTTTACTAGGGTATTTAACATGTGTGAGAGACCACAGACAAGGCAAAGGTGTCCTCAGTTTATCATTCTCTGGTAAGTCACTTTTGCTTCAATTCTTTTCTGCTTTTCAGAATGTTAGTTTTTCACCCTCTATCTTCTCTAGTTGTGTTTTTATTCCTAATTTGAAATTTGTTCTGGGGTTTGCACTCTTGTATTTGTATGTGCTTACTGCTCTACCAATTCATGTTGTCATTTCTTGAATTTCCTTCAAATGCGATAGAAATTGTTCAAATTTGTTTTACGCATCTGTGAGTGATCCAGTTTGTTTCCTTTTAGTTGTTGAAATGGCCATAAATTCAACTTACTTGGAATTGATGCTGAAGCATAATGTTGACTCTATTGTTCGGAAGGTATATAGAAATCTATAATTGTATATTTCTGATCAACATGTTAAAACTTTTTCTCCTTTTGGCCAATATGAAAAAAAAAATTTACTTCACTTTTTTGCAGAAAATTGCACAATTATTATATTTAGTAGGATGGAAACATAAAGAGTTAGTAGGATTTAGATTGTAGTAACAAAAATAGTTGCAGTAATCAAACAAAATGATAACAGCTTCAACTTATATCTGTCTCCCCTATCTATTGCTGTCAAATTATCACACTGTGTATCTATCATTTCTTTCTAGAGATCACATGATTCATGTTAGGTTTCTATCACGTATCCTACAGTGAATATGATAATCTATGTGCTATGGGTAAGTATGCTATATAGTTCTGAGTGATTCAATGGACAAAGGGGGTTGAAAGCTAGTATTGTTCATCTCATGATCGTAAGGGACTAGTGATGATAACAGAGATTATAAAGTAAATGTATTTTGATCGTAATTGTTATTTTGCTTTGCCAAGAAAATTGACAAAAATAGTTAGCAAGTCATAGGGATAGTAAATTTCTGGTTGATGGTATAATCCACTAATTGATAGATCTTTCAGTGTCCTTGAAGATGACGTCAAAATATGAACATTATATGATACAGATTAGCTCCACTTTTCAGCTACATTTTCTATAGACCATACTTATTCAATAGGTGAAAGCATGAATGGGAAAAAAGATGGTATAGTGAAAGCATGCACTGAAACCCTTTTTATACTTGTCTGAATTTCCTAGAACTTAAGCATGCTCTTCTTGTTTGCAGGTGCAGTTTAGCACTTATTTGTCGTGAAGATATTCCACCTTTTCTATAACGAATGAAGGAGAAGCTAAACGATGTTTGGACAAGAAAGGATAATTTTTTGCATTTTCCCCCATAGAAAGAACTTGTTCTTTTTTTTTCCCGGGGATGGAAATGTGGTGTATTGGTATTGAAGTAATTATGTGTTTATTTAATTGGCGATGGAAATGTTTTGTATTGTTGTCGTTCGTTGTACTTATAGTGTTATGTGCGTGTGATGACTTGGGTGTTGGTGCTAGATGTTGGTGCTAGATGTTGGTGCTAGCTGTTGGTGTGTAGTACTAGCACTAGCAGTACTAGCTTATTTTTTTTAATATTTTTGTTGACTAGTAGCAGCGGGCTTCGGTTCATGCCCGCTGCAACAAATACCATTAGCACCGCGTTGTGTGAACGCCCGCTGCAACAGAACAAGCAATAGAAGTGGGCTTTGTTGTGGCCCGGTGCTACTGGTCTATTATTAGCACCGTACAGGCCCGCTGCTATTGTAAATAAGCAATAGAACCGCCTACAATTGCAGCGTATTGAAATATGTGCTACAGGCCATTTCATGCCCGCTGCTACTAGTGTTTTTTCCACTAGTGAAAAGAGGTTGGAATTTCAAAGAAAATTAAGTAATCTTGCAATCTGTAATATGATATATGTAGAAAACTATATTACTGAATTTGAAAGATAGTATTATAAGATTGGTGAAAACGTAACCAATCTAGGAATGTTCTTTGACAAACTACCAAGTCCCATCAATGAAGAGATAAGTGAAAAATACCACGAATGGGTAGAAAAATACAACAATAGAGATTCATTAGGTGATAGAGTTGGATTTTTAATAAAATGGATCGAGAAAAAATGCAAAGAAGTAGCTGGAACACAACAAATGAAAAGACAATTTCTAACATGTTGGGACATGCCCAGTGATTATGGTTGCACCAGAAAAACCCTACAAAAAATAAATTCTATCAACGAATTAAATTTAACCAAGCTAGAGGAGAAGATTATAAGAATAAAATTTACAAACAAAAATATAAGAAACAAAGAAGGTTTTCTAGGAAAGCTACATATTGTCCCGAAAAGAAAAGAAACTGCAAATGTTGGTCTTGTCGAGAAATTGGTCATCATGCAAACAAATATAAGAAAAAAGCCAACCTTAAATTAATGAAAGCCCTAGGAAGTTGGGACTATATAGAAATTTCTGAAGACAAGGCGGTAGAATTAGCTCTCAGTAATAACAACGGTATAATATAAATCTATGGAGAAGAAGAATACATAGAAAGTGAAAATGTAGAAAGATATGATCCTGATGAAGAAAGCAAGGAAGATGAATTAAGGGTAAACAATGCGATGGAAGTTTGAGACGTAGAAGATGATGGAAATGATGACGAGGAAGATGGACGTTCCACTCTATGACAACTTAAAAGGCAGGGTATTCCATTGATGAAGAAGACATAGATAGTCTGAAAAAGGGAGATTGGGATTTCCACAAATTACAAAAAGTAAAATATTTAAAACCACACTAACTCCATATAAAGCAACCTATGTGTGTGATGAAATGGAAGGAAGCATAGTAATAGAATATTGTGAGAAAAAAGCGGCTGAAGTTAATTGATAAATTGGAAAAGCATTATAAAAACTTAGAGAAAGAGGAAATTATGGATACATGTGTATTGGTGCGGTACAAGTAAGCTTAAACCCATTACAAAACTTTGGAAAAAATGTTGATTGCCTAAGTTTTGTATGTGATATAAGGCATAAAGACTTTTGTGATCAGATCATAAGTGGAGTCACTTGTAATTTAAGTCATGGGACAGTCAGTTATATATGTGAACCAAGGTACTACATAAGCCTTGATGATGCATATGCCTCTAGGTTCTTGAAAGTTAAGCTATTAACTATAGGGTCAAATTTGAAGAGGGGATCGAGAGGAATCATGATTAGGTGGAAGGTAATATTCAAATTAGTTACCACTATAAAATCTACCTTTAGATAGAGAGTAGTAAATGCTGAGAAATATGAGAAAAGTGATAAACTACAAAAGAAAATCATGCCCATAAAGGTAAACCCTAATAATATTGTGATAAAAACTAAATGGAAAGAATATTTCATGAACCCAAGTGCACCAAATAGGTCAAACATGCTCATGGTAGATGAAGTGGGTGAGCTCCATACTAGAGAAGAACCTTTAGCAAGAATTCCAAGCCTAAACAGAAGTATAAGTCTGAGTAGACATAGTCCCATCATAAAAAAGGACTGGCATATTAACCCTAACTTGAGCGATAAGGAAGGTAAAATACCAATAAAATCGATTAGCGATGAAGATGAAGCACAATTATTACTATTATTGGAAAAGTTAAACAAAAACTATGAATTAAGAAAGGCAGAGCCATCAAGACATAGCATAGATATGGGATCAACCTCAAAACTTAACACTGAAGAAAAATGTGAAGATCTTAATATGGACAAAAGAAAAGTTATTGGGTATAAAACAAAAACAATAAGTGAGCCAATATATGAAGATGAACTAAACATGAGAGTGGAAAGTTTTTATGAAATAACCAGCACAAACCCCAATATCATTTATATTCCTACTAACATTTGTCTAAAAGACTACAATAAATATGAATTAAGTGCATACATAAATAGTGGTGTTCTGTATGTTTTGGAAAGAGAAACTTATTTCCTGAATATTGACGGGTAAAAGCTAAAAACCCTTTGCAAGTTAGATTTGCAAATGATAGTATGATGGAACATACAAACATAATAGAGGATTTACCAATAGAGATTGGAGGAGTTCATTGTATAATTCCTAAATTATGGGCTACTGATCAGCCATCACATGATATGATTATTGGTAATAACTTTTAACTGTTATATTCGCCATGCACCCAAACAACCAACCAGATAATATTCACTATAAATGGTCATTCAGTAACTACCAACAAATTAGTAAAGCCATTTACACATCAAAATATAGAGTTTTCGCACAGCTAGCGTGGTGAAAGGGTTATACCTACACAACGTGAAATAGCGCTGAGAATCTCAGAGCATGAAACGTCTTTAATAGAAAAGATTAAAATACAACAAGAAAATTTATGTGAAAAATTGTATTCAACAAACCCTTTACAATATAGGGAAAGGGATAAAGCATTGGCTAACATAACTCTAATAAATCCTAATAAGGTTATTAGAGTCAGGCAAATGGTTTATACCTATCAAGATATCTTAGAATTTGACGTACAAATCAAAGAACTACTGGAGAAAAAATTAATAAGAAGTAGCAAAAGTCCACACAACAGTCCAGCTTTCATGGTAAGTAATCATGCAGAAGAAAAAAGTGGAAAATCTAGAGTGGTAATAAATGATAAAATGCTTAATGACAACACTGTATTTGATGGATATTATAATCCTAATAAAATAGTTTTGTTCAATAGAATACAAGGAGTTGTTTGGTTCTCGAAGATGGATTGTAAAAATGGGTATTGGCAGATCAAAATGGAAGAAGAAAGTATTCCACTAACTGCATTTAGTGCCCCTCGAGGACATTATGAATGGTTAGTTATGCCATTTGAATTGAAAAACGCCCCTCAAATATTCCAAAGAAAAATGGATAACATTTTGAGAGAACTAAGTCATTGTTGTTTAGTTTATATAGATGATATCCTAATATTCTCTAAAACACTAGAACAATAAAAAAAAGATTTGAAAGAAGTAAGTCAGAATTGTGCTGAACATGGCATCACGTATTTATATAGAGTTTTCGCCCTTATTTACGAGCTAAATTGTGCGTCATTTGAGCTCGTCGGAGCTATTTTATGCTAACTATCATATATAGTTGTGGTTTTGTGTTTTAGTGTTGAATTGCAGGTTTTAGGGAGTTTTCTCCATATTTCCGAGCTATTTGGAAGCAACCACGGCTTTACGAGATGTTACAAGACACATAGCATGGCTCACGAGCTTTATGGATATTTTAGGAGGTCCCAAGACCTCTAAACGTGAAGAATGGAGAGTCAAAGAGCAAAAAGTAGCTTCCCGTACTCTGATCGGGCAGAAAATGGCCCGATCAGACGATTATTCATTGATGGGGTGGTAAAGTTTCGCACCTGATCAGGCGGACATCGTCCGAACCAATCGGGTGAAGAAGTGAAGAAGTGAAGAATTTTGGCTGGGCAAAATTAAGCCCAACTTGATCGGGCAAGGTCTAACCGATCGGGCAGGCCCAAGTATATCAAAAATATGTTTTGTTGCTGCTGTGCTAGGCGCCAAGGAAGAGGCAAGCTGCTGGGCTTGGAGTTATAAGGCCTGATCGGGCAGGTCATCGGGTGGCTGGCCCAATTGAGCTTTCTCTATGTTGCTGCTGTACGCCAAGAGGGAAGCCCTTGGGTTTTGTGTGCCAGGTCCATTTCCTTCCATGTTGCTGCGTGCAAGAGGAAATACTTCATCAGTGTTCTGGGCTTCTCACTATGGACCCGATCGGGCACTAGCGGCCCGATCCTGATCGCGTGGCCCAGATCTTTGGTTTATGCTGCTGTTTTACGTGGAAATCAAGAAGAGACATTGGCTGGGCATTTTTTGTGTGGGCCCGATCGGGTGGCCCTTTGCCCGATCGGGTCCCACACTCGACTTCGCGATTTTCTATCATTTATTTTCCGTCTTTAATTAGATTTTGGGGTATTATGAATACCTTTTCCTCAGTATTTTAGTGACAACCTTTTATTCTGTTTTATTTAAAATAGTTCTTAGCGTAGTTTTAGAGAGTTTTATTTAGATTAAACACTTTACATTAGCTTAAAGGTGATTCAACCTCGGATTTGATTTCAATAAAAGTTATTACTTTCCGTCAATTGGTACTTTTCTCTACTCTTAATCTCTTTAATTGCTTTGGATTGTTTAGTTTATTTATTATTTTGTTTCATGATGGTGAAATTTGGGTTTCTTATTCGAAATGTTATTGTTGATTTAATTATGTATGAGTAGTTTAATTTCTAGGGATTTGATGAGGGAAGCCATGTTTATACCTTGATTAATTGAATTGCTATTAGTTTCTAGGGCTTGATGAGATTGATTATGGTATGATTTGTTCTTATTGAGTAATTAACGTTATTGCGCAGTTTCATTGATTACTTGAGGTTAATAATTGTTTGCACAGACCCGTGTTACTTTTAGAGGCCTAGTACACATCACTAATTCTGATTATGTTTGTGAACATGCTGCATATGTTGAATTATTGGCATTGAGACTTAGCCATAGCTTGACACTGCTCTAATCTATCGATTCTTGACCTAGGTTCTGATAGTTGTTTGATCCCTTGATTGGTATAAGCATGGTGAACCGAACTAATTCCCTAGACCTTTATTTCATAGAGTAAAATCCATTTTATATTGCTTTCTAGTGTTTAATTAGTAGTTCAGTTGATTCCTATCTGATTTTGTCTGAAGTAGCTGTATAGCTAAATATTAACTTAGAACTCCGTCTCTGTGGATTCGACCCTACTTCCCTTGACTATCATTGTTAGAGGACTTAGGATTTATCTTTGACTAGGTGATACGACTTTAGCATGTCAAAATTTAGCTCCGTTGCCGGGGAGACGGCTAGTTTTCTAAGTTTTTGTTTTGTTATTTGGTCTACTTCTCTGTGCCTCATTGGAACTTCATTATTCCAATTGAGATACGTTTTACTCTTTCTTTTGTTTCTTTTGTATGCCCAGGTCTCAAAGAAATGGTTCCCCCATCCCAGCAAATCCCAATCTTACAAGGACAATCATGCAGATTCGAAAGAAGATTCAGAGAGAAAAGCAATCTGTTCAGCTGAACACCTCTGAAGCAGACACTTCGAGTTCAGCTATGGCCAAATCGCTGAAGTCATATGGGGTGCCCAACCCAGATGGTCTCTCCACTGGACCTACGATGCCCACCATCGCCGCTAACAATTTCGAGATTAAGCCTGGACTCATTAGCATGGTTCAGCAAAATCAGTTTGGTGGGCATCTTACTGAAGATCCGGCCAATCATTTGCAGAGAATTCAACAACTCTGCTGAACTGTAAAAGCATCAAGGAGTCACACCTGAATAATTGAAAGTCATGTTATTCGAGTTTTCACTCCGAGACAGAGCTCGAAGTGGTTCAACAACATCAAAGTGTCTGAATGGTCGGAGATTTCAGCTGCGTTCTCGAGAGAGTATGATATCACGTATTTATATAGAGTTTTCTCCCTTATTTACAAGCTAATTTGTGCATCATTGGAGCTTTTCGGAGCTATTTTATGCTAACTATCGTATATTATTGTGGTTTTGTGTTTTAGTGTTGAATTGCAGGTTTTAGGGAGTGTTCTCCTTTTTCCGAGCTATTTGGAAGCAACCACGGCTCTACGAGATGTTACGAGGCACATAGGATGGCTCACGAGCTTTATGGATGTTTTAGGAGGTCCCAAGACCTCTAAACGTGAAGAATTGAGAGCTAAATAATCAAAAAGAGCTTCCCGTACTCAGATCGGGCAAGAAATGGCCCGATCGGGCGGTTATTTATTGATCGGACGGTGAAGTAACGCACCCGATCCCATCGGGTGGAAAAGCGAAGAATTTTAGTTAAGTGAAATTAGGCTCAACCCGATCGGGCAAAGGCCACGCGATCGGGCAGGCCCACAAAAAGTTGAGTGATATTGAAGTGTTGTTGTTGTGCGCCAAAGAGGAAAGAAATTGGGCTTTGTTTACTCCAGGCCTGATCGGGCGAAGTAAGCCCACCTGATCGGGTGGAAGTTCAACTCCCCAGCTGCTGCACGCGTGAATTGCTTTGGCCCAGTGGTTTGCTAGCTGCTTTCTGCTCTTAAGGGAACATAAGTGGCCCACTATTTGTTGCTGCTGTTGTTATGCGCTAGAGGACAAGCATCAAAGGGCCCAATCCCAAGTTGCGTTGCTGTGCTAATGTTGAAGCCAAGAAAAGCGCTGCTGGGTTCTCACTATGGACCCGATCCGTGACCCGATCGGGCCCTGGATCGGGTGGACCTAAATCAGCCCATTTTTTGTTGTGCTGTTGGCGTGGAAATTGAGAAGGAAGTTTTGAATTTTTTTAGTGTAGACCCGATCGGGTGGTCCATTGCCAGATCGGGTCCTGTGCTCGTCAACGCGAAAATTCTATCTTTGTTTCCGTTTTTAATTAGACTTTGGGGGTATTATAAATACCTTTTGCTCATTATTTTAGAGACATCTTTTATTCAATTTTATTTCCATAATTCTTAGCTTAGTTTTATTTTAGATTAAACACTTTAGATTAGATTAAAGGTGATTGAACCTCGGATTTGATTTCAATAAAAGTTATTGCTTTCCGTCAATTGGTATTCTGCTCTACTTTAATATCTTTAATTATTTCTTGATTGCTTAGCTTAATTATTTATTCATTCATGATGCAATTATTAGGGTTTCATATTAGAATTGTTATTGTTGATTTAATTATGTCTGAGTAGTTTAATTTCTAGGGATTTGGTGAGGGAAGCCATGTTTGTACCTTGACTATTTGAATTGCTATTAGTTTCCAGGGTTTGATGAGATAGGTTATGGTGTGATTTGTTCTATTGAGTAATTAAAGTTATTGCGCAGTTTCTTTGATTACTTGGGGTTAATAATTGTTTGCACAGATCCGTCTTACTTTTAGAGGCCTAGTACACACCAGTAACTCTGATTATGTTTGTGAACATGCTGCATATGTTGAATTATGGGCTTGACACTGCTCTAATCTATCAATTCTCGACCTAGGTTCTGATAGTTGTTTGATCCTTTGATTGGTATAAGCATGGTAGAACGAACTAATTCCCTAGACCTCTAATTCATAGAGTAAATCCCTCTTTATATTGCTTTCTAGTAGTTAATTATTAGTTCAGTTGATTTCTATCTGACCTTGTCTGAAGTAGCATTTTGGTTGGATATTAACTTAGAACTCCGTCTCTCTGTGGATTCGACCCTACTTCCCTTGACTATCATTGTTAGAGGACTTAGGATTTATCTTTGACTAGGTGATACGACTTTAGCCTATCAGAGTACTATCCACCCACAAAGACAACAGAAATCAGAAATAAACTAGCCACGTTTTCCCAAGAGCCTGATGAAACACTTCGGGAAGCGTGGTCTAGGTTCAGAGATTTGAAGATAGAGTGTCCACATCACAACATGGTCAAACGGTTCTTGACGCAGACATTCTACAATGGTCTGCAGCCTTAGACGAAGAGTATTGTTGACTCGTCTGCAGGAGGAGTTTTTCTAGATAAGGAAGTGGATGTAGGCTCTGATTTTCTTTCAAACCTTGCAGCCAATGATCATTCCACTTCCCGAAGCCTCACAAGGAAGGTATTGGAGGTAGACGCCCTATCATTGCTGACTTCGCAGATGGCGAAGCTGAGCAAGCAGATTGACACCTTGAAATCTTCTTCCTCGACAACACCTCCCTTGACTATTGATGCTATGTCTGCCATGGCACCCATTACCTCATCTTACTGCGAGGTATGTGGTGTGCAAGGTCACTTTGGGCATGACTGTCAGTTCAGTCAACATCAGATGGAGCAGGCAAATGCCTTTCAACAAAGACCACAGAATTTCCCCCTTCCACACAACTACCAAAATCAGCAAATTTATCAACCTCCACCTCCACAAAATCACCCTAAACCCTCATACTACCAAAATCCCTCTGGTTTTCAGAGACCTCCACCACAGAATTTCCATCACCCTAATAACTTCCAAGCCCCACAAAATTTTCAAACCTCACCTCCACAAAACATAAACCCAGAAGAGCCTTCCATATCTGAAGTGATGAAGCTGATGTTGAGCTTGCAAAAGACTAATGAGGAGGCGCAAGGGCTCAAGCTGAGGCACAAAGAGCTCAAGAGAAGCACATCAGACTTCTCGAGAGTCAGATAGCCCAATTGGCTAGCAATAATGCTCAGAGGCGGCAAGGGCAATTACCGGGGCAACCCATTCAGAGGAGCATGTGAATGCCATTACTCTTCGTAGTGACGCTGCTTATGATGCTCCTCCATTGCCCATTGATGATGTTGCCCCAACTGCGGGAAGAAGAAGGTGGTCGATGAAGGAAAAGGAGGAGTTCGACGTCTAAAGTCGACTTATTTGAGGAAGCTGAACAGACAAGGAAGAAAAAGGAGAAGGTTTCTAAAACGCCTTTTACACCAAGGCTACCTTTTCCTCACAGGATGCAGCAATCAAAGGTCGATCAGCAGTTTGGTAAGTTCTTGTCTGTGGTCAAGAACCTTGAGGTAACGATTCCATTTACAGATTTAATTACCAAGTCCCTGTATATGCCAAATTTCTGAAAGACATGATCACTAAGAAAAGAGACTTTGGTGGGGTAGAACGTGTCGCTCTTACTGAAGAGTGTAATACTTTTTATTGAGAATAAAACCCCACCAAAGTTGAAAGATCCTGGTAGTTTTCTATTCCCTGCCATCTTGGACCTATTTTTATTGATAAAGCTTTGTGTCTTTTAGGTGCTTCTGTTTCTGTTTCTGTTATGCCGTTATCTGTTTATAAGAAACTGAATACGGGAGCACTTAAATGCACACAAATCACTTTACAGATGGCTGATCGTTCTATAAAATACCCTCTAGGTGTTTTAGAGGACGTTCCTGTTAGGGTCGAGAAATTTTATATTCCTGTTGATTTTGTGGTGTTAGATATGGATGAGGATGCCCAGATTCCCATTATTCTGGGTAAACCGTTTTTGTGTACTGCTGGTGCTGTCATGGATGTTAAGTCTGGGTCTTTAACTCTGAGTGTTGGTGATATAAAGTGATTTTTAAACTAACCAATGCTGTTAAGGCACCTGTGCTTGAACAATCTTGTTGCAGGGCTGAGGTTTTAGATGAGGTAGGCGTAGAGAAGGTTCAAATTACACCTAAGGTTGTCTCACCGTCTGGAGGTATTATCAAGAACATTTGGAGAAGGAAGGTGTTTGATGAGAGTGGCTCTCACTGTTTAGTCCATCCTATTTGAGAGATGGTGGTATTATGGTCGTGCGGGACCTTTATAAACCAGCGCTGTGCGAGAGGCAACTCGTAATTTCCCTCTTATTTTTCTTTTTTATTTTTAATTTTTTAGTGAGCGAGAGTGAGGGTACCAACATTGTTTTTCCTCTTAGCGTCGTCCTTTGTTACCTTTTGGAATTGAGGACACGGCCAAGTTCACCTTGGGGGAGGATTTTTGTTTGTATTCTCTATCTCTTTTACTGCTTTCTAGGATAGATTTACTGCTTTCGAAAAATACTAAAAAAATCAAAAAAAAAATATGGTTCCCATGAATGGTTTAGTTGCCTCCATGTGCCCCTTGTTGTCCTCGTATTGAAAATGATTTGACTTTGTTTTCTGGATAGCTGGGCATTTGTGATCTTAAGGCTATGATTTGATGTTTGATTGCTATGATTTTTAGCAAAGTTTGGTTATATTACACTACATTGTGTTGCGTGCCTGAATTGGTTAGACTGTGAGGCCTCTTTGTAGCCTATTGGATTCATATTATCATCCATTCTGTTTTTGTGTGTTAGTTACTCGTTAATGGATTGATCTTGACTTTGACTTCATACTTGTCTAATATTCGATGACTTGTAGCATTTGTTGTGATAGAGGCGTTCTTTTGTCTGATTTTTGAGCCTCAGAGTGAATTTTTGATATACTTTTATCCTCCTTAGCCCCGCTGAGCCTAATGACTTGTTTCATGTTACTTAAACCCTTATTATGAGCACATGGCCTTTATTTTGATACTTTTTCCAAGCCTAGCTTGGGGGAGCTTTTGTGTGGGTTGAGTTTGAGATTGGTTTTATGGTGGGGTTTGGTTTTTGGAGAATTAAAGTGTATTTGATGTGGTTTGAGTGTGAGGAAAAAAAAAGAAAAGGCAAAGTTAGAGTTGCGTTAATGAGGTTAAAAAATGAAAGAAAAATTAAATAAAAGTTCAAAATAATTCAAAGTTCTTTCATCCACGTATGTTTATAAAGAAAAATATACTACTTTGCTTGAAAATTGGGTTTGTTGTGAGTTTTCATTGATTTATAAGAGTTGGGTTGTATTTTGTGGATTTATGGTGTTGTAGGGAGTTGTTTCGGCCATCTCTGGCCTTGTTTAGAGTGAATTATGCTCCCATTTTCTCGGTTTTTCCACCAATTTTCCTAAATATATCCCTTACCTCTTACCTAAGCCCCATTACAACCCTATAAAGTCCTCTTGAGCTTGTGTCTGCATTGTTTATTGAATTGATTTCGAGTCAGTTTGTCAAAGTTAAAGAGTATGTCTGCTAATTGAGTCGACTTGGCTAGGATGAGCGTCATTTAACCTTCTTAAACGCATGAGAGTGTGAGCGGGAAGGGCATTTATGGTCGGGTTGGTGAGTGTTTGGGCATATTCTTTGCCTGCCACAAAATTTAGAGGAGTGACACCCTTATGAGAGCGTTTTCAGGATTTGTATGCCTTATGGATGCTTGAATTTGATGAATTGCTTGGATGATTGGTGGTCGGATGGATTTGATTAGCCGAACTTGAATTTTGCCTGCTTGAACGATTCTTAGTCTTGAAAATATTTTTGAGCTTTGATTGATTTTTATCTATGGGGTGAGGCAATATATTCCATGTTCATGTTCTGTTTGCTTGAGGACAAGCAAAGGTTTAGCTTGGGGGAGTTTGATATCACATATTTATGTAGAGTTTTCTCCCTTATTCACGAGCTAAATTGTGCGTCATTTGAGCTCTTCGGAGCTAGTTTATGCTAACTATCGTATATAGTTATGGTTTTGTGTTTTAGTGTTGAATTGCAGGTTTTAGGGAGTTTTCTCCTTATTTCCGAGCTATTTGGAAGCAACCAAGGCTTTACAGATGTTACGAAGGCACATAGGATGGCTGACAAGCTTTATGGATAGTTTAGGAGGTCCCAAGGCCTCTAAACGTGAAGAATGGAGAGTCAAAGAGCAAGAAGGAGCTCCCGTACTCTGATCGGGCAGAAAATGGCCCAATCGAGCGATAATTTATTGATCGGGCGGTGAAGTTTCGTACCCGATCGGGCGGACATCGCCCGACCCAATCGGGTGAAGAAGTGAAGAATTTTGACTGGGCAAAATTAAGCCCAAACCGATCGGGCAGGCCCAAGTATATCAAAAATATGTTTTGTTGCTGCTGTGCTAGGCGCAAAGGAAGAGGCAAGCTGCTGGGCTTGGAGTTAGGCCCGATCGGGCAGGCCATCGGGTGGCTGGCCCAATTGCGCTTTCTCCATGATGCTGTTGTACGCCAAGAGGGAAGCGCTTGGGCTTGTGTGCCAGGTCCATTTCCTTCCATGCTGCTGTGTCCAAGAGGAAAAACTTCATCAGCTTGCTGGGCTTCTCAATATGGACCCGATCGGGCACTAGTGGCCCGATCCTGATCGAGTGGCCCAGATCTTTGGTTTATTCCGCTGTTTTACGTGGAAATCAAGAAGAGACATTGGCTGGGCATTTTTTTGTGTGGGCCAGATCGGGTCCCGCACTCGACTTCGCGATTTTCCATCATTTATTTTCCGTCTATAATTAGATTTTGGGTATTATAAATACTTTTCTTCATTATTTTAGGGACAACCTTTTATTCTGTTTTATTTAAAATAGTTCTTAGCGTAGATTTAGAGAGGTTTATTTAGATTAAACACTTTAGATTAGTTTAAGGGTGATTGAACATCAGATTTGATTTCAATAAAAGTTATTACTTCGTTAATTGGTATTTTTCTCTACTCTTAATCTCTTTAATTGCTTTGGATTGTTTACTTTATTTATTATTTTGTTTCATGATGTTGAAATTAGGGTTTCTTATTAGAATTGTTATTGTTGATTTATTTATGTCTGGGTAGTTTAATTTCTAGGGATTTGATGAGTGAAGCCATGTTTATACCTTGATTAATTGAATTGCTATTAGTTTCTAGGGCTTGATGAGATTGATTATGATGTAACTTGTTCTTATTGAGTAATTAACGTTATTGCGCAGCTTCATTGATTACTGAGGTTAATAATTGTTTGCACAGACCCGTGTTACTTTTAGAGGCCTAGTACACATTAGTAATTCTGATTATGTTTGTGAACATGTTGCATTTGTTGAATTATGGGTGTTGAGACTTAGCCATAGCTTGACACTGTCTAATCTATCGATTCTTGACCTAGGTTCTGATAGTTGTTTGATCTTTTGATTGGTATAAACACGGTGGACCGAACTAATTCCCTAGACCTTCATTTCATAGAGTAAAATCCATTTTATATTGCTTTCTAGTGTTTAATTAGTAGTTCAGTTGATTCCTATTTGATTTTGTCTGAAGGAGCTATATAGCTAAATACAACTTAGAAATCCGTCTCTCTGTGGATTCGACCCTACTTTCCTTGACTATCATTGTTAGAGAACTTAGGATTTATCTTTGACTAGGTGATACGACTTTATGTCAATATTACAAAAACATATTCTTGAAAAGATAGAAAAGTTTCTGATGAAATTGAAGATTGAAAACAACTAGAAAGGTTTCTAGGTTGTTTAACATATGCTACAGATTTTATTAAAAATCTTGCTCTGTTAAGAAAACCTTTGCAACAAAAACTAAAAAGGAAGTACCATGGAAATGGTCAAACAAAGATTTTAAAATAGTCCAAGACTTGAAAAATTGTGTAAAGGTTTACCAGTACTAACATTGCCTACCAGTGAAGATAATCTGATTCTGGAAACGGATGCTAGTAATGAACATTGGAGTGTTGTACTCAAAATAAAAGATGGTGAAAAATTTTGCCGGTACAGTCGTGGAAGTTTTAATAAAGCAGAATGGAATTACCTCAATGCAGAAAGAGATTCTAGTGATCATAAGAGGAATTGAAAATTATTTGATATTCCTAGCACCCAAAGAATTCTAATAAGAACATATCGCAAAGGAATACTTGGTTTGTTAAAAGAATTTATCAAATATGCAAGCGCAAGGGAGACCGTGCGTTGGCAACTATGGCTTAACCAGTTTTCTTTTAATATTGAACATAGACAGAGATCAAAGAACTCATTGGCAGATAGTCTTACTAGAGAGCTAGCCAATGGCAAGAAGAGCCAACAATCCTCCTCCTCACCAGTTAGCACAACTGGAAGAAGAGAGGAACAAGTTACTTAAAGAGACTAATGAAGCTATGAGTGGGTTTCATCCTCCAATTGGCCTTAATGCAGGCCATGATACTTTCCTCAAAAGCAAGGTCCAAAGATGGACCCGTTAAGGGCTGGCATAGAGAGGTCCGAAGGCTCCTAATGTTAGAATTAATTATAAAATTACAAAAGCTCCCCACCGACATACTAAATATAATTATGGGAAAGATGAGGGATAATGACTTTAGAGCATAGTATGCTCTCGTTACAGGAAAAATATATCAGTACTACGAGATATATGATTTAGGGGATCATGGATGCATCAGTTCGATAATTCTGGAATTTGGTATAGAAGTCTTTCAATGTTTCCTCTAGGATCGAAATTCCTCCAAGCACCCAAGAAATTCACAAAGCTTGGGATTATGAAATGGTACGATCTTTAAGCTATCCTCTAAATTGGAACGAAAAGTTTCCGGCCATCTACTTGACAAAGTTGAGAACTTACAAGTTTGCTATTAAAAACAGAACATATGATTACGACCATGAAATCGATAGTGCAAGCATCGAAGTGTTCGAAGGAAAAGTACCGTCCGCATTTTCTAATAATATTTGGAGCAGCCAGATATAGGTCTAAAGATCCAACCGTCATAAACAAAAAAGGATAAAAACCTAGTAGAAGTAAGGGCAATGGGATTCTTTTACATTTCATAGATCATCAATCAGCTTTCTAAATACGGATATAATTATCCTGCATAGAGGAAGAACTACGGTGGCCATCCACGACGAGATGAAAAATATTTTTGAAGAAGCCATTAACCATAATGAATCAGTCCACGAATATTTAGAACAAGTAGAGGCTGGCAAGTTCCTATCACCGGTGGTAAAGAATATCTATTAGATATTTTTGTCACTTGGGATGATGATTATACAGTTTCCTATTATACCAGTCTCTTTGTTGATAACCAGAATTGAATCCAATGTTGGAGATGAGGGCATGGACAACATAATGATGGAGTAGGTCCCACCAAGTCAGCAGGAACATGGCTGAAATATTAACACACGCTACTTTTTAGGCGGATCTGAGTCAGTTTTGTCTTCTCTATTTGTTTGATCGGTTTGCTTTTGTAAAAGAAAGATTCCATTAGCATCTCTTCTGATATAGGGTATCCTATGTGTATGGGGCCTCCACTATATAAAGGGCACTAAGGTGTAAGGGTAAGACAAAGTTTTTTTTTTTTTGAGAAAAACTCACTAGAGAACAAAATCGCTCTAAGAGAGAGATTGGTAACTCCATCACTCTAAAGCAAAGCAAATCTAGTAACAGTCATGAGTGTCTGAATGTTTGTAAGATGTTTGTGTATTTTGTAATCTTTCTACATTAATAAAGTTTTTCTTTCAAGGGAACGTTACTCATTCGAACATTGTGTCTCAAATAAACTATTTTCTTGTTTAAAATCTCATTATCAAACATAATCTAGTTAGAGACTACGGTCTGAGGTAGGAAACGAAACATATTTGTGTTGTGCCTGATCTAATGGAGGTTTGGTTGAGTTACCCACCTTGGTAGCCGGAAGCTGAGGACGCTGGAGAGATCCAGTGCCAACTAAGTTCAGGTTTCACCCAAACACTCTATCTAGTTTATTACGGAGCATGGTGGGCTTGTAAACATAGCCAGTAATTTATCTAAGATACAAGCAGTAGAACGGTGTAACTAGTACCATTAAAAGTCATTAAGAGATAATTAGATGTAAAGATTTAATTGAGGTAACTGCATGCAGATATTATTTCCCGCCTGTGTTATATGGTATGCTCAATTACTAATATACCAGTATTAACTGCACGCTGCGCGCGAAAGATATAGGATCGAAAGTAGAAAATAAAATTCAATAATTTGTTTAAGATGTTTTTTTAAAATGAAAAGTTAGTTATAGAGAGGTTTTTTCATTTAATTAGGAATAAAAGAATAATATGTATTTTGGCGGTCCTCCACCTCTTCAAATTACAGAACAGAGTTCATTGGAGATATATTCAAGTTGATTAGAACCTAATAATAATAGTTTCAGTGTAATAGGGACTAAAAGCAATAAACCAAAGTTCAAGGGTTTAAATATAATAGGAGAGGTGAGGTGGACAATGTCTAGGTAAATACTTTCAAAAGTAGAGCATAGTGGGAAATTTAATGTTTTGCAATTTCTATGTAATTGTTTCTATTTACAATGCAGGTGAATATTTGAAAGGGTTCTGATACGGTGTCAATTAATCATTGCTTCGGGGAGGCAAACCAAGCGACAAACCGTGCATGTGGGTCAACAAGATGATACCCATAGCTATAGGTTTTTGGCGACTTCGCCTTTAACTCCATCATCCGAAAGGTATTTTGGGTATCCTGCTTGTTAGGGGTTAACCTATTTCTTCTCTCCTATAAAAAATGAAAATATTCAAAAATCATAAAATCACAACAGTTAACAAAATGTAAAATACTAAGTATCAATATTATAGGTATTTTTATTAGGTATCTAATAGAATTGGTTCCAACAGTACCTTCCACTATTGAGTAATGTGAGTAACAGATTCTTAACTTTTGGAACTGGACTTGTCCAAGAGGTAAGTTTTCAGACCCGACAGTTCCTTACCAGTTTAGGGCCCAAAAATCAAATATCAGTTTTTCTCTGCAGAAAGCTATTACTCTATTTTTTCTCCCATCATGCAAGCAGGCGGTTTAAGCGCTGGTATAGCCGTATAGGTGGATCAAATGATTAGGGGCAGCAAGTTGCGAAGTTTGAAGTTGATCTTGTAAAAAATTTGACCTTTTAATAATCTAAGTTGATCATAATAAATTAGCTACCACGAGTCCACTATCGTCCCAAGTTCTATTCCGCTACCAAAATGACATTTAGATCATGATTTGAAGCAAGAGAGAGTAAAAAGGATTCTATCTACGGTATGCTAACGTTTTCTCCTCATTCTCTCTCCACTCAAAGCAGCCATCGGCATCAAGCATTAGTCATAGTGCGCCATTTGCTCATGCACTCACTCAAACAAACAAACACCTACCTCTGCTCTAACTCAAAGGTACTCACAATTTGTGTTCAAAACTAAGCTTTCCTCTTTCTTTTTTTCAGGTTGTTTTTCTTCTTTCATTTCTGTTCCAGAGATTCTCTTCTTCTTTTTGTACCTCTCTTATTCTCTCTCTCAATCTTTATCTGAAAGTGATTTTTTAGATTGATTATGTTGTTAATTGATAATTTTAAATCAAATTCGTTACATAATTAATTGTTATATTGTTACTAAATACTAATCATTTTGCTTTTCTTTTTATTCTTTGGTCTGTTCTATACTACCCATATTGTTCATAACTCGCTATCTTTTTCTTTTCATGTAAATTTTGCATACCCATGTTTTATGTTGTAAAGCTCGTATATGAGTTAACAGCAACACCGCTTGCTTCGATAAGATTGTTACTTTGTACTTTTCACGTACGCCAAATGACAAAGTTTCGCTTTCGGTTCTTGTTACTCTACCTAAAGGTGTCATGGGCTCCCTCTTTTCTGCTCCTTAGGACGTTTGGTATTCTGAAATTGGTACTTTTTTTCTTGTAAGTAATGATTATATTTTAAACTTTTTTTCATTTGTACTTTTTTCAATAAGAAGGTGAGATGGAGGATTTAGGGGGAAATGAAGATATGGTGAAATTAGCACTATATTGGTATTTCTTATGTTTGCTTTAATAAACATAAGAGAGGTTAGAAACAAAAAGTAGGGTGGGATGGGGAGATGGAGGGCTTTATGGGGAGATTGGTGGGCTCTTTGACCTTGGGGTTTAAGAAGGGTGCAAAAAGAATTGGAAACGTCCGAATTTGCATAATATTCGAGGGTGCGTTCTCTTTGCTATGAAAAAATAGTGTTAGGTCTAAAGTCTAATCAGGGTTGATTAGTTCCAGTTAAGTATACGATATAAGATGAAATCAAAATTGATGAGTCATGGCTAGAAAGTTCATTTCAGACAAGTTTAGGTTTAGGACATTATGTCACGCATTTTGGAGTGACTTGTGAACTTGAAGCCATTAGAGCTAGCGTGATACTTTAACTAGCAAAGTAGAAAACTATTACACAAATTGTGGCTTATTGTAATTGATAGAGCTATCTTGTAATATTTGGATTATCACAACAATACAAGGCTATTTTGCTCAAACTATCTAAGTTTGTCTTCAATCCTCATCCAAAACTCACCAAGTCACACCTGATATGCTTGACTAGTCAATTTATCCTTTGTGTATACTTAATCCTGTATATTGTGTTTTAATCCCTCCTTGCCTTTCTCAACTCCCTTGGAAGGCAAGAAAGAAAAATACTAAGCTTGCAATATTGCATACACACTTTACTAGGCTGTTCTCTCAACTTATTTCCTAGTTCAAAAATCAATTATTTTCACTGTATACTTTTTCCTAATAATACTCTAACAGGTTCGTATATTACAATGCTTTTACTCTCACATATTACTATTCCTTTCAGTGAGTTCAGTTTACTTAGATTTGAAGGCAGAATAGACCAAGTACTAAATAATGTAAAACATTTGAATTGACCTGTTTTTTTTTTCACAACAGGTGTGGCAGCTAGAGAGACATAGTAGGACAGAATTTATTTTACAACTGTAGCTCCGGGGCTGCAACACAGGTGGTTATAGAAATTTGTTTTATTGATTGAGAGTTTGTCTTGACAAGGTTAGATTTGGTTAAAGTAGCTTTTCTTGTTCTGCAGGGTCAAAGTTCAAGATAAACCAAGTTAAAAGATGTAAGTTGGTACAGGATTAGGGTGAGTTCAAGGGTGAAAACCAGGACTCCGCCCTCTTCTCGTGCAGTTAGGTAAGTTGAACTATGGTCATGTACACAGTGCTGAGCAATGTTATCACTGTTTTAAACATGTGATATAATGTAGCTTATCTGATTTTTTGTTAAACCAGCTGCCGACCTCTAAAGGTCTCGAATATTGAAGACTGAAACATGGCTGGGCCATATTTTGATCCTGAATACGGCAACTAGCATCAGAATAAATCCACCAAGGTTCCTAACTTGTCTAGCCTTTCTGAAACACTTCAAGATGATATTCTTTCTTTTGTGTTCTCTGTATTTATCTATACCTCGTATTGTTTTCAGGGTTTTGAAAACTCCAGTTGCAGTGACTTCACCCTAGTTAAGGTAAGCATCTCATCTTCCGATGGTCAACTTACCAGTACGTTTACTACACTCATTACTCCCCAACACACAACACACACAAGGCTCAGCCAGTTATCGCTTACCAGCTTTTAAAGTATTACTTGTATAAATAAGGGATCAAACCATAAAGAGTTGTTTCCAATTTAGTCAAAAGTTGCAAGTGAAAATAGTAAAGGTAAGCTTGAGTGGTGCTCTGGTTTTTTGATGGGGCAATTACAAGTGAGATGAGTCTGTTTTAAAACATTAACCTCCTTAGAATCTTATGAGAGCTTGTTTCCCATGATGGTTTCTGCTCTATAGCTGAATAAAATGAATGTACCTTACATAATAGGGCCACTTGGATTGAGGTGCTGTAAAATTTCTATGGTATTTTTAGCTTATCTGTGGTCATTGTCTAGTGCATTAGTGTTTTTCTCATTTGCTTGCTTGCAATCTGTGTTAACAATACCACCATGCTTTTTGTTCTTCTATCAGAAAAACACTATATATCTTCGCGTTGTATGATATCCCGCTTTTTTATCACCTAGTGATTGAAAGTTGACGTATGATACTGAATGGGTGCTGAACTGCTGGTAATATCATTTGCTTTGAGATACTACATGCAACTTTAAAATTAACGAACATGAAACTTGATGAGTTCTCGTTTCAAAGAGGCTTTTCCTCCTGTGTCTCGACATGTCTTTGTACCTTTGGCAGAAAGGTATAAGGTGAGTATTTTCCGAGTTAATTTATGTTGATATTCATGACAAGCAGGAGCTTTCGATCCTATCTGTAACAAGATTCTCTCCTGTTTCTTGAGTTATCTGCCTTAAGTCTTCTGTGTATTAAGTGAAATACTGCTTTGTGTCAAATTTTCAAACTTGTGACTATTATATTTATTGCTCTTGGCACAGGTTGATAGCATGAACAAACCGGGAATATTGTTGGAGGTCGTCCCAAATCCTAACTGACCTTGATCTTATCATCACCAAAGCTTACATTTCCTCTGATGGTGGATGGTTTATGGATGGTGCGTAACCCTCGAAGTTAAGATTTCTGATTGTTTTACTCTATGACTTTGGACCTTTTCTGATACCACCCTAAGTTTTGCAAAGGAAAAGCTTTTTACTTTTTCTTAAGATCATTATTTCTGTTTGCTTCGCTCGTCTTTTCTATATGTTATTTGTTTGACGGTCTCTGAATATTTGAAATTACTTTTCCCTTGTGAAACAACAGTTTTCCATGTCACTGATCAAAACGGAAAGAAGATTACAGAGCAAGACCATAGAATACAAGAAAAGGTATGTCAAATTTTCCACTGATTAACATTGCTTAATCATGTGTTATAGCCTTATAAGAGTATTTGCCATAACCATATAAAAAAGCTTGTTTGATATTGATTAGCTCCCCGAATGCATATTGACACCATATCAAGTGCACTTCTTGAGAATTATGGATATTGTTTATTTGCGTCTTCACAATGGGACTTATTCCATCATCTGACTGCAGCAATTATAGATCTTTCTTGATGCTCTTGTTACTAGACACATTGGATTGCAGCTTTTATTATCTTTAATATGACTAGCAATCTTATTTGCATTCACTTGGTAATGATACGTGGATGTATGTAATACAACATCAGAGATATTTTGCGCGCCACTTTGCCAAATTGGGAATTTCCTTAACCCTGCTATCTCTTGTGCTACCATATACCATTACTCCTCTAATGAGTGGTTGTCATGTAAATCTGCCAAAGATTACCCCTCTCTTTGTGCTACCATACCATATGATTATGAGCGGTGTTCTCTGCTTTACTTTGTGAATTCCACTAATGAACAAACAAGCGACGTGAAAGCAGAAGCACAAAACAATATAGCATAATATGAAATCCCTGTCCAGTTTCACCCTTGCAACCTACTTTCTAGGAGGCAACAGCTTCACACTCTTCAGGGATGTGCATCCACCCAACCATCCCATAGCATTCTTTATGATGACAATTAGTAATTTCAAAAGGAATTACATTTTAATTTTTACAGCCAAAGCTCCAGGGCACTTAAGAACAGAAAATTTCCTTGTAGTCACTAAAGTTTTTTCCTATACGCCAATCTCCCACCTTGACGCTGTAATAGTGGATATGCATAAATATTGGTGTCACAGTTTTAATTTCCAGTAATTTTAGTGCAAAGTCAGAAAATAGTCATGCTTCAAAATGTAATTAATTGTTTTGGCACCTTATCTCGGAATAGGCTTTGGGACCCAAGGGACAAGCAGCCGATTGGATAAAGAGTTGGCCAGGAAAAAGTGTTGGACTACACTCTTGTCGGTGATCACACAGCAAAGTAGGCTGATGGGCAGGGATCGTCCAGGTCTCTTATCAGAGATCTTTGCTGTCCTTGCTGACCTCCACTTCAACATATCTGCTGCTGAGGTTTGGACCCACAACACACGAATAGCTTGCGTCCTTTATGTCAATGACGACACTACCTATCGTGCTGTGGATGACCCAGCAGATTATCTCTCATGGAAGAGCACCTCAAGAACATTCTTGGCGGGACCCAAGATGATGAGCTAGTAGCTCACACCAGTTTTCCCATGGGCTTTACTCATGTTGATCGACGTCTACATCAGATGCTGTTTGCTGACAGAGGAGTTATGAAGGTGCAACAAAAGGAAGTGGAATATCCTCCTCCATCCAAGCCTAAAATCTTCGTTGATTCATGTAAGGAGAAGGGGTA
Organism: Patellifolia procumbens; assembly: GCA_947645195.1. Taxonomy (NCBI): domain Eukaryota; kingdom Viridiplantae; phylum Streptophyta; class Magnoliopsida; order Caryophyllales; family Amaranthaceae; genus Patellifolia; species Patellifolia procumbens. Next base: position 675,342 of record CANSGD010001243.1, on the reverse strand, counting down.
CTCGGTAGTAACAGTGAAGTGCAAGGATCGCCCAAAGCTTATGTTTGATATCGTCTCACCCTTACTGATATGCAGTATGTTGTTTTCCATGCAACGATATCTTCCCATGGCCCTTATGCGTCCCAGGTACCAAGACTATCTTTGTTGCCAAAATTTGGGGGCAAAATAATTACTATGGTTTTCTGTTTGCCTATGCCTCTGGGATAGTAGTAGAACACCATAATATCATCTAGTCTAACACTTTTGGAGAATGAAGAATTGTCATCAACTCATCAGAGGCTGATCTTAAGTTGGATGCAATTAGTAGATAGCAATTTTTTCTGATTAAATTACTATTGCTGACAGACACTTTCTATTGTATCGTCCAGAATATTAACAGATATTCTGTTATATTTTCCAGGAAGTTCGAGATGCACATTGTTCAACTAAGGCCTTTCTGTTTCTTAGTTATAAAAAGTGTTGGAAGTTTAATGCTTCCCCCTCTTGATCTTCATATAGGTTGATTAAGTTTTTCCCCCCAAAATTTTATTAAATGCATGCATAACAATTCCTTCCTCGTGTTTACATAAAGTCATGATGGTTTGCTTCAAAAACCTTAGCTACGGAAAAACTCCTCAGTAAGCAACATTTATTTCTACTGCAACACTAAATTGCTGATAAACGGAGTTACAGGAGTACTACATTCGACATATGGATGGCTGTACACTTGATATGGAAGGGGAGAAGGACAGGGTTATTAAATGCCTTGAAGCTGCCATTCAGCGGAGAGTAAGTGAGGTAAGTACCATCACAAAACTTGATATATACTTCCTTTCCTGTTTTCTGGTACGCAGTTCTAGGGAATATATGATTTCCTTATTGAGTTCCTTGGGCAGAACTTGCTGAACTGAACAAACTCCATAACCGAAATGTTTCATGCCAACCGAATATGTTTTTTAAGGGGTTAAAGAGGAGAGTCTCCAAGAAGTTAGTTGGTAATACTTGTTCCATTCTTTTATGACATAAATCAGAACGAAAAGAACTCAAACAAGAAGCAAGGCTGGGGATTGGGAGCAGAAGAAGCCAGTGAAAAGCCTACTAAAGGCCTGTGTAAGCTTGATCAGTTATTGATCATATTGAGTAGTCTAAAAAGTCTCCACGTCTCTTGGAGAATGACCTGTGGTGTTAGTTAATTATTACTCCTCAGTTTGGCACATATAGATTTAGAAAATGGCACTGGATAGAGATGGAGGAAAAAAAGGTGATAGATATAAAATTCCACCAACTTATTGAATTCAACCTGAAAGGCATTGTGAAATTCATTTGGGAACCCTCTAAGATATGAAGTGCAAAGTTTGAAATGCGATGGAGAGTATACATGTATATTTAGCATAAGTGACTTTTATAATATCTGTGTAAGCTAGCAGTAAATTATATTGTCATGAACAATTTTGGGATATTATCTAAGAATTGGTATCATGCTTATGAACCAGGGTCTAAGCCTCGAACTTTGTGCGAAGGATCGAGTTGGATTACTATCGGAAGTGGCGAGGGTTCTCCGAGGAAAATGGGCTATCAGTAATGAGAGCAGGTGTATCCACTGTTGGGGAGAAGGCTAAGAATGTGTTTTATGTGCGAGATTCTTCGGGAAATCCGGTAGATGTGAAGACTATTGAAGCACTGCGGAAAGAAATTGGACGTACAATGATGTTCAACGTGAAAAAGGCTCCGGTCAGCGCTAAAGCACCCCACGAAGCTAGGGATGGGCCAAAACCAGTTTCTTCTTTGGCAGCCTTCTGGAGAAACTCTTACCTTGAAAATAAATGCCAAAACAGATACAATGGCATATGTATGTAACATTTTGGTGTAAAGCTTAATAAAATTGTCACCAAAGAAAGTCATCTTATACAGTCATGTTGATTGTCAAGAGACGCCTACAGAAGACAAGATCAGGCATTGCCATGTTGTTAATCTAATGATATTTTTTAGGTGGTAGATATGTAGGAAGAGAACCATTAGGAGTTTAGGACATGAAGTACAATATGAGATGGGGCTACTGAGCAAGATAGTAGTAAAAAATAACGTTGGATGTACGTTCATCTTACAACCAGATGTAATCATGTAGATGAATGAGCTCCAAGGCGTTCTTGGTTCTTATAAAGCTAGTTATTTTAGTAAATTAGTCATATCTGTATTTTGTTTCATGCTGATGTAATTATTTTCAGATATACTCAAAAGGTTTATAAACATTAATATACTTTTTACGTGACAAAATAAACCCGTTTTGCCATTTTAGGCATAACATAGTAAGTTTTTAGTGTGAAATTACTAAAATACCTCTATGAAAGAAAATTAAAACATGATTTTATCCTTTTAAAAATATCATTATGAATTAACTAAATATCATTTAGACTAATGACCTTCACCTAATTCTAACCCCAACATTCAATCAAACTTCAACCACCAACCATTCATGAAAACCCTCTTACCTTTAACCTACCACCATCTCCATCCTTCCTCCAACCACCAACAACAGCAAGCGGAGCACTTTTGCCACCACCACACCACTTCTCTACACCACCTTCGGCACCTTCAGCACAAAAATCGAGTAGATCGACCACCTTCACCACCTCCTGCTCATTGTTGCCCGGGATAATTGGAAGAAGAGAATTTTCTGGGTTTGAGGCTTGACTTTTCTAGGTTTACGGTTCGTTTTTTAGATTTGGGTTTCGTTTTTTTTTTTTTCTCGTTTAGGGTTCGACTTCCTGCGTTTTTGACTTTGAATTTAAGGGTTTTAGGGTTCGAATTTTTGGGGTTTGGGTTTGGGAGTTCGAATTTCAGGGTTTAAGTTTGATTTCCTTGGTTTTGGGGTTCGGGAGTCTGGGATGTAGTTGTTGTTGTTCGAGTTCTGGGTTGGAAATTTGTTGTTTTTCGAAATTTTCTAAGTTTGAATTTTGGGTTTCGAATTTGGGGGTTGGGGGGTCTAATTTTTCGAATTTGTTATTGTTGTTGTTGTAGTTGTTGTAGTTGTTGTAGTTGTTGTTGTTGTTGTTGTTGTTGTTGTTGTGAAATCGAATTTGTTATTGTTGTTGATCGAATCTTCTAGGTTTCGCTTGGTGCCGTCGATGAAGGTGGTGGCAGGCGTGGTGGTTGGTGTTAAAGGTGGTGCCTGGTATGGTGGTTGGTGTTGAAGGTGGTGGTTGGTGTTAAAAGGTGGTGGTTGAAGTTGAAAGCTTAATTATCTCTAATATGTCATTAGAAAATTTTGCCTAGGAGAGTGGGCCAAGGCCATTTATTGCAATAAATACGTTACGGAGAAATTAGAACGTTTATGAAAGTCTTTATACTCAAGAGAAGATGAATGAGTTGGTTTACTATAAGACGGTCTTAGGTTAAGGTATAACGTCAGACCAGCCCAACAAGCTAATTAGAAGCCCAATTACGCGCACCACGCGCTAAGTAGCTCGGACAAATTGATTTTTTTTTTACTTTTGGACCTAAAACCTTAACATTTGCGCTTTTTTAAACTTTTCAACCTAAAATATTAACTTTTGCATAAAAATCCATAACTAATATCATATATCTGCAATCAATTTTTTGAAAATAGGCTAAATAGGTTAACTTTTAAACTTAAAAACTTAGTGGTTATTTGGTTGACATGAAAAATATGGGAAATAGAAATTCCTAGGAATTGGAAGATACGTGAGTTTTTTGGTTGACAAGAAAATGACAAAATGGAGGAATTAGAGATTTCTAGGAATTTCAACTTCCCACAAAATGGAGGAACTTATTTACCAAGGTCCCCTAGGTAAATAGAAATTCCCATGAATTTAATTCCTCCATTGTTAACTAAATACTTTACCAAATTCCCATGAATTTCATTAGGGAACTTATTTCCTATGAATTGCAATATCATGGGAATTTTGATTACCCACCTAAAACATAACTTTTAAACCTAAAACGTTTAACTTTTGAATATTGACATAAATTATTTTGTTTAACAGATAGACTTACAAAATCAACTTTTTAACCTTGAAAGTTAACTTTTAAATCCAAACATCAACTTTAGAATATACATATATAATGCATGATAAATCTTAACTATTCGACAAATAACCTTAACTTATAAGCAAAAAGTATTAACTTTTCATCCTAAAACATTAACTTTAATTAGTTTGGGAAACAGGTTATGATATTAACAAATGGATTAAAAAACCTTAACTTTTGAACCTAAAACTTTATCTTTTGAAATTGCAAGACGAGTGTGTAACGGGGAAGGAAGACGCGCGTTTGTGGATCCATGCTAAATCGCCTATTGTGCTGGTCTTACATTAAGCTTAATGTAAGAGCGTCTTTTACAAGAATTTGCCAAGATGAACTCTTCAATGAAAGCATTTATTTTCTTTAATTAAATAGTGTATTTCACAATTGATTTAAGCAAATATATTTAAGGTTGAAGATTATTTTAACGTTAAATAAATAAATGGATGAAAACGAACAAGATTGAATACTCTCAGCTATTAGGGTAGTTGATTATTTATTAATTACACTCTTAGTCTGTATTATTTAGAGACGGTTTTATTCACTTTATATATAAAGTGTCAGGCTAGGCAACCTAAAGGGTTAGCCAATTATTCTCAATAATTGCACATGGTATCAGTTTTTCTTCCTTCTCCGGCTTCCGCGGGGTCTCTCGCCTCGTCCCTTATCCTCTTTACTTGTCCTCGGCCTCCGATGTCACACCACTTGCCATCTTCGTCTCCCATCGTCCCACCCGTGCGTCGTCCTCGTAAGTTGTCTTAGTGTGTCAATCCCACTAATGTCCATACGACGACTACTCGTTTAAAAGACGGAATTGTTTCAACTAAGAATCTTATGAACTTAAAAATCGATGTTGTTGAGTCTGAAACGTCTCATTTCAAACAAGCGTCTAAAGATTCTCGCTGCCAACAAGCTATGCATGATGAGTATACGACATTAATAAAGAACAATACATTGGAACTTGTGCTTCGCAACTACAATAGAAACGCTCTTGGTGTAAGTGGGTGTATAAGATTAAATATAATTCTGACAGTACTGTGGAGCGGTTTAAGGGCAGACATGTTGTTTTTGGTAATTATCAGCAGACAGGTATTGACTACTTTGAAACCTTTAGTCCTGTTATTAATTAAGCCTACTACTGTTCGCTTAGTTCTAACCATTGTTGCTATTTTAAATGGCCTATTCGTCAACTTGATGTTAAAAATGCTTTCCTTCATGGCTTTCCCAATGAGGAAGTCTATATGCGTCACCCCTGGTTTCGAACATCCTTCTAAACCTCATCATGTATGTCGGTTGCGGAAATCCATTTATGGTATAAAACAGGCTCCTCAAGCTTGGTTTTCCCGTTTCAGCAATTTCTTACTCTCTATTGGTTTCAAGTGCAGCAGTTGTGACACCTTCATGCTCACTCTAAAAATAGGGGTCACATTATCATTCTCTTGCTATATGTTGATGATATTGTTCTTACTTGTAGTAGTCCCCCTTGCTTCAGAAATTTATCACTGTTCTCTTTGCTCCGCTTTCTATGAAGGATTTGGGTGATTTGCATTATTTTTTAGGAATTCAGGTTTTATGTACTCCTCATGGTTTGATGTTGTCCCAAAACAAATATGTCGTTGATCTTCTTCATAAATTTCATCTTCATACTGTCAAACCTGTACATACTCCTGTTGTCTCTCGTGTCACTCTCTCTCTCTTAGATGGTGAACTTCTTGCTGATCCCACGGATTATCGTAGTATGGTTGGTGCATTGTAATATTTGACTATGACTCGTCCTGATAATGCCTCTGTTGTTAATTCGGTTTCTCAATTTATGCATGCGCCTCGTACTACTCACCTTCATGTTGTGAAAAGAATTTTCAAGTATCTGCAGGGCACTTCGATTATGGGCTATTTTTTCACAGTACTGGCAAGCCTACTGTGACCATATTGGGCTGGGTGTCCTGACACTCGGTGTTCTACTACTGGCCATGTTGTCTTCCTAGGGAAGAATTTGATCTCCTGGCGCTCCAAGAAGCAACCTACTATTTCCAAGTCTTCCATTAAAGCTAAAAAACGTGTTGTTGCCTACACTACGGCTGAAACAATTTGGATACGTAAACTGTTGGCTGATTTACAGTATTTTCATCGTCAGCCTATCATTCTCTATTGTGACAATGTTTCTGCTATGTATCTTACTGCCAATCCTGTTCATCATGATCGTAGTAAGCATATTGATGTTAATTATCATTTTGTTCGTGAGATGGTTCTAAAGGTGGACTTCAGGTCAAACACGTTCCAACAGAGTTACAGGTTGCTGATATTTTAACTAAGGGTCTTCCCTCTGAGTTATTTTGTAAACATCGCTCCAATCTATCCGTGATTCCTCCCCACAAAGATTGATGGGGTGTATTAGGGTAGTTGATTATTTATTAATTAGACTCTCAGTCTTTATTATTTAGATACAATTTTATTCTCTCTATATATATAAAGTGTCAGACAACCTAAACAGGTTAGCCAATTATTATCAATAATTGTACATCAACAATGAGTTATTCATCCCCCTTGCTTCAGAAATTTATCACTGTTCTCTCTGCTCCGCTTTCTATGAAGGATTTGGGTGATTTGCATTATTTTTTAGACATTCAGGTTTTATGTACTCCTCATGGTTTGATGTTGTCCCAAAACAAATATGTCGTTGATCTTCTTCATAGATTTCATCTTCATACTGTCAAACCTGTCCATACTCCTGTTGTCTCTCGTGTCACTTTCTCTCTCTTAGATGGTGAACTTCTTGCTGATCCCACGGATTATCGTAATATGGTTGGTGCATTGTAATATTTGACTATGACTCGTCCTGATAATGCCTATGTTGTTAATTCGGTTTCTCAATTTATGCATGCGCCTCGTAGTACACACCTTCATATTGTGAAAAGAATTTTCAAGTATCTGCAGGACACTTCTGATTATGGGCTTTTTTTCACAGTACTGGCAAGCCTACTGTGACCATATTGGGCTGGGTGTCCTGACACTCGGTGTTCTACTACTGGCCATGTTGTCTTCCTAGGGAAGAATTTGATCTCCTGGCGCTCCAAGAAGCAACCTACTATTTCCAAGTCTTCCACTAAAGCTAAAAAACGTGTTTTTGCCTACACTACGGCTGAAACAATTTGGATACGTAAACTGTTGGCTGATTTACAGTATTTTCATCGCCGGCCTATCATTCTCTATTGTGACAATGTTTCTGCTATGTATCTTACTGCCCATCCTGTTCATCATGATCGTAGTAAGCATATTGATGTTAATTATCATTTTGTTCGTGAGATGGTTCCTAAAGGTGGACTTCAGGTCAAGCACGTTCCAACAGAGTTACAGGTTGCTGATATTTTAACTAAGGGTCTTCCTCTGAGTTATTTTGTAAACATCGCTCCAATCTATCCGTGATTCCTCCCCACAAAGATTGAGGGGGTGTATTAGGGTAGTTGATTATTTATTAATTAGACTCTCAGTCTGTATTATTTAGATACGGTTTTATTCTCTCTATATATAAAGTGTCAGACAACCTAAACAGGTTAGCCAATTATTCTCAATAATTGTACATCAACAATGAGTTATTCATCATGGACTTTGCCTTCTCGATAGAAAACTAGTTAAAATGATTGTTTTTGTTTTCTATTTTTTTATTCTTTGTTTCTCTTTCATGTTTTATAAGATAAGCAATGATATTTAATGTTGAAGATTAATTTTCTTTCTTGTCTCATAAGATAATGATAATGATTTTACATTTGCAAATGAAGATAATAGTTCAATATCTCTAAGATTTAAGTAACATATCATCGAAATTTGATAGGAGAAAAAATGATTTAGGAGATTATTTTATAATAAGAGCGAATCGTAGAATCGTAGTATGGTATTAGGATTCTAATTTCTACCATGTGTATTTATTTGAGGAGGATCGAACAATTCTACGAAATTAAGTATCTGCTTACAATCGAGATCGGTGAAAGTTCAAAGATCGTAAAATCGTAAGATTGTAAGATCCTCATCAGGATTTTAATAACAGTGATGACATACCTTGCTTCTAAAATTTGTAGACTATAAAACCCAAGAGATACTTGTTTTTTTACCTGTTGCTTACTTTTTTCCTCATTTCATAAACAATCTCCTCTCCATACTTGTAAAGTAATATTTCTAACAATTACATAAGTTTCCTTAGATATGTATATGTAATCATGTATCATGTATGCACTATGTATGTATGTATTGTCATTATAAGCAGATTTATTTTTTTTGAAAAAAAGTCAAACTCAAGAGAAAATAAACTAGAAATCTAGAATGGGCAAACAAAATTATTCTGTAGAAATGGTGCATTATGGGCATATAGATTCTATAGCCAGCCAATATATGGAGTACATGATTAGTTTGCCAAATCAGCTGTGTGATCAATTGTTGATGTTCCTACGAAAATTGCATGAGCATGGCTTTGACTTTGGGCATGGTGGATGGAGTGCTCCATAATCAAACATCTTGTTCGTTGTCAACATTTAATTTAGCTTATTCACTAAATCTTTGATGCATTAATTTAAATTTTTTTCCACCTGAACACACAAAGAGTTCGTCTTATTGAATACACAAGTTGCGTAATTGTTTCTACGCATTGAGTGCAAAACGACATGAGGACGTTAACGTTTATCTAATTTAAACTTATTAAGTACTAGACTTTGATTAAATAACATATAACTTCTAATGCTACCGTGAATAGCTCTTTCCCTGATTTTCTACTTTTGGTTTGTTTGGAGCTTGAATAACTAGAGTAGAATCATTGCAAATCTCTTTCCTGCTGTTTTTTGTTGCCCATCTAACGGAGCTTTGCTTTGACTACGTCTGAATCCGAGTCATCCGACCCAGAATTACACACCTGGTTATGATGGGTGCGGCAAATGGCGTCTCAAAAATGTTAGGTGTCTTGTACTCTTGTGCTAATTTTCTAAATAAGGCGGAAAGGCCCCATATTAACAACATTAAAAATATATTTACCAACTGCCCAACAAATATAGTGTCGATCTAGAGTTGACATAAAATCATCTAAGATTTTGTTTGTTTCACCTCCCATATATTACTCCCTTCACTTTTTTCTAGGGACATTTGAATTTGTATTTTGACAGGAGAAAAAAATAAAGATAGAGGAAGAGAAAAGGTAAGGAAAAAGTACAAAAAAATGAAGAGAAGAAGAGTAAAAAAAAAAGAGAGAGATGCGTTAATGAGGTTTGCCAATTTACCTATTAAAAAACACTCCTAAATGCCAATGTGTTTGTATTAGAAAAAAACAAAGGGGGTATCTTTAGACAACTACTTTTAAATTAAAACTAATATTTAGGCCCGGCGATGCTCGGGGATTTTGAGCATTGAATTTAATAGTAGTGAAAATAACTGATGTATAATTGTTGTGAAAAATTATCCAAAAAAATTCATCTCATTACAATATCATTCTAAAAATTTACAACATAACTTTTGGTTTCTGTTCATACATCATCATTGATTTTTGATAGAAGAAACACTAATAACATGTTGGAGTGGTGGTTGGAAACTCCTTGTTGTATACTCAAGGTCACGAGTTCAAATCTTCAAATTGACATATTTTTGCATTTCAAAAATATACAATTAACGCTTGGTTTCTATTCATACATCATTATTGATTTTAATTGAAGAAACACTAATAATATATTGGAGTGGTGGTTGGAACTCCTTATTGCATACTCAAGGTCACGGGTTCGAATCTTCACATTAACATATTTTTTTATTATATGAGAATGAAGTGGATAGATTGTCATTCAAATAGGGATGGTGACACGTGGCGGATTGCAATCCTTGCTTACGCTTTTTAATATATATATAGATTAGGCAAGGCTCAAGCCCAATATTAATAAGAGAATAAATCAACTTACAGAAAATAGTGAGTAGTTAATTTAATCCATTTCGTGACCTATTTAATCTAGTTCATGATCTATTTAATCCAATCAATAATCACAATGTTTAATTCATTCAATAACTAGTTTAATCCATTTGCGACTAATTTACTTCATTTCAGTATGTCTGATAGTCTTTTTAAACAAATGTATAGTAGTTCGAGAGTAAACTTCAAATAAAGAAAGGAGAAGAGCATGGACTAGGTTGGTGCGAAATGTTAGGTTTGAGTGAAATGAAATGAGCTTGTTAATAGAATGTGGGCTTAGGTTGGTTTAATTTTCAACTATAAGAAAGACCGGTTCTTTAAATAATTTGTGTTTATAACATTGTTTTTTTACAATCTTACAAGCAAAGCCTAACAATACCTGCTACGACGTGCCTCAAAGGAAGCACATGCGCAGGCTGAACTTGACTACGAGGGACTTTCAAACAAAAGAAAGAAGTAAATCTAGAAGCTAATAGAAGGATACAGTGGACTAAATTGACACAAAGGGATTCGCAATCTTGTGGTTGACGAAGCGCGGAAACAACCTGTTGAGAGTCGACACCAACCCACAAATGCGGTCCAAACTGTTGAACCACCTGCATACCTGCATATAGAGCAAGAAGTTCAGGATGGAAAGGTGACGAAGTAAAAACAGGTCCTGCTCCAGTATGGAGTTGTCCATTGGGATGTCGAAGATGCCATCCTACAGCTGATGTGATATGTCCTCGTGCATTCTGCTTCCAAGCCCCATCAACTATAACAACTGCATAGACACACCAGTAGAACCATTTCCAAGGACAAAGGCATGATGGGAGAGCTTCGGCGACAACGTAGTGGCGGTAGTAGAATTGACGGTGGTAGCAGGAACAAATAAAAACCGGGCTACATTAGCCTGAAATTGGTGAAGGATTTGAAGAGGAGAGCATGGAATATGTTGGAAGAGTGCGTCATTCCGAGAGCACCAAAACGTCCATAAAATAGCCGTAAATTTCATGACCAAATGATCTTGCGGACCTTGCACTTTAGCAAAGTAGGTGAAGAAACTTTTAATCCAATCAGAAAGTCCCATATGACTTAATGAGGCTCGAATGCCAAAGGAGGAGGCCGCCCACAACCGAGAGGTGATTGAACAATCACGGAATAAATGGACAGCAGTTTCAGGTGCACAATTGCACAAAGGGCAAAGAGTAGAGTCAGTGATCGATCTCTTTCTTGAATTATCTTTTGTAGGGAGAGAATCCTTAAGCAGACGCCAAAGGAAAATAAACCATTTAGGAGGTAGCTTTTGTTTCCAAAACACCTTCCAAAAAGAAGAAGGAGCAACAGGTGAGAGGTTGATCAATACACCACCAATAACCAGATTTGATGGAGTAGCGGCCATTGCGCGTATATCGCCACACAAGCTGGTCAGAAGCTTGTGTTAAATCTAGCGTAAGCTGAATTAATAAAATGCGTTGGGCCGTTGGTGTTGAAAAGTATTCCATATTAATGAGGCATTCCAAGTGCCGTCATCCCGAAGTAAATCACTGACCTTGCTGATATGCGGAGGACAAGGTTGCCGCAGTTGAAGAGGGAAGTCACCAAACCATCCTAGATGCATGATGTTCGTGGCTTTGCCATTATTAATTCTCGAAGCAACACCCTTGGAGAACTCTTGAGCGACTGTCATTAAACCACGGAAAGTCCATGAAGGAGGTGTAGTAAACGATCCCGAGTGCGTTAGTGGTGTAGCCTTGTATTTTGCGTGAAGTAGGCGACTCACAAGAAGTTGAGGATGATGATGAATACGCCATGCAGTTTGAAACATGGTGGCTTTATTAAGAGCGTCTAACTTCCATAGACCCAAACCTCCTTGATGCTTGTGAGGATATAAGTGGTCAGTTTTTCACCAATAAATCGGGCGTTTATCCGCCACCCCAACCCACCAAAATCTTAACAAAGAAGTACTAATACGCTTTATAGTATGTTTCGGCAGGAGAAAATATGTCATAAGATGACTAGCTAAAGCACTGAGAACAGAATTAATCAGAACAAGGCGACCAGCCGGAGATAGCCGCGTAAATTTCCAGGACGATATCTTCTGTTGTACGCGATCAACAAGGAAAGCAAACAAGGCAGTGGTTTTGCCATTTGCTTCTAATGGACAACCCAAAGAGTGATGAAATGATGGCACAGATTCAACTTCCATAGGGCGTCGGAGATGTTGAATAAAATGTGAAGGAGTATTGCGGCTGAATTTGTTGCTGATTTAGAAAAACTTACCATTTCTCCAGAAATAGCAAAGAAATCATCCAAAAGAGAGCGAATATGCCGGCAGGATGCTTGAGTTGCTTTGAAAAAAATAAGGGCGTCATCTGCAAAAAACAAATGATAAATAGGGGGAGCTCCCCTACTAATACGAATGCCAGAAATGTTGCCCAAGGTTTCTTCCTATTTCAAACGGCGACCCAAGACTTCCATACAGAGTAGAAATATATAAGGGGATAGGGGGGGGGTGTCCTTGACGAAGGCCAGCACTAGGAGTAAAGGATTGCGATGGAACCCCATTAACCAGGACAGAGAAGCTTACCGTTCGGACACAATCCATAACCCAAGTAATCCACACATAAGGAAAATTCATGGAATGCATTGTAGTTTCTAGGAAATCCCAGCGTATGCGGTCATAAGCTTTATTAATGTCGATTTTTAAAGCAACAAATGAATCCTGACCACGTCGCTTATTATTCATCCAATGTATCACCTCATGGCCCAAGAGGATACTATCACTCATTAGCCTTCCCGGGACAAAAGCATTTTGTTCTAAGCCAACCAGAAAAGGGAGAACGGCTTTCATCCTATTCACTAAGACCTTAGCTATGATCTTATAAACAGTATTGCATAGGCTAATAGGGCGATACTGCGTAGCCTCCTGTGGCTGCATAACTTTCGGGATCAAGGTAATAAAAGTGCGATTCAGCTCTCGGAGCATATGACCCCCGCGAAAAAACCTTTGAACAGCAGCAAAGACCTGGTCCCCAATGATAGGCCATTGTTGTTTAAAGAAAACAACTGGAAATCCATCCGGTCAAGGATCTTTGAGAGAGTGCATACTGAGTAGGGCAACATCTATTTCCGCCCTTCTAATGGGCCTAGTCAAATCCCCTTGCTGAGCAGTCGCGAGCATGGGTAGCACAAAACCAACTATTTTCAAGTGAAAGGGGAAGTTGACGTGGCGTGGGGGTGAAAAGGGCAAGAAAATATGAGCGAAAAACGTCTTCTATGTCTTTAGGCGCCGTGACCCAAGTAGCATCCCGAGTCTGAATAGTTTTAATTCTATTGCCACTTAGTCGCTAATTGACACTCCTGAAAAAGAATCCCGTGGAACAATCCCCGTATCAATCCCAAGAGGACTTAGCTCGTTGCCGCCAATACAGCCATTGAATGTCCGCTTGGTTCTCATAGTTGTGACGAAGAGAAAGTTCATCATGCAAATTAGAGTCTGTTAATCGGCCTTGTGATCGGCCTCAAAAGTGTCGTTAGATTCTAAAGCCGATGCAAAAGTAATTTAAGTTTTCTAACTCTCCTACTAACATAGAAGGGTAAGTCAGGGTCGAATCCTCAGGGAAGTGAACGTAGTCCTTATGTTTGTCCAATTAATCCTAAATCTAAAGGTATTTTTTGGTTGAATGGAGAGAATAATGACTAAAAGTACTCTAAATTAAACTAAATGCATAAATGACTCAATTAAAAGGTAGTTCTAAGAATATGAGAATAAATACACCTAGGAATGTATCTACACATGGCATTAGGGAGTCAAACGAGAAACCAACTCAAGAGAAATTGGGATAAACATGCTTCACAATCGAATGGGAAAATACTCTTTTCATAAATTCTCACTACCTCTCTCGAATAGTAGTAAACTAGAGAAAGTAAGCAACAATAGACCTCTTTCGAATAGTCTATAATCACTTAAAAACTCGCGAATAAACTAGAGTCCTTCAATGGTTTTTCTTCTTAATCTAAGCCTTGGTCATAATTTAAAATACAAATTGAGTTTAGGAATGAATTTTGAAATAAACATAGACAATGATAATCAAAATCCACAATACAAGTTCATAATCATGGCCAACAATTAGTAATAAGCCCTAAAACATCAATCCATACAAACAATTGATAAACAATCCCCTAACAATTCAAGAACAATAATTTAACTCCCCTTTACCATGTTTCACTACATTCCTAGCATAAAAGACACTCACTAGACATTATGCAAGGAAATTGAATATAAAATTGATTTAAAATAACAAAATAAAACATGGTAATTAGGTTGGAGATGAGAAATGCTTGAGAGTAAGTAGATGAAAGCAATACCAAAAGATGGAGAATGAAATTCCGGAAATAAAATATATAAACTTGCAAGCAATCCGAGCTATAATCCTTGATCAACAATGGAGTTTTTAAAGTGTGGAAGAAGAGACTACTCAACAATCTCACTCTAATCTCTTCAAAAGCTTTCAAAACCTAAGTGTCTACAAAATTAGGGCTAAAAAGTATTTGTACCCTCTAAAATAACGTAAAAATGAGTTCTAACAAAGCCTTAGATCGAATAGAAAAGTCGGGAATCCGCGTTGCAGGCCTTAAGAGGACGCTTACATGAGCTTAAGCGGACGCTCCAAAATGCTCAAAAATCCCTGCCAACAAGTCCATGGAAATACCATAGCTTGGACGCTAACACTAGCTCAAGCGGACACTTATGGGTTAAGATGTATTTTCTATGAACTCTTGGCAAGTCCAAAGCCTCACTCCATGCATAGACAACCATCACTAAGTCTTCCTTGGCATAGAAACACTTCCATTTTACATTCACAAGCATTGAGTAAGCGTCACACCATCAAATATACAAAGCTCAAAATCATCAAATGATTATTCGTGGCCTCTTCCATTTCCGCACTCGATCAAAAGGTTTATCTCCTCTGTTCAAAAGCTCCAAAATAATTAAATCATTCACCAGTTAGTTTAATTTTCTAAGCAAATCAGAATCAAAAGCAACATCGCCTTAAGAGTAGAAATGGCAATGGATCGGACTCGGATCGGACTTACCAAACTCCAAGTCCGCCCCATTTCAATCGGACTATGATTTTAACACTCCTATTAGGATTTGGACTATCTATTCTCGGATTCGGACTTTTCCTACTGATTGTTTTCGGACTCGGATCGGATTCGGATAAAATTACCATATTAAAAAACCAAAACACATCTTTAATATAAATTTTTTAATGTTTTTACTTAATTTCTTATAACGTAAATCTATTATTTCTATTAAAATGTACTTTCAATCTATTAGTTGATGATGAAACAAGTAATATCGGACTCTAATCGGATCTCGGATCGGATCTTACCTGGAATCCAACTCCTATTTGATTTTATTCGGACTTTTATGCCTCCTTATTCGGATCGGACTTTTTCCTTCGGATCGAATGGAATTAAGTCCAAGCGGACTGAATTGCCATCCCTACTTAAGAGTAAGAAATATGAATAAATATAAAGTTCCTAGGATTTATTTGAGTAGAATTAGTTTTTGAAAGAATGTTTGGGTGGAAATAGAATTAGATAAATAGCCAAGTTTACTAGAAAAAATTGGAAAACGTAAAATATAATCACGATTAGTATTTGTTTTGCTCAACTTTCAAGAAATTTGAGGCACTTCAAATCATGATGCTCTACGTAATAGAGCATCTTGCACTTGCTCTTCAACGGGTGCATCTTTTGGTTTATGTATGCGATACAGCTTGAACTCGAGATTTTCTTCAAGGGTATTCTTTCCTCTTATCTCACATAAGATTATTTCATTTTTAGTTGACGATAACTTATGTATTGTTGTGAAAGAAGAAGATTTGTAGAGTGAATATATTTATTTATGATGTCCTGAATATGTAAATCATACTCTGTTAATATATATAGGTATAGAAATATTAGTAACAGACTAACAATATTCGGTGTAACTAATTCAATAAAAGGATTTATCATACAACATGTTTGGCAAAGAAGTGTGAGTTTTTAGTATTAGCTCAGTTTGGTTTTAGCTTTTCAGCTGTGAAGGAAATTAGTCAACTGTAGAACTAGTTGTTTACATAATTATTGTTTGGTAAAAGTAGTGGGAGTAAAATTATAACTTATAATATATTTATATAAAGTATAGTTTGGGGGAATGTTTTTCACTTTTGGGAAAAGCTTACAAATGTTGCCTTGGGAAAAGCTTACTCAAAAGTAAAAGCTACCCGAAAGCCACTTCCAAAGTACCTCGCTAAATAGCCTATATAATTTTTTTGGAAAGCTAAAAGCTACCTAACAGCTACACAAAAGCTACTAAAAAAGCTGCACCGAACACACCCACACTCGGGAGTACCCGAGCAAGATACGAGCCTAAAGAGCATTTTTTTCACAAAACGAAAATTTAACGTTAGATTTGAATCAGTTTGCTCATTTGATTTCTGAACATTTGATCATCAGGTCATTTGATATTTTGCTCATTTACTCATCTTATATGTTATTTTTCTCTTTACTCATTTTGCTCTTTTAAGCTAATTTGCTCATTTAATTTATTCTCATTCCGCTACTCTACTCATTTAATCATTCACATTTTGTTATAATTCTCATCTACTATTTTTTTTTTTTACGCTAATTTGCTCTATTGATATTTTGCTTAGTTGGTCATTTGCTCATTGGATCTTTTGTTCATCTATTCATTTACTTATTTGTTATTTTTCCACACTTATTTTGCTCATTTATGGTCACTTATTCTTTTGTTTATTTGGTCACCTACTCATTGTCTGTTGGAAAAATTGTTAAGAATTACCCAGTACAATGGACGTTATTAGTTCAATCACCTTTTCTATTTTTTTCACTTTAACGACCTTGTTTTGCAATAAGATAGATTTTACTAGCTACCTTACATATAAGGTATAAGACATTGATTAGGTATAATGTTGCTCTATAGGAGTGACATTTCTCTCTGTTTTTCTTTATAATTGTTCTAAATTTTTAATGCTTTCCCATTGCATGAAGCATTATGCTAACTAAATTCATCATCATAATTATGATGAAGTCCACGATTACGAACATCTATCACTTTGACTGGCTTTTAGTTGTACATTGAATTATTGTCTCTCTTAGTGCTGAAATATAAGGACAAAGGGACTAGTTTCATTATTTTTCCATTACCATAGATGAATGATTGAATATCAAAGTGACTGATGTATTGTACACAGACGAGAATGAGTGGTGTGTTCATTGGGGAATATATATAGACCCAGATATTTGGTCATATTCTTTATATCTGGCCATATGGGGTTACTCGTATCTACATATCAGCTCAATATGAAGAAACACAAACTTTACGTAAACGATAAGGATTAAATTTTCTAAATTTAGTGATTGATTAGACAATCCTATTTTTAAAAGGGAAAGGGAATTGCCTTTCAGCTAATTTGTAACCCGTTTATCGAAATGAATTTAAAACCACCATAATAATCTTGTTAATGTTTCAACTTATCTATTAACATAACCAAACATCAAAATTGATCGATCAAGAAAACAAATGGAAGTGATGAAACCCCTGTTTCGTTGTCGTCCAAGATTACGATTGGCATGGCAGTTAGGTCATGGATGGAAGATGGCACTTTCCACAAATATACATGGGAAGAACTAAAGAAAGGATTCGCTTAATTTATATGGTATGTATACTTAGAGTCCGGATCTGCTAAAAACCTATGATTAATTGGAAACTAAAAACTAATAGTCTTTGACTGGAAAAAGGCATACATATAAGATTTATAATTGCATATATTACGATTAAAGGATTCCCGTGCTTCTAACATACAAGTTGTGTGGGAATATCAACGTTGTCAATATTTACAATAATTTCATTAATCAATGCACGCATACCCTTTTATGCTCCTATTGACTCCCTTTTTACTTGATTTTCACGGTTAAAACAGTTTTCATACGATTCTATTCTGTATATGTATATGCAGGGTCAGCCAAAGGTGTGTGCAACGAGTGCAATTGCACAGGGCCCCATATTTTCGCGAAGGGCCTCAATATATTACTTTTAAGGTGGACATTGTCTATTATGGGAGTTATGTCTAGTGGTAATGCCCCGTCACTTTTATACAATGGTGCAAGAATGAATAAAGATGTCAACGTGGGCGGGTGGGTGCGAAGGATAGTCCCTCCACACCAATTCCCGCCTAAAAATCTCATCCCCATCCCCGCCCCATCACCCATGGCGGGGAAAATTTTGATCTTCATCCCCGCCCAACAGGTACCCATTAGAAATCATCCTCGTCCCATCAACCAAATGGGTCTTTTCACCCGTCTCACACCCACCATACTCGTCCCAACATCCTCCATACCCGCCTTAATATATGTCACATGTTTATTATATAAATAAATTATTAAAAATATTAAAATAAAAATACGTCTATTTAGGTTTTATTAAATATTATTTAATAAGTATTTAGGAGGCGGGGATGGGGTGGGAAACATTCTAAACTCCACACCCTCCCCATCATCCATGGCGGGCATAAATATCATCCCTATCCCTGCCCCATCACCTGCAAAACCTTCCACCATCGCCTCCCAACTGGAAATGCGGGGCGGGTCTCCATGAACCCCGCCCCACTGACATCCCTAAGTATGAAGGTGGTGGATTCGAAGCGTTTCCACGCTTTGGTCTCGCATTTTTATTTCTTTGTTGGGTCTCTTTTAGTTTGGTTCTTTCATTGTTCTATTTGATTCTTGCTAACAATTTATTAACTTTATCTCTCTTATATTACTTACTCCTAGAAATCTTATACTCTATTAGACTAAACACTTAGACCATAAGCTTATTGTATTACATGCATTTAATTGCTAGCAACCATTTAAGAGAAACGGAGATATAAAAATTTGTATCAAGCTAGCATTACTGTACTCCCTCCTTACTTGTTTAATCCATTTTGTACCCCCCCTATTTTCATATACCACTTGGATCATCATCATCATTTAACCAAGGAAAAATATAATGCGCTTATGCCTTATTTTTAATCTGTTCTAATGTATATTTTCAAATATCAATAAAACTTTTATAAATCTTACTTATTACTTTTAGACATTAATCATTCAATAATATACGTTGGCAAACATAAATGTCAAATTGACTGAGTTAAATAAGGAAGGAGGTAGTATAAATTTATCTATCATCATTAGAAAATGATATGTTAATAAAAATATTATTTATGTTTTGTCTAAACATTGTTAAAAAAGACATTCATAATTCTCTATTTAGCAATATTTTGTTATTTTAAAGTATTCAATTTTTTATTTTAGCACAGTGCCCCAAATAGATGGGACTGTCCTGTGTATATGTGTATATATATGCACATATACGCTCTCTCTATTCCATTTTAGTTGCAATGTTTAAACTCTACACTATTCATACACTCTCATATTTAATTTATGATTTATACATAAGGTTACATAGTCCTATGTAATATCCCATTAAATTCTTCTCGATATATAGTTTTAAATATCAATTTTTTTATACTTACGTACATATGATTAAAGATATTAATTAAGTAAAGTTTTGTACTAAAAACGTAAAATTCTACATATTACAATTAATTTTGAACTGAGGAAGTATATGTATATACATATGGGGTTGGCCTTATCTAGTTTTAACAAATTAAGTAACGGTTCAAACCAAATATAAGGAGAAAAAGGACCACCTCTAAAAAGCAGTAACTTGTTTAATCTACTTAAAGTATCTACAATGGCTAGCTAATTTTCCTTACTGTTTAATTTTCCAGATCAATAGATACGGCTACATAGCTGTAAAGCTATAATTTGATCTAGTGGTGAGCTACAATGGAAATAGGTAGAGTAAGTTTCACTTGTCAACAATATTTAACTCTAATTTTATTTCTTTATACCTAGATATATAAGGTAATATAATGACATTTGTTTCTTTTTTTGTCATTCAAAGCTAGTAGCTTGTTTTGCTAGTGTTCTACAATGTCCAATGGGCAGTTACTAGCTCCAACTTTTGAACAATTTGCAAGCTAATCCTTTTTAAGTACCATTATAGATGATGCTCTTAGTTACCAGCTTAATCCATTCAATAATCACATCTATAATCCATTTAGTGACTACTTTAATACATTTAATAAGTTTGTTGTTTAAACACAATAAAGAGAAGAGAAGAGACGACTAGATTGGTGGGAGATGTCTAGGGATAATGTTGGTTAACTAGTGATTTGATGGACTTTTCACATAGCATGCGGGCTCAGGTTGGTCTAATCCAGATATAGTTTTAAATATATACCAAGAATTGTATATTTGGTCTTATTAAGCAACATGGATTTGCCTTGACATGATGCAAACCCTTAAGGGCATTGTTTCTAATTGCTTTCAGATAGCTCAATTTTAAGGGCACTCACATGTTATGGGGAGTGCTGTTGCTATTGTTTTGCTGCTGCTTTAGCATTACTCATTGGAGAATAGGGAGATAATTCACTTTATTTGTTTTAAGTTGCTCCTCCTATCACCATATGATTTTATGAGGGATAACCTCCTTGGTCTCGGGGTGTGTGCGTATGTGTGTGCATGTGTGTATGTGTGTGTTTTTGTATGGCGAAGGCAAATGTAAAGATTCGCTTGACTATATTTTTCTTTGCTTATCAATAAAGCAAAAGATGGTCTAAGCAGGCATGGTGAATAGGGTAAAGGTTTATATGTAACAGAAAAAAGAAGGAAGTATAAGTTTTTTATGCTGTGACTATATATGTAAAGGGTTACTTAAAACTATAATCTTCTATTCTTAATTATAGAATCATATTATGGTACGAAGAAAATATACGAGTACTGGAATAATTGGCTAACTCCGTTGTTGCCTGACACTATTATATATATATAGAGGTATGAAAAACCGTCTTTACAAGACTAAGAGTCTACCAAATTACCCTAATACACCCCCTCAATCTTACAGGGAGTGGATCACGGATTGATTTGAACGATGTTTATGCAAAACAACTAAGAAGAAAGACCTTGAGTAAAAATATCAAGAAATCAACTGTGTCGGAACGTGCTTGACCTAAAGTCCACCTTTAGTGTCCATCTGACGAACAACATGATAATCAACATCAATGTCCTACTAAAGGACCGTGATGAACAGGATTGGCTGCAAGGTATATAGCAGAAACATTGTCACAACAGAGAACCCCAGGCCGTCGATGAAAATACCCGAAATCAGCCAATAATTGACGTATCCAAATTGTTTCTGCCCGCAGTGTAGGCAACAACACGGTAGTCAGCCCGAGAAGACTTCCCAACAGTAGGTTGTTTTTAGAGCGCCAGGAGATCAAATTCTTCCCTAGGAAGACAGCATAACCAGTAGTAGAACGCCGAATGTCAGGACACCCGGCCCAATCTGCATCAGAATAGGCAACAATCACAGTAGGGGAGCCATACTATGAAGAAACAAACCATAATCAGAAGTTCCTCTCAGATACCTGAAAATTTTTTTTGCAGCATGAAGGTGAGTAGTACGAGGGCACATGCATAAATTGAGAAACCGAATTAATAACGGACACAAAACCAAGAGCGAGTCATAGCCGCATATTCTAATGCACCAACCATTCTACGATAATCTGTGGGACTGCATGAAGTTCACCATCTAAGTAGAGAAAGAGTGACACGAGAGACAACAGAGGACAGACGAAGCTGACAGTATGAAAATGAAATTTCTGCATAGATCAACTACATATTTGTTTTGAGACAACATCAAACCCTTGAGGGAGGCCAGAAAAACCCGAATGCCTAAGAAATAAATGCAAATCACCCAAATTCTTAATAACAAACTAGGTAGAGAGAACACTGATATATTTTTGAAGCAAAGAGGAATCCATTACCTGTAAGCACAATATCTTGACATATAGCAAGAGAATGATAATACATCACTGTGTTTGAGAGGAACATGGAAGTGTCACAACTCAAAAATTAAAACCAATAGAGAGTAGAAAGTTGTTGAAACGAGAGAACCAAGCTCGAGGAGCGGCTTCAAACCATAAATGGATTTTCGGAACTGACAAACATGATGCGGTCGAGAAGGATGTTCAAAACTAGGAGGCTGACGCATGTGCACTTCCTCATTGAGGAAACCATGCATGAAAGCATTGTTAACATCGAGTTGATGAATAAGCCATTTAAAAGTAGCAGCAAGAGTTAAAACTAAGCGTAACAGTAGTAGGCTTAATGACAGGACTAAAGGTTTCAAAGTAGTCAATACCGGACGCTGATACCCCAAAAAACAACAAGTCTGGCCTTAAACCGCTCCAGAGAACAGTCAGAATTATATTTAATCTTATACACCCACTTACAACCAAGAGCGTTTCTATTGTTGTTGCGAGGCACAAGTTCTGATGTATCATTCTTAATTAATGCTTTATACTCATCACGCATGGCTTATTGCCAGCGAGAATCTTTAAACCCCTATTTAAAATTAGACGGTTCACCCAAATAACAACAATATTTAAATTCATTAAATCTTGTAGAAATGATCCTGCCTTAAACGAGTAGTCATGGTACTAACATTAGTAGGATCGACACACTTAGACGACTTTCCAGGACGCCTTTTTGGAGGGACAATGGTAGACGGGGAAGACACAAGAGGGAACATCAAGCGAGGGCAGGAAAAGACGAGGAAGGGAAAAGAGGGAGAGGGTCAACAGACTTCCCGCGGGCGCAGGAGATGCCTTTTGCGGGCTGGGCAGCAGCTGCCAGCGGAAGGGGGAAAAAGGCTGCGGGCGCGGGGAAGTGCACCCCAGCAGCGGGAGCCAGGTCGTAAACTTTTTTGCGCGGGTTACCCTGCGGGCGGGCAGCATGCTGATGGGATTCATCACATGCGTCGCGGGCGCGGGTTGCCATGGGCGGTGGGCTATTCCATGGGCAAACGTCCCTGGGCGCCATTCATCCGCTGGCAGGCAGCGGGTCACTGACGCGCTCCGGTGAAACGGCGGGCTCGGGGGATGGACGACTCAAGGACATTTTCAATGGGTCACTAGACAAAGGAAGACTCGGAAACCAAACCAAGGGGCCGCGGGACTCGTCCAAAGACGAACCAATGGGTGTGCTAGACACAAGGGAACGATATGGAAATTTCCGTCACTAAACAACCAAAGCATTTCAAAAACTTGTCATGAGGGGGATAGTGGAAAGTTTATGAAACGGGGATGAACTCGCAAAACCAAACTGGGAAGACGATTAATCGTATACACAGCCGTATAACACGCATCGACCCAATATCGAGTTGGCAACTCAGATTGAATAAGCATAGTACGTGCCATCTCGATAATGGTTCGATGTTTTCTTTCTGCAACACCATTATGCGCTTGAGTGCGAGCACAAGACTTTCGAAAATTAATTCCCGAATCACAGAAATGTTGTAGTAAAGGAGTTTTACCAAACTCACGACTACCATCACTTTGGAAAAAATTAATTTTTGAATTAAACAAATTCTCAACAAGTTTCTGAAAAGCTAAGAAGGTCGAATAAATATCAAATTTTAGTTTAAGTGAATATAGCCATGAAAAATGCGAATAATCATCAACAAAAACCACATAATACTGAAAAAATTGATTCGATTTAACAGGCGATTGCCAAAGATCACTATGTATCAAATATAAGGGATAAGCACGATGAGTCACAGACTCAAAAGGCAACCGATGTATCTTCCTACTTTGCAATGAACACAATCGTCATGAAACTTAGAATTACATGAAATCAAGTTTTGTGAACGTAAACTTCCTAAAACCGAGCAGAAGTATGACCAAGGCGAGTATGCCAAACATCTCCAGACTACTTGGTTGCAATGAGAGCAGGGACATACGACTCTGGGCTGACTAGGGAAGAGTCTGAACAAACTCGGGAAGACGACTCTGACTCTAGAACGCGAGGCTCACGAGGGTAGACACCATTCCTACTGATTCCCCGCAACAGAACCGCCCCCATGGTCTCGTCCTTGCAACAAACAGAAGACTTGTCAAAACAGACTATGCAAGAATTATCCTGACATAACTTTTGAACGGACATCAGATTATGTTTTAACTGGGGAACATGACACACCTTCGCGAGGCGAAGGGGGACGAAATTAGGGGAAGACAGAGTTAAATTTCCAAGTTTATTAACGGGAAGTTTTGTGCCATCACCGACAACAATAGAACTCGAACCAGAAGTAAGGAAGAACATTAGATAGCATACCATCTTGTGAGATCATATGAGATGTGGCTCCAGAATCTGGATACCAAACGGAGTCATTCGTGTCACCACCAACAGATATTGCAGCTAACACACGTGTGACACCATCAGGAGAAGAAGGCACAAAGATGTGATTGAAACGCCGAGGACAATAGGGTGCTTGGTGACCTAGATACCAACAAAGACCACAAGTATCGGAAGAAGGAGGTGTCGGTTAAATTGCTGTTAGATGGATTACGACCATTAGCGCGGCCTGCATTGCAACGACCACCCTGTCCTCCACGGCCGCGTCCTCCATTGTTGCCACGACCACCCTTGTTACGATTATTGTTCCGATTTTTGTTCTTACCACTTCCTTGACCTTTAGAATTCGAACCACCCGAAGAAGACAATTATGAACCAGAAGACCAGACTGAACAGCTACTAAAGCCTGACGAGCAGTAGACGTATCATCATATGCACGCTTACCCTTAATGCGTTGCTGATGCTGAAGTAGCTTGGGGCGAAGATCATCAAAAGTCAAGGACGTTTGAAATTGTAACAAAGTAGTAATAAGGGCATCATAATCACGATCTTAATCCATGGCAGTCAAGGTATACTGAACAAGATCATACTGAGAGACGGGACACTGAATAGCAGTTAAAGAGTCAACACAATCTTAATTTCACGAGAAAAGCTCCATAGTCTGCTGTTTAGGTTTTTCTCATATGACTTAATCTACCTTTCAGTTCCAAAGACTAGCCATACTAGTACAAAAATCTAGACATCAAACGATTCCAGCCTTCAACAGAAGTATGTAACTCATGTACATCAAGCATAACATCACGGGACAACGGAGGGCCCAACCAGAAGCCCAATTTGTTGATTTAGACGCAAATTTTTTGAATTGAGGATTAGGTGTGGAATTGCCAAGATGATCAACACAAGTAGAAGAAGGTATAGAAACAGTACCATCAATATACAAGTAACTGATGTATTAATAGGAAAATGTAATCGATCTCTTGACGAGAAAATCTTCTGGAGTCATTAAATTTATGGTCACAAAGCGTGTGATGTCGTGATTGTTAAATTAATGTGCAATCGTCAGGCGAGAGGAACTGCGTGGGAGGATGATGCGCCATAGAAAAGGGGAGGAAACAAGGCCGATGTCAGACAAGGAGACGCATAGGAGGCGCGCGGGTTGCGCCAAAACTTATCGAGAAACGAGGGTTTGTACTCGTTGAAGGGGAACCAAAAGAAACGGATCGCTGTTATTCGCCAAATCTTAGGCGATTTTTGTGTGTTTTTGTGCGTCGGTTTGTGTTTAGAGTTCGGGTTTTGGTTCTGATTTGGTATTAAAGAGGTCTAGAGAGTCGTGTCCCAAGTTTTGGTGTTTGTCTTGTTTTGCAGAGCATTCTATCATTCGGCAAGCATCAAGTCATCCAACCTCCTAGCGGTACGTCATCTCTAAGCCTTTCGAAGCCCTTTGAATCTTCCAAGCCAAGTTCCAAGTCTTCCTATTCCGAGCTCCGAGCATCGAGCCATTGTAGCGGCCAAGCCACCAAGGAAGATCCTCTGCTGGGCTATCCAAGCCTTCCTTCCCCTTTCCCTTTTATATTAAAACTCGTTGTTAGCGGGGCATCTTCCCATCGCGAGTCGCGACAGCGATCGCGGTCGCGACCAGGCACTGCCGCCGACCTCTCTTTCTTTTTATGTTTCCTTCATTGATGGTTTTATATATGTTTTAGATCGTCTTTATTTTGTAGAGAGAGAAGTAGAACAGCAAAGTGCTTAGCTCCCATTTCTAGGGTTTAAAACACTAATATCTCTTAGAAATCTTTAGTGTAAATCATGCTTGTTCTAGCGCAAACTTGTTCATGGATCCGAAGTTAGTTGAAGCTTTCAACCTTCTTGTATGTGAGAAGTCTTGTACTTCTCATCTCCTTTGGTTATTGTTAAGGTTTCTTGACTTATTTCATTGATTTTTGCATACTCTTGCTAGTAGTACTACTAGTGTAGTTGTGTAAATGATCAAATGCTAGAGTTAAGAGACATAATCGGTTATTTGTGTTCTTAGTTCCTTAAGTAGCACACTAGGTGTTTGTTGTAATGCTGATCTTGCTTCAAGTGCTTTGAGACCTTACTTATTGCTTGAAAGTCATGCTTCATTATCATTAGCAATCCTCTTGTGTCTCGGTTCTAATGCTACTATTTGTTTGAACTTAAATGCTATTTGTTTGAGTTAAGTGATAGTAAGAGGGTTCAAACCACGTTGATCGTGTTTGTTTAACCACATCACAAGGTTAGGAGTTTAGACTTCTCAATAGGTGACCAAAAGGGGATAAACGTTTTTTACGAGTTCCATGATCAATCTTGGCTGAAAGTGGATGCTAATCGAGTCCAAGTTCCTTTTTCATTGATTTAACTTACAATATTTCTTGTTTAATCGCTTTTAATATAGTCACTTGATCCTAAGCAAACTGCCCCATTGGTTACGCGACTCCTAGAAGACTCTAGGGGTTTGATTCCGCTACTTATAGACTTGTACTGTGCTCCCCCTGTGGATACGATCCTTACTTCGGCTATCCACACTCAGTTGTTAAGGAAAGAAGGTTAATTATATTTGGGTTAGGAGTATAGCAATTCACACAAGCGGCGGCCACCAAGGGCAGCTGTGATGGCTGGTGGTTCAGCCAGGATCCGCCACCTAGGCCAGGGACGGCTATAACGCCGGCGAGTGGCAGCGTGGCTGCGCAGCCATATGCGTTGCGCCAATGATGCAGCGAGGCTAGTAGGCTGCTGGGGCGGTGTCGCACTTGTGTGGTTGCACCGGCGTGGATGGACTTCCGTGGCCGGCGCTGGCGGCGGAGTGAGGCTGGTGGTCTGGTGTCCATGTGGTGGCGCCTAGGGTTGTGTTTAGTTTTAGATTTAGGTTTAGAGAATTGGCCGAAGAGAGAAAAAATTCTTAACTAGGCTCGTGATACCATATCTGAGTATTGGAATAATTACAACCTGTTTGGGTTTCCTAGCACTATTATATATAAAGAGGGGATGAAAAACGGTCTTTACAAGACTAAGAGTCTAATTACCAAATTACCCTAATAGAAAATCCGTGGATCGCACTCGCACAGGGCCCCACCTAGAGCCACATACAAATCAAACTCCCCTCTAATCCCTTCCCTAACCCTACATTCCAAGCAAATGCATGGGATAGGAATTAAACCCTAAACTATGACAGAGAAGATGGAAAGGCTCACAACTCTGGAGTCAACCTCAGTTACTAAGTAAATGGTTAATTAGGTGACATATATAATAAGCGGGTACTAGGTATTTTGGTCCATAAATTATTGTAAACCAATTGTATAATAATTGTATTAGAGTTGTCCTCCTATTTAATGCCAACCCAAACATAAATCCCAACCTAACCCATCTGACAACCCTGAATTCTCGAGTAAGATTATTGTGGTGAGCCAATATAATGTAGAGTTTACGTGTCTTCTGATAGTCTTGAAAAGGAGAAAACTGGCTTCGGGGGTGTTTTTCGAGGAAACCCTCTTTGATGCCAAAGTAAGCTTATCGCAATTCAAGAAGGAACTATGAAATATTTTCTGGATTTGTGATAAGTATATTTGTGAACGTACCTTAATATAATGCATATGAATGAGTATTTATAACGGGAAGTCATGTGAATGACACATCTATCTCTTGACTCACATACAGGCTTGTTGTAAAATATTTTCCTTTCTCTTAGAATGCAATGAGCCTAATTACATAAGGAATCGGAATTACTTGGACCTTATTTAGGGCACAGAGGACTAATGGTTCAAAGAGGGGATTTAGTGGTGTTCGAGTGCAAGGTGACACCCAGAGGGGAGGGATTAATTGAGTGAGGAATTTTAATCGATTTTCACAAAAATAAAGTTATGGCATTGTGCTTAACTGTGTTATTTACTTGCAGATTCGTATTTAGTGTTTTTGCTGAATTAAATTCGTACAAAAAGTAATAAGAAGTAAATATAAGATCAAGACACAATGGTTTAACGTGGTTCAATCTCCATTCTGAGATTTACGTCCATCCTACTTATTTTTGTATTAATTGAATCTCAAATATCACTCTCTTGATACAATGATTTCCCCAGTATTAACCCTAGTAGGGCTCCACCAACACCTGTAAGCGTTGCCTATCGAATTAATACACTCGAATCCAACCCAACACTCTATATAATGAGAAAATACATAAAAGATTTCATCCTCTAATAAGTGCTTCTTAATTTAGCAGATCAAGGATCGATTAAACCCTACGTAATCAATGTCACAACATTGTATTCCTTACCTCCAACCAGACTCTAGTACAACACGAAGTCGAGGGTAATGCTAGTGGAAATTCTTACTTTAGCTCTTGTCATATTGTTGTTCTCTATGCAAGGTGGTGGCTTGAGCGAGGGAGGGAGTTAACGATGAGGTGGCGGGAGTGGTTGGGCTTTATAGAAAGAGAGGGGAGTGGGATGTTAGCTGGAGTGAGGGTGGGTTTATTTATTTATATAATTTTCTTTTTTTAAGTTTAACCAATGTTCGCTATGTGCTGACTGGATGCGTACCCGCGCGATCGATCGATGGACGAAGAAATTGCGTGAATGACGAGCCGAGCCCGAATTTGTGCCATGCCCGTGTCGCCTTTTACCTATTTAACAGATTATAATTTAAATGAGATTGTTTTGGGAAGGGTGAGTGATAGTTGAAATCAATTTGAGAATTACTAAATAATTTTGAATTTCCAAAAATAATTTGAGAATTACTAAAGGTGGGATAAATTGTGGAAGATGGGCAATAGGTAGAATTATTGTCGTTAATTTTTACTTTTGTAAAGACTATTTCTATAAAAGAATTTTGAATTTCTTTGATTTAAAATCCCCTTTCATAAAACAGAATACTATAGAAACTATTTATTTTACTAACTCTAGTAAATAAGTAATTACACTAATATCATTTTTTCTAATTTACCTAAGTTCCAACACTAATTACACTAATACTCTTATTAAAATTTCAAAAACATATGGTTAATTATTTGGAATGTCATGCTTCACCAAGATACATCTCCTTTTGTTGCTAGATATCATTTTTAAATATATATTTTTGACATAGGCGAAACAGACAAAATAAAACCTTACTAAAATTATCAGAAAAGAAAAAATGAGTTTATTGAGTTACATCCTTTGATTATCCTTCGAATTGTTTGATATGTTGCTATATTATGCCCTTATAATTAGAAATTTTGTGTATCAAATATGAAAATAAATGTAAACTACACTTATTCAAAACCTAGTGTTAGAAACAGACTATTACAACGGCGGAAGAAGAAACGATTTCAAGGCTGTGTCGCGGTAGAAGACTACTAACTTGAAAGCAAACGATTTCCATTGTTTATTAACTTCCTTCCTAGATCTTCTTGTCTATCGAGCTTGCCGACATGGTTGGCTTTTATGGTTGGAGGTTAAGCTGGGGCTTGGGCTTGGGCTTGGCTGCTACTAACACACACTCACGCGTGCGGCCACCCGCCCGGACGGGACCGGGCTCGGCTGGGTTCCGGGTTCCGGGTTCGGGGAAGAGTTTAGGTCATAAGAGGTGAGCTAGAGCTTATCTTTTTGGACCCCGGCCCAAGTGCGGGTAACGGTAACTTAATGGATGGAACGTTACAGTCCTAATTGCTATTTATTGCGGGCCTTGATTCTCTCTAACAATTGACTACCCATCCGACTTCTTCTGTTGTATTTCATCATCCGAAAATACTCTTCTCTTCTCAAATTTCCCTGGGCACGTGCCGTGTCTCCAAAGCCTTTCTCTGTTAGTGATGACTTAGAGAGATTGTTGTGGGGTAACCTTGGGGAGCTTTCCGGCCCGTTGCAATTACCACCATAGCGGGCCGTAATTGATTTCAAGTCAGGGGTTTTATACCGCGACACAACCTTGAAATCGTTTCTTCTTCGGCCATTGTAATAGTCTGTTTCTAACACCTACGACACATAAAACGTTAAAACAACCAGAGAAATCGCCCAAGCCCCCAAACTAGTTTTCCTTTATATATTGAGTTGTATCTTCCTCTTTAATTATTGTTCATGTAATAAATCATAATAATAATAATAATAAATAATAATAATAATAATAATAATAATAATAATAATAATAATAATAATAATAATAATAATAATAACAATCATAATAATAATAATAATAATAATAATAATAATAATAATAATAATAATAAATCATAATAATAATAATAATAATAACATTAATATTAATAACAATAGTAAGTAACATCTGAATCTGGTTTATAATTATTGGGATTTGATTTCTGGGAGTAGTATACACTTCCTTCGTTTTTAAATAAGTGAAACACTTCATGTTTGCACGTTTGCCATTCATTATTTTAAACATTAATATCTACAATTATCAATGAGTAAAATTATATAAAATTGATATTATAATAAATTTTCACATTGAGATTAATCTAACAAGTCCCACATGACTATATTTTTCCTAAAATGTAAATCACCAAAACTAATTCAAGTCCAAACTGTAAATAGGTAACACAATACAAACATGTCACTTATTTTGAAGGAGGAAGTATTAAATTTCAACAAAATTAAGTAACAAAAAGACCCTTAGCCTAATCTTCTAATTGTGCATGAAACAAAACAAGAAGCTCCCAACAAAGGACAAGAAATGCAAGATTGCTAATAATATTAGTCCCTGTCATTCATGTTTCCTTCAGCTAGCTACAAAGTACAGAGGCAATGCTTTAGAGACTTTAGAATGTAGCCTTAATATCAGGATAAGTTTAATATCTTTCTACACTACTTGTGATGTAGTAATCAGCTGATGCAACACCATCACATTCAGGTCAATTTCATTTTGTAGATATGAATGCAACTTGCATAATGCATAGTTTTATAAAACAATTAGTTTTTAGGTCCAGGCGATGCTCTGGGTTTATCTGTATTATACTTTAGTACTTTAAGACAAATAAATTTGAATATGTTAGTATAAAGTTATACAAATTAGTAGTTTATTTATAAACGCAATTAAAATATTGTAACTTAATTATTGTTTTTCATTGAAAACATATAATATCATTATTAGTATTCGAAAAGAAGCAACAACACTGTAGTGGCGCAACGGTTAGAGGATTTATCTTCCATCCTCGAGGTAGCGAGTTCGAAACTTCTCATGGACAATTTGCATCTTTTTTATGAGAATAACATTGATAAAATATTGTTGAAGAGAAGGGAGAGTGACACGTGGCGGATTGCAACTGTGCTTACGCTTTTTAATATATATATAGATACATTTAACATGTAATGGATTGATGACATTGATCTCATGTAATTACAACAATAATTTTCTTAATTTTTTTTTCATGTGACAGTTAAATATATTTTGACAAACACATGTGGTTAAAAAATATTAGTTGAGAAGAATAGCTTCATTATAAATAACTCATATTACATCTACTTCAAATAATATTTGATAATTATATACAATGACTTATCTCGATAAAGATTATATCCAATAAAGCGTTCAAATTATCTAGGATGAATAGTTTATCCCCACCCAAACCACCACCTCTTAACCCTATCCAAACACCCACCCAAAGACCCTCGGTAGCCCACACTAATCGTCCCTAAATACACCCTACCCCGAAACGACCCTTTTTCTCAATAACTGAGAAGGGGAATGAAAAATAGGACACTTGGATTGTGGCTTTGGGGTCGCCTCCACCATATCATAAAGCAGCTCGCCTAAGCTCCGGCGAGGTCGTTAAAAACGATAATGGGAGGTCTAGCAGAGGAGAAAGAGGAACGGGATAAGGGCAGCAAAACCAAAGGGGAGAAGCATATTAGCCACAACAGCGTCGATAGAAGCACCGACTGGCAAGGTTATCAGGATCGGGATCCCGCTAAGGATAATTAGCTGGCGTAGGATCGGATTAATGAAATTGGAGATTAAGATCGCAAGACCTACTATATCCTTTAAATATGTTAGAAATAATGATAATAATTAATTATAATAATTGTTCATTTTTAAAGGTTTATTTAAGTAAAATTAATATTTTCTCAACTTTAGCTTTCAAGAAGTGAAAAGGGAATACACTCAATAATCATTTTAAAACCGTCAATCATTATATAAATTATTTGGATCTTTAAGTCATAATGGTAGAAGTGCTTATACGCACACAGTGTGCGTGTTTGCATATGCGTAAAACTAAATAGTTGAAGATGGCACATAAGAATAATTTTTCATCACTTAAATAATTATTTTGGAATCGGATTAGATCATTGGATCGTACAATCGTGTTGAGATCCTAACTCTTAAAACTTGAATCCAATTAGTATATCGTAAGGTCCTACGAACATTAAGATTTTAGCTATGATCCGGATAAATCCCATTATTTTAGATCGTGGAGTTGTAGGATCATAGGATTCAGATTGGGTTTATAATAACTTGTCTCAATTTTTTAATGAAAAAGAATGTAAGACGAAGATTTATTATGGGGGGTTTAATCACCTTTCATCTCCCTCCCTTAATCCATTTATCATTCAGTATATAAATTGAAGCTTGCTGGTGTACAAAAAAACAAAAAAATAACTTACGTAACATAGGCAATTAACTTGACATACTTCTAAAACAAAGTTCAAATCAAAAAAATTATCAAGACTCATGGAGGTTCACAATGATAGCACTCGTAATGGAAGGCGTGAGCCTGGTTTTGCAAAAATACGTCTACTTATAAATTAAAATTAGGCAATTATTCAATTCAAATATTAAGAGTCTTTCTGTACATAGTAACTAATTTAATCCATTCTTTCACCAGTTTAATTTATATTGTGAGTAGTTTAATTCATTCAATCCTTACATTTTTTAATTCATTCAGTCACTTGTTTAATTCATTTAGTTTCTTGTTTAATCCATTCGGTAAGTTTGCTACGTTAATTATTTTAAAGTTGGTTGCAGTTTGAGATTATAAGGGATGCAAAACAAGGAAAAAAGAAGGAACGACTAGGTTGGTTTATGATGTCTATGTATAATGTTGGATTATTAGAGCAAAATGAAATTCGCTTGTTAGTAAAATATGAGTTTTAATTTAATTTTTAAGCTAAAATTAGACCGTTTCTTTTAATCACTTTCATAGCAGGCATAGTTTTGTGGAGACAAGCGAAAGAGATATAAAAATACAGATGATAAATGAATCATGTGACTAGTTAACGCCAGAACTGTCTCTCTAAACAATGGAAAATGACCTAAATTAAAAGTAATGCAATGACGTAGTAGTAAAAGTTATTAAAAGAGGCGGTCTAACTTTATACTACCTCCGCTATTTTTTGGTTGCAACACTTTTGAAAAACAGAGATGCATTGGCAAAATTCTTAATGAGGTATTAGGTGAATGTATGGGTATATAATTAAGGGGAGGGAAGACTACTGAATATTTTAATTGTGCAAAAAGTATGAGAGAGAGCGGGAGACTAAAACAAGAATTATTTAATTATGTTAAGTACGGGTAATGTTGTCATTTTATAGGGTTTTTTAAAACTATATAAGGAATAAAAAAGTGTTACATCCTTTGAGAAATTTTCCTTTTTTTTCTGATAAGGAAAAGTGGCCCTGGACCCCGCTCGAGTCTTATTGGGCCAGGAACTTGAGAGTAGGAGGGAAGGGTAAGGGAAATCCCTACACTCAAAGTGCCCTCGCGGGGATTGAACCCCCAACCTTAAGGTTGGAAGGGTACAATCCTTTCCACTAGACCAAGTACTACTAGGTGATAAATTTTTCTATTAGAAAAGTGTTGCAACTAAAAAAACGGAGGTAGTATTAAAATTAGACTAACTTAAACTGTTACTTTATTCAAAAAGTTCATCATTTTATATTGAGTTTGGACTGTTGCCTAATTTTAAAGCTTATAAGACCAACTCGACGTACCAGAAGTATACAAGACCTATTCAAACCACGAATAATTTTTCGTGAAATAACTTAATAAAATGTAGTTTTTTATTAAACAATCCAAAACTTAACCATTTTTCTTTTTCATAGCCCTAGCCCACCTCCCCTGTGACGGCTTGGTCAAGTTGCAGAAGACACATTGCAGAACAAACATACTTCTTTCAGCTGTTTATGACATGTTGTTCAACTACAAAGCTAAAGTAAACAAAACTTAGACATAAAAAGTCATTGTTCTTGTAATTATTTGTGTGGTGAGGAAAAGAAAAAACCATGTTGTGTAACATCCTTAGATTCCATAATTATGGGATTCCATATTCCCATCAAATAAGACACGTTCCTTTGAAATACATCTTTCTTTTAAGTTGTTTTTCTAATAATCAACCAATCAGGCGAGACATTATTAATGATAATTTGAATTATGATGAATATGTAGATATCAAAGGTAGCATTAAAGGATCAAATAAGTAGTCACAAACCCACAATTATAATACTAGTATAAATTAATTGTTATCAAATTAAAATGTCAATGATGCAACCGTTTGCTTGGTGTAGACTTGGTAGAAGTGTAGAACCACTCAAAGAGTGAATATGTTTCGTTTAGAGTGAAAATATGTATTTTCAAATAATTTATACTTCCTCCGATTATTTAGTTAGACACGTTTTGCCTTTAAAACATTTTTCACATAAT
The DNA here is from genome assembly GCA_947645195.1 of Patellifolia procumbens. Taxonomy (NCBI): domain Eukaryota; kingdom Viridiplantae; phylum Streptophyta; class Magnoliopsida; order Caryophyllales; family Amaranthaceae; genus Patellifolia; species Patellifolia procumbens. Next base: position 640,454 of record CANSGD010001243.1, on the reverse strand, counting down.
CTACTTTGATTATTTTTATAATTAATACTTATCAAAAAAATACAGTCAAATAATATCTTATTAGACTCGACTCATTGTATATTTTCAAAATAACAAATTTATTATTTCTAGGTAACGATATAATTATTTAAAGTAATGAATGGGCAAGCGTGAAAAAGAGCCAACTAATGAAAAAGGAGGAAGTATATTTATATATGTTAGATTAGTCAATTGCACTCTGGAGCAACAAACAACAAGTAATTATACGTGTTTTGATTTTTGGAACTGATTTCTCACAAGTTGGGTAGACTAACTCTTTGCTATCATCATAATTTTCCATGAAAGATTTAGGAGAAGTGAATGTCATTCTAGGAATAAGATTTAAAACAAGTAATGGTAAATTGGTTTTGTCACAATATCACACATTGAAAAATTCTTAAGAAATTTAATGTTAGTAATTTCTCCTTTGTTTCAACACCTATTGATCCAAGTGAATAATTATTACCTAATGATGGTAGATTCGTCTCCTTAACTCGAGTACACTAGGGTTATTATAGGATTTTTAATGTATATTATGACGAGTACTAGGCCAGACATCACATTTGCGGTAGGTAATTTATTAGGTATACTAGTAACCCTTGTATGAAACATTGGCAAGTTATTCGTTGTGTATTAAGGTATTTAGGGAAAATCATAGATTATGATATATACTACAATGGAAATCTGTCTATTTTAGAAGGTTATTCAGATGCAAGTTGGATCTTTAGTAGAGAGGATCATTCTTCCACAAGTGGACGGGTATCTTTACTTGGGGGCAGCGATTTCTTTGGCATCCAAGAAACAAACTTGTATATCTAACTCCTCAATGACATCGGAACTCATAGCTCTCTCTTCAGCTAGTAAAGAAGCAGAGTGGTTAAAGAATCTCATGTTTGAGATGCCAATTTTGCCAAAATCGATATCGCCCATAGCGATACATTATTGTGATAATGATGCACCTTTGGTAAGAGCTTATAGTTAACCTTGTAATGGTAAGTCATGGCATATTTTCGTGCCTCATAGCTACATCCAACTATCCAAGGAATTATCAAAGAATATTATCAATGCTGACTATTTAAGGACCACATATTATCCAGCAGATTGTTTTACTAAGGCTTGGCTAGAAATATGGTAAAAAGGATGGGATTAAAGCCCTCGAAAATCACGAATCGGGAGATCTTAATTAACGCCCAATAAGTCGTTGATTCTTGAGTTCAATAATATTAATTTCCGTATTTGATGATTGAAGAATTTATTTAATTATCCAAGGTAAAGTTCTTGATTCTGTGATGTTTTTAAAGAGGTAGTATATCTTAATAGGTCTCTTGTTTATGATTTATCTCAATAACATGTTTATTTTGCGATATCTACATATATAAGTGAGGTTTAGCCGCTCAAAAGATAGTGGGGGTATAACTTTGATTCACTTATGAAATACAAACACATGACTTTGAAGTGGCAAATTAATTATAATGACTTCAAGTAGTTAATCTTGTGTGTATAGTATCTTTAAGTTTTCCACTATGTATTGAAATTTGTTCAATCGTTATCGGCACCTGGCATGTTGGATAGGGATTATTGGATTGTGTGTCACTAGGTGAAAGTTCAAGTCTTTATACACTTCCATTTATGCATGAGATTTTTTTGTTTCAATAATGGATAGTGCATTTAATCTTTTTAGAATACTCTAAATGGGGAGGATTGTTGGATATTTAGAGTATTTGGTAGACTGCCTTCATGTAATGTTAGTTTAAGTTGTTTGTTAAAGGTGTCATAAATTAAACTACATTAGGATTATTGTTGTTGGAAAATCAAACCAAGAAACGAAGAAGGAGTCGGGGATGGCCAGTGGCCCGAGGAGCAGATCGCCCCGGGAACTAATTCGTCAATAGTCGTGATCTGTATCGCGACTTGCGATGAGTTCCTGGTCTGCGATGTTAGCATGCTTTCATCTGCTGGTAATAAATGCTCTAAGTGGTTATCGTCGATTTCTTGATTTACAACAACGTTCGTTATAATGTATGAGAAGACTCTCATATGATGAAGATATTCATACAAAATTTCTCTAACCTTGAACTTTGTTTGCTCTAAGAAATTAATCATCTTCACAATCCTACACAAAGCTTTGTTCTCATTGATAACTTGTTTGAATAGCCAAAATAAGAGCGAAGGGGAGGGGAGGGAGGGAAAGGAAATGGCCGGACTCGATTGTTTGGATACCAAGTGAAGAGGCGAGAAATGGAGGGAGGAAATGAAAAGGATTCATTTATAAGAAATTCCTCTCTCCAACAATGGAGAGATTTGGAGGAAAATTCATCCTTCTTCCCTCCCCTTCTTTTCCTTCAGTTCAATTCATCTCCAATCAGTTCAGTTAGCTTAGTTCAGTTGGGCCCAATAAATTCAGTTTAATTCAGCTAGAATTAGACAAAAAGAACAAACCCATTATAGTATTAATTTTATCATTTTGAGGATAAGACTTTGTTGTTATAAATATATATTATACACATTAAACACCGAATCCCTAAATAGAGCAAACAGAGAGTGTACTTTAGTGTGCAAAGAGTCCCATAAATCCCGTGATGTTTCACAGTAAACACAAAACGTTAGGAGCAGCTTACACCTTTGTAACGCACTAATCACCTTTCTTCCATTTCTTTTTTGGTTAAGCTTTTCTAAGTAGCGGTTTCGATTATAGACATATTTATTTAGGCTCTGAATCTTCTTCCATCACCTCCTTAGTCTCCTTCGTCATTGTTTTTTGTCCCTGGAGTAATTCTGATCTTTTTCCCTCATAGCAATCCTTTCCCCTTTTAAATCAATTAAAAAAAAGGTTTAAGTAGGACCCACCTAACTTCTAATCTCATCCATCCACGTGGCCCAAACTATACGGTTGGATTAATCAATTCGGCTTTCTCACCTTCTTTAAATTTCTCATCTTTCTCGAAACTCAAAACAGGCACAAATTTCTTGTTTGTGCCTTCTCAGCTTAATTTCCAAGTACCCACAAAAAAAAAAAAACATTCAGCTCACAAATTTGCTCTTAATTCATCAAAGGTGTGATCTTTTTGCTCTCTTTACACTTATAATCCTTTTAATTTTGATGGGTTGACCTTTTTTGTTCAGATATTTTCTTGCTAGAATTAAATGATGATCATCATCTTAATTTCAACTTCTGTGTGTGTTAATACATAAATGGGTGTTTTTATGGAATTGGGTGTAGTTTGTTTGCTGTTTTTCTGGGTTGTTTTGGTGGGTTTGGAGGGGTGAAGGGTAATAGGGTAAGAGAAGAAGTTAATAAGTTTAGGAGATGCTGTGTATATGGAATCTTGTTTGCTTTATTGAATTTTGTTGCTTGTATTGTTTAAATTGGTTGTTTTTTTCTGCATGTCTAAACTGAATTGAGTGATCATTTAAACAAAGAATTGGTGCTTTCTGGTAATGTTGTGTAAGACTATTATTCTGAATTGATTTTTTTGTCAAAAACTAAGGAGTATAATGCACGTTGTAGGTTCAAATTCCTAAATTGGGTTTTAGGCCAAAATGAGTGGTTTGTGCTTCAAATTAAGATAGGTTAAAGGTTGACTTCCACTCATTTCAGCTGAGAAACCAGTTTTGGTCGGAAAGCTACTGGTATTGCATACCTATAAGTTAGTTAATTTGAACAAAAGTTTCATAAGGTGTTTAAACCTACAAAATGTATTATAATAGGTGGTTTTTTTTTTTGACAAAAACTCTTATTTGGAATGAGTTTTTTTTTTGTCTTGGTTAGATCTTCCTTGTCCTGTTCTATCTATAAATCTCCTTCTTCTTACCTTTTGTTGTGTTTGTAGCATGTTTCATTGTATGATAAGGAAGCTCTAGAACTTTCCACCCTACCTTTGCTGGGTATTGATGAATCTTTGTAAATTGGTTGCCTTTTGTTATTTTATTCTCAAAAAAAAAAGTTGGGGGATAGGGACCAAGAAGATTTTTATAGAGATGGGTTTGCAATTGACTTGCTTTTCTACAAGAAAAGGTCTTTAATGATTGTTTGTTAGGAAAAGTTGGAATAGGGTTGTATGTGATTAGTTATACATACAATTCATAATGGGAATCTGTCAAAGAGGTGGTTTTTGGTGCTGAGTCAGTCTTTGATATCTGAGCAGCTATTGTGTACCTGACAAATGGGTGAATGTTGTGTACTTGAGGCCTTGTGTAACTTTTTATATGTTCTTTAATGCAGTTTAATCATTATTTAACTCTAGTAAACTGAGGTGGTTTTTTCTATGTCTTGATGGGTGGCAAAAACAGGAAACCTCTTTGAGTTGTGAAAGAGTAGATGGCAACACAGGAAGGGTTAAGAAGTGAGGACTTGGAATCTTTTAAGAAGTTGATGGTTTTTGGAGCTTCTCTTGATGGTGGTATTAGTGAAGGTGCTGAGATGATGCTGACGAAGTGGAAAGATATCCCTATGGAGTTGCTCCTGCGAATCGTGACCCTTGTCGATCATCAGACAGTTATCATGGTTTCCGGGGTTTGTAGTGGATGGAGGGAAGCTATTTGCTTAGGGCTAACTCATCTTTCTCTTACATGGTATAGCTTTTGGCTTTTTAGTATTCATTTTTTGTCCTTTTGTTTTGGTTGTTTGGTTAGATTTCTGATTGTTATGTCTTGTATATTCTGATAAGAATAGAGACTTTTCTTCATTGACCTTTTCTTTTCCTGCGGGCATTGTGCATCAATTCTGTTTTTTCTTTTTTCATATTTATGTGGGTCGAAGAATTTGAACCTTCTGTTGCTTTTCGATTAAAATCATATGACCTACACTATCATTGGCCATATCGCTGTATTATGCTATAATCTCAAATAGGGTAGAAACCTGAAAATCTATAACTTGGAAGCTTTATTTTATGTCTTAAGCTTGGTGGTTGAATATTGACAATTTGCGGAGACTGTAAACTAGGTATTATTGACGCGTTTATGCGTATTTTGTTTGCTGAGTATGTTGGGTTTTTACTTCCGTTTGTATGTTTTTTTTAACTCTGAGATCTAGTGTATTCTAACTCTGCTTATATTTGAGATGTTCTAGTCTTTCTTTTCTGTTTTAGAATGGTATATTGACTTTTTGCTATTAAGTAAGTGTTATAATTCTGAGAGGACTTCAAGGTTTTTGTTTTTTTAAATGGGAATTGGTGTCCGTATCTTTGACATTTGGTATTGACCATTAACTTATCTTAAAACTGATTGCTAAATTGCAAAATAATAGTACTTCCGTTTTATAATGACATATAGTGAAAATTTCAGGGTCAAAGTCTGACTTTAATTTGTGGTCTCCCTTAAATCTGAAATTGGAGTGAATAATATGATCTACAAATTGTGCAAACTTATTGCTATTCTGGATCCTGAGTATATTAAGATGTGGACTGTTTGGCTATGTTGCTAATGTTGACATGAAATCTGTGTAGGTGCAAGAACAACATGAACAATTTAGTTCTATCAATTATACCGAAACTCAAGAATTTGCAAAGTTTGATACTTCGGCAAGATAAACCACAGCTTGAAGATAATGCTGTCGAGATTATAGCAAACTTCTGCCATGACCTACAGGAGCTTGATCTGAGTAAAAGCTTCAAACTAACTGATCGTTCTCTCTATGCATTAGCTCATGGTTGCCCAAATCTCACAAAGCTGAACATAAGCGGGTGTTCAGCTTTCAGTGATGTCGCACTTGCATATTTGACTAGCTTTTGCAAAAAGTTGAAGTCATTAAATCTTTGTGGGTGTGTGAAGACTGCAACGGACAAGGCGTTGCAGGTATCTTTTGCTCGTGTAGTTTCCTGTATTCTTATCTGAAAACTCTGTTTCTTGTCTAATTCTAAATACTTTGTCTGTAGTCCATCGCTTATAACTGCAAGGAGCTGCAAACTCTGAATTTGGGATGGTGTGAAAATGTTGGAGATTTGGGAGTGACAAGTCTTGCATATGGTTGCCCGCGTCTGACAGCGCTCGACTTGTGTGGCTGTGTACTTATCACAGGTAATACCTCTGTCCCATTAGAACTTGACACTACTTTGTGCTTTCTCATACATATTTTTTGAGGGCAGACTTTGTGCTTTCTCTTACATCTGTTTTATATACCTGTTTCCTCTTGTGTTTCACAAAATCTTTTTCGTGCTAACCGATGAAGGGCGGAAGGGTTAAATCACTGGAAAAGTTGTGGATTTTTATCAAACATCTCTATTTACAAATGCTGATGTGGGTGAAAACTTGGAATCGAATAAGCAACATCTAGGCCCTGTTCACTCCACCCGAATTTTACATTAGAACCAGTTATCTAGTTTTAGTTTACTGATATTTATTTTCGCTGATGTAAACTGTAATTTGTTAATCAAAAGTGATTTTTAATGATTGTGACTGATATAATGGTGTGTCTTTTGTATAGGCCCTGTTCAGTTCAACTTATTTTTACTGAACTGAACTTATTTTTACTGAACTGAACTTATTTTTGCTGAACCGAACTTATTTTTACTGAACTGAACTTATTTTTACTGAACTGGACTTATTTTTGCTGAACTGAACTTATTTTTACTGATTCATGTTGTTTTTTCTTCTTTGCTGAACTTATTTTTACTGAACTGAACTTATTTTTGCTGAACTGAACTTATTTTTACTGAATATTATTATTTTAAGGTGAACTGAACAGGGCCTAAGTTGAAGTGAACTGGTCTTGGTTTTCCTAGCCTGTTTATGATGGACTGTAATTGGTTATTGAATCAAGGCTTTTTTTTTTTCCTTCCGGCCTCTAGAAATCTCATGTCTACGAACTTGGGGTCTGCTACTTAGTAACTAAACCGAGCAGGTTTCGCTTGGTCACACATAATTTCTGATTTGATTTCCGCTTTCCTGTCTGGATTCATATAAATCAGCTAACCCTGACACCGATCTGCTGCTCATGAGTTGGTTTTTACTTTCCATCATATGTTAAACTCATGATCCAACTTCATGTTGCAGATGAGAGCGTGATCGCCCTGGCAAACGGATGCCCTCACCTTCGCTCACTGGGCCTCTACTATTGCCAGAACATTACAGACAAAGCAATGTATTCTCTAGCCCAGAATCGTGTCAGAAACAAGCACGGTGTTTGGCAGTCCCTAAAAAGCAGATACGAAGACTACAATGGTCTGATGAACCTCAACATTAGTCAGTGTACTGCTCTCACACCTAACGCAGTCCAGGCCGTATGTGATTCCTTTCCGGCCCTTCACACTTGTCCTGGACGCCATTCTCTCATCAAAAGCGGGTGTCTGAATTTAACGTCTGTACATTGTGCTTGTGCTGTCCAAGCTCATCGTGCTGCGAGTACAACAGCTCACTGAGAAAGAGTGTTTAAATGTGATATTAATCATCCTCCAGTGTAAATAAAGCGGGTTTGGGTTAAGGTTTAAAGCGTATGAGGGAAGTGGTTGTTTTTTTAATTGTTTTTTCGAAGGTGAAAAATTATGGAAAGTTAGAGATGGGGGGAAGAGACTGACTTGAAATCTAAGTGCCTGTTTTGGTGCTGTTGTAATTTGTTGGAACTTAAAGACTGACTTTGACTCGTTGACTGTGGTCCATCAGCTGTATAAATTTATTTAGCTGTTGTTTTCTGTAAACGGGACTATGTTATAATGGTCCCACTGATGCACTCTTTACTCCTGGTTTGTAGTCATAAACTCTTTAAGATTCATAACTAGTTGAGCTATCAACATCATAGCAAATGCGGCTATGTGGTCCCTCTAAGCGTTCAACGTAAGTGTCCGGAGATAGATAGATGATGGTGTTAGAAGCGGCATATATCTGGGTCAAGTTGCACCAAAAAGGTATATATATCTCATATCTGGGTCAAGTCGTGTAATATAGGTTGTATAGTGGGCTTTGGTTGTTTTGGTTTTACTAGTTTCCAGGGTGGTTTAAGGCGAGTTCAATGAAACTGAAGTTGTAAATAATAGCTCCAAGTCTAATATAGATTGGGTTTATACTAAATCTATTGTATATTTAGTATAAAGTTTAAAAGTTAAGATTTTGAAATTAAAAGATGATTTAACAATAAGGTAATTAAAAGTTACGTGTTATAAAAGAAAAATTAAGGTTTGTTTTAAAAGTTAAATTTTGTAATTAAAATATAAGGTTTAGCAATAAAAAGTGAGGTGGTTTACACTATTTTCATTATGGGCCAGGTCCATCCAAAAGTTTTTTCAAGAATAGAGTAAGGTCTACCGTCTATCTATCGCGAGTCAGCCAGATATAGAAAACTGAAGAAAACTAGAGCCCGTTCGGTGTCATTGTAGTTTTCAGTTTTTTGATTTTTGGTATCTGAAAGTCATATGATATATATTCTACAATAAACTAAAAATTAGTCAAATTTATTGGAAACATTATGATTTTGAAAACTGCCTACTAAAAAGTGAAAATAACTTTTTTGTGGTTTGCTGCTTTTTGTTTACAAAAAAAAAACAAAACAGAAAACAAAAGTTTCATTTGCTTGAGTGTGAGAGATTTTTGGACTCTGTTTGGTTGGTGTGTAAAATGATTTCAGTGTAAAATAACTTTTATGGAAAACAATTGAATATTAGTTTTTTATTGTTCGGTACCATGTAAGAAAGAATGAAAAAAAATGAAAGGGTAAGTAAAGAGGTGGTGGAAGAGTGTAAAAGAGAGGTAAGGAAAATAGTTTTTCCTTCATTTTGAAGGAACAATTTTTTCTATCCTTGAAAGAGCTATGTAAAAATAGTTCTACACTCATTTGCCAACTACACAAAGTAAAATTTAAAATAGAGGAAAATAGTTTTCTAAGAAAATGTTTTACGCCCTATTAAACGGGGTCTTAATGTAAAATATTTAAATGGAAAAAATTGCGAAATTAATTTTCCATTGTTATCACATAAAAAGATGATGGAAGAAAAGAAAATGAAAGGGAATATAAGGAGGTGGTGAAAGGAAAACATATTATTCGATTCAGTAGAAGCCTAAATAGATGAATAAGGTCCTAAATAACGAGAGATATAAAAAGCAAGTCCTGTTTCGCCTATTTCTAATGTTGAGCATGTATATAGCTCTACTCTGGTTCGGTATGGAATGAACTTTATAATCACATAATCGACTCGATCATCAGATTGTAGATTATAAGTTCATAACCCTAACCCATTCCCATTTTGGGCGAAACAAATCTACTAATTCTTTTGTTCCGGCCAGTTAGTAAAAGGGGGTAAGAAAAAGAAGGAATTTCCCTTCATTTTGAAGGGAAAATGAGTTTCCATTATTAGGAGAGCAATTTTACTCCAAGGGGAAATGATTTTACACTTATTTGCCAAGCAAACAATGTAACACTGAAAATAGAGAAAATTAATTTTTTTTGCGAAAATGCGATAAACCCTAACAAACAGAGCCTAAATTTAAAAGAAAAAAATTAATAAAAAAGAAAGAACATAAAATTAAACAAATCATAAATATAAAAAGAAGCCAACCTAGGCTCTCGCAAATAAATCAATCAATAAAGTCATAATCTATGAAGATTCACGAATTGACGATAATAATTATACATATATGAAAGGACCCTTGACGGTGGTCCACCAATCGGGACAGAGAAGCATGACGGCTTCAAGGTCAGGTCTGCATCGACACGACTTGAAGGTAGTAGATTCGCAACATTTAATATCTAATCTCTCCAATAGGAACCGAAGTTATTTATGATCCGGCGACGATAAGATATTGGCTTGAGTGAGTGGGCAAAGGCGACGATTTTGACGACGACCGTTTGCATCGTAAAACACTCAATAATCATATCTGGATTTCTTCAAGGCGGTGGTCTACCGCCAAATCTGGAGCACTTTCAAGTTGAATTCTCTATCATGGATGAAGGGAGAAACCTAAGAAATCAATACGATGAAGGATCTTAGATTCGTAGTGATCTTTTGTGAGCAACGTCAGTGAGAGATTAGGAGGGGAGGTAGATCGTCTCAGGAGGGTTTGAAGAGGTGGTGGAGGCAATGTTGGGCGTGAAAATGGGTTTGTTCTAGAACCACTCGAGGGTCTTTTCGATGAGGACTTTGTACTTCTTCCGTTTTTCTATTGCATTATTTCCTATTTATGGAAATTGCATATAAATTGCATCATATCCACTTTAGGAACTTTTTCCAACTCACTTTTGGATGAAGTAGTAGTTGTACTTGTATGTGGTTCCCCTCTTTTCTCTGCCTTTTTTATTTTCCTGTGCACAACCCATACGGTGAAAATAAAATAAAATAGAGGAAGTATTTGATTATTCATTCTATCTTTAAACTTTAGGATTTCGCCTATAATTTCTTCATCGTCATCAACATCTTTGAGGAAGAGGAACATGATGATGAACTATTTAGGTAAATAGTAATTAACAATTGAAAATTGAAAAAAAAAAACAATTATGATAGCTTGGCCATAATACTATTAGGAAAAATTGACTGGAATAATCCAAACTATAGCCGTTCCGCCAACAATAATCCCAACTATGGTTTATTCCTGTATAATCCCAACTATTAAATAGGTCCGCCACAAATAAACCGTGACCTGAAGGAAGCCTGTTTAACAGGTAAACAAGCCACACGTCATGTTTCGATTGGTTGTTTACAATTTATTTTTTTCTTTTTGCTTTTTTATTCTCCACCTTTAGCCCCTTCTTTCCCACCCTTACTAAATCTCGTACCACTACTAATCAGCCCCACCACCACTGACTTACACTGTAGTTTAGCACCCAAATCCCTAACCTACACCGCACAACAGCCACCGCCCACCACCACTCCCCTTAACCTCCAAGCTCCAGCCCCCCCCATAATGGCCGAAATTGAGCCACCATCAACCAACCATTTCAAGCCATCAACCAAACAATTCGACCCATCAATCAACCGACCAACTCGACCCATCAATCAACCAACCAGTTCGTGCCAAAATCCAACCAATTCGAGTCACTATTCACCACCATCTCGCAAAACCTCTAAATAAATGCAATGGCGTTGATGTAATCGATTTTCGGTGATGTTTGAGGGTGGTTTTGGTCGATTTGGGTTTAGATTGGGTTGGTGGTGGTTGCATAATTGGGTGAAATGACGAAGGTGGAGTGGAGACTGTTGTGGGGTTAGCGTTTTGCTGCATCGTTTTGGTCGTTTTGTGGTGGTTGTGGATTCGAAGGTGGTTGATGGTTATGAATTCGCAGGTGTTTCGGGCAATGCGAGAAGAGGATGACGAAGGTGGTAGTTATGGTGGTTGGTTGAGGGTGGAAGTGGAAAGTGGTGGCTAAACGCCTAAACCTGACGGTGGAGTGGTGTTGGTGGTTGGGTAAGGAATAAGGATGGATAGGAGGGAAAGGGAAAAGAGAAATTATATGTGTTTTAATAGAAAAGTCAAAATTGACCTGATTAACCGGTTCCAAGTCATTTGGGTTCATTTGTGGCGGACCTACTCAATAGTTGGGATTATACAGGAATAAACCATAGTTGGGATTATTGTTGGCGGAACGGCTATAGTTTGGGTTATTCTAGTCAATTTTTCCATACTATTATAAGCTAACAATGTCGCTAGATGATATAAACATTAACACAACGCCACCTTAGATGATAGATAATTTTAGTTTCTACAATATGGTGGTTTAAAACTAATAAGATAACACCACGTAAAAATTCCTTATATATTTTTTTACATAATAACAAGGATTGCAAACATTTTTTTTGGAACATGTACAAGGATAGACTAGAGGTCGCCCTATCTCAGGCATTAACCAATAGTAATCCAATAGTCGAAACTAAGTACAATAAAGGTAAAACTAAACTGAAAAACTAAACTTGAAAAAAAAACTAAAATTAGAAACAGGGAAAGCTTCTCAAGGAAGCTAGTCTGGGCTTCTCAAGGAAGCATGCGGAGTCGGTGGAAGAGCATCGACTTGGGTCAGGACACCCCCTCTTGGGTAGGTTAAGATGATTGAAATGACATCCGACGAGCAGCGGCGCCGAATCCCGGAGTGTTACATCTTCTCATCGACGGTGGTGACTCCAACTAAACACCTTCGTGGTTCGCGATTTTCACATGCAACAACTCCAGAAGAACGCTTCCGGTCAAGAAATGACGCAACCATAAGGGGTGGGAACACGGTAGAAGGATAGGGATGAACCGGGTTGCGATGTAACCCGCGATCCTCTACATCCTCCTTTCTCTTGGCCGATGGTGTTCAAGACGCAACCACCTTCTGACATGAAGACAGAAGGCCAGATGTGAAGAGGATGACCACACCCTTAGACCTACTCGACCATCTGAACTTGGTTGTGGCGATTATGAGGAAGTGATGATTTGTCTCAAAAACCTAGATCTGGAGGCCGCTAACTTCAATTGGAGCTTGACAGGAATCAAAACCGTTGCAGAAAGAGGCGAGAAGAAGGTTGTGGAGACGAGAAGAAGGCGGGGAGAAGGCCTAGGGAGAGGCGGTGGTTGGGGGTCTTGGGCTTTTCTAGAGAGAAGGGAGAGCCCTTAGGGGCTTTTCAGTACAAGGATTGCAAACATATTATAATCGAAATTGCGAATAAAATTTTTTACTCGACATCTTATGGTATCTTCGTTTTTATATCATAGGAGTATATATTAGTAGAAAAATGCAAATGATAATTTCAAATTTATCCTTATAAGTCTTTTGAACAATGTGTTCATTAGGAACATCACACTGTAAGGTAACTAGGTTTCATCACCGAGACATGCGATTTGAGTTTGTTTGTCTTTAGTTGGTCTACAAGAAAACCGTCTTATCTTACTATTTTTGCTCAATTAGATACTTGCAAAGTAAAGTGTCCATAAAATAAGTCGTTTAATATTAATAGGCATTTTCCCTTCGGCATGGTTGTTAGAATCGCGATCCTACTATAGAATCCTACGAGCTGAGGATTCAAATATGGCTATATGATTCTACTTATGATTCTATATGATTTTCTAACTTTTATTCAACTAGCGAGAGAGTATGAATCATACACCCGGGTGTACCATGAGCATGGTACACCCAAGTTTATTTGAGCAAAAAAATTGCATTGGTGTACCATGATCATGGTACACGTACATCTAAATCTATTTGAGCACAAAATAACCGAGCATATTACACCCGAGTGTATAATAAAATTGTAAACTAGCGAGAACATTTTACAAAATTTATATTAGATTTAACTATAACAACAAAGCTACTAATAACCTATATTATCAATTATCATTAATTTAATAGTTAAACAATTATAATTTATATTTTAGGCCTTTTAAACCTATAATATGAGGTTTATGCGTGATGGTGGAATCGTAAATTCTATGATCCGATGCTGAGAGGCCTTCCAATCCAAAGTAGAATCAAAATTGTGACAACCTTACCCTCTAGTCTGTTGGGTCTATGGTGTGGAGATGGCGAAGACCAAGGTCGTGAAGAAGATCTCACGAGGTGCGAGGAAGGAGCAGAATTTAAGAGGAGAAGGCAGCCTTCGCTCGTGAGTCGCGAACCTTGTCGCGAGGTGTAAAGGCCTGGTCGCGACGGGTATCGCAGGTCGTGACCAGGGCCTGCCCTCTGCACCCTGGTTTTGCTATTCTCATCACGTGTTGCCGTTTTTTGTTATTTACGGAGGTGGTATAAATACCCCTCCTTTCCCCATTTGTAAAGATGACATAATCTCACACATTTCAAGATACTAGAGAGAATATCTAGGGTTTTGTGCTAGTGTGTGTTTAGCTTGAAATAGCTTGTATCTCTCTCAATCAACCATCAAGATCAATACTACTCCATAGTGCTTGTGATTTTTTAGTCTCGGATTCTCGGGTATTCCTACGGTGCCATTACTTAACTCTCTCTTATTTATTTCTTCATTTATTGTTGCTTTGCTTGCTTGTTTAGTTGTTGGCTTCCATTGATTGTTGTTGGTGACTGCAAATTAGTTTCCACTTGATTCTATATTCTCAACAATTGGTATGAGAGCCAGGTTAATCTTTGGTGAAATTTGAGTTAGGGTTTGTGCGGAAACTTGTGTTTGTGATTGGAAATCAAAGATAGTTGCTTTGGGTGTTTGGGGATTGAAATTTAGGTGTAGAAATTTTATTCCTTGTGTTGAAACCCTAAGTTGAGAACTTTGTGATTGTTTAACAATGGAAGAGAGCAAGTTGAAACTTGAGAAGTTTGATGGGAAGGACTTTGGCTTTTGGAAGATGCAAATAGAGGACTATTTGTACCAAAACTGTCTTCATCTACCTCTTGAGGGCAAAAGACCGGATAGTATGAAGAAGGGAGATTGGAGAGTGTTGGATAGGTAAGCACTTGGAGGATAAGGTTGACATTGAGTAGGAGTGTAGCCTACAATGTCAAGGATGAAGCATCGATGGTGTATGTCTTGCAAACCTTGTCGAACATGTATGAGAAGCCTTCGTCAATGAACAAGGTGTTCCTTATGCATCGGTTTTTTGAGCTTGAGATGAATGGTGGTACTTCGGCTCCGGAACACATAAATGAGTTCAACTCGATTATTTCTCAATTGTCTTCGGTTGATATCAAGTTTGATGATGAGGTGAAGGCCTTGATTTTGTTGTCACCGTTGCCTAGGTCCTGGGATACGGTGGTTGCCGCCATTAGAGCTGTCAATTCGGGTGTGTGGGTCGGGTTTGGGTCGGGTCATGTCGGGTCGGGTGTCGCTCGGGTCGGGTAAGTTCGGGTATCCATCTAGATAGGTCGGGTCGGGTTTGGGTCGGGTCTGTTTCGGGTCGGGTTGGTTCGGGTCTGAATCCCTTCGGGTTCGGATTGAACCCGGGTCGGGTCATTTTCGGGTCGATTTGGTTCGGATCGGGTTTCGAACAGGTTTTGACGGTTAATTTCGGGTTCGGGTAAGGTTCGGGTCAACCTCGGATCCGGTTATGCCTGGGTCGGGTCAACCTCGGATCGGGTTATGCCCGGGTCGGGTCAACCTCGGATCGGGTTATGCCCGGCCGGATCAACCTCGGGTCGGGTTATGTCGGGGTTGGGTCAACCTCGGATCGGGTTATGATCGGGTCGTGTTGAACTCGGATCGGGTTATGCCCGGGTCGGGTCAACCTCGGTTCGGGTAATATCCGGGTCGGGTCAACCTCAGATCGGGTTATGATCGGGTCAGGTTAGCCTGGGATCAGGTCTAGGTCGGGTCGATTTAGTTTTGGGTCTAGTTCGGGTCGATTCTGTTTCAAGTCTAGGTCGGGTCGATCTCAAATCCAGCTATGTATAGGTCAAATTATGTTCGAGTCAATTTAACATCATAGCGGATTAGTTCGAGTCAATTAGATTTCGAAACCGGGGATTAATTCGAATTTGATATATATATATATATTTGAGTGGCGATGAGTTTTTTCTAATTTAGTTTTAGTATGATCGATTGTTAACCAATATAGCGAGACTACTTGTTAAGTCTTATACCAATAATCACTATTGAACATTGTCCATTGAAATTGAGATTATGGTTTCGAAATTGTATGGATATATATATATATATATATATATATATATATATATATATATATATATATATATATATTTGAGTGGCGATGAGTTTTTTCTAATTTAGTTGTAGTATGATCGATCGTTAACTAATATAACGAGACTACTTATTAAGTCTTGTACTAATGACCATCATTGAAAATTGTCCATTGAAATTGGGATTATGGTTTCGATATTGGGGATTATATATATATATATATATATATATATATATATATATATATATTGAGTGGCGATGAATTTATAAAATTTTCAATTTAGTTTTAGTATGATTGATCGTTAACCAATATAACGAGACTACTTGTTATGTCATACTAGGTAAATGAGTAAGGCAGTACAGATCTTAGACTATATATTAGATCAATCATTAATGAATTACGTTATTGAGTTAGATACTTAAGAGCCGTCGGTGTATTATATCAATCGTCATTATATTAGATTAATGAATAATATATATAGAAATTAGATCAATTATGAATAGATAACATCACTATATTAGATATTTAAGAGTCACGTATTATATCATTCATGATTCATCAAATGAATTGGATTAATGATTAAGATAAACATATAGTTAAGATATATGTTAGACCAATCAATATAATAGTTAAAATCTATGTATAAAATCAGTTATCAATATATTAGACCATTGAGTTAGTTACTTAGGGCGACGTATTATATTAATCATTAATATAGTAGATCAATGCATAAGATGATTACAATCTATATATTACATTACTGAGTTAGATATTTTAAGAGTCATGTATTATATCAATCAAAACTAGATCAATGAATAAGATAGTTAAGACTGAAGCTCTATGTTTTAGATCAACGATCAATATATTTTATTAGTGAGTTAAATACTTCAGAGCTGTGTATTATATCAACCATCAATACACCAGATCAATGAATACTATAGTTAAGACTTAAGATCTATGTAGCGGATCAACCATCAATATATTACATTTGTGAGTTAGACACTTAAGAGCCATGTATTATATCAACCATCAATACACTAGATAAATGATTAGTATATCAAAAAAAACTATATTTATGGTAATAGTACGTAGTAATAAAATTAATAATATTAGATTAGATCAACTTTAAAAATAACTAATATAAGATCAGTGTATTAGATCAATCAACATATTAGATCAATGTATAACTTATAAGATACTAAAGATCAATGTATTAGATCAAGGATTAAGATAGTGAAGACCAGCATATTATGTCAATTTACATATGTTCAAGATTAAACAAATAGTTAAAACCATGTATTAGTGCAATCATCGGTACATTAGTGTATTCAATCATCGATATGTATTAGATCAGTCATCAATATATTACATTAGTGAGTTAGATATGTATTATATCAACCATCAATACACTAGATCAATGAATAATATATTTAAGACCTATATATATTAGATCGATTATCAATATACTACATCACTAGATTAGATATTTTAGAGCCAATATACTAGATCAATATAGTAGATCAACTATCAATATACTAGATCAATGCATAATATAGTTAAAATTAACATATTTGATAGATTAACCGCCATTCATCAATATATTAGATCAATCTACTAAGATAGTTGAACCTTAAGAGCAATCTAGCAAATCAATAATTAGTATATTAGATCATTATGTAAAATAGTTAAGACTAGTGTACCAAATAGATCAACTATCAATATAGATCAATGTATTGGATCAATAACCTAATAAGATATTTAAAACTAGTATATTACGTCAATCATTAATGTATTTGATCAATGTATAAAATAGTTTGTATAAGTTAACAACGACTATTATAATAAATGAATAAATAATTATTTCATATTTAATATTTTATTCTAAGATTGAAAATACTCTATATAATAATAATAAATAATGATAATAAAAAAGACTATAATAATAACAATAACAATAGAATCTCATTTTATGTAATAGTAATTGTGATGTATGACTTCGGGTCTGTTCTTTTCAACTTATTTTCAGTCCTTATAAGTTCAGATAAGTTCAGATAAGCTCAAATAAGTTGAAATAAGTTCAGATAAGGTCTAATAAGGTCTAATAAGGTTGAATAAGGTCTAATAAGGTCTAATAAGGTCGAATAAGGTCTAATAAGGTCTAATAAGGTCGAATAAGGTCTAATAAGGTCTAATAAGTTCTAATAAGGTCTAATAAGGTTCTTATACGTTTTTTATATAACAACATCATCATTATTATTATTATTATTATTATTATTATTTATTATTATTATTATTATTATTATTATTATAATTATTATTTATTATATAAAATTTATTATTATTATACTCATTGGGCTATCATCGTTGCTTGTTGTACGCTTGAGAATTTTATTCGTCTACATGAATAATGGATATCGACTTTTATGGATTGTCGTTTATAAATGAACATTAAACTATTTGGTAGTTGTTCTTGAAGCTATTGATATGCATCTTTTAAGTTTACCTCCGTAGAAATTTATAATTAATAATAACAATAACAATAGATAATGACTTATAGACCAATAATAATAGATAATTATAGTAATATAATAGTAATAATATAATAATTTGAATAATAATAATATAATAATGGTAGTAGTATTAATGATAATAAAAATTAACATAATAAGAAAAATACTAATAACAGAGTAATTATTATTATATTAGAGATAAGAATGATAATAATTATAATGGTAATAGTATAAATAATGATAATAATAATATATAATGATAATAATAATAAATAATAAACAATGATAATAATAAATAATAATAACAATAATAAAAATAATAATAATAATAAATAATAATATTAAATAATAATAATAATAATAAAAATAATAAAAATAACAATAAGGTTAAATAAGGTCTAATAAGGTCAAATAAGGTGTAATAAGGTCGAATAAGGTCTAATAAGGTCGAATAAGGTCGAATAAGGTCTAATAAGGTCTAATAAGTTCAAATAAATTCAGATAAGTTAAGATAAGTTCAGATAAGTTAAGATAAGTTCAGATAAGCAAAAATAAGTTGAAAAGAACGGACCCTTAATACTCATAATTTGCAAATTTCCAAATATGACTAAATGTCCAAAAAATTTAAAATTCAAACTCAAAATATAAAAGTTAAAAATTTTCAACTCCCTCCTTTTACCCCCAAATTTCCCAAACTAATCCCATACTCCCATCCATATATAAACCCCAAAACCCTAGCATCATTTCTCGTCCTCTCTTCCGCCCCCATCCATCTTCCTCTCTCTTCTGCCCCCCCCCCAAAAAAAAAAACTCTAGCATCCCTGTTCTTTTCTCTAGCCTGCTCTTTCTCACTTCTAATTATCAATTAACTCACATATCTCTTGAATATAGATCACATCTTTCAATTAATTTCCCACTTATTTCAGCATTCGAACGAATCTATTGTGTTTATTAGTATCATTATGTCTGAACTTAAATTTCATAGATCATTTTTTAAAGAGACAAGAAAAACAACATCATCAACAGCTCCGGCGAGACTCTTATAAAGTTCTCTGTTTTTTTTGTTCAATTTTAATTTTCAGATTTGGTATCATTTTCGTATATCATGTATTTTTTTGTTTTTTCTTCACTATTGTGTTCATGGTAATCTACTTGTTATCTTCTTATATTTCGTCCTTTTTCCATTTTTTTTCCAGATCTGGTATTAGATTTGTTAATCTCCTTTATTTCGTCCTTTTTTCATTTTTTATTTTCAGATCTGGTATTATATTTATTAATCTCCTTATTTCGTCCTTTTCTATTTTTTTCAGATCTGGTATTATATTTTCTAATGTCCTTTATTTCGTTCATTTTTTCATCTCCTCCGCTATAATTTTTAAATGAAGAAATTGGAGAAGTAAATGACCAGAAATTCGAATACAAGTGGAATCGCGCAATGCCTGCTGATCTTCATCGGCGTTGAAGTGGCCAACAATGGCGACTTGGCGGGTTGATGAGACTTGCAAAGATCGCCAGAAGAACTGGAAACTTCAATAGGATAATGAAACTTTCTCTTTTATAGATGTTTGCATGTAAAATTATGGTCATGAAACTAAAATAAAGGGTAAGGAATTCTGCAAAGTAATATTAAAGGGAAAGAAGGAGAATTCCTACGAAGAAGATGCAAATTAATGACTATTCGTGAATTACAGTGTTTTTCAAGAGTCAAAGCATGGTCAAGATTAATTTATAAAAATTGATGGTTCAGATCTAACCAATTAGTTGAAAAACTTTTCCATTTTATCTGATTTTATTATTTTCCTCATATTTATCTAGTTTTGTTCAATATCATGGTCGCGGGCAATTCTTACTCAACTAAAGTTGAATTAGACTAAAACTGAATTATAAACAGAACATGAGTGATTGATAAAATAAATGTTCAATATAAATACAAGTAAATATCAATAATTTGGAATGTTAATTGATAGATAAAAGTAAGCTGGTTTGGACTGTAATTTGACGTTTGATCTTGTTAACGAATTCCTTTAGAGTGTTAATCAACATATTTTCGAATTTCGAAATGTTATTGGGAATCAAATAAATTTATAAATAATGATTTTAGAAATAAGAAAGAGTTGCCAATGTTAAAGAATAAGTTAATACAACAAGTTGTATTTGATAATCAACTAAAATTGTAAGTCATTGCATTCAACACTTTAATATTGCTATTACCGTATGATTATATGATGCGAATTCTCTTACATACAATGTTTACTTTTTTATTGGTTTTAGTATTTGAAGTGGATGAAGTATACCATTATTTATAGAAAATATATTGACAAAAATAAGACATTAAATAAGTTTATTGCATATAAGTGATATAACTAAATAAAGATGTACTTATTGTCGTATAAATAGTAGTTATAAATAGAGATTTTATTACACAAAACCGAGGATAACTCTTTGAAATTTTAAGTTTAAGAATTTAAAATGAAATTATTAAATTAATATATTAAGGGCGAGTATAAGACAAAATATTAATGTAAAGTTAAAACATTATTTCATATATAAATTAAATGAGTGTCACTGATATTTTAATAATATTAAAAAATAAGTATTATACAAATTATACAAAAATAATATTAAAATTCGTTTATTGAAGAAATTTTGTAATTTAGTTTAGTTATGTAACTCTGTAAGTAATTAGGATTTTGAATCAATCAAGTGACTACGTTATTACTCTTTTAAGATACTGTGTGTTTTGGAGAAGATTTAAAGTTGGAAAAACTGAAATATTCAATACTTGAACACAATTTAGATTATTATAATTTCATAAATCTTTCTAATAATTACTATTTTTGAATTCAATTTAGAATATTAACTTAAGATAGTAATTTACAATGTTTAATAAAGGTATATTTGGAATTATTTAAATTGAGTTAGGAGACATTAAAAAGTATAAGGTTTACATATATTCAATTACAATGTTTCACTAAGGTAATTAGAATGATCAATTGAGGTTATAATTCTAATTAAGTGGAGTGTTGAATATTGAATCAATAGTTAAGACAATTAACACAAATGTTCTATTGTAGATGTTAGATATAAAATACTTGAAAGTAATTCATTAAAAAAATAAAAAATATACTTGAGGTCAGGTCGGGGTATGATCGGGTCGGGTCTTGTTCGGGTCGGATTGAGGTTAGGTCGGGTCATGTTCGGGTCGGGTTGAGGTTAGGTCGGGTCATGTTCGGGTCGGGTTGAGGTCAGGTCGGGTTATGTTCAGGTCGGGTTGAGGTCAGGTCGGGTTATGTTCAGGTCGGGTTGAGGTCAGGTCGGGTTATGTTCGGGTCGGGTTGAGGTCAGGTCGGGTTATGTTTGGGTCAGGCTGAGGTCAGGTCGGGTTATGTTCGGGTCGGGTGGAGGTCGGGTCGGGTCATGATCGGGTCGGGTTGAGGTCGGGTCGGGTCATGAACGGGTCGGGTTGAGGTCAGGTCGGGTCATGATCGGGTCAGGTCATGTCCGGTTCGGGTTGAAGTCGGGTTAAGTCAGGTAAATTCGGATACGGGTTGAGTTCGGGTCGGGTGCGGGTCGGGTGCGGGTCAACAATTGTCAGGTCGATTCGGTTACAGGTTGAGGTCGGGTCGGGTGAAGGTCGGGTTCAGGTCAAGGATTGGCAGGTGTCATTCGGTTACGGGTTGAGTTCGGGTCGGGTGCAGGTCGGATTCGGGTGCTTCATATCTCGGGTCGGATCGGGTCGGGTTCGGTTCAAATTCCTGGAGCAGGTCAGGTTTTGACAGCTCTAGCCGCCATTAACAACTCTTTCAGCAAGGAGAAGTTGAGAAATGATGATGTGAGGGACTTAATCTTGAGTGAGAGCTTGAGGAGCAAGTAGTCCGGTGAGTCATCCGGTGGTGCCTATTCAAGTGAGGCGAGGCAACGATGGAGACAACAAAGGGGAACTCAAGAGGAAGATCGAAGAGTAAGGGGAGGAGTAAATGATATCACGTATTTATATATAGTTTTCTCCCTTATTTACAAGCTAATTTGTGCGTCATTGGAGCTCTTGGGAGCTATTTTGTGCTAACTATCGTATGTAGTTGTGGTTTCGTGTTTTAGTATTGAATTGCCGGTTTTATGGAGTTTTCTCCTTATTCCCGAGCCTTTTGGAAGCAACCACGACTTTACGAGATGTTACGAGGCACATAGGATGGCTCATGAGTTTTATGGATAGTTTAAGACATCCCAAGACCTCTAAACGTGAAGTTTAGAGAGCCAAAGAGTCAAAAAGGAGATTTCCGTGCACTGATCGGGCAGAAATGGCCCGATCGGGCGAAGATATATTGATCGGGTATGAAAGTTGCGGACCCGATCGGGCAAGGCGTGCCCGATCAGATCGGGCGAGCATCAATGCACCAGACCCGATCGGGCATAGTGTGCCCGACCCGATCGGGTGGGGGTGCTGCTAGGTCTCATTGTGAAGCTGCTTGCGAGGAGAACGCCATGGTCTAAAGAAGCACCAGGCCCGATCGGGTGGCTGCTCAAGGCCCGATCGGGTGGCTGCTCAAGGCCCGATCGGGCGGGCCGCAATTTCACCCCCAGTTTGCTGGGCTGCTGCGCCAAGCCACGAGAAACAAAGAAAGCCTTTTGGTGTTTGACCCGATCGGGTGGAGGCCACGGGCCCGATCAGGTCTGGCACCTTTACTCGCGATTTTCGACTTTCGTTTCCTAATTTTACTTGAACTTGAGGGGCACTATAAATACCCTTTTTCTCATTATTTAGAGACATATTTTATTCATCTTTTTACAGCTTTAGACTAGTTTTATTCTTCATTGTTCTTAGTTTAATTCAAACACTTTAGATTAATTTAGAGGTGATCAAACCTATTTCGATTTCAATAAAAGTTCCTGCTTTCCGTCAATTGGTATTCTTTCTTACCCTAATCTCCTTTGTTATTCTTGATTGCTTAGTTTATTTATTTAATCGTTCATGATGCAATTGTTAGGGCTTCACATTAGTTTTGTCGTTGTTAATTCGATTATGAGTGAGTAGTTCTCTTTCTAGGGTGTTAGATAGGAAAGCCATGTTTATACCATGATTGTGATTTAGACTCCTATTGATTTCTAGGGCTTGATTAGGGTGATTGTGATGTGGTTTGTTCTTTATTGAGTAATTAACGTTATTGCGCAGTTTCTTTGGTTGCTTGTGGTTAATAGTTGTTTGCACAGATCCGTCTGACGACTAGAGGCCTAGGACACGTCAGTAGTTCTGATTACGTTAGTGAACATGCGGCGTATGTTGAACTATGAGCGTTGAGTCTTAACCATAGCTCCACATAGGCTCTAATCCCCCGACTCTTGATTTAGATTTTGATAGCAGTTGCCCTTGTTTGATTGGTATAAGCATGGTGGACCGACCTAATACCCTAGGTTTTAGTCCATAGTTAAATCCTTGTTTTTCCCCGTCTTTCTTAGTTGAATCATTAGTTTAATTAATTCTTCTCTGATTTACTCTGGAGTAGCTGAATTGGTTGAATATTGATTTAGAAACTCTGTCTCCCTGTGGATTCGACCCTGCTTCCACTGACTACCTTAGTTAGAGGACCGTAGGTTTATTTTTGAATAGGCGATACGACTAAAACCTATCAGTAAATCGAGGGGGAAAGGAAACATTGTGTGTTTGAGTTGTGGAGTGAAGGGTCATACTAACAGATAGTGTCCGAATCCTAAGAAGAAGGGTGGCTCTAATCAAAAGAGCAATCATGATTGAAGTTCATTGGTTAGCTTGGCATCAAGCGATTAATTTGGGGATGCCTTGATCTTGAGCGTGGATAGTCCTATTGAGATATGGATACTTGATTCGGGTGCATCGTTTCATTCTTCACTGTGTAAAGCGATTTTCCGGAACTTCAAGGGTAGGAAGTTTGGGAAGGTGTTTCTTGATGATGATAATCCGTTGGACATTGTGGGAAAGGGAGATGTGATAATCAAGACTTCAAGTGGGAGTTTATGGAAGCTTAAAGATGTGAGGTATATTCCTAAGCTGAGGAAAAATTTGATTTCGGTGGGTCAATTGGACTCAAGTGGCTATAGGACTATGTTTGGTGAGAGTACTTAGAAGGTGTCAAAGGGTGCCATGGTGGTTGCTTGGGGCACGAAGATTGGTACTTTGTACACTACCGTAGGGTGTACTAACATGGTTGCTACAACCACGGAGTGTGATACCAAGCTATGGCATACTCGTCTTGGTCACATGAGTGAGAAAGGGATGAGGATGTTAGCTTCAAAGGGTAAGTTGTCGGGCTTGAAATCAATCGACATGAAATTTTGTGAGACATGTGTCTTTGGGAAGCAAAAGAGGGTGTCTTTCACAAAAACCCAACGGTCCTTGAAGAAGGAGAAGCTAGCGGTTGTGCACACGGATGTATGGGGCCCATACCCCATCAAGTCCCTTGGTGGATCTCACTACTTTGTTACCTTCATTGATGATTCAACCCGGAAAGTATAGGTCTAATTCATGAAGCACAAGTCGGAGGTGAATGAGAAGTTCAAGACATGGAAGGCGGAGGTTGAAAATGCTTTGGGGGCAAAGATAAAGAGTAACAAGTACGATAATAGAGGAGAGTATGAGTTGGAAGCTTACAAGGATCTTTGTAAGGAGCATGACATTGTTTTGGTGAGGACCATTCCCGCAAAACCTCGCCAAAATGGGGTAGCGGAGTGGATGAATAGAATACTTCTTGAGAGAGAAAGGTGCATGAGGTTATTTGCAGGTCTCCCAAAGTGCTTTTGATCGGATGCCTTTAGCACCGCGACTTATTTAATAAACCGTGGACCTTCGGTGCCCTTGGGGTTCAAGATACCGGAGGAGGAGTGGAGTGGTAAGGAGGTGTCCTACACTCAGTTGAAGACCTTTGGGTGTGTGGCCTATTTGCAATTCGAAAGAGAGACAAGCTTGACCCTAAAGCCTTGAAATTCTACTTTGTGGGGTATGGTGATGAGAAGTATGGCTATAGAGTGTGGAATCCTAATAACCGCAAGGTTATTAAGCATTTCGACATTACCTTTGATGAGAACTCCTTGTATAAGGATAACTTTGGTGGAAAGTCCGTTGAGAAAGAATCCATTGAGAGTGAGCGAGAGGTTGTTGAGCTAGATGGCGATGTGAGAATTGGAAAAGAAGAAGATGATGTGCCAATTCAACATGCATCTCCTCAACATGTTGTGCAAACTCCGGATAATCCGGTTTCTAGTGAATCGGAGGAAAATGAGGATACTTTTGAAATGGAAGAGGTTGAGGTTCAAGGTGAGCCTAGTGAGGTTCGTGTGGAACGAGGTTCGTGTGGAACCAAAGACACCGCCACGTGTGAGGAGAACATCAAGGCTCTCTAAAGCACCGAATAGGTTCACACCACCACCCATAAAGAAGACTTCGGCAAATTACTTGTTGTTGACGGATTCAGCTGAGCCGGATGTTATGTTGAGGCAATGAGGTTGGGTGATTCGTTGAAGTGGGAGCATGCAGTGAGTGAGGAATGAGCTCATTGAAGAAGAACAACACTTGGGTGTTGGTTGACTTGCTTAAGGGCAAGAGAGCACTTTTGTGCAAGTGGATCTTTCGCAAGAAGGATGAGCCGGATGGTAGTATTTGGTATAAGGCAAGACTTGTGGTGAAAGGTTGTTCACAAAAGGAGGGCATTGACTTTCATGAGATTTTTGCTCCGGTTGTGAAGTTGACTACCATTAGAATCTTGTTGGCAATTGTGGCTTCAGAAAACTTGTTCCTTGAGAAAATGGATGTGAAAACGGCGTTTTTGCATGGTGATATGGAAGAAGAAATCTACATGAAACAACAGGAAGGGTTTGAAGTTCGAGGAAAGGAAGACATCGTATGCAAGCTCAAACGGAGTGTATATGGGTTGAAACAAGCTCCAAGACAATGGTACAAAAAGTTTGATAGCTTAATGTTATGCAATGGCTTCGTGAGAACGAATGACGATCATTATTGTTGTTACTTTCAAAGGTACGTAGATATGTTGATGATATGCTCACTGCGGGTACTAGCATGAAGTTTGTGAATGACTTGAAGAGGAAGTTGTCGGGGAGCTTTGAGATGAAAGACTTGGGTGAGGCCAACCAAATACTTGGCATGAGAATCTCTAGGGACTTATCGGCGGGTTTGTTGAGGTTGTCTCAAGAGGAGTATGTCAAGAAGGTGCTAAAGCGATTCAACATGGTTAATGCGAAGCCTCGTAGCTCACCTCTTTCGGTGGACCTCAAATTGACAAAGGAGGATTCACCCAACACAAAGGAAGAAAAGAAAAGGATAGCCACTTTTCCTTATGCTTCGGCCGTGGGGAGTATGATGTATGCTATGGTTTGTACTATGCCCGACATTGCCCATGCGGTGGAAGTTGTGAGTAGATTCATGTCAAATCCGGGTGAGCGACATTGGGAGGCCGTGAAATGGCTCTTGAGGTACTTGTTGGGTACCTCTAGTATGGCTCTTTTCTTTGGAAGGAATGGAGTTATTCTTGAAGGTTTTGTTGATGCCGATTTCGGGGGATGCTATGACTCAAGCAACAGTACTTCGGGGTATGTTTTACTATTGGTGGTACGACCATTAGTTGGATGAGCAAGCTCTAAAAGTGTGTGTCCATGTTTACGACGGAAGCCGAATATGTTGCTATGTCAGAGGCAGGGAAGAAGATTGAGTGGTTCAAGAGTTTCCTTGAGTAAAGGGTATGAAGCAAGAGGTTTGTCTGTTGCATAGTGATAGCCAAAGTGCGGTGCAATTGGCTAAGAATCCTATGTTTCACTATCGGACTAAACACATCAAGAGACAATATCATTACACTAGGAGTCTAGTGGAAGATGGCTCTATGTGTTTGAAGAAGATTGCCGGATCGAAGAATCCGGCGGATATGCTCACTAAAGTGGTTACATGTCAGAAATTGGGGTTGTGTAGGACCTCAATTGGGCTCCATCCATGAGTGGTGGATGGTTGTAATGGTGGGGATGCTATGGTTAAACATTAAGGTGATGATTGATGATGATGAGAGATGTGTTGGGGATGCTGGTAGCATGGTCTTAGACCGATCTCCAAGTGGGAGATTGTTGGGTCTATGGTGTGGAGATGACTAAGAGCCCAGGTCGCGAAGAAGAGCTCACGAGGTGCGAGGAAGGAGCAGAATTTTAGAGGAGAAGGCAGCCTTCGCTCGCGAGTCGCGAGCCTTGTCGCGGGTCGCGACCAGGCTGCCCCTGCACCCTGTTTTCGCGATTCTCATCACTTGCTGCCGTTTTTTGTTATTTACGGGGGTGGTATAAATACCTCTCTTTTCCCCATTTGTAAAGATGACATAATCTCACACATTTCAGGATACTAGAGAGAATTTCTAGGGTTTTGTGATAGTGTGTGTTTAGCTTGAAATAGCTTGTATCTCTCTCATTCAATCATCAAGATCAATACTACTCGATATTAATTCTCGAGTTTTCCCACGGTGCCATTACTTAACTCTCTCTCTTATTTATCTCTTCATTTATTGTTGCTTTGCTTGCTTGCTTGGTTGTTAGCTTCCATTGATTGTTGTTAGTTATTGCAAATTAGTTTCCACTTGATTCTATGTTCTCAACATAGTCTTAATGGAAGATGGGTCTACTCTACGTGTACCATTTTAAGGGCTGATTCTTCCTATATGTGAGTCGCTTTTAGCAAGTGGTGGAGAAGCTAATGTTTTCGACAAAGTTATTGTATATGTAAAATACCATGATGCAAGACCAACTCTCACTTCTGTAAAAAAGTGATCACAACTTCTATTCTTGATCAAAATGTTATTTAACAATTGAATTCAGAACAAGATTTGTTAACGAGTTTAGGTCGAAATCTTGCAAATTGACTAGCAGATTTTCATATCAACTGGCCTTCTGCCGACAACTCTCTTTCTGATAATGCCATCAGTCTAATAAACCAAATTGAATGTTCACTTCACAAATCAAGCCATGAACATTTGGACAGCTATATGCAAGCAATTCAAGAGTTGTACTTTTTTTCTAGGTACATTTGTGTTCCAATTTGAGTAATGCAATACTTTGGCGATTTTGTAGGCTCATTTTCCCCTGTAGACAATCTCATCATCATCCACATCAAAAGCCGGATTACACAGACATCTAAATAGCCTCCCAATTCCCTGTAATGGATGAAAAAGATAAGGTTCGGTGAAACTTGTACAAGTTCGTGTCATTAGACGTCTAATGGCAGGATCAATGCTCACGTACAGGTTAGTTTTTATGTATTTGGTCAGATCAATACTCATTCTATAAATTTGTACATATGTTAATATGTATCAATGTGTTCGATATGTCACATATGTGCATGCGCAAGTATACATGTATGTAGCTGATTAACTGTTTTCATGCGTGTTTGTTTCTACATTATGCGAGTTTGAAGTATCTAAATATAGGTCAAAGGCTTAAAAAACTTGCCTGACTTAGCATAGGAGTACGATAACTTAGCATCCGGGATGAATCCTCTTCAGAACCGCTATCAGAATCACTGTCATCATCATCCATCTCGGCTAATGTTTTTTTCTTTGATGTTTCAGAGTCCTGTGTAAGTTTTTCCCTCTGAAGAAATAAGACGGTGTGAGCAAATAATTCAAATAACAAAATTTCAGATTCCTGTACTAATAATCCTATGTGTACTAGTCTTTTCTGTAATACTAGTATCATTTTGAACTCTCCTATTTTGGTTGTTATTTCAACAAATGGACAGAAGGGATGGCATAAGAATGCAGTCCTTTTTTCATAAGATTTGAGGAGCTATATCATAAAATGTGAACTTCTAAGAAATGTTGAACCTGGAATATCTTCCCAAGTAATTTCAGAGCTGAAGCGCGAAGTTTTAACTCTTCTTTCTTTATGTTCTTCTCCTGTAGCACCTGCAAGTTATTTCAACAATGACCAGCAAGTTATGATCCTGCATGAACATATATATTCAGACCCCTAGCTAGGTCATATACTCGTATGTATTAGAATTTCAGATTTCAGAACAGTAGAATAAGGCTAGCAAGAACCTGGAATTGAGATTAACTTATTAGCATACGCTGAATTTAATTGAACTTATTATAAAAAATTGAATCGATCAGCAAATTTAAAATCTGAACTGAACTTAATTGAACTTAATTGATTGAATTGAACTGAATTGACTGATCTGAACCAGTAATTCTGAAAAATAAGCCCCAAAAGTTAGGGCCTAACTAACCAATTGGCAAACATGTAGCAGAGTCATTTCAATATCAACAACATTCAATTTCCACAACGAGCTCATCAGCATTTCCTTGTTTAGACGTATGTGAGATTCGAAGTCATTTGCAGGGCCGCTACCATCCATCTTAAATTGGCGGCGTACATCTTCTTGGAGTTGAAGTAACTGAAAAGCGCCTGTAAATGAGTAATGAATTCTCAACTTAACTTCCGGGAATCATCTTCTGATGCTTGAGAAGATATGTAGTGTCATACCTTTAGCTGCAGTTATCTGAGATTTCCAAATATGTCCTTTATTGCGTACCCACTCTGCTAAAAAGGCATTCCAAGGTACATAGTCTTCTTCCCCAGCTCCAGTGCAGCCTGTCTTGTGTACACATAGCCTATGGTGTTTAAGATTTCGGTTCCAAAAGCTGTATTTGTGCAGTGAATCAGATTAATTAAGATAGTAAAAAAATTATTACTAGGAAATTACGCATCCATGGAAATGTTTTTCGTCAAACCAAATGGAGCCTTAACGTCTACCTGCATCAGAAAGGCGTTTGACCTCACTTTCAGCTCGCTGTATGAATCCTTTCTTATCACCTCGAACATATAGGTTTAAAAATTCCTTCAGTTTTCCTGCCAGCTTTTCTTCCCTCTCTCTCTGTACTGCCTGCAACAAAAATCATTTCTTGTTCAGAAAAATGCACCCTTTTACATTCAATTCTTGTTTGTCTGTCTTATCTCCTTTTGCTGGTTTTGCATTAGAAGTTGTTATTCGGACTCTTGCAATTGACCCCAAGTACCCATGTCGGATCTTGGGCGCTTGTACATGAGTATGAATACTTCGACACTTCATTTTTGGGTCAAAATCATGTGAATTTTTCATAAACTAGACGAATTAGACACTTAGATACGTTTGAGATGGATACTTGAGTCCGAGTAACATACATTACACATTACAATTATGAAAAAGAAGAGTGAATTTCATGACATACTTGCCTTCAACTTTTCATTAATCCTTTCAGGATTATCATGTTCACTAATTAATTCTGATGAGGCCATTGATGCAACCGCTAGATGTCCTATGTAGTCCTCGAAAAGTTCACTTCCAAATAGCAGGGCAAATACCGCTGTTGGATCAAGCATCGAATCTCTGGAATATAGAAAAGTATGTTCAATTCAACTAATCTTCAAAGTTATAGGATCACATTAAAAAAGTTGTGCTCAATTCAACCAATCTTCGAAGTGATAGGATCACAATTACAAAAGTTATGCTCAATTTTACTAATTTTCAATATCTCAGACACTAGACATCAAAAAGTT
Organism: Patellifolia procumbens; assembly: GCA_947645195.1. Classification (NCBI taxonomy): domain Eukaryota; kingdom Viridiplantae; phylum Streptophyta; class Magnoliopsida; order Caryophyllales; family Amaranthaceae; genus Patellifolia; species Patellifolia procumbens. Next base: position 609,882 of record CANSGD010001243.1, on the reverse strand, counting down.
ACAAACGAAAATTCAAATCACCAGGAGATTTCTTCAGATCAGATACAGTATAGTTTTCTTAACATGTTAATCAAGCTGTTAATATAGATATCAACATTTGAAATTGATTCAAGTGTAGTAGAATTCTTATGCTACTTACTTAGATATGCTATGCTTTCCGTTTCGATCATATGCATCTCGTTGCACTGGATCACTTAGAGCTTGATAAGCTTCTCCTAATATCTGAAATTTATACCATCATTTAATATAAGTACACCCAACTTCTAATCAAAAGAATGTAGTCTTCAATCTAAAAATACATTACCTGAAACCTTTCAGCAGCTTGAGGGTCATTAGGATTCTTATCTGGATGAACTTTTCTAGCCTATTAAAATCATGTAAGAACATTCAAACTAAGATCTCCCAAAAGGACACAAGCAACAAAATATGATCAATGTACAAAACAAAGAAAGTACCTAAGTGGCGGGTCGAAAAACGTAACGAAACATATAAACTAAACAAATCAAACATCAAAATCTTGCATAATGCAATGAAGGGTTGATAAGATTAATCAAGAATAGAACCTTAAGATAGTAAGCTTTACGAATTTCTTCCTCGGACGCCGAAGGGGAAACACCAAGGACATCATAGTACTCTGTTTCCTTCACCATTTTTTAATCTTCTTGGAGTTGTCAAAGCCCAAATTAGGAGGAAGAGGAAAGAGAAGATGAAAGGAAGGAAAAAAGTTGGTGTAAGTGAGAGTTGAGGATAGTGAGTAAATCACGAGTAGCACTCAACTTTCCAGAACTGAAAAGAGAATAAGAAATGGGGTCATAACGCTTTTTCCCGGGCAATAAACAGTATTTTAACGGCCAAAAGCATTGATCAAGATGGTGGTGCTTATCATGAATAAGGCCCCCACTTTTTAGTTAAGTAGACTATTTTATTTTGGGTGTTGATGTTAATGTGTGGTGAACTTAAGATTTGGGTTGGTTTGGTCTCTCTTCTTAGGTTGTCAATCTTAGTGGACGGTGCTCGATTTGGGTGTAGGTGAAGATTTTGGAGTATTATTTTATACTCGAAATAACAACAAAATTTTATTTTCAAAATGTTATGAGATTGGCTAGCATAATCATAATCTAAAATCGTTGAATTATGAGATGTAATTGACAAGTTTAATACAAAATTAAATAATAAGGCAAAGAAGCATAAAAACAAACACGATGAAAAAGAAATAATTAAGACAATTACACCCCTTTTGCTTCATGTGAATCATTTCCTTGCACTCTGCTTTCTTCAACGTGATGCTCGCATTGATCCACTTAAATCCACATCGCTTCTTATTACCCTTCATCTAAGTCATCTTGGGTTTACCTCTTAACTTCGTCAATATTTAAGTCTTCCAAGTTACAATGGCCACAATTGGTACCGTCTCACATGATCGAACCATCTTACGTGATTTTTCCTGATCTTTTTTTAATTAGATGCAACTCCAATTTTTTTTATTTATAAATCATCACTTTATTTTTTAATCGGTTCTTCCTTGTGTGGCAACACATCCACCGTAATATACGCATGTCCGTCATATTCATCTTATGAATGTGGCACTGTTTCACTGCCAACACTCAGTGCCATATGAAAATGTAGATCGGATTGTCTTACGCTATGTTGGTCCTATAGAATACTAATTACTACAAGAGGGGGGGTAAATTGTAGTAACGAGGATTTTAAACACTTTTTGCGGAATTGTAAACTTAATAAGAAATAAAGAGAAACTTAAGTAAGAACACAAGGAATAATTCAAACAAGATCTTCTTCCAATATTATCTAGGAAGAAATCTCGTCCTTTTATTTATAATATCAATTACACCCTATTATAAATAGTACCTCACTCTGTTCCTCTAGGAACTTGTTCCCTGTCACCTTTTTCCCCTGAACACGTGACTTTCTCACTTGACTTCTCAAGAAGTCTTCTCTTTCTCTTTTTCTCTTTCACTCTTAAGAATAGAAATTTTCTCACAAAATTTCTTTCACCCCAAACACTCAATATGAAATACTGTAATGATGAATTGAAGAGAGAAAACCGAATTAAACTTTCTTAGATAAATTACATGAAATTCAGGAAAGTCTTAAGAACTAAATTCGTTCTTCTTCAGCTTTAAATAGCAGATATTATCTTCAACGTTATTCTCCAACGGTTTGTTATGGGCGCTTAAATTCAGCCCAAGTTTAACCACTTCTTCAAGCCGTTATTCCACATGTTCAGCCCACCAAGTCCATGATCAAAGTGCCTTCATTCTCGCCTTTAAATAAGTCTTTGTTGTTATCTCAATTGCAGATGCAGGCAGTTGGTTAGGCTTTGGTTGTGCTTCCTAGATTCTAGCAACTGGCTGACTAGCTTCAAACTCCCAGATTTGTAGGAAGGTGGTTACACCCATTTGTTGTTCAACTCATCATGTACCTGTATATTGATCAACACTAACTCCACTAACATTATGGAAAATAATATTCCACAATATTAGATAAATTAAATGTATACAAGTAAAATATTCGAATAAATAATTAACCTAAATAACTTAACTTTGGTTAAACTCATAACCAATTCTCCATAAGTTATACTAAGGCTAATAAAATAAATAATGAATAAGTTACTATATCCAATGAACAATCTGAGAAATAAAATTAATCCTAAGTCAAATTACTTTATTTGTCATCATCAAAATAACGAATACAACAATATTCCCCCTTTTTAACGATGACAAATAATTTGGCTAAATTTTTTTTCTAAGTCTATCCTATCCTATACTAAAAAACTGTCTCATTAAGGACTAGGAACTAGAATGCCAAGGAATAGAGACAATCAGAAAAGCTCTAGGAACTAAGTCAGGCCATAAAAGTTTTTAAATATGCCAATTTCTTTTCCCTTTTTGTTATCATCAAAACTAAGATATGAACATGCAGCACTAGAGAGTCAACAGTCTAGGCATCAATTTAAGTAGCTCAAATATGCATCTCAAAATATTAGCCATCCAAACACAAGTAAGCATGAAAAGAAGAAATGACAATGGTAAAGTAAAAAGATCAGTTATGCATAACACAAGAGCAGATAAAAAGGAAGAAAAAGGAGAATGTTCAGGATTTCATGTGCCACGAGAATGCACACAAAAACAAAAAAGAAAAAAAACAAAAGAAAATTGTTCAACCATTATTACAACCCAAAATAATATATAGTTATCCAAATTTTTTAAGAGGGGTGGGAAAGTTAAGTCTTGCGACGTTTGAAGAGGCTGGAGACCACTGAGTCTATTTTGGAAAGCACAACATCTACTTTGTTCCTGATCCCAGTATCAGCCTGTTTGATAGCTGCCAAGATCTGCTGCTGCTGTGAATCCAGAGTTGCAACTAACTTCTCCATCACACTGATACTTGAATGCATCAAGGTCATGGACTCCTTAATTTCCCGGAGCATCCCATGTAGCCCAGTAGTAGAAAGCAGAGGAAAGTCAACAACACTGGAAGGAACCGGATCCTCATCCAGGTTTATCATTTCAGCGGTACCCTGATCCTTTTCCTTGAGAGACTTGGAACCAGCTAGTCTCTAACTGTTTCTCACAGACCCCCCAGCAGTTTCTTCAAATAATTTCCTCTTAGTACCAGTCTCAGTTTTGATCACTGTGTTCTCTCCCTCAAACTCTAGTTTCCCATTTACCACCTTCAAACTCAATCTTGTCAATGTCTCCTTAGTAAGATAATTTTCAGGTTCCAAATTAAAGGAGGGACAATCAGAAAATTTTACTTTGTTTTTCTTGAGTATGGTGGTGATAAGATTTCCATACCCTACTTTACTGTTATGGGAGATACTATAGGAGAGGTGAGAGAGCATAAGAGATGGGAAATTGATCTTGATTTTTTTAGCTAAGAAATACATTATGGACAAGTCCATGAGGTTGGCTTGGGTTCTTTTGGAGGATCTAGGTAAGACAAAGCGCCAAACAAATTGAAAAAGAATTTTATGAAGAGGAGAAAGGTCTTTTTGGTCAATCGATAAAGTAGTAGGGTTTCCATCAAAGAACTCAAGAACCTTCTCATTCGAAACTCCATTTATATTCAATTTAGCCCTCCCTTTTATGTACTCTTTGTACCCATCAGAAGGCACTTCAAACCACTCACTCAATTTTTTCTCAGTAAAGTTCACTACACTCCCTTTCACTAAACTCACACACACACCCTTAGTGATGTTAAAGTTTGAACAAAATGCACTCGTTTCTTCGTCATACAGTCCTTTATCTAAACTAACCAGTTTCATCCATTTTTGACATTTTAGAATATTCAGAAATTCATTCCATTTTGATTTCTTGCACCATGCAAGATCGACACAGAAACCAACAAGAAACTGAGAGGATTTAGATTTCTTACCCCTCTTGGTGGGAATCTGAATATCTCGTCCTTGACTACTATCCATTTCGTCATCTTCATCCTCAGGCTTTGGAAGCACAATTTCATTTTCAGAAACAGGGTCTTGGGAATTCACTGAATCTTCCCTTGGATTTGAAGATTCTTGATCGCCGTGGTCTTCAAGAGAAGGGGTTTTTTCTGCTGGAAATTTTTCGTTGTTTCCGGAGACGGTTCTTTTTGGTGCCATTGGTGAGGATTTGGAGATGAAGGAAGATTGTAGAGAGATGGAAGAAAGGGAAGGTGAATAGTGAAAGTAGTTAGTGACGGGATGGATTGGGTTTAAAAAGTAATTATTAGCCGTGTGAAAGTGAATGTGAAAGGATGCGGGTAAGTGGGTGATGCTCAGGGTTATGTATCCAATAAATGCTTTCCCCCTTTTTAAATTAGATAAACTGAATTTACACCTTGAGTAATTACGTGTGGTTGAGTAAAGGTTGATTCATTGAATCACAAAATGTACAAGCGAAGGAGGTGGAAAAAAAATGGAAAGAAAAAGAAAAAAATAGAAGAAAGAGAAAGAAGAAGAAAAAAAAATTGCTCTTGCATATACAAACCTTTAAACAATACAAACATTTCATCTTACATACTCAATATATGTGCATGGACAATAAGGAAAATAATTAAAGACAGATATGAGTCCTTAGACATGACCCTAGGTGTATGAAATAAATTCATGAAAGTTGCAGGGCTCATTTAGAAATGACTAGTACTTAGATCAGAGAGTCAATAATATGGACAAATTCATACTATTCTGATCATTCCTAATTCCAAACTAATCTTTCATATCTGTCCCTAGATAATGGTTTGGTAAAAATATCAGCAATTTGACTTTCTGTAGGAGAAAATTCAACTTTAACTAAACCCTTTTCAACATAGTCCTTCAAGAAGTGGTGCCTAATGTTATGCTTGACTCTTGAGTGGTGTATTGGATCCTTGGAAATGCATATTGCACTAGTATTGTCACAAAAGATAGGAACACACTTGAATTTAATACCAAAATCACGTACGTGTTGCTTGATCCATAGGACATGGGAACAACATGCAGCAGCAACCACATATTCAGCTACAGCAGTTGACAACGCATCTGTATGTTGTTTCTTGGAAACCCGGGAAACTAAGCTTGTTCCTAGAAACTGAGCAATTCCAGAGGTACTTTTGCGATTAACCAAATCTCCAGCATAGTCAGCATCAGAGTAGCTGACTAGTTCAAATGTATCACTACGAGGATAAAACAAGCAGAAATCATCACTTCCTTTCAAATACCTAAGGATTCTCTTGACAGCTTTGTAATGTTTCCGATCTATTGATATACCATATGGATCTTCATCCAACCTTGTTCCTGTTCCTATAGAAGTGTGGTTGGTCTTAGCTTGTTCCAGTCCATATTCTTCAGCAGTTCCTTTACATATTTTTGTTGATGGATCATTGTTTTCTCTTTCAGTTTTTTCAGTCTCTTGATGCAATTCTTCTACCTGTATTCCTTCGTCAGGTGTTCCTTCATTTACCTGTTCCCTTTGAGGATCAGGCTCAGGAACTGTTAATTCATTTTCAGGAATATGTTTCTCAACTGTACCTGCAGGTGTTAGTTCCTCATCAAGATTGTTTGACTCTTTAGGATGAGTCAACCCAATTTCAAAACCATTTTCATAACATGGTTCCTACAGTGAGTCAGTTTCATCAAAGATTATATGGACACTTTCCTCAACACACATTGTTCTCTTATTATATACTTTATATGCCTTACTATTTAAAGCATATCCTATAAAAACAACTTCATCACTTCTAGCGTCAAAGTTTCTTAAATTATTCTTACCATTGTTGTGTACAAAGAATCTACATCCAAAGACTCTGAAGTAAGAGATATCTGGCTTTCTTCCCTTAAACAGTACATAAAGAGCTTTCTTGGTGATGGGTCTTAGCATGACCCTGTTGATGATGTAACAAGCAGTGTTCACTACTTTTGCCTAAAAATTCTTTGGAAGATTATTATATATGAGCATTGTTCTAGCCATATCCTCCAAAGTCCGGTTCTTTCTTTCAACCACACCATTCTGTTGTGGTGTCCTAGGAGCAGAGAAGTTGTGATCTAATCCTTCATTGCTGCAAAAATCATCAAACTTGGAGTTTTCAAACTCCGTGCCTTGGTCAGATCTTAAGTGTTTTAATTTAAAGCCACTGATCCTTTGAACTTTCTTAGCAAAAAGTTATAGATTCATCAAAAGTTTCATCTTTGCTATGAAGGAAAATCACCCATGTAAATCTACAAAAATCATCAACTATACCTAATACATATTTCTTACCTGATCTGCTTTGAATTCTTATAGGGCCACATAGATCCATGTGGATCAACTCAAGTGGACTTTGAGTGCTTACCATTTTCTTGGGTTTGAACGAGGACCTAACTTATTTTCCTCTTACACATGGTCCACAAACTCCATGGTTTGAGCTTTTTATAGTTGGTAAACCAACTACTATGTCCTTACCACTTAGTTTATGAAGTAGTGTCAAGCTTGCGTGACCACACCTTTTATGCCAAAGAGTTTGGTCATCTTCTAGTACACTAAGACAAGTTAGATTGTTCCTGGGAACTAGATTCAGGTCAACAACATAAGTGTTTCCCTTTCTTGTTCCTTCTAGTATCTTGGATCATGTATTGATGTCACTCACTACACAATATTCATTAGTAAACTTCACATTGTTTCCTTTGTCACAAAATTGAGAAATACTAAGTAAATTATGTTTCAAACCCTCTACCAAAAATACATTATTTATGGAATGTGACAGAGATTTCCCAACCTTACCTATACCTACTATGTTACCTGTTAGGTTGTCTCCAAAGGTTACAGTTCCTCCTTCATAGACTGAAAGTGAGAGAAATTTAGTTTTATCTCATGTCATGTGCTTAGAACAACCGTTGTCGAGGTACCACAGGTTGTTCCCCCTTACTTTAGTCTGCACCTACAGTAATTAGTCAGTGGTAGGAATCCAGTTTGACTTAGGTTCCTCTGTTGAGCTTGAGTTCCTCCTAACCTTCCACTCTTGCTTCACTCAGCGAATGTTCATCTCAATATGTTCCTCCCAGGTGGAACAATCAGACACCAAGTGTCCACTTTTCCCATAGTAGGAACAAATTCTATTGCTTGGCAGATCAACATACTTTTATGTTTGTTTCTCTTCTTATGATTGAACCCTAGTCCGTTCCTTCCTTCATTTTTTATACTTTTGTATGCAACTAACTGGATCAGGAATCTTGGCTCTTGAAGATTCTAATTTCCTCTTGAGTACTGGATTTTCATTTAGCACTAACTCATGCTCAGTTTTCAATTTTTCTAAGTCAGTACTGGTTCTATCAGAGGAACTGGTTCCTTCAGGAATGACTAGTTTCAATTCTGCCAAAGCCACATTTAAGAAGTAGTTTTCATTTTTCAATTTTTCATATGCTTCTTGAAAACAACGATATTTATCAAAAATGTCAAAGAAACGTTCCTCAATTTCTGAATTTAGCTTTTTAAACCAATTTGAGTGATCTTTGGTAACTTCCAAGGCCTTCTCCATATTCTCTTCTCTTATGCAGATTGCCTTGTAGTTATCAAGAGTTTCTAAAAGTAATTCAGTGATTGGGTTCTTATTTAATTTTGATAACTCTTCTTCAACAACATTAAAGTTTACCTGATTGTTAGATACGTCCTCTTCATCATCTGATTTGGCCATCAGACATAGGTGAGCATTTTCATCTTCAGGTTGTTCCTCCTCCTTGTTAGAGTCTGATTCTCCCCAGGCTGCTACCATTGCTTTTCTCATTTTTGTTTTTGAGAAAGGCTTTTGCTGTTCCTTGCCCTTAAATCTCCCCTTTCCTTTCTCGTTTTTCCATAAAGGACATTTCCTTATGAAGTGATCAGGACTTCCACACTTATGACAACTTAGCTTTGAGGGTTTTCTTGCATTCTTCCCTGTATAGTTCTTGTTGAAGAATTTTTTGAATTTCTGTACTATCAAGGCTGCTTCCTCATCATCAGTCTCTGATTCATCCTGTTCTTCAGGCTTGAGAGTTAGAGATTTAGATCTGCTAGTCAGAATCATGAGTTCCTAGATGCAGCTCATGTGTCATCAAGGATCCAACAAGTTGTTCAATGTTTAACTTGGTGAAATCCTTGGTTTATTGCAGAGCAGTCACCTTGGCCATCCATTTTTCATCTTGTGGAAGGCTTCTTAGAATTTTGCGTAGCTGTTCCTCTGGAGAAATAGATTTTCCTAGAGAGTCAAGTTCATTTATAATGCTTGAGAACCTGGTGAGCATATCATAGACTGGCTCTTTAGGATTCATTTGAAACAGCTCATATCTGTACATAAGCATGTCTATCTTTGATCTCATGACCTCGCTTGTTCCTTCATGTGTAACTTGAAGGAGTTTCCACATTTGCTTTGCACTCTTACATCCCATGACTCTATTGTGTTCATAAGGACCAAGACCACAATGAAGAATTTTCTTGGCCATGTTGTTCATCTCCATCTTCTCGAAATCTTCTTCGTCATACTTTGAAAGTGATTTTGGAACTAGCTCGCCTTCTTCATTCTTTCCGGTAACTACAAAGTCTCCTATCTCAATTACTCTCCATACTTGATAGTTCTCAGTCTTGATGAATATTTCCATCCGATTCTTCCAGTAAAGGTAGTGTTTGCCATTAAACATTGGAGGATGTTGAGTAGAGTATCCCTCATCAAGTTTTTCTCCCGTAGTATTCATGTCTCTAGGATCTGCCTCCTCAGTGTTAGCTGTTTCTGGAGGAACCAGCTCTGATACCATGCTATAATTTTCATTCAATATGTGAATGAATGCTAGAATCACAAACAAACTATGGGCTTCCATGGTGTCTCCAAAATTCCAAGTTACTTTCAACAATTTCCTTCATTTCATTTATCAACACAATATCATCCGTATATATCATAAAACCATGGTATATCATCTTGAATTAACCTCATTAATTAACTATTTCATGACTAGGGCAAGGAGAAAGAGACTAAGTACAAAACCTTGATGCACACCGAAAAGACGCGTACATAAATAAGAATTGAAGAGATTTTAAGAGAAATAAATGATTGTAATAGGGAACTAACCTAATCTCCCCCACGGTAGCATGCACACTCGTACTGACTCCCACATACAGGTCCTTGATGATATTAATATTTTTGTTACCTTTCTTTTTCAACGCCCACCAAAGTATTTCTCTTTATGCTTTATCGTATGTCTTCCCCAAATCAATGAAGACCATATACATCCTTCTTCCTACTCGGTAACACTCCATTGTCTATCTGATGAGATTCATTGCCGCTATAGTTGATCTTCCTATCATAAATCCAAATTGATTCTCCGTTATCTTCACGATTTTCCTTAGAGTTCCCAGAGTTAAACCGGATGACTCACCAATATAATTTGTCGATATTTTTATATGGTTTTTTTTTCTTATACAAAGGGATCAAAGTAGTATTTCTACACTCTAATGACATTTTGTTTCTTCTCTAAATCTTGTTGAAAAATATTGTCAACCATTCGATTTCCCCTAAACATATCCAAACTTCAACAGGTATGTTGTTCAACCCTATAGCTCTTTTAAATCCCATCTTGTCCAATGCAGCTTAGAGTTCTCCTTTTTGAATCCTACTCATAAAATCTCGTTTTACATACTCGGCGGGATGTGTACATCTTTGATAAATTGCGCCTGATCATCGTTGAACAAGGTATCCAAGTACGATATCCATTTATCCTTGATCTTCGTATCCTCAATAATAACTCTTTGGTCGGCACCCCTAACATATATAACCTTCCGTAAGCCTCATGTCTTCTCGTTCCTCATACATGTAATTATATATATATTTTTTCACCTTTATTTTGTATCCAATCTTGTAGAATTCTCTTGATTTACATTTGCTTTAGCACCTCTTACTACTTTCTTTGCTTCTCTTCTAATCTCTTCTTACTTTTCATAGTTTTTATCACGTCTATCTTTCCCCGAGAGTTTATAGCATTCTCACTTGCTCTTTATTACTTGTCTCGCCTCCTCGATCCACCACAATGTGTCCTTACTTGATGACATGATTGATGAGCTATTAGATAGTACCACAAGTGCATAATGCCTATAGTTAGCAGAGACTTTACAAGTATGAGTCGAATCCACAGGTAGCTATTGTTTAAGTTCAATCAAATATCTACTTCAAATAAAATCAGGGATAAAATAACTAACTAATAACTGAACTAAAGAAAGCAGATTGATTTCAGGAAAATTTCATTTAATAAAAACCTATGTCACTCGTTCGGTCCACCATACTTATATCAATCAGGAAGGTTCAAATAACTAACAATACTTAGGCATAAAGTTTAGCAATTAGACCATGTGTTAATCCTATAGTCAGGTTTAGGGTGATGATTTAAAATTTTGGAGTGCCTTATGATATTTGATGTGATGTGACTAAACCATTCTTATACAAATAAACATGTAACGGTTTTTTGATGTTTCTTGAAGTGTTGCTCAATTCATAATAATTTGATTAATTAGAGATTACATGTACCAGGACAAACAAGATAATGTAATTTAATGGTTATAATCTACTTTACTTTCCCTAAGTCTCATTCCCTTTTCTAGCTGTCTGATTGGCTTTTTGATGATTCTGCTAACTTCTAACATGGATGATCAGTTTTTTCTATACAGGGTAGCTTATAGAGATGTTAACCTGTCTCCCTTAAAACTGTACATAGTACATATTTGTGTTTGCAATGATCTCCTACCTCGAGTTGGTAAATATTGTTACCATGTGAAAAGTGTACAGTGGTGTTCTTCTTCTGAGTGCTCTTAACAAGAAAATTGTTTCTAGATTGTACCTTTGTATGGTTTAGAGTTAGACCAACTGATTAATTACCCTTTAATCCTTACCTTGTATTCAACAAACAGGTGCAAGATCGCGTAGATAGTACGAGAGGAAAATACAGATTATCCTGTATTTGGAATCTTGCAGCACGATTATTAAGCATTTTATTGTACTACTAGTAAATTTCGGAAGTTACAAGTTATTAAGAATCAATAAGGGCAAAAACTTATAGATGTGTAGAACGTACTCCTGAGTTTATTTACATGGACGGAATGTGATTGCATGATGGGCAAAAACTTTTGTTTCATGCAGGGGAGGCTGCTTGTATATATACAATCATCCATATTTGAGAAATTGGTATTTCATCGTTGCACTTTTAAAGTATTGATTTTTTTTTAAGTAAAACTTTGTCTATTGAAACTCTCTCTTGTTAATAGCTTCGTTAAGACAAAATCAAATGATGTAAAAGAAAGATTGGGATCTATCTTGAATAAGGTAATCTGGTGACCTGATTTTCCTTATTTTAATAAACAATCACTGTAGACAAGTAAAACCCAAGAAGATCAAATTTGCCTGTGGTCCTATGAACTTGCAGAGATGAAGGCTAATGTAATACGAGGAACTGGATGATTCTGCGAATTTAAGAATTTGGCAAGTTTGTTGCTGCCCCCAAAACGAGGAAATGGAACTTTTAAACAATAATATTGAACCTTAACTGGTATTTAGACCCCCATGATGCTCCGGGGTCTTTGTACATTGAATTTAATAATAGTTAAAATAATTGATGTCATGTAGTGTGAAGAAGTTGTTAGTGCTATTAACCGGGAAACAAGATGAACACGAAGATGATAACAACGAACAAAGAGCGATCCTCTAGGCGTATTGGAAAACACTTTCCCAAAAGCAATATTCTGACCCTATACGAAGCACGGGTTGCACGGAATTCACTTTGGAGATACAAAGAAGACAATGAATATCACGCTCGTATGAGATTCACCAAATGAGAACAAATGTAATGTGTAATTGCTTTGATGAACAATGAACCAAAGAGAGAAAACTTGAGAGTGCTTTTTGAGAGAATATAATGACCATATATTTCATTCATCAGAGGACTATCCTCTTATAATGCACGTTGATACTTTGGAAAACCAACATAAACCGCTCAAAGAGCATGAAACGGTCTAATAAAGACGTCCGCAAAATGGCCCAGTCGCGAGTCGCGACCTTAAGGAATTCCGGAGCACCAAGATGGCTGAGGCTCGTCGTGAGTCACGACATACGTCACGAGTCACGACCAAGCAATATGCCCAGGTCGCGGGGGACGACCTATCTCACGGCCCACGAGCCTCGGTTGCTCCTTCCCTTTGCTTCTTTGCTCGTTGCATGATGTATCACATTTATATATAGTTTTTAGATGCATTTAGATTGCATTTAGAACTCCTTTTTGAGCATTTAGGTGCATAATGACATGAATTACATAAGTTGTGCTCTACTACTCCCCGTTTATGTGTTTCGATGATTTTCAGGTTATTTTGATACAAAGTTATCATGAGTACCAAGGATGTAGCCTATTAATCATTGAAGATGAAGGTAGCTTGCACAAGGATCACAATGCATCCGTTTGGGACAATTTTGAGTTGGAATGAAGCAAAGAGTTAGTGAAAGAAGTGCCAAAACTGACCCACCTTCACTATTTTCATTATAACTTTTTTTAGAAAATTGATAATCCAGAAATTCCAATTGGGTTGGATTTTAGACTTCAAGAGCTTTCCAATGATAGGTCACACGCCCCAATCGGACTTTTGGTTTGAGAGATACGGCCTTCGCAAGTTGATGCAGAATTGCAGTTTAGCCACCCGATCGGGCGGGAATTGACCCGATCGGGCCTGGAGCACGGACAGCTCTTTTTCCCGAAATTCTATCTTTTTCTATTCATTTTTTAATTAGATTTTGGGGCTATTATAAATAGCTATTCCTCATATTTTTAGAGACATCTTTTTTTTCTAGTTTTATTTTCCATAGTTCTTAACTTAGCTTTAATTTAGTTTAAACACTTTAGATTAGATTAAAGGTGATTGAACCTCGGATTCGATTTCAATAAAAGTTCTTGCTTTCTGTCAATTGGTATTCTTCTCTACTCTTAGTCTCTTTTATTATTCTTGATTGCTTAGTTTAAATATTTATTCGTTCATGATGCAATTATTAGGGTTTCATATTAGATTGTTTATTGTTGATTTAATTATGAGTGAGTAGTTCAATTTCTAGGGATTTAGAGAGGGAAGCCATGTTTATACCATGATTATTTGAATTGCTATTAGTTTCTAGGGTTTGATGAGATAGGTTGTGGTGTGATTTGTTCTTATTGAGTAATTAACGTTATTGGGCAGTTTCTTTGATTACTTGAGGTTAATAATCGTTTGCACAGATCCGTCTTACTTTTAGAGGCCTAGTACACACCAGTAATTCTGATTATGTTTGTGAACATGCTGCATATGTTGAATTATGGACGTTGAGACTTAACCATAGCTTGACACTGTTCTAATCTATCGATTCTCGACCTAGGTTCTGATAGTTGTTGATCCTTTGATTGGTATAAGCATGGTGGACCGAACTAATTCCCTAGACCTTTATTTCATAGAGTAAAATTCCATTTTATATTGTTTTCTAGTAGTTAATTATTAGTTCAGCTGTTTCTATCTGATCTTGTCTGAAGTAGCTTTTTAGCTGAATATTAACTTAGAACTCCGTCTCTCTGTGGATTCGACCCTACTTCCCTTTACTACCATTGTTAGAGGATTGTAGGAATTATCTTTGAATAGGTGATACGACTTTAGCCTGTCAAATTTTGGCGCCGTTGCCGGGGAGACGGCTAGTTTTCTAAGTTTTTGTTTGGTGATTTGGTCTACTTCTCTGTGCCTCATTCGAACTTCATTGTTCTAATTGAGGTACGTTTTTTTTTTTTTTCTTTTGTTTTTTCTTTTATTTTCCTTATTTTTGTAAATTCTTTCTTTCTCTCTCTCTTACTCATGAGTTTATATGGAGTGGCCGGCTTATAATTCGTATGGGGAAGGTTACCTCTAATTTTCAAGGGCATTATGACAATAATAATGGATACTCCAATTATCAGGGGCAAGACTATAATAATGGGTATTCTAATTTACAAGAACAATATAATTTTGATAATGGGTATTACAATAGTTATGTATCTGATGCATATTCTTATTGTCAATATCCAAATAATTTGTGCATGAATTCCCATGATATTAACCATTTCCCTAACGAGTCCTATGCAACTGATTATACTTATTCTGACCCACATGGAGTCCATAATTATTCACAATCTGAATCTTCAGAGAGTCTAGATTTACCTAAGCAGATGATTGAGTCTTGTGGTGAACGAATTGAAAAATCTAATCAAGACTTGATGTGTTACCTCACGCAACGAATTGAAAAATCTAATCAAGACTTGATGTGTTACATCACACATGTCTCAAATTATGAAAAATCGCTTGCTATGCAACTTGATGGTCAACGGGCGATTTATGATGATAATGATTGTGATGATGATTGTGTCGAGAATGCCATATTAGAGGTGAATGATAATAATCTGACTCCTGATATTGAAAAGAGTGATCAGATTGAGGGGAGCGTGGATGTAATGAATGTTCTGATAGAGGAGGAACTCTTGGTTGCGAGCCCTTGTGTTGACGAGCCCATTATTGAGGATGGTGAAATTGTGAGTAAAACCGTCAAGATTGAGCCTATTATTCCCGATCCCTATATTCCATCTTCACATAGACTTGATCTTGTCCCTTCTCTCCCTATTCGCCATGCCCCATATTTTCTCACAGTTGCGGTTGCTCCTATTCTCTCCTTGAGATACTCACAACCTACGCCACCAAAGGGAAGTTGTTCATTGTCCTTCTTTTCTCCCTTTTATTTTGATTTTACTTATCTTCCCAAATCATTCGTTTTCTCTGATATTATTTATGTGAAGATAGATGCGCTTGTCATCAAGCCATATCTAGTGCTCAATGACATGTTTGCAGGCGCATTTGATAAGTTACTCAAGGCATTGGACTCTTCCAATGAGATGGAGGATTATGGTCGTGCGGGACCTTTATAAACCAGCGCTGTGCGAGAGGCAACTCGTATTTTTCTTTCCCTTTTCCTTTTCTTTTTATTTTTCTTCCTTTTTGTGAGCGAGAGTGAGGGTACTAACATTGTTTTTCCTCTTAGCATAGTCATTATCACCTTTTGGCATTGAGGACACTGCCAAGTTCAGCTTGGTGGAGGAGTTCTGTTTGTATTCCCTATCTCTTTTACTGCTTTCGAAAAATTCTGAAAAATCAAAAAAATATGGTTCCATGACTGGTTTAGTTGCCTCCCTGTGCCCCTTGTTGTGCTCTATTTGAAAGTGTTCTGACTTTGTTTTCTGGATAGCCGGGCATTTGTGATCTTGAGGCTATGATTTGATGTTTGATTGTTATGATTTCGAGCAAAGTTTGATTATATTACGCCACTTTGTGCTGCATACCTGAATTGGTTAGACTGTGAGGCCTCTTTGTAGCCTATTGGATTTATATTATTATCCAGTCTATTCTTGTGTGTTAGTTTCTCTTTAGTGGATTGATCTTGACTTTGACTTCGTACTTGTCTGATTTTCGATGACTTGTAGCAATTGCTGTGATAGAGGCGTTCTTTTGTCTTACTCTTGAGCTTCAGAGTGATTTTTGATATACTTTTATCCTCCTTAGCCCCGCTGAGCCTAATGACTTGTTTCGTGTTACTTAAACCCCTATTATGAGCCCAAAGCCTTCACTTGATATTATTCCAAGCCTAGCTTGGGGGAGCTTTTGTATGGGTTGAGTTGAGATTGGTTTCTTGGTTTAGTTTGGTTGTTGAGGAATTTAAAAGTGTATTTGTTGTGGCTTGAGGGTGAGAAAAAGAAAAGAAAAAGCAATTTTGGAGTTGCGTGAATGAAGTTCAGAAAAATGAAAGAAAAATGAAATAAAAGTTCAAAAGAATTCGAAGTTCTTTCATTCACGTACGTTCTTAAAGAAATATTCGCTTCATTGCTTGAAAATTGGGTTTGTTATGAGTTCTTCATTGATTTATGAGAGTTGGGTTACTTTACGTGGTTTTATGGTGTTGTTGGGAGTTGTGTAGGCCATCTTAGGCCTTGTTTGAATGATTCATGCTCCCCCTTTCTTGGTTTTTCCACCACATTGCCCAAAAGTACTCCCTACCTTTTACCTAAGCCCCATTACAACCCTCTAAAGTCCTCTTGAGCTCGTGTCTGCAGTGTTCATTTGATTGATTTCGAGTCAGTTTGTCAAAGTTAAAGAGTATGCCTGCTAATTGAGTCGACTTAATTAGGATGAGCGTCATTGAACCTTCTTAAACACATGAGAGTGTGAGTGGGAAGGGTATTTATGATCGGGTTGGTGAGTGTTCGGGCATATTCTTTGCCTGCCACAAAGTAGAGAGGAGTGACACCCTTGTGAGAAGCCTTTTCAGGACTTGTATGCCTTGTGGATGCTTGAATTTGATAAATTGCTTGGATGGTTGGTGGTTGGATGGATTTGATTAGCCGAACTTGAATTTTGCCTGCTTGAACGATTCTTAGTCTTGAAAACATTTTGAGCATTGATTGTTTTTATCTTTGGGGTGAGGCAATTTATTCCATGTTCATGTTTTATTTGCTTGAGGACAAGCAAAGGTTTAGCTTGGGGGAGTTTGATGTATCACATTTATATATAGTTTTTAGATGCATTTAGATTGCATTTAGAACTCCTTTTTGAGCATTTAGGTGCATAATGACATGAATTACATAAGTTGTGCTCTACTACTCCCCGTTTGGGTGTTTCGATGATTTTCAGGTTATTTTGATACAAAGTTATCATGAGTACCAAGGATGTAGCCTATTAATCATTGAAGATGAAGGTAGCTTGCACAAGGATCACAATGCATCCGTTTGGGACAATTTTGAGTTGGAATGAAGCAAAGAGTTAGTGAAAGAAGTGCCAAAACTGACCCACCTTCACTATTTTCATTATAACTTTTTTTAGAAAATTGATAATCCAGAAATTCCAATTGGGTTGGATTTTAGACTTCAAGAGCTTTCCAATGATAGGTCACACGCCCCAATCGGACTTTTGGTTTGAGAGATACGGCCTTCGCAAGTTGATGCAGAATTGCAGTTTAGCCACCCGATCGGGCGGGAATTGACCCGATCGGGCCTGGAGCACGGACAGCTCTTTTTCCCGAAATTCTATCTTTTTCTATTCATTTTTTAATTAGATTTTGGGGCTATTATAAATAGCTATTCCTCATATTTTTAGAGACATCTTTTTTTTCTAGTTTTATTTTCCATAGTTCTTAACTTAGCTTTAATTTAGTTTAAACACTTTAGATTAGATTAAAGGTGATTGAACCTCGGATTCGATTTCAATAAAAGTTCTTGCTTTCTGTCAATTGGTATTCTTCTCTACTCTTAGTCTCTTTTATTATTCTTGATTGCTTAGTTTAAATATTTATTCGTTCATGATGCAATTATTAGGGTTTCATATTAGATTGTTTATTGTTGATTTAATTATGAGTGAGTAGTTCAATTTCTAGGGATTTAGAGAGGGAAGCCATGTTTATACCATGATTATTTGAATTGCTATTAGTTTCTAGGGTTTGATGAGATAGGTTGTGGTGTGATTTGTTCTTATTGAGTAATTAACGTTATTGGGCAGTTTCTTTGATTACTTGAGGTTAATAATCGTTTGCACAGATCCGTCTTACTTTTAGAGGCCTAGTACACACCAGTAATTCTGATTATGTTTGTGAACATGCTGCATATGTTGAATTATGGACGTTGAGACTTAACCATAGCTTGACACTGTTCTAATCTATCGATTCTCGACCTAGGTTCTGATAGTTGTTGATCCTTTGATTGGTATAAGCATGGTGGACCGAACTAATTCCCTAGACCTTTATTTCATAGAGTAAAATTCCATTTTATATTGTTTTCTAGTAGTTAATTATTAGTTCAGCTGTTTCTATCTGATCTTGTCTGAAGTAGCTTTTTAGCTGAATATTAACTTAGAACTCCGTCTCTCTGTGGATTCGACCCTACTTCCCTTTACTACCATTGTTAGAGGATTGTAGGAATTATCTTTGAATAGGTGATACGACTTTAGCCTGTCAAATTTTGGCGCCGTTGCCGGGGAGACGGCTAGTTTTCTAAGTTTTTGTTTGGTGATTTGGTCTACTTCTCTGTGCCTCATTGGAACTTCATTGTTCTAATTGAGGTACGTTTTTTTTTTTTTTTTCTTTTGTTTTTTCTTTTATTTTCCTTATTTTTGTAAATTCTTTCTTTCTCTCTCTCTTACTCATGAGTTTATATGGAGTGGCCGGCTTATAATTCGTATGGGGAAGGTTACCTCTAATTTTCAAGGGCATTATGACAATAATAATGGATACTCCAATTATCAGGGGCAAGACTATAATAATGGGTATTCTAATTTACAAGAACAATATAATTTTGATAATGGGTATTACAATAGTTATGTATCTGATGCATATTCTTATTGTCAATATCCAAATAATTTGTGCATGAATTCCCATGATATTAACCATTTCCCTAACGAGTCCTATGCAACTGATTATACTTATTCTGACCCACATGGAGTCCATAATTATTCACAATCTGAATCTTCAGAGAGTCTAGATTTACCTAAGCAGATGATTGAGTCTTGTGGTGAACGAATTGAAAAATCTAATCAAGACTTGATGTGTTACCTCACGCAACGAATTGAAAAATCTAATCAAGACTTGATGTGTTACATCACACATGTCTCAAATTATGAAAAATCGCTTGCTATGCAACTTGATGGTCAACGGGCGATTTATGATGATAATGATTGTGATGATGATTGTGTCGAGAATGCCATATTAGAGGTGAATGATAATAATCTGACTCCTGATATTGAAAAGAGTGATCAGATTGAGGGGAGCGTGGATGTAATGAATGTTCTGATAGAGGAGGAACTCTTGGTTGCGAGCCCTTGTGTTGACGAGCCCATTATTGAGGATGGTGAAATTGTGAGTAAAACCGTCAAGATTGAGCCTATTATTCCCGATCCCTATATTCCATCTTCACATAGACTTGATCTTGTCCCTTCTCTCCCTATTCGCCATGCCCCATATTTTCTCACAGTTGCGGTTGCTCCTATTCTCTCCTTGAGATACTCACAACCTACGCCACCAAAGGGAAGTTGTTCATTGTCCTTCTTTTCTCCCTTTTATTTTGATTTTACTTATCTTCCCAAATCATTCGTTTTCTCTGATATTATTTATGTGAAGATAGATGCGCTTGTCATCAAGCCATATCTAGTGCTCAATGACATGTTTGCAGGCGCATTTGATAAGTTACTCAAGGCATTGGACTCTTCCAATGAGATGGAGGATTATGGTCGTGCGGGACCTTTATAAACCAGCGCTGTGCGAGAGGCAACTCGTATTTTTCTTTCCCTTTTCCTTTTCTTTTTATTTTTCTTCCTTTTTGTGAGCGAGAGTGAGGGTACTAACATTGTTTTTCCTCTTAGCATAGTCATTATCACCTTTTGGCATTGAGGACACTGCCAAGTTCAGCTTGGTGGAGGAGTTCTGTTTGTATTCCCTATCTCTTTTACTGCTTTCGAAAAATTCTGAAAAAATCAAAAAAATATGGTTCCATGACTGGTTTAGTTGCCTCCCTGTGCCCCTTGTTGTGCTCTATTTGAAAGTGTTCTGACTTTGTTTTCTGGATAGCCGGGCATTTGTGATCTTGAGGCTATGATTTGATGTTTGATTGTTATGATTTCGAGCAAAGTTTGATTATATTACGCCACTTTGTGCTGCATACCTGAATTGGTTAGACTGTGAGGCCTCTTTGTAGCCTATTGGATTTATATTATTATCCAGTCTATTCTTGTGTGTTAGTTTCTCTTTAGTGGATTGATCTTGACTTTGACTTCGTACTTGTCTGATTTTCGATGACTTGTAGCAATTGCTGTGATAGAGGCGTTCTTTTGTCTTACTCTTGAGCTTCAGAGTGATTTTTGATATACTTTTATCCTCCTTAGCCCCGCTGAGCCTAATGACTTGTTTCGTGTTACTTAAACCCCTATTATGAGCCCAAAGCCTTCACTTGATATTATTCCAAGCCTAGCTTGGGGGAGCTTTTGTATGGGTTGAGTTGAGATTGGTTTCTTGGTTTAGTTTGGTTGTTGAGGAATTTAAAAGTGTATTTGTTGTGGCTTGAGGGTGAGAAAAAGAAAAGAAAAAGCAATTTTGGAGTTGCGTGAATGAAGTTCAGAAAAATGAAAGAAAAATGAAATAAAAGTTCAAAAGAATTCGAAGTTCTTTCATTCACGTACGTTCTTAAAGAAATATTCGCTTCATTGCTTGAAAATTGGGTTTGTTATGAGTTCTTCATTGATTTATGATAGTTGGGTTACTTTACGTGGTTTTATGGTGTTGTTGGGAGTTGTGTAGGCCATCTTAGGCCTTGTTTGAATGATTCATGCTCCCCCTTTCTTGGTTTTTCCACCACATTGCCCAAAAGTACTCCCTACCTTTTACCTAAGCCCCATTACAACCCTCTAAAGTCCTCTTGAGCTCGTGTCTGCAGTGTTCATTTGATTGATTTCGAGTCAGTTTGTCAAAGTTAAAGAGTATGCCTGCTAATTGAGTCGACTTAATTAGGATGAGCGTCATTGAACCTTCTTAAACACATGAGAGTGTGAGTGGGAAGGGTATTTATGATCGGGTTGGTGAGTGTTCGGGCATATTCTTTGCCTGCCACAAAGTAGAGAGGAGTGACACCCTTGTGAGAAGCCTTTTCAGGACTTGTATGCCTTGTGGATGCTTGAATTTGATAAATTGCTTGGATGGTTGGTGGTTGGATGGATTTGATTAGCCGAACTTGAATTTTGCCTGCTTGAACGATTCTTAGTCTTGAAAACATTTTGAGCATTGATTGTTTTTATCTTTGGGGTGAGGCAATTTATTCCATGTTCATGTTTTATTTGCTTGAGGACAAGCAAAGGTTTAGCTTGGGGGAGTTTGATGTATCACATTTATATATAGTTTTTAGATGCATTTAGATTGCATTTAGAACTCCTTTTTGAGCATTTAGGTGCATAATGACATGAATTACATAAGTTGTGCTCTACTACTCCCCGTTTGGGTGTTTCGATGATTTTCAGGTTATTTTGATACAAAGTTATCATGAGTACCAAGGATGTAGCCTATTAATCATTGAAGATGAAGGTAGCTTGCACAAGGATCACAATGCATCCGTTTGGGACAATTTTGAGTTGGAATGAAGCAAAGAGTTAGTGAAAGAAGTGCCAAAACTGACCCACCTTCACTATTTTCATTATAACTTTTTTTAGAAAATTGATAATCCAGAAATTCCAATTGGGTTGGATTTTAGACTTCAAGAGCTTTCCAATGATAGGTCACACGCCCCAATCGGACTTTTGGTTTGAGAGATACGGCCTTCGCAAGTTGATGCAGAATTGCAGTTTAGCCACCCGATCGGGCGGGAATTGACCCGATCGGGCCTGGAGCACGGACAGCTCTTTTTCCCGAAATTCTATCTTTTTCTATTCATTTTTTAATTAGATTTTGGGGCTATTATAAATAGCTATTCCTCATATTTTTAGAGACATCTTTTTTTCTAGTTTTATTTTCCATAGTTCTTAACTTAGCTTTAATTTAGTTTAAACACTTTAGATTAGATTAAAGGTGATTGAACCTCGGATTCGATTTCAATAAAAGTTCTTGCTTTCTGTCAATTGGTATTCTTCTCTACTCTTAGTCTCTTTTATTATTCTTGATTGCTTAGTTTAAATATTTATTCGTTCATGATGCAATTATTAGGGTTTCATATTAGATTGTTTATTGTTGATTTAATTATGAGTGAGTAGTTCAATTTCTAGGGATTTAGAGAGGGAAGCCATGTTTATACCATGATTATTTGAATTGCTATTAGTTTCTAGGGTTTGATGAGATAGGTTGTGGTGTGATTTGTTCTTATTGAGTAATTAACGTTATTGGGCAGTTTCTTTGATTACTTGAGGTTAATAATCGTTTGCACAGATCCGTCTTACTTTTAGAGGCCTAGTACACACCAGTAATTCTGATTATGTTTGTGAACATGCTGCATATGTTGAATTATGGACGTTGAGACTTAACCATAGCTTGACACTGTTCTAATCTATCGATTCTCGACCTAGGTTCTGATAGTTGTTGATCCTTTGATTGGTATAAGCATGGTGGACCGAACTAATTCCCTAGACCTTTATTTCATAGAGTAAAATTCCATTTTATATTGTTTTCTAGTAGTTAATTATTAGTTCAGCTATTTCTATCTGATCTTGTCTGAAGTAGCTTTTTAGCTGAATATTAACTTAGAACTCCGTCTCTCTGTGGATTCGACCCTACTTCCCTTTACTACCATTGTTAGAGGATTGTAGGAATTATCTTTGAATAGGTGATACGACTTTAGCCTGTCATTGCACTACAAAGCCTTGAGAAGCTTAGTTTCCAAAGCCATAACCCACAACATGCATATTCAAACATTACTTAAGTAGCGACACCATAAACAATCATCTTAAGTTAATGTCACATGAATTTGATCAACCAAATACTCTAAATATTCCAATCCTCCCCCATTTAGAGTATTCTAAAAGATAATTAGCACCAAACATCATTAAAACAAACAATCTCATGCATCAATGAAAGTGTTTTAAGACTTGAACTTCCACCTAGTATAATACACATTCCAAGTATCCGTATCCGAAAGGTGTCGCAAGCGATTGAACCAATCTCAATGCAAAGTGGAAAACTTGAAGATACTTTAAGCCATGTGCCCGTATAATTCGTAAGTGTATCATATTGAAGTGGCTAACTTCAAACTTATGTAGGTAGAACTCTTAAACAAACATGCTACTATTACAAAGCATAACAACAGAACTATTAAGATTCACAACCTCTTTACAACATCATAGTCAAACAAGAACAATACTTGAGGATACTTACAAATGTTCTTCAATCATCAAAATGAAAGAATTGATCTTATTGAACTTAAGACCCAACGTCTTATTGGGCGTTAAGTTAAGTTTCCATCACTCGTGATTAACAAAAGGCTCCAATCCTAAACCGATTACCATCCTCTTCACCGTATCTCTAGCCAAGGCCTTAGTAAAACAATCCGCTAGATTATACGTAGTCCGCACATAGTTAACAATGATAATACTATCCTTGATAAGTCCTTGAATGTAAGAATGTCGTACACCAATGTGCCTTGACTTACCATTACAGACTTGACTATATGCCTTTGCCAAAGCTGCATCATTATCACAATGGATCTCTATGGGCGATATTGGTTTTGGCAACAAAGTATCTCAATCATGAGATTCTTTAACCATTCCGCCTCTTTACTAGCGGAGGACAAAGTAATGAACTCCGAAGTCATGGAGGAGTCCGCTATGCAAGTTTGCTTCTTGGATGCCCAAGAGATAACACCTCCCCCAAGTAGAAAAACGAACCACTTGTGGAAAAGTGATCCTCTCTATTAGAGATCCAACTTGCATCCGAATAACCTTCTAAGATCGAAGGATATCCGTTGTAGGATAAACCATAATCCTTGATTTTCCCCAAATATCTTAAGACACAACGAATAGCATGCCAATGCTCCATACTAGGGTTACTAGTATACCTACTAAGCTTGCCTACCGCAAATGCGATATCCGGCCTAGTACTCATCATAGCATACATCAAACAACCTATGACCCGTGCATACTCAAGTTGAGATACCGCCCTACCATCATTTGGCATTAATTTTTCACTTGGGTCCATAGGAGTTGAAACAAAAGAGAAATCACTAATATTGAACTTCTTAAGTACCTTTTCAATGTAGTGTGTTTGAGATAAAATCAACTTTCCATTGCTTCTTTTAATTCTTATGCCTAGAATGACATCCGCGTCTCCTAAGTCTTTCATGGAGAACATTGAAGATAGAAAAACCTTTTCCCACTCAACTTGTGACAAATCAGTCCCAAAAATCAACATGTCATCTCATATAGACAAATCATAACACCATGACCTAAGTCATCAAATTTTCTATATACGCACTTGTCCGAATTATTCAACTTGAATCCGTTAGACAACACAACTTCATCAAACTTTTGATGCCATCTCTTGGGTCATTGTTTTAGTCCATACAAAGATCTAACGAGTTTGCAAACTTTACCTTCTTGACCTTTCACGACAAACCCTTCGGGTGTAAACCTCCTCATCTAGCTCTCCATTTAAGAACGTTATCTTAACATCCATTTGATGGATCACAAGGTTGTATATAGCCGCAAGAGCAATCAACAACCTAATAGTAGAGATTCTAGC
This sequence comes from Patellifolia procumbens, assembly GCA_947645195.1. NCBI lineage: Eukaryota > Viridiplantae > Streptophyta > Magnoliopsida > Caryophyllales > Amaranthaceae > Patellifolia > Patellifolia procumbens. The sequence continues at coordinate 585,144 of CANSGD010001243.1, read as the reverse complement.
AACGGGTGCATTTGTATCGAAGTAATCGATACCCGGCTTTTGGGAAAAGCCTTGAGCCACTAACCGGGCTTTGAACTTATCAATAGTTCCATCAATTTTCATTTTCTTCTTGAAAAACCATTTACACCCAATAGGTTTACACTTGGGAGGCCAATCCGCCAAAACCCATGTGTTATTCCCCATGATGGAATCCATCTCATCATCAATAGCTTCCTTCCAAAAATGAGCATCTTGAGATCTCATGGCCTCATCATAAGTCAAAGGATCACCTTTCACATTAAACACATATGGAAATTTAGTCAATATAGAGCTTCTAGATCCTTCAACTAAATATACATGAAAATCCGGGCCAAAAGATTTCTCCTTTCTTACCCTTTTACTTCTCCTAGGTTATGATGATGTTGATGCTACATTCTCATCTAGAGTTTGTTCATCTAATTCTTGATCATTTAAATACCGATCAACTTCTTGAATGATGGTACTTAGAGTTACATCCTTTGGTCTAGGAGTTGATGAATATCTATTTTCATCAAATATTGCATATCTTGACTCCGCAATAGTGTGAACTGAGAAAACGTCATTTTGTTCTATAACATAGAACCTATAGGCTTTGCTATGAATAGCATACCCTATAAAGATACATTCAACTCCCCTTTCACCTAACTTTTTACGTTTAGATTCCAGCACTTTTACAATTGCCCTACAACCCCAAACTCTAAGGTAACTTAGATTTGGTTTTCTTTTGTACCATAATTCACAGGGTGTAACTTTGTTCTTTTTCATAGGAACGCGGTTTAATATATAACAAGCCGTTAAAACAGCTTCACCCCAAAATCCATCACTCAAACCCGAATAGGATAACATAGAATTTACCATTTCTTGTAAAGTTCTATTCTTTCTTTCAGTTATACGATTTTGTTATGGTGTATAAGCCGCGGATGTTTCATGTATGATTCCTAAAGATTGGAAATAACTAGGATCATGGTATTTACTACCCCTATCGGTTCTGAAACATTTTGCTTTGTCATTTAGTTGCAATTCAACTTCGTTTTTATAGATCTTAAACTTATCTAGAACTTCATCTTTAGTGAATAGAAGATAAACATAACAAAACCTAGAATAATCATCTATAAATTTTATGATATACTTTTTATTACCTAAAGAAGGAGTGCTATGGAAATCACATAGGTCACTATACACCAAATCAAGCAAACTAATATCCCTTTCCACATTATTTGGGAAAGAATTCCTGGTTATCTTAGTAAGCATGCATGTTCTACACTTCTCTATGCTTGGATCAAAACTAGGAATCAAATCATCTTTTTATATAGAATATAACTTTCTATATTTAACATGACCAAGCTGATAATGTCAAAGAGAAGAATTGTCATTAACAACACAAACATTATTTAACAAAGTATTCAAAATACTTAACTTGAACATACCATTACATAAATAACCCAAACCAACAAAAGATCCTCTTTTAGACAAAATAAACTTATCCGACTTAAAAACCATTTTAAAACCTATTCGATTCAAGATAGCTCCCGAGACTAGATTCTTTCTAAGGTCCGGAGCAAATACAACATCTCTTTAAACAAGAGACTTTCCGGAACTAAAAACTAGCTCAACTTGCCCTACTCCAAAGGCTTGAGCAGTAGAATCATTTCCCATGTAAAGAAACTCTCCTTCATCCGCCTCCTTGAAGGTCTTGAAGAGAGAACGTTCCTTGCATACATGCCTTGAAGCTCCCGAATCGATGTACCATGAACAATCATCCTAGCTTGGATTGGGTGGCTAGACTCGCCTTTCCCACCACCATGCCCATTCTTGTTCATCTTTTTATTCCAAATGGTGCAATCCTTCTTGAAATGACTGGGCTTTCCACATTCCCAACAAGCTCGTTGTTGTCCTCCTCCACCAAACTCTGGTTTCTTACCATAGTTTTCCTTGGTGAAGTTATGTGCCCTCTTCTTTGGATTAGAGTCATTGGACTTTCCATCCTCCACCATGTTAATAGTGGAAGAACTAGGATTTACCTCCTTTTGTCCATCTTGAACCCGAATTCCCTCTTCAATCTGAAGATGAGCACCCAATTATTCAATAGTCATTTCATCCTTCCTATGTTTCAGGCTATTTCTAACATCTTTCCATGAGGAGGGTAATTTGTCGATTATTGAGGAAACGGCCAAAAGTATCATCCATACTAATGTCATGCTGTTTAAAGCTTCCTAAAATTCTTTGGATTTCATGGAATTGTTCCATAATTGGCCTAGACTCAACCATCTTAAAGTTATTGAAAAATCTAACTAGAAATTTCTTACTAGAAGTATCTTCGGCCATGTATTTAGACTCTAAGTCATCCCAAAGAACTTTAGCGGATTCATAGTATTGATAAACATCAAAGAGATCATCGGACATACCATTGAGAATGTGACCACGGCATATGTAGTCGTCGTTCTCCCACTTCTTCCTCTTCCTCGTAGCCTCAATAGTTTCATCATCAACATCAATAGATTTCGGAGATGTGAGCACGTGCACCACCGCCAAAGAGATAAGAAGAAAGTGCATCATCTTTTGCCATCTACGGAAACCCACGACTTCAAACTTGTCAAGTTTGTGGAAATTCGCTGTCAACTCACGGAGTGTAGCCATCTTTGACAAATATTGCTTTTGGATTGTTAGTGCTATTAATCGGAAAACAAAATGAACACGAAGATGATAACAACGAACAAAGAACGATCCTCTAAGCGTGTTGGGAAACACTTTTCCAAAAGTAATATTCCGACCCTATACGAAGTACGGGTTGCACCGAAGTCACTTTTGAGATACAAAGACAGTGAATATCACGCTCGTATGAGATTCACCAAATGAGAACAAATGTAATGTGTAATTGCTTTGATGAACAATGAACCAAAGAGAGAAAACTTGAGAGTGCTTTTTGAGAGAATATAATGAACATATATTTCATTCATCAGAGGACTATCCTCTTATAATGCACGTTGATACTTTGGAAAACCGACATAAACCGCTCAAAGAGCATGAAACGGTCTAATAAAGACGTTCGCAAAACGGCCCAGTCGCGACTCGCGATACAGGTCGCGAGTCGCGACCTTAAGGACTTCCGGAGCACCAAGATGGAAGAGGCTCGTCGTGAGTCATGACATACGTCACGAGTCGCGACCAAGCAATATGCCCAGGTCGCGGGGGCGACCTATCTCACGGCTCGCGAGCCTCGGCTGCTTCTTCCCGTTGCTTCTTTGCTCGTTGCACTATAAAGCCTCAAGAAGCTTATTTTCGAAAGCCATAACCCACAAGATGCATATTTTAACATTACTTAAGTAGCGACACCATAACCAAGCATCTTAAGTTAATGTCACATGAATTTGATCAACCAAATTCTCTAAATATTCAACAGAATTATCAAAAACAATTTGAAAACAACTTTTCCTTTTAAAAAATTTACATCTCCAATCTTGGTTTCTATTTATACATCATTATAGATTTTCATTAAAGAACCACTAATAACATGTTGGAGTAGTGGTTGAAACTCCTTATTGCATACGCAAGGTCATGGGTTCGAGGCTTCACGTTGACATTTTTCAATATATGAGAATGAAATGAATAAAGTGTCATTCAAAGATGGATGATGACACCTGGCGGATTTCAATCCTTACTTTTTTTTTGGTGAAACCAAGGGTGTCCACCGCCGGAAGCAATGACTAATCCCTTTGTCCCGGGAGCTCCACTTAAGGGTAAAGGGCTGCCAAGGACTCTTTTCATTCCCAAAGGTCAGGATTCGAACCCCTGACCAATTGGTTAAGAGACAAGGTGAGCTACCGCTGGAAGAAATGCAATTCTTACTTACGCTTTTTAATATATATATAGATTGTACATGTGTACTTGTGAACTGGCTACTGATATTAATAGCGTTTTTATCAATATATTGGCTCTTACCATAACTTCTTCCCTTGAAACTTTTCTTTAACAAAAGGTAATATGTATATACAATTAGGGATGATAATGGATATTGGAATTTTTTGGGTGCTCCGTGCATCGGGCTAGGGCAAAGTAGCAGCAGCCGTCAATATCCAGCCTTCGGTGCTCAAAACTTTCGCCCAGCCGTCAACTGCTCTCTATCTCCTTTTTTCCTCCTGACACAAAACTTCCGACAATCTCCATCGACGCCCAACCGATGAAAGTTTCACCGCTCTCTCTCTCCTCCTACTCCTCCTTTCCTAAAACTTCAAACAACCTCCAACAACGCCAGACAACAATGATGAACAACTTTGTTTTTGGCCAGATGTTCTTCGAATTTTTGGATGATGTTATATCAGCTTTGATTTTAATGCTATCCAATTGTGTAGCGGTGATAATGTCAACCCTAAAACACTGAAGTCAGCACCATGTGCTGCGTGCACCAAGGTGCACCAAAAACAGACTAATGGATTTTGGACTCGATCCACATCCGTTCTACAGGCCCTTAATCTTCATATTTAGATTCGTTGAATCTGGATCCATGACCATGTTTTTTAAAATGGAACTGGATATTTCTAGTGGGATTAAGATCCGAACCATAGATCCATTTTTGAATATTAGAAAAAATATAGTGTAAAAATAGTACTCCCTCTGTTACATTATAATTGTTACACTTGCACCTTTTACGCATGTCAATGCAAAATTTGAACATTAATATCTCTAATTATATATCTGTAAAACTTATAAAAACTAGATATTAATATACTATATATCAAGAGAAATCCAACAAGATCCTACATGTGACTATATTTTTCTTTTATAAAAGTCACAAACAATTGTCAAAGTGACACATGTGAATGGCGTAAAATGTCAAGTGTAACAATTATAGTGAAATGGAGATATACAGTAAGGTAATAATATATTCTTATTATGTAAAGTATTACGGTGAGAAAAAATATTAAGTAAACCACTAAATTAAACATTAAGTAAGTAGCAATTATAATGAAGTTGAGTCACAAACATTTATGTCGCAATTTAATATATGGATATTGTTTGTTTTACCCATGTTAAAATTATATATATGTACTTCTTGCTTATGAAAAGTACACATAATTGTCCATAAAATATACATTTATTTTTTTAAAATAATAATAAAAGCGTGGATCCATTTAACACCCGTGGACCTGTTTGATTCGAGGATCAATATCCTTGGTTTAGGGTACCGAGGAATTCGGACAGGATTTGGATCTACCTTTTGAAAAACATATATGGTCCAGATTCGCCCCATTGTCATCTCTACATACACACCTTAATTTTAGGAATATATAAGCATTAAATACGTTGTCTAATAGGATATTAAATTGGGGATTTATTCCAACATCACTCATAAACCAATTATATTGATGTTTGTAATATTTTCTTTGTTCTTGTATATAATCCTTAGGTTGTAATTATCGTATTCCTTAAAAAAAAGTAAAAAGAACTTTTATAAGGACACGTGAAGATTTGAAACTTAAAACATGTTGTAAGAGTCAAAGCTGATAAGACGTAGCTTTGTTGGGTTCAAAGCAGTTATGAACAAACTTTGTTCAAAACAAGGACTTGGTGGGAATCAAAGGGAATATATGGAAGGTTTATTTTTGGAAAAAGTCAACATTGTATTAATTATGGGGTAATCTGGATAGTTTGTTAAGAAGGTGTATTAGAAGGTAAGCACTAGCGGAAGTAGAATTCTTATAATAAAAACGAGAATCAATGAAACAAAATAAAAGGTGCGAACTTTGAAAATATCAAAAGGTAAAAACTTTGTACTACAAACTCCCTCATTAATTAAGTAGGGCGAAATCTTCTCTACACAATTATGCTAATTTCTATGAGCAACTACTCTTAGCAATTTCCCCCAACAAGACACTCTTCAATACTTGGAAAATTCTCAACTAAGACTTCTACAATGAAATTGGCACCGAGAAACAAGCCTGTTCCTAATAGAAAAAAGATAAACAAAAAAATAATAACATAATATCTAGGAAACAAATATTATCTTAGAAAACCACACCATCCTAAATTTTTGAAAAAAAATTAATATTGTAATCCTACAAGACTACAGTGAAGAAAACAAGATCGAAAAATAAGCAAAACTAGAAACCAAAAGAATTGTGCACGTGAAAGAAATAGCCTAACTGAATATATCTTTACTAAACATAACTCTTTTATGAAGATGATTATAGTAAATTGAAGTGAACAGGGCTAAGACATATCTCCCCTTTTATACCTTAATTTGGTGGGAATATGACACTTTAATTTTCAATCCCATTCCCATTCCCAATTCCGATTCCATCTCTTATTTTCCTTTCCTCAAAAACAAACATAGAAATTGAGGTTTCCATCTCTTTATTCTCAATCTCAACTCTAGGACATGCCTCCACATTTATATGAGTATGACTCTGGAGATCAAGAAAACTATTAGGATCATGCTTGGACAGTAAATTTGTGATATGTAATTCAGGTCCAAGTCACTACCAGAAGGAGCACAGAGTGCAGCCGTCTTGTTCCAGTCTTGGACACTTCGAACTTGAATTGCCGAGTGAAGGCAGGTTGCTGCACATAACCATCTAAGAATTGGCCATCTGTTTAAATAGTGATGGTGTTGCGCTTATTGGCATGTAAAATGACCGAGTATTTTGCAGCCCAACCCAATGAGTGAAATCTTGTACATATTGGCCTGGACCATTAATGTGTGACCTTGCCCAATATTCGAACCACTTCTGTCTCTAGATCGATTTACTGAACCTAACTATGGCTAATCTGATCTGCTAGGAGAAAATCTAGTCGATTTTTTTAATTGATAGTGATACTAACCTTACCAGTTACGACCTAGGCATTTTTGCCTATTACTACATTTGACAGCATCTCTAGTAACTTTATTGCCATCACTTGAGCACCGTTTTAGACATTGCCGAGACCCTGTACATATTTTTGAGAAATGAGGTACTAAATATTACTCCCTTCGTCTCAAAAAGTTTTAAACATTTAATCGGGTCCGTAGTTTTAGATGATAGGTTGTTGTTTGTTTATCGATTGTATTTTATTAAAAAGGTAAATGTGATAAGAGTTAGTGGAATATTATTTTATTTGAATGTGAGATAGTAGTGGGGCATGGTTGAAAATTCAAAAGAATAAATTAATAGTGGACCATGTCCAAAAATAAAAATGTATAAAGTTTTCTGGGACATATGGAAAAGAAAAGTGTACAGAGATTTCTGGGACGGAGGAAGTGTTATAATACTCTCTCCGTCCCACAAAGTTTTTCCCACTTCTTGAATATATGTGAGGTATAAATAATGAAATGAGAAGAACTTTGTGGGACGGGAGTAGAATGGTATAAGTTTGTTACTTTTGCTAATAATAAAATGGTCAAATCACTCAACATAAAGAAGAAAAATACTTTGTGTTTGAAACAAGAATATATAGGGTAATGGGACGCATGATCCTCATAGATAAAGGAATAGTTATGGCATGTTCTTTCTGAGTCCGGATCATTTATCCTATATAGTGTCCCATTTGGTGTCTCATTTTCTATATTTTGTCCCATAACTTAGATAAAATATATTTTTTTCTTATTTTGTACATTCTCTCTACTAGTAAAGTCTGCTCAAAAACAAAAATATAGAAAATAAACTTCACTCATTAAAATAAAGAGCGAAAAGGAAATAAATCGTTTTCGCCCTTTATTTTACTAATTGAAGTTAGTTTTATTTATTTTTTATGTTTGGGGAGGGTTTACTAATAGGGAGAATGTACAAAATAAGAAAAAAAATATTTTATCTAAGCTATGGGACAAAATAATAGAAAATGAGACACCAAATGGGACACTATGTGGGATAGATGATCCGGACTCGTTCTTTCTATCTAATTCTATCTTAACTGAATTGAACTTATTGGAGCTGAACTGAACTCAACTAAACTTATTGGAGCTGAACTGAACTGAACTTATTGGAGTTGAACTGAACGAAACTAAACTTAACTTAACTTATTAGAGCTGAACTAAACTGAACAAAACTTATTGGAGCTGAACTAAACTGAACTTATTTGAGCTGAATTAAACTGAACTAAATTGAACTAAATTGGACTGAACTGATTAAAATAAATATATAAAAAATAGTTAAATAATAATAATTATGAATATGAAATAATGAGTAATTATAATTTCAATTAATAATAATTAATAATTAATAATTCAGAATAATATTAAATGAATAATGATAATATTATTCTTGATGTTATTAAATTATAGTTATAAATAAATAATAGTAATAATGATACATTAATTTTAAAATAATAAAAATTAAAACTGATAATAATTATTATTATTGACAAATAATAATTAATAATGAGTAATTACTATTATTAGTATTAATATATTAATACTTGATGAAGATGGCACAATAACAATAATGTCTAAGAAGTAAATTAATATTATCATTATAATAATTAGCAGTTATAAGAATAATTAGCTTAAAACGTGGGTTGGTTTGTGCTTCTAACCAAACCACGATTTGTGGTGGGTTGGTCTACTATATTTATATATCAAACCCCACCTCAAACCGCCATAGTATTTTCAATATTCAACGTAATGACAATGTTGTACTTTAAATAGTACTCCAGTATTTTCAACAACTTTGTAATTTTTTAATATATTCTAGCTTTTTGTAGCTTATTTGTCTGATGTAATAGTGAATATCTAGTCGATAAAATAAAACAATAATTGCAACCTAGAACACTCGTATTGACATGTGTTTCGGATGCAAGAAACACAGTAGAGATTTGTTATTTTGGGGAGTCCAAATCCAGCCAGGGTAGTAACCAATAACGGTCCAAGGTCTTCGAATTCCGGGTGCCTATAAAACCGAGAACGGTGAACTACCCCGTGGATTTTTCCGGGATCGTATCTCCGATGGTTAAGTCAGATATGATATCAGAAGGTCATGGAGTAGTACAAGTAAATGATTTGGAATGCGTGTAAAAACGTGCCTGAATGATCAGGTGAAAGTACTATTTATAGGTAGTACTGATGCGACGTCACCTGGTGAAGGTGATGATGTCATGAAAGCCTTTGTCCGTGGGCTTAATTGAAATCCTGTACTTTCTGGCCTATGAGGCCCCAGGGGTAAAATGGTAATTTTACACCTTAAGGGTATTTTGGTCATTTCATTGGTAAAGTGGGCCGCAACTGGAATGGGCCCAAACAACATGAAATTTGCTTAAACCGAGAACCAAAAACCATGCTCAGCCATAATAATAGTAATAATAACGAGTAAAGATATAATAACAAAATAATAAATAAAAATAATAATAATAATAATAATAATAATAATTAATAACAATAATAATAAGTAAAATAATAATAATAATAATATTAAATAAAATGGTTAATTAAATACTGAATGGAGTTGAACGGAACTGGAATTGAACTTATTGGAGCTAAACTGAACTTATTAGAGCTGAACTGAACTGAACTTATTGGAGCTGAACTGAAAATAAGTTGAAGAGAACATGCCCTAAGCGGGAAAATTTAAGCTATCTGAGAAGAGTTGGTCTTGGAAGATATCGCCTAATTTTAAAAATTTTAAATTAGACAATGGCCCGACCCCAACAATATGAAGAGAATAAATTGTCTTTCTAAATAAAGTGATTAGTTTAATGCATTTCATGACGAGTTTAATTTATTTAGTAAAAACAATTTTTATTCATTTAATAATTAGTTTGATCCATTTGGTAAGTCATGAGTTTGTGAATAGAATGTAGGCTTTTTCTTTGTCTAATTTTACGTTAAAATTCGACCGTCTATTTGAATGATTTTTTATCTTATACTGATTTTTAGAGCTCTTTTAGTATTATAGAATGAGAATGTACCATTAATTGAAAATTAGAAAATTAACGAAAATATTTTTGATATTTCACACACTTATTTTACGAGGATAAAAGAGAATATTAAGTAAACCAAACAAGATTAGATTAACTGAGGAAGGCTCACATTATGATAGCTGTCATTAATCTCTAGTCCTTTTTTCAATTAAACTTGAAGATATCTGGAAACTTTACAGGTTTTATAAGATATAGTCTGTGTATTAAATTATCGATAGCCAACAAATTCATTTATTCCTTCCTGCCAAAACAAAAATACAATGGAGAGACGAGAGAAATCGGAGAGAAAAAAGAGTTCAAGACACTAGAGAGAACAAGAGATCGGAGAGAAAAAAGAGTTCAATGGAGTTCCCTAGTTTGCTATGCACACATTCTTCATTCATGCACAACAAATGTGTTTGGTGCAATCAAACAATGATTGATTGCGGCAATCCCGTTACCATACCCGTTTGTTACATCCAACCTGAATTAAGTTTGACCCTCGGAGAGATTGACCGTGTTCGAGTCGCTAACATGCAGAGTTTATAAAAAAAGAAAGAAGCTACATTTAGTTCTTGATTTGGATCATACACTATTAGTAATTATATTGTAATTAGGTTTCTAGTATTTTTGGAAGTTTCCAAATGTGTATACAAGTAAACGACTTAGGGTCGTTTGGTTGTTCATGGTAGCCGGCAGATAGCTGGTGTGGATTTTAATGAGACTTTTGCTCCTGTTGCTAAAATGGGGACTATACATGTTTTCTTAGCTGTTGTTGTGTCCCATAATTGGGAATTACATCAGATGGACGTCCATAATGCATTTCTTCATGGTGATCTCGAAGAAGTTTATATGAAACTTCCTTCTGGTTATCATAGTACTTCACCAGGGAAGGTATGTCGTCTCCGTAAATCTTTGTATGGTTTGAAACAAGCACCCCGACAATGGTTTTCCAAGTTATCTAGTGCTTTGAAGACTTATGGTTTTAAGCAGTCTTATGCTGATTATTCTCGTTTCAGCTATATTCGGGGTACTGTGTCTCTTCATGTTTTAGTGTATGTTGATGATCTGATTGTTTCTGGTTCTTGTCATGATTCCGTTCTTCTATTTAAACGTTATTTGAGCTCATGTTTTCACATGAAAGACTTGGGTGCTCTCAAGTACTTTCTTGGTATTGAAGTTGCTCGAAATCCAGAGGGTCTATTTCTATCACAACGTAAGTATGCTCTGGATGTCTTAACTGAAGCAGGCATGTTAGGTTGTAAGCCTATAGATACTCCTGTGGAAAAAATTATCGTCTTGCTCTTGTTAAGGATGATCCTTATTCACACCTTGATCAGTATCGTCATTTGGTTGGATGGTTAGTTCATTTGTCTGTAACTCGCCCAGAACTTAGTTTTGCTGTTCACACTTTGGCACAGTTTCTGAGTGCACCACAGGTCCCTCATTGGGATGCTGCACTTCGTGTTTTGCGATATGTTAAGGGTAGTCATGGCCAAGGTATTTTGTTGCGTTCTCTGAATGATTTGAGCCTCACAGCTTTTTGTGATAGTGATTGGGCGGCTTGTCCGATTACTCGTCGGTCATTGTCTGGTTATTTGGTGTTCTTGGGTCATTCTCTTGTTTCATGGAAGACTAAGAAACAACCTACTGTTTCCCGTTCTTCGGCCGAAGCCGAATATCGTTCTATGGGTGTAACCACGTGTGAGGTAAAGTGGTTAAAGTATTTATTGTCTTCTCTTGGTGTTTTACATCCCAGGCCTATGAAGTTGTTTTGTGATAGTCAATCTGCTATCCATATTGCTAAAAATCCTGTATTCCATGATCGAACTTAGCAGATTGTCATTTTGTTCGTGATGAGTTACAGACGGGCAACCTTTCTACTTCGAATGTTCCTACAGGTCATCAGTTGGCTGATATTCTTACTAAAGCGCTTGGACGACAACAATTCAGTTTCTTGTTACGCAAGTTGGGCATTCGTGATTTACATGCTCCAACTTGAGGGGAAGTATTAGTAATTATATTGTAATTAGGTTTCTAGTATTTTTGGAAGTTTCCAAATGTGTATACAAGTAAAGTTATTAGGAGTTTTAAGTTGTATGATATATACTGGTAATTGTGATTAATGAAGGTTACATGATTCACTCCTAAAATTATTCTAAGTTTAAGATACACATATTGGCGCATCAAGAAACTCACGTCTGAACAGAAAGACATCATCAAATCCATGCAGGAAGTATGCGAGACTTCTGATGGTCTTTTTGCGGTAAAGATACGTCCGGGTGCTCATAAATTCCTTAAAGAAGTTAGTTCCATGTTTGATTTGTCAATATACACAATGGGTACTCGAAACTATGCACATCAAGTTCTTGAGAAGCTCATCGATTCGGAGATGGAACTGAGGCCGATGTTTTCTTGGGTGATCACCGGGGAAGATTGTGTGAAAAGGAATTAAAAGAATTTTGATGTTGTGCTGATACACGAGTTTTTTTTTTTGATAGTGTATTATACTAAACAAGTTTGGGAGGATTCTTGTATAGCGAATTTGATAAGAATTGATTGTTAAGACTTCTTTCCAAGGTTCTTCTCGGAGTGCATGTTCAAGTATCCTTGGGAATAGAATAATCCCTTAGACTACTCAATTCAAAATAAAACAATTAAAACAATAAGGTTCTTCAAAATCAAATATTCATCAGATCATCAAATATTCTTCAAATCATCAAATATACTTCAAATCATCAAATAAATATGAAAATCACAATTCTTCAAAAGAAATACTTCAAAATAAACTCTTCAAAATAAATCAAATAAGATAACTAAATTAAATGCTCGTCCAAATCAAGGTTTAAAAATATAAATTAAAACTTCTTCAAATTTTAATTCAAACATTAATCCGTCAAAGTCGTTATCTAAGTTTGGGTACGAATTCAATTATAAATTAAATTATAAATCTTCCTCGTACATAACTCTTAGCGAAGTGATGCTAAGGGCAGTATTATTCTCCCCCGAGCATTACGACGTTGATAACTCAAAAATTCATCAAAGTACTCAAAGACGGTTTCACAACAACATTCATTCATACATCATCACAATAGTTCAACAATTCGAAATTCAACAACCAAACATTCTTTCATAAGACCAAATTGCATAAAATATAATATTAAAATAACTTAAACAGTGCTGCTACACGTTTAACAAAACGAAACAGTAAGCCAAAGAGGAAAAGGGAGGGGGCAGCACTTGTAACAACCCTTAAATTTGAACCGTATTTTTTAAAATAAAGTCAACATTTTTACTTTAAAAAAAAGACCATTCAAATCTTGGGGTTATTACGTCACATCTATTTTCTTTCGAAAATAAATGTAAGGCTAACTAAAGTAATAGTAGAACAATAGAACTTGAAAACAAGTTAGTTAAGGTATTAAATAAAACCAAATCAAATAGTCTCGCCTTAATAATCCAAAATCCTATGATAACTTAATATTAAATCCTCAAAATAAGGTAGTCTTTTATTTCACAACTAGGTGGATCTAATACTACTTGAGCGCTCATTCTTGGAACGTAATCCCCTTTCACCAACCTGCAAAATTTAATAGAAAAGAAAAAGAGAAGAAATATACAAAAATTAGTAAAAACTAAGTCATTCCAATTCCATCCCGTAAAATAATAATAGTTTTATTTTGAAAATAATTTCATATAGTATTTAACATATTATATTATAATATATACACATACACAAACAATCATAAGAAAAACATTAATATAATACGTTATATAATTCATGTAGAGTAATCTTTAATTAAGAAAGGGGAATGAAACGCCAGTAGGTCAGGACTAGTCTCAGTGACCACCTACTTCAACAGAGGGTCGTCACCCAAATAATAATTTATGGCCAACATCGTTTTACAGAATGTCCCTAGTGTGCACACCCCTCACTAATAGCCTAATGATCTCCGCAAACGCGCTCCACTAGGTCCACTATTAGGAGGAAGACAATAACAGAATAATAGAAGTTCACAACCTGTTGGTAGCCTAATGATCAAACGCCACTAGGTTCACTACTTCACAGGGTAGCTGTTCATTACCTATGGAGGATCCAAATCCATAGGTTTCATTCCCTTTTCATATTTTCACTTTACGTAATTAGTAAATTTTAGGGCAACCAAGAACATAGAGTTTACAACATACACCACAGTATACACATACAATAACACATAATACACTTTAATTACTTTTGGTTATGAAAAGTTAAACGTCTAATATCACATTACCCATAAAGTCCGAAATCACATACATCGTTTAATCATAACTTTTCCATAATCCAATAGTCATCAACTTACATGAGTTAACATTAATTATACCATTACCAAGTTCCCTTAGAATAACACAATAACATTAGTTGTACAAAACCATCATAGTAGACTAACGGTAAAGTACTTATTTACAACATTATAATAACAATATTATTACTAATATAGTCATATGGTACATATAGTAGTACTTTACACAATAATAATAAAGTTCACACAATTGCACGTTTGTAAACACGTAGCACATAATCTTCCTATACGGGATTCTAAAGTGGATGGACATTGCAAATTATCTCGAGAGCGCGTAGAGTAGCAAAAGTCGACCTAAAATTCTCCTTCTAAGTATTCTCCGTCTACAATAGCACAATAAAAATCCTAGTTAGTTGACCCGTATACAACGCAAGACTAATTAACAATGAAGTATGTGTTTTAGACAGAGAAAATAAAGTCTTAATAGAAAATATTATTAAAAGAAAAGAAAGAAAGAAACAAAAAAAAAAAGTACAAAAGCATTAAAACGTGGCTACTGCCACACAACACAATAACATTTGTTATTGTTTTTTTGTTAAAAAAAAAGCAAAACATAAGGAAAGCTTTTAGTAAATGTTTTAAGTAATTGTTTTTGTTCATTTCCAAAAGCCAGAATACAAAAGCGAGAAGGAGATATAAGAGAGAGAAAGAGGGAGAGAAGAAAATAAGTAGCAGTCCATGGAGGAAGATGGGTTCAACTGATTTTTTTTTATTTTTGTCTGGGTTTCAATTCATTTTTTTGCTTGCTTGCGGTCTGATTCGAAGCGAAAAATAAAGGGACATCGAAATCATTTCAGATACGATGGGTGTTAACAATGGCGGTTTGTGGTTGTCGATGGTGGTTGGTTTGAGAGTTTAATGGTGGGCTTGATTTGCTTTTCAGTAAACACTTGGTACCAACCGATCTGAATTGTATTCCTTTTTTTTCTCTTTTTTTCTGGTTTGAGTTACTGATTCAAAGAAGATATTAAGGACGGTGGTTATGGAGGTTTTTGCTGGTGGCTACTGGTTTTTTTTCTATTTTTTTTTGATGGAGGAACGTAAGTTTCAAACTATATATATATATTTTTTGGTTTATTAGACAGAAATTAGGAAGCAGGGGAAGATTGGCTTACCAATTGAAAAGAGCAGATTGCTGAAAGTGATTATATGGTGGAGAAGAATGGGTATTTATACGGTTAAGGGAGGAAGATGAATCAGATTGGGAAGACCAAACAACTCATTTTTTTTTGTATTTCATCAGTAACTGAAGTTGATGATCAGTTCTAGAAGGTCCGTTGCAATTTACTTGGCTAATTGGAAGTCTAAGAGCTTTAATTTAATTTGAGAAATTGTTGAATGCTCCATTACTCTGTCGTAATAAACTTGATGAAATGGAGAGGGAGTTTTTGTGTTTCCCTTTTTCTTGTTGGCAAAAAATATTTAATGGTTTAATATAGCTAGAAAATAAACATACGTAGTTTTTGTTGATGACCTCATAAAAAGTATATATCAAAAAATATTAAAATGGATAATTTGAAATTATTAGAATTTTAAAGAAAATAGTCAATGTAAATAAATTATTTGTGTAAAATAACTATTTCAAACTCTTTAAAAATTTGGGATATTACATATACTCCTCCTTAAAAACAAAGCTCGTCCTCGAACTTTTAAGTTAGCCCGCAAAATCGATACTTATTTACGGAAACGGTTTGTTAGTAACACATTCTACCCCCCTTAAGGAGTTTCGCCCACGAAACTCAACATACCTAGTCAAACAGTTCCAAATATTTCGTTTTCATGCTATCTTCAGTCTCCCAAGTTGCTTCTTCAGAGTTTGGACTCGACCACAACACCTTTACTAATTTTACCGCCTTGTTTCGGGTACTTCTCGTTTTAGAATCAAGAATCAAAACAGGTTGTTCTTCAAAGGTTATGGTTTCATCTAACTCTACAGTTTCAGGCTGAATGATATGGGTGGGATCATGGACATATTTTCAGACACATGGAAAGCATTATGAACATTGGCTAACTCCATGGGTAAGGCTAATCTATAGGCTACCTAACCAATTCTTTCCAAAACTTCATACGGTCCAATGTAGCGCGGACTCAACTTCCCTTTTCTACCAAATCTCATGACCCCTTTAGTCGGTGAAACCTTAAGCAAAACTTTTTCTCCTACCTCGAACTCCACTTCCCTTCTATTCTGATCAACATATGACTTTTGACGATCCTGGGCTGCCTTCATGTGCTCTTTAATCAATCGAACCTGCCTTGTCGTTTCCTCGATCATCTCGGGTCCCAAGGTCAATGACTCACTTATATCACTCCAACACAAAGGGCTTCTACACTTTCGGCCATATGGCGCCTCATATGGTGTAATCCCTATGCTCGAGTGACAACTATTATTGTATGAGAACTCAATGGTCGTAAATGTTCATCCCACGATCCTCCAAACTCCATTACGCACGCTCGTAACATATCCTCAAGAGTCTGGATGGTTCTTTCCGTCTGCCCATCTGTTGCACGGTGAAATGCAGTGCTGAACTTAAGCAAGGTACCAAATGCTTGTTGTAGCTTTCCCCAAAATTAGACAAGAACCTTGAATCCCTGTCGGAAACAATGTTCTTTGGTACTCCATGCAATATCACAACCTCTTTCACATAAGCATTTGCCAACTGTTGCATACTCCAAGTATCCTTCATTGCTATGAACCTGGCGGTTTTCGTCAAACGATCCACAATAACCCATCACAAAATCCATAGAGAAAGACTCCCATTTCCAACCCGGTACTTCTAAAGGTTGTAATTTTCCTCCAGGTCTCATATGCTGTATTTTGACCTTTTAGCACGTCAAGCATTTCGCTACAAACTCGGCTACTTCTCGTTTCATGTTTGACCACCAAAAATGTTGCTTGAGATCCTTGTAAAGCTTATCCCCTCCGGGGTGAACTGAGTACGGCGTGTTGTGAGCTTTTTCCAGAATTTTTCTTTTCAACTCCTCATCTTTCGGTACACACCACCTCCCTTTGTACTTCATTACACCATTATCGTCAATCTCAAACTCAGTAGCAGCTCCGTCTTCTTTCATTTTCTTAACCTTCGTAAGCCACTCATCAAGAACTTGTTTGTCTCGAATCTCATCGAACAAGGTAGGCTGCACAGAGAGTTCATTAAATTGAGCTTCCACTTGCCCTTGCTCCATAACCTCCAAATTCATTTTCCGAAATTCCTCACATAATTTCTTCGTCAACACCATCATATTCATTGTGTGATTTGTCTTTCTGCTCAAAGCATCAGCCACTTTATTTGCCTTTCCTTCATGATACAAGATTTAAAGATCATAGTCCTTTATTAACTCAAGCCATCTTCTCTGTCTCATATTCAACTCCTTCTGAGTGAATATGTATTTCAAACTTTTGTGATCGGTATAAATCTTGAACGTTACACCATATAGATAGTGTCTCCAAATATTGAGTGCAAACACAACTGCGGCAAGCTCCAAATCATGGGTAGGGTAATTCTGCTCGTACGGCTTAAGTTGTCTTGAAGCGTATGCCACAACTTTACCATGTTGCATCAGTACACACCCTAATCCGTTCTTCGAGGCATCATTGAACACTTCAAAACCTTCTAACCCGGATGGCAAGGTTAGAACTAGTGCTGCCGTAAGTCGCTGCTTCTACTCTTGGAAAGCATTCTCACATTTATCATCCCATTGATATCTAGTTGTTTTCTTCATCAAATTTGTTAACGGTTGGGCTTTTCTTGAAAAATCACGAACAAATCTCCTATAGTATCCAGCAAGACCCAAGAAAGTTCTTATCTCTGCCACATTGCTGGGTCGAGGCCATTCCGTCACTACTTGTATCTTTGAGGGATCTACGGAAAATGCCTCTTTAGAAATCACGTGACCCAAAAATGCAACCCTTTCAAGCCAAAACTCACACTTCGAGAATTTAGCATACAACTTCTTTTCACGAAGTATCTCCAATAATTTTCGTAAATGGCCCTCATGCTCCGCTTTATCCTTTGAATACACCAATATGTCGTCTATGAAAACCACAACGAACTTATCCAAGTACGGCTGAAATGTCCTATTCATAAGATCCATGAAAGTAGCAGGCGCATTAGTGAGTCCAAAAGGCATAATTGTGAACTCATAATGGCCATATCTTGTTCGAAATGTCGTCTTGGGTATATCCTCTTCCGCAATCCTTAATTGATGATAGCCGGATCTTAAATCGATCTTAGAAAAGATTCTTGCACCCTTTAGCTGATCAAACAATCTTAAATCTTCGGCAGTGATTACTTGTTCTTTATCGTGACGTTATTCAGTTCCTTATAGTCAATGCATAATCTCATTGTATATACCATCCTTCTTCCTAACAAACAACAATGGAACTCCCCATGGCGAAACACTCGGCCTAATGTACCCTTTATCCAATAATTCTTCCAATTGCACCTTCAATTACTGCATCTCTGCGGGTGCCATTCTATATGGTGCCTTAGAAATAGCTCCAGTTCCAGGCACTAAGTCAATTTTTAAATCCAACTCTCTAATGGGTGGCATTCCCGGGATCTCGTCTGGAAAAACATCTTGGAATTCTTTCACCACAGGTATCTCAGTGATTTCATCTTTCCCCGCGCTTATGTCCTTCGCATGGCACAAATAGATGGGGTAGCCTTTCCTAAGATAGGTTTGGAAGGTCATGGTTGAGACAATACTAATTACCGGTTTAGACACAATACCTTGGTAAGATATTCTATTCCTCTTTGGCCCTCTAAGACACTTTCTGGGTATGACACTCTATTCTGGCCATATACTTAGCAAGCCAATCCATTCCTAATATGACATCAAAGTCGGGTAGGTCAAATTGGATAAGGTTGGCAGGTAAGTCGGTTCCGAGAATAGTGATAGGTATATCCTGGTATGAGGAACTACAAGGAATTACCTCACAAGAAGGTATGGTTATATAGGTCTGACTCAAGGATGAGGGTTTCATTCCTAACTTTTTGGCGAATGAACTAGATATGAAAGAATGAGATGCCCTAGAATCCTTTTTTGGCTCTCTCTTTAGCCCTGTGCCTCTTATCCCTAGGGGGTCTTCCTCCACTAGCAGGTTTTTTCGGAAAAAGCAAATAAGCAAGGTTAGAGTTAACGAGAAAAGTACCCGTCACAACATTGCGTTGGTGTTCGCTTCATTCCGATTCATGACGTAGATTCTTCCATTGTTAGCTAGAGCTGCATTCCCATTGTTGTTCTGGCTGTTGTTGTTATTTCCCCCGTTGGCTTGATTGTTGTTCCCTCCATTAGCTTCGTTGTTGTTATTCTGGTTGTAGGACTGAGCATTACTGCTTCCATTGCCATTTATAGAACGGTTCTGCGAATTGTTGTTATTAAAAGGACGATTGTTGAAGCTGCGATTTTGATTGGTTCCATAACCATTCCTATTTCCTCCTGCATTCCCATTTTGCCCGTTTTGGTTATTGTTTCGTCCCCTGGGACAATTATTAGCCTTGTGTCCAGGCTCTTAACAGGAATAACAAGTAATTAAAATTCCTTGGCAGTTGCGTCCTGGGTGGGTCTTATCACATATCCTACATGGGTGGTTTTGTTGGTTATGAGGACCTTTTTGGTTTTGTCGCCCTTGGCTCTGGTTATTACGGTTATCAAAACGACCCCATTGGTTGTTTTTTCCCCCATTGCTATTGTTTCCCTATAACGAGGTCTCTTGTCACCTCCTTGACCATTTGGGTTTCCAACTTGATCTTTCCTCTTATTTCTTGCCATAACCTCTTCCTCACGCTTCATAATTCTCTCTAGGTTAGATGCCTTAGCGTAGGCTTCCTCAAAAGTTGCAGAGGTCGAACCACCAAGTCTAGTCTGAATCTTAAAAGCTAGTCCATCCTCAAACTTCTGGGCTTTAGCCCTCTCATCAGGCACGACATTAGGACAAAACCTAGCTAGCTCATTAAAATTATGGGCATATTCTTGCACAGACATAGTGCCTCCTTGGTTAAGTCTAGTGAACTCGTTATATTTTTGCCTCCTAATATGCTCGGGGAAGAATCGAGCCTTTATAGAATTCTTAAATGATTCCCAACCAAAGTTCTCTTGAGCCCTAATGGTAGGACCTTGATTTTCCCACCATGTATCAGCATCTTCTCTCAAGTAAAAGGTTGTTTGGTCCACCTTTTGTGCATCAGGTGTCTCAGTCGCAACAAACAATTTGTCAAAATCTCTTAACCAATTTTCCAAGAGTATGGGGTCCTCCTTTCCTACAAAAGTTGGGGGTTTCAAAGAAGTTAACTTTTTGGCCATTACAGCTTGTGGGTCCTCTACTACTTGGTTGTTAAGTTGATGTTGAAATACTAGCCCTAAGTTCTGGGATAGTTGCTCAAGGGCACTTAGTCAGGCAGCAATTTGCTCGGGTGTTTCAGCCATGGTTTCGTGTCTTCTCCTACGAGATCTAGTGCAGACGTAATTAAAATGCATACACTACCTATAAAACAAAATGTTTTAATTTCCATTTTGTATCACATCAATGTACTTACGTAGCTAGTATTGAATTACAAGGCAACACATATATACGTAGAAAACCACATTTCATTGACTTTAAGCTCAAAATCCAAAATCACTAGCAAATCATCCCTGGAACAAATGTTCTAAATGCACATAAAAGTGTTCAAAAGATAAACATAAAGTAAGCCAAACTTTGGTCACAAGACCTTATTATATACAACTAGAGTTTCTATTTGGTTTATCTATGCTTCTTCCTCGGGGTCCTCTTCCTCGGGGTTCTCTTCCTCGGGATCCTCCTCACAATTAGCTTCATTTTCAGGGTTGGGTTGAGGTGGGTCATGTTGCTTCTCATCCTCTGAAGACTCACTATCCTCGAAATCACTTCCATCACTAGAATGGATACGATTATAATCCCAAGACTTTACAGCATCCATCATTGCATTTTCCAAGAAGTACAAAGTAAGAAACCATTGCCCATTATAAGAGTACCTAGCATAATTGGGCACTCCATTGACCACAACATTTGCATACTTCCTTTTAACCTCACCTAAAGGACCTTCGTTAGGAAGTGTACTAATAAGGATACGAGCTTGGCGTTCGGGAGTATGGAAGTCATTCTCATGGAGTAGGTCATTTAAGCGCTAACTCTCGATACACACCCTTACACGACGCACATAGGAAGAAATATGCTCGCCATTCCTAATTCGGAGTCTATAAGGTCGAGAATGTATAGCAACAATCCTCCTCCTTATGACTCTCTTCCTAGCAGTGCGCCTCACGTAAGCCATCTAAAAATGAAACAAACACATCATAAGCACTTTAATAAAGTACTTTCAAACAAACATAAATCCCATTTTGTACCCCACTCTCGCTGTTTGTCATTTTAATTAAGTTACTTGAGTCTTTCACCTATGGTTTCATTAATTACTCCTATTTTAATCATCAATAATCTTTCAAAATAAGGCTAGGAGTTTCTCCCTCTCAAGCTCTCTCTGCAATGGCGAGAAGCTCGAAAGGTCAGAAGACGTCTAATTCTTGCCAGCAACAGCAAAAACAGAGGGGACCTTCTTCGGATTCGAAAGCGAAGAAGATGAAGTCAATGGATGAACTTTTAGGCGTGACTGCGATGGAATTTCCAAATGGTGAGGGCACGATTGAGGATGAAATCAGCGATGTTCAGAATACAATGGAGACTCATAGATTCTTTTCTGAATGGCTCTCTTCAATACACTCATCTGCTGACAAGATCAACCGAATGAAGAATGGTGGAGTGGTGGAGCGTTCTGTGCGATACCTATCCTAAGAATGTCGGATGATGAGGTAAGTTCAGTTCAATCTGTTCGCAATGATATTGATTCTATTGTTAAGATTGAGTTGGATGATGTCCAATCTGAAATAGATTTCTGGAACTCTTCTGTGATTTGTTATATTGTTGGTGCTAACCCCCGTCCTATGTTATGGAGGGTTTTGTTAGACGCATATGGAGAGGTTATGGAGTAGATAAGGTTGCTCTGCTGAAGGATGGTGTGTATATTGTTAGGTTCTTATCAATGGAGAAGAGTGATTTGGTTTTATCTAAATCAACTCAGTTTTTTGATAATAAACCAATGATTGTTAGAGCTTGGGAGCCTGATATGGATGTGACTAGGGAAAATTTTGATGTGATTCCAACCTGGGTTCAACTTAGGCTTGATTTTAAGTATTGGAATGACAAGTGTTTGTCAAAGTTGATAGCTCCTATTGGTAGATATCTGAAGGTTGACACTGCTACTGCTAAGAGAGAGAAATTGGAGTATGCTAGGGCTTTGGTAGAGTTGAAGATAGGCCAACATTTCCCTGATCCATTGAGTTTCATTAATGAAAGGGGTATTGAGGGGGTTATTGGTTTGTTCTGCGAATGGAAGCCTTTTGTTTGTGATAATTGTAAAAAGATAGGGCATCTGAAGGAGGACTGTAAAAAGGATGTGAGGAAAGAATGGAGGGTGAAAACTGTTGTGTAGGGGTTGAATGAGGTTGGTGAGGAGGAGTTCCAAGTTGTTACACACAAGCTAGGGCTAATCCTAAGAGTGTTGTTCCTACTCAAACAAACAATCCTTTTTCAGTTTTGGGGGAGAATCAGGATAAGGTTGTGTTTGGCAGTGTGCCAAGCATATCTGGTACTGTGGATGAAGACAGGAGGGTGGTTCTTCCTGATTTGAATGGATAATATTTTAGTTTGGAATGTTCGAGGGATCAATTACTTGAAGAAGCAATTAGAGGTGAAGCAAATGCTAAATTAAAGATCCCTTGGATTGGTTAGTCTCATTGAGACAAAAGTCAAAGCAAAAAATATGGGTAGTGTTTATCGGAAGCTGTTCTCAGGGTGGTGTTTTACCTCAAATTCATCTTATCATCCAGGTGGGAGAATTATTTTGGCTTGGAATCCATTGAGTTTCCAAGTTGATGTGCAAGGGGTCAGTAAACAGATCATACATTGTAAAATAAGCCCTCAGGGTAGACTTAGTGCCTTTTATTGCACTTTTGTTTATGCTTTTAATGGAGCTAGTGAGAGGGAGTTTTTATGGCATGACTTGAAGAGTTTAGCTATAGATGGTGAACCTTGGATTCTAGCAGGTGATTTTAATTATGTCCTCAGTAGAGATGAAAGGATTGGCTATCTTGTTAGAGAAGCAGAGATTACTCCTTTTAGAGAGTGTGTTATGGCATGCAAAGTTGAGGATATCAAAGCTGCTGGCTGCTATTTGACATGGAATAACAAACAACATGGTAATGACAGAGTCTTCTCAAAACTGGACAGGGTGTTGGGCAATGAAGCTTGGCTTGACAAGTTTCCTTCAGCTGAAGCTCTGTTCCTAGATGAGGGGATCTTTGATCATTCTCCTATTCTTATTAAAGCTCAGAATGAGACTAGGAAGGGTAAATCACCGTTCAGATACTTCCATATGTGGAGCATGTCTGATAAGTTTCAGAGTATTGTAGCTGCTGCTTGGAGCACTCAGATTTATGGGTGTGAGATGTATAAGTTGGTTCAGAGGCTTAAGCTTGTGAAACAAAGTCTGCAACTCTTGAATAAGGAGGGCTTTAATCAAATTCAAGCTTGTGAGATCAGAGCTTTGATTAAACTGAGAAATGCACAGTAGGAAATGCACTTGAATCCTTATGATAATGAGACTATTGAAGCTGAATGGTTGGATGCCAAGGAGTATAAGGAGATCAATAGAAGGTATATGTCCTTCTTACATCAGAAAGCTAGATTAGCCTGGGTGAAAGATGGAGATGCAAATTCCAAACTCTTTCATCAAGCTATCACAAGTAGGAGGCTGCAGAATACATTTTATTGGGATTCATGATTCTCATGGTATTTGGGTGGACACTCCTGAGATTGTTAATGCAGCTTTCACTCAGTATTATGTAAATCTGTTGGGTACTGCTAGAGATACAAGAAGTAGGGTGCAAAGAAGTGTGATTGATGCAGGTCCTATTTTGAATGAGACTCAATGTAGCATTCTTCTCCAAGCAATTTCTCCTTCTGAAATCAAAGATGCCATTTTCTCTATTCCAGGTCAGAAATCTCCTGGACCTGATGCTTTTGGTTCTTATTTCTTTAAAGATGCTTGGGATATTGTTGGGACTGATGTGACTAATATTGTCTTAGATTTTTTTCATACAAAGAAATTGCTAAAACAACTTAATCACACTGTTTTGACCTTGATTCCTAAGGTTAAATGTCCCGGTAGTGTGACTGAGTTTAGGCCAATAGCCTGTTGTAATGTCATTTGCAAATTTATTAGAAAGATCATTCGTAATAGGATGAAAAGGGTCCTGCCTGATATTGTTGCACCAAATCAGGGGGCTTTTATTCATGGTAGGTTTATTGCCCATAATATTCTAATTTGTCAAGACATGGTTAGAAATTATGGAAGGAAATCTGCTTAACCTAGCTGCATCATTAAGATGGATTTAAAGAAGGCTTATGACTCTGTTGACTGGAAGTTCATTGAAGATATGTTGGTAGCTCTGAGGTTCCCTCTTGATTTTGTGAGGATAGTTATGGAATGTGTTTCTTCCCCTAGCTTCTCATTAATGATAAATGAGAATCTAACTGGTTTTTTCAAAGGAAAGAAAGGGTTGAGACAAGGAGATCCCCTTTCTCCTCTTCTTTTTTCTCCTCTTCTTTTTGTCTAGTGCATGGAATACTTCTCTAGAACAATGAAATTGGTAGCAGAGAAGAGTGAATTCCAGTTTCACCCTAAATGTTATGGGGTTAAGTTGAATCACTTGTGCTTTGCAGAGGACATTATTATGTGTAGCAAAGGAGATTATGTCTCAGTTTTACAGCTTTTGAGAGGTTTTCAACATTTCTCTGAGGTTTCAGGTCTTGAAGGTAATAAACAAAAATCTGAGATCTTTACTGCTGGAGTTAAACAACAGGAGGTTGATAGAATTTTTCATATCTCTGGTTTTTGCTTAGGCAAATTACCTTTCAAGTATTTGGGGGTCCCTATTTGTTTTAAAAGGATTTCAGCTTCAGGCTGTGACAGTTTGACAGAGAAAATCACAGCAAGAATCAGAAGTTGGAGCAGTAGGCATCTTTCCTACCAAGGTAGATTAACTCTTATCAACTCTGTGTTAATAGGCATTCATATTTTTTGGGCACAGATAATGATCATTCCAAAGAGGATTTTGGATGATATAAACAGGATCTGCACATGTTTTCTTTGTAGTGGCCAGCAACATCATGTTAGGCCTGGGAATGTTAGCTGGGAGAGAGTATGCTCTCCTAAGAATGCAGGGGGGCTTGGGAGTGAGGAATATTCAGCTTTGGAATAAGGTTTCTTTGGGCAGATATGTATGGGCTATAGATGCTAAGAAAGATATCCTCTGGCTTAGGTGGATTAATGTTGTGTACATTCATGATACAAGTTAGTGGGATTACTATCCTCCTCAGGGGAGTAGCTGGTATTGGTGTAGAATCCGTGAAGTAAAGGATTCTTTGAAGACTGCATATTCAGAGCAGCAATTGAGTAGTATGAACTACTTTTCTATTCGAAATTGTTATGAAATGGTGAGAGGTTTCATGGATAGATTACCTTGGAGATGTTTGGTGTGGAATAGGCTTTCTATTCCTAAATGCAGATTTATTAGTTGGCTGGTGTTGAATCAAAGGTTGTATACCACAGAGAAAATGTTTAGATTTGGTATTGCAGTTGATCCCCTTTGCAAACTATGTGGGGGAGATGAGGAGACTCATGACCATCTGTTTTTCTCATGTGTTTATAGTAGGAAAATAACCACGCTACTTAATGTATGGATAGCTATGGATGTGTTTGGCTCTACTCCTTTTTGCAGCTATGAGAGAAGAAGTGGTAGGCTGTCCAGATTCCAGAAGAATGTGCTTATTGCTGTTTTGGCTTCTTTGATATACCAGATTTGGATTGCTAGAAATGATGCTTTTTGGAATGGAAAGGTTGATAATATAGATAGTCATGTAAATAGGATTCAGAGAAGTTGTATCGACAGAATTTATAGTTTCTTACCTTGTAAAATCACTAGAAAGGAGAGGGAGTGGCTTACGGAGTTGACTCTTGGAGTTCCTGTCTGTTATTAGCATGAGAGTTGTTGAGCTAGCTATGGTTTTTTAGGGGGATTCCAACCTAGTTGGTTTGCCTCTGCCAAGCTAGTTTAGGTTGTACTTGGTTTGGTCTTTAATATACTTTCTTACTTAGCAAAAAATTACTCCTATTTTCAACCAAATGTTGAATGCTAAGATATGGGGATCTTAACACTAACCTAAGGACAACCTATGCTCTGATACCATCTGTAACAACCCCAAAATTTGAACCGTATTTTATTAAATAAAGTCAACATTTTTACTTTAAAAAAGACCATTCAAATCTTGGGGTTGTTACGCCACATCTATTTTCTTTCGAAAATAAATGTAAGGCTAACTAAAGTAATAGTAGAATAATAGAACTTGAAAACTAGTTAGTTAAGGTATTAAATAAAACCAAACCAAATAGTCTCGTCTTAAGCATCCAAAATCCTATGATCACTTAATATTAAATCCTCAAAATAAGGTAGTCTTTTATTTTACAACTAGGTGGATCTAATACTACTTGAGCGCTCACTCTTGGAACGTAATCCCCTTTCACTAACCTGCAAAATTTAATAGAAAAGAAAAAGAGAAGAAATATGCAAAAATTAGTAAAAACTAAGTAATTCCAACTTCATCCCGTAAAATAGTAATAGTTTTATTTTGAAAATAACTTCATATAGTATTTAACATATTATATTATAATATATACACGTACACAAACAATCATAAAAATAACATTAATATGTACGTTATATAATTCATGCAAAGTCATCTTTAATTAAGAAAGGGGAATGGAACGCCAGTAGGCCGGGACTAGTCCCAGTGACCACATACTTCAACAGTGGGTCGTCACCCAAATAATAATTTATGGCCAACATCGTTTTACAGAATGTCCCTAGTGTGCACACCCCTCACTAATAGCCTAATGATCTCCGCAAACGCGCGCCACTAGGTCCACTATTAGGAGGAATAACAGAATAATAAAAGTTCACAACCTGTTGGTAGCCTAATGATCAAACGCCACTTGGTTCACTACTTCACAGGGTATATGTTCATTACCTATGGAGGATCCAAATCCATAGGTTTCATTCCCTTTTCATTTTTTCACTTTACGTAATTAGTCAATTTTAGGACAACCAAGAACATATAATTTACAACATACACCACAGTATACACATACAATAACACATAATACACTTTAATTACTTTTGGTTATGACAAGTCAAACGTCCAATATCACATTACCCATAAAGTCCGAAATCACATACATCGTTTAATCATAACTTTTCCATAATCCAATAGTCATCAACTTACATGAGTTAACATTAATTATACCAGTACCATATTCCCTTAGAATAACATAATAACATTAGTTGTACAAAACCATCATAGTAGACTAACGGTAAAGTACTTATTTATAACATTATAATAACAATATTATTACTAATATAGTCATATGGTACATATAGTAGTACTTTACACAATAATAATAAAGTTCACACAATTGCACGTTTGTAAACACGTAGCACGTAATTTTCCTATACGGGATACTAAAGTGAATGGACATTGCGAATTGCCTCAAGAGCGCGTAGAGTAGCAAAAGTCGACCTAAAATTCTCCTTCTAAGTATTCTCCGTCAACAATAGCACAATAAAAATCCTAGTTAGTGGACCCGTATACAACGCAAGACTAATTAACAATGAAGTATGTGTTTTAGGAAGAGAAAATAAAGTCTTAATAGAAAATATTATTAAAAGAAAAGAAAGAAAGAAAACAAAAAAAAGTACAAAAGCATTAAAACGTGGCTACTGCCACACAACACAATAACATTTGTTATTGTTTTTTTTGTTAAAAAAAGGAAAACATAAGGAAAGCTTTTAGTAAATGTTTTAAGTAATTGTTTTTGTTCATTTCCAAAAGCCAGAATACAAAAGCGAGAAGGAGAAATAAGAGAGAGAAAGAGGGAGAGAAGAAAATAAGCAGCAGTCCATGGAGGAAGATGGGTTCAACTGATTTTTTTTTATCTGGGTTTCAATTCATTTTTTTTGCTTGCTTGCGGTCTGATTCGAAGCGAAAAATAGAGGGAGATTGAAATCATTTCAGATGCGATGGGTGTTAACAATGGCGGTTTGTGGTTGTCGATGGTGGTTGGTTTGTTAGTTTAATGGTGGGCTTGATTTGCTTTTCAGTTTACACTCGGTACCAATCGATCTGAATTGTATTCCTTTTTTTCTCTTTTTTTCTGGTTTGAGTTACTGATTGAAAGAAAATAGTAAGGACGATGGTTATGGAGGTTTTTGCTGGTGGCTACTGGTTTTTTTCTATTTTTTTGATGGAGGAACGTAAGTTTCAAACTATATATATATTTATTTGGTTTATCAAACAGAAATTATGAAGCAGGGGAAGATTGGCTTACCAATTGAAAAGAGCATATTGATGAAAGTGATTATATGGTGGAGAAGAATGGGTATTATACGGTTAAGGGAGGACCAAACAACTCAATTTTTTTGTATTTCATCAGTAACTGAAGTTGCTGATCAGTTCTACAAGGTTCGTTGCAATTTAGTTGGCTAATTGGAAGTCTAAGAGCTTGGATTTAATTTGAGAAATTGTTGAAGGCTCCATTACTCTGTCGTAATGAACTTGGATGAAATGGACAGGGAGTTTTTTTTTGGTGTTTCCCTTTTCCTTGTTGGCAGAAAATATTTAATGGTTTAATATAGCTATGAAAATAAACATAAGTAATTTTTGTTGATGACCTCATAAAAAATACTTCCTCCGTTTTTTATTAGTTGACCTGTTTCTTTTATCACGTTTGCCAACGCGCATGATTTCAATCACTTTTATCTTGGAAAATTGATGAGTAAAAATTATAAAAATATGATATTTTGAAAATATATAATGAGACGAATCTAACAAGACCCGACATGACTATATTTTCTCTTATGTATAAATCACAAAAGATAGTCAAAGTAAATTATGTGAATAGTGTCAAAAGTCAAAACGTGTCAACTAAAAAAAACGGAGGAAGTATATATCAATAAATATTAAAATGGATAATTTGAAATTATTAGAGTTTTAAAGAACATAGTCAATGTAAATAAATTATTTGTGTAAAATAATTATTTCAAACTCTTTAAAAATTCGGGATATTACAACACTAGGCCGCGGGCCGCGAATGGCCGTTGCGAGGTGCGACGCTGCTCGCGGGTCGCGAGCAGCCACTGCATCCCCTTCGCCCGTTTTAGTACTTTTACGTAGACCTGGTAAACGTGTTGTGTCGTGTCATATTCGTGTCACCCGCTTACATAAACGGGTTAAAACCCCCTCAACCCTAACCCGACCCGTTTAATAAACGTGTCGTGTCATGTCAACCGTTTACTTAAACGTGTCAAAGAGCTTGGACCCAAACCCGTTTATTCCGTGTCGAGTTCGGGTCGTGTTGGCGTGTCATATTGTTTTTACATACAAAAATTGAAAAATGAGTAACTTGTGTTATGTTGTGTCAACCCGCTTAGTTAAACGGGTTGAACGCCTCCAACACTGACCCGACCCGTTTATTAAGTGTGTCGTGTCGTGTTAACCCGTGTACTTAAACGAGTCAACACCTTTGACCCAAACCCGCTAATAACGAGTCGATTTCGTGTCGAGTTGGCGGGTCGTGTCAGTTTTTAACACCTCTACTTTTACGTACCCAATTAAATCCACATCAAACATGCTCAACTAAACTCATGGGAAAATTAAATATCACTTCAATAACATCAAATAGGCATGCTTGAATTAATACTTCAAAGGAATTAAAGGAACAAAATATACAAGTCCTTAAAAATCATGAAACTAATACTTTTAAGGAAAAACGGAAAAGAATAATCCCACATTTGGACATTCGGAAGATAATAATCCCACCTTTGGATTATTACTGAACAGTCCCACCTTTAAGGGGTGATTTAATCTAATAGACCTTAACCGATTTTAGCAGGTTATAACAAGTTCATTGAACACTTGTCGATTCTTTATTGGTTGTTCCTATTATTATTATTATTCCTATT
This sequence comes from Patellifolia procumbens, assembly GCA_947645195.1. Taxonomy (NCBI): domain Eukaryota; kingdom Viridiplantae; phylum Streptophyta; class Magnoliopsida; order Caryophyllales; family Amaranthaceae; genus Patellifolia; species Patellifolia procumbens. The sequence goes on along the minus strand of CANSGD010001243.1, from coordinate 554,773 downwards.
ATTATTATAATAATAATAATTATTATTATTATTATTGTTATTATAATTATTATCATTATTGTTATTATAATTATTATTATTATTATTATCACCACAATCAACCACACCTCCATTTCCACCAACCACAACTGCAACCCACAACAACACCCATTCACACTCAAATTTTCAGTGCACCGTCGTCGCCAAGGCAGACCCACCGCCGTCATCATCTCCGTACTTGAACCACTGTCACTGCCATCATTACACTCACACCTTTAGCGCCGAGTTTTCGGGTGGGTTTCGAGGTGGGTTTGGAGGTGGGATTTGAGTTAGGGGTGGGTTGGGTCGTTCGATTTTTGGGCGGAGATGCGTGGTTTAGGGGTTTCGATGGGTGGGTTTAGGGGGGTTATTTAGGGTGGCCTGGGTTAGTGGCGGTGGTTAGGGTGGCTTGGTTTGGTGGTGTTTTGGTGTGGTTCGTGGTTGGCTAGCTGGGTTGGGTTGGTGGTGGTGTTTTGCGGTGGTAGCAGGGTAGGTATTGGGTTTGGCGGTGGGTGGTTAGCTGGGTTGGGTTGGTGGTGGTGGTAGCTGGGGTGGGTATTGGGTTTGGCGGTGGGCTGGTTATGGTGGGTTGGTTGTGGACTTATGGTGCTTAGGGTGGGTTACGTTGGTGGTGGTGGACTGGTGGTTGTGTAGTATTGTGATGATGATGATGATAGTAAGATGATGATAATGGAAGCTGGAAAAAAAAAGAAGAAAAATGATGATAATTGGTGAATTGAAGATGAGAAAATCAAGGAGAGATTAAAGGAATTAGACTAGATTAGAGATTATTAATACATTAAAGCAAGATTAGTTTGATAATATTATATTAGCTTAAATTAAAAAGGATTAAATTTAATAGGTTACCTTTACAACCGGTTTCAGGTAAAAAAGTCCAATAGATTAAATGACCCTTTAAAGGTGGGACTGTTCAGTAATAATCCAAAGGTGGAATTATTATCTTCCGAACGCTCAAAGGTGGAATTATTCTTTTCCGTTTTTCCTACTTTTAAACGTGCTAAAACATGAACATTAAATTCAAACTAAACCAACTAAAATTCCAGCACTATATTACTCATGATAATACACTTAAAAACATTAAAGAACATTCCCAAAAGCATTCTCATTTTACTATAAGAATTAGGGCATGTTTAAGAGTTAAAAGCAACTCAAAAGAATTAATTAAATAGATGGAAAATAATTCCAGCAATATTAAAATAATAAAATTGCCAACAAAACATCTAAATTCATGCTAAAACCATATGCCAATGACTACAATAACTCCGTCAATACTCAAGGTTCAAACAATGCATCGAAAATGACAATAACATTAAACTAAAATAATTCCAGCATTAATAAAATTAATAAAAACATGAATTAATAAACTAATCAATGAAATAAATAAAGAGCAACAACCCTAACATGATTCTAATCAATACTAACAATATCAACATCATAAGTAATGATTTAAGGTACTATAAAACATATTAAAAGTGATAAAACTAAGCCTAACATGAATTCTAATAATTATAACATTAAAAATCGTAGATCTAATAACTAAAACACATCATAACATAATTCTAACATAATTAAATAATTAATTAAAGAGTTTTTTTTTGTCAGAAACAACCTTTTATAATCATTTTTTTGCGAAAAACAACCTTTTAAAATTTTTTGTGCAACTTACAACCTCAAACCAATTTTTTTTTGCGAAATGAAACCTTTTTCTAATTTCCGTCATTGACCGTTAACTGAAATCCTTTGACTGTTAGTTTGATGTATTTTTTTGTTTCACTTTTTCGTCTCCTCCTTCTTTTCCCCGCCTCTTCTTAGCCACCACCCCAGAACCACCCCACCCCACCCCAAACCAAACCACCCCGACACCACCACTACCCCACCCGAAACCATCCCCCAACCCTAAACCACCCCAAAACCATCCCACCCGAAACCACCCCAGGACCAGCCCACCCCATTTGAAACCACCCTAAACCACCCCACCACACATGAAACCACCACTACCCCACCCGAAACCACCCCCAAAACCAACCCAGCGCACCCGAAACCACCCCAGAACCACCCCTACCCACTCGAAACCACACCAAGAAACCACCCCGAAACCACCCCCACCCAAAACCACCCCGAAACCCCCACCTGAAACCACCCCCACCCGAAACCACCACTTTGATAACAGTCAATCGTCTATAATTAACGGTCAATGACGAAAACTAGAAAAAGGTTTAATTTTACAAAAGAATTTTGGTTTTAGGTTGTAAGTTGCAAAAAAAAAAAATGGTTGTTTTCGCAAAAAAAAGTGATTATAAAAGGTTGTTTCTGACAACAAACTCTTAATTAAATACAAAGTACTAGAAGGGATGTTAGTTACCTCGATCTACCCATAGAGTGTAATAAAAACCGAAAATAAGAGAATAAAATAACTAGGAAAATCGCCTCTTGAGAGAAATACCAAGAAGATATTAAATCTGAACTTGAGTCTTGAATTACCCATTGAATATATGAATTAAAAGTAATTAGGAAGTATAAATTTTATGAAGAACACGTGGGAAACTTTTCCCCTTTTTTGTGCAATAGGCGTGTGATATGGAAGATGAGAGGAGTGTTTAATTGCTGAAATTATTAAGTTAGGACAACAATAATAATGAAAGTGGTTAGAAAATATAATTGCTAAAATAGAGTAGAGGATTAAGGAGTGATTGGATTGCATTGGGGGAAAGGATTGGCTACCAAAATTAAGAGATGCTAGTTTCAAAATTCAAAATAAAATCCCCCAAAAACTCCCCCATGGCCGGCCACCCTAATTCCCACACAACAAGTGGGTTGACCCACTTAAGCGGTAAATGAAGTATCCTACAAGCTTGGCCCAAAATAAAATAATACGGCTCCAACTAAAAATAAATACTAAGTACTAGGTCTACTTAAATATACATAATAATACTACCTCTTTAAAAATAATATAAAACTCAAAATAATCACAACCACCCATTCACAACAATTAAATATAAACACCCAATACTTATGACAAATATAAATAAGTTATATAAATTTAGTTTTCAAAACATAAACATATATAATTATACACAGCAACAATTTATATATATACATATATAAAAAAAAGAATATATGAATAAATATGACGTAATAAATAAATAAATTAGCGCGCGAAATTTCTAGTGAAATTATGGGGTGTTACAATCTCCCCTCCTTAATAAAAAATTCGTCCTCGAAATTTTAAGTAACAAGGAAAGTACATGAACGAATAACTCAGGGTACTTAAGCCTCATAGGCTCTTCGGTCTCCCAAGTAGCCTCATCGTACTTTTGACTCCTCCAAAGTACTTTGACTAAAGGGATCACCTCCTCCTCAAGGCACGGTTATGAGGATCCAAGATACGAACCGGTCGTTCCTCGAAGGTCAAATTAGGTTCAAGAGAGACTGACTCAACAAGGATGATGCGTGTAGGGTCACTGCGATATCTCTTCAACTGAGACACATGGAACACATCATGGACTTTAGACAAATCTGGCGACATAGCCCAACGGTACGCAACTTCTCCGATTCTCTCAAAAATCTCATAGGGACCTACATACTTAGGGCTCAGCTTCCCATTCTACCCAAATCTTATTACGCCCTTCATTGGGGATACCTTCAGCAAAACTGTATCACCAACAGAATACGAAATAGGCTTACGACGAAGATTGGCATAAGACCTCTGTATATCCTGAGCAGCTTTCATCTTTGCCTAAATCACCTTAATCTGCTCCACCATATCCTGAATCAACTCTGGCCCCAAAACCAAGGAGTCACTGATGTCGCTCCAACAAGTAGGACTACGACACTTACGACCCTACAAAGCCTCATAAGGAGCCATCTGAATGCTGGCATGATAAATATTATTGTAGGAGAACTCCACTAAGCTCAACGATCTAATCCAAGACTGCTGAAATTCTAGAGCACAAGCACGGAGCATGTCCTCCAAGGTCTGAATAGTTCTCTCATCTGGCCATCAGTAGCAGTATGGAAAGCGGTACTCAACTTCAATTTCGTACCAAATGCCTCTTACAAAGCAACCCAAAAGCGAGATTAGAAATATCGGATCTCGATCAGAGACAATATCCTTCGGAATACCATGCAGACGGATAATCTCATTAGCATAAGCTTCAGCCAGTTCTTCTATAGACCAAGTATTGTCATAGGAATAAAACGAGCCACCTTGGTCAATCTGTCCACAATCACCCATACATCATTCTTACCACTAGAGGTTCTCGGAAGAACCATCACAAAGTCCATCGAGATAGAGTCAAACTTCCATGCAGGGATTGGCAATGGCTGTAACAAACCACCTGACCTTTGATGTTCAATCTTTACCTTCTGACAAACCAAGCACCTAGCCACAAACTCGTCCACTTCCCTCTTCATATTCGGCCACCAAAAGTTGACCTTAAGGTCCTTATAGAGCTTAACTCCCCCAGGATGAGCAGAACAGGGAGTACAATGAGCTTCCTCGAGGATCTTCTTCTTAACATTCGGATCATTAGGCACACACCAACGACCATGAACTTCATACTACCATCGAGACTAATCTCAAAGCTTTCAGCTCGTCCCTGTGCTTTGGAAGCACAAATCTTATCTAGTGTCGGATCCTCCCTTTTCTTACTCTTCGACTCTTGGAACAAGTTAGGCTCGACACTCATAGAACAAAGAGTAGCAATAGACCCTTGAGGTACCACCTCAATCTCGAGCTTTCGGGACTCCTTACACAAATCCTTAGGCGGGACTCTAGCAGCATTAAGAGACTGTTTATTCTTTCGACTAAGAGCATCTGCAAACACATTAGCTTTTCCCTCGTGATAATCGAGATAAAGGTCGTAGTATTTGATCAACTCCAACCACCTTCTCTGCCTCAAATTCAACTCACGCTGAGTGATAATGTACTTCAGACTCTTGTGGTCAGTAAATACCTTGCACGGAACCCCATATAAATAATGTCGCCAAATCTTAAGAGCAAACACCACAACAGCTAGCTCAAGATCATGAGTAGGGTAGTTCCTCTCGTGCACTTTCAGTTGTCTCGAAGCATAAGCCACAACCTTCCCTTATTGCATCATAACGCAACCCAAACCATGCTTAGATGCATCACTGAATACCTCAAACTCAACCCCTTTAGTAGGCAAAGTAAGAACTGGAGAAGTAGTGAGGCGTTTCTTCAACATCTGAAAAGCTTCTTCACATTTATCTGCCCACACAATTGCTTTCTTTCCTCATCAGCTTGGTCAACAACTGAGCTATCTTGGAGAAATCTTGGACAAATCTCTTATAGTAACCAGCAAGACCTAGGAAACTCCGGATCTCAGACACATTATTTGGACTTTTCCACTTTATGGCATCCTTGATCTTAGAAGGATCTACCATAACACCATCCTTGTTGATCATATGGCCTAGAAAACATACCTCCTTCAACCAGAATTCACACTTTGAGAACTTCAGCAAACCATTTTTGTTTCCTCGGAATGTCCAGGATTATCCCCAGGTGCTTCCCATGCTCCTCCTCATTCTTAGAGTAAACGAGGATATCATCAACGAACACCACAACACACGTGTCCAAATACTCATGAAAAGAACGGTTCATTTGGTCCATGAGCACCGCAGGCGCATTTGTGAGTCCAAAAGGCATGACGATGAACTCATAGTGCCCATACCTTGTTCAGAGAGCAGTCTTAGGTATATCTTCTTTCTTCACTGGAATTTGATGATAACCTGATCTAAAGTCAATCTTAGAAAAGACTCCAGCACCCTTTAACTAATCAAAAAAATCCTCTATTCGGGCAACGGATACTTGTTCTTGATTGTCACCTTATTAAGCTCACGGTAATCAACACACAAGCGCATACTCCCATCTTTCTACTTGAGAAAAAGAACAGGAGCACCCCATGGAGACACACTTGGACTTATGAAGCCCATATCAATCAACTCTTGCAATTGAGCCTTCAGCTCTTACAGTTCGGACGACGCCATTATATACGGAGCCTTTGATAACTGAGAAGTACCAGGCATAGGCCGATGCCAAACTCGACATCTCTCCCAAGAGGGATACCAGGCAACTCATCAGGAAATACGTCAGGATACTCGCAGACTAGAGGGATATCCTCCATTTTCACTTCTTGGGACAGATCTTTAAACACGCATAGGAACACTTGTTCCCCTTTCTGACGGAACTTCTGCATTTTCATAGCAGATATGATCTTTATCCCTTTCTCCAGAACAACTCCCCTGTAAGAGATACGCTTACCACACGGACTATGAAGCGTCACCTTCTAATCACGGCAATGAGTATGAGCATGGTACTTAGACATTGTAGGTTTAACTACCTTTTCTAATTTTTTAGTTTAACTACCTCTTATAATTGAAACCAGTAGGTTTCACTACAGAAATCACTTTCAGGCCGAAATTTCGCGGTTTTTATGTCATGTTCTTCATTTCCCCCCCAAATTTCATTCGATTTTCTTGAATCAAGCGCCCAGATCTTCATTTTACTCTCAATTTTCATTCAATTGGACATTTAATTGGGCAATAATTCGTGAATCAAGTGCCAAAATCTGTAATTTGACATTTTTTGCAAACCCTAATTTTATAGATTTCGGCAACCATTGTGTGCAGCCCAGATTTCGATGGTGAGTAAAAAATCACCACCAAACAGCCTATATTCTGCCGGCAAGTGAATAACCACCACCAAACAGCCTAGATACCGCCGGCGAGAGAGTAACCACCACCAAAAGGAGCAGATTTTGAGGCGAGAAAGTAGGGTAAAATCAAACGGCGAGAGATTTCGCCCAATTAAATGTCCAATTGAAAAGAATCTTCAAATTTCTCCCAAATTGATGAACTAGGGTTGGATTAAATTATAAAATCGAGTAAAAATTGGGCAAAAATTGAAGAACATGACTGAAAACCATTAAAGGGTATAATCGTCATAAACAAATTTGGCCTGAAAGCGGTTTTTGGTAGTGAAACCTACTGGTTTCAATTATAAGAGGTAGTTAAACTAAAAACAAAGTTAGAAAAGGTAGTTACATCTATAATGTGTATTATAAAAGGTAGTTTTTGACAAAAAATCCTTAAATATGAGCTGTAATTATGAGACAAAAGAAGATGAACTGAATTGAATTGAACTGAACTAAATTTAATGGCACTCAAATGAACTTAGGTGAACTGAATTGAAATATTTTCCCATTTCTATTCCAAATAAACAAGGTCTAAGCAAGAGATGATAACAAAAATATATTCTTTTTGGCGGAAGAAAGGACAATAATAATAAAAGAAACAAAAATACAGAATTCCTTTCCTAGATCTAGTTGCTAGATCATGTGCCGCATCTGCATTGGACCTAGCTACCTTAGTACATTTATAGTATTTGCATTTATCAACTAAAGTTATAATTTTCCTAATGATTGGCTGCATTTGAATTGGGCAAGTGACAGGATTCCTTTGTGCTTTCACGAGGATAGCATTGTCCGTCTTTATGTGAATATCTTGGCTGTACTCAAGCGCTTCTTGGATACCATTAAGGAGGGCTTTAGCCTCTACCTGTGCTGCTGAGGAAGCAAAAAAAAATTCTCCTCCTTCAAGATTTGGGGTGTTGGTTTCCTTGTGCCATCCTATAGCTGCTCCCTACTCCGAGTTTTTCCTTTTTTGAGGATTCTTCCATGATCCCTCCACTACTAGAATTTACACTTATTACGACAACTTTTTAACGACAAAATGAAACTTGTATCGTTAAAAATATTCAATAACGACAATAATTATTGATAGTCGTTATCCTCGTAAAACTATACTGAAATTTTCACTAATATCGTCTTTATAATCCACTACAACAAAGTTAGCCATAAGTAACACCCAAAAAGTGTTACCTATAATGTAAAAAATGTTACATATGCTAATAGGTAACACTTTCGTGGGTGTTACATCTGCCGATGTTACCTATGCTAATAGGTAATACTTTTGCAATTCTATGGTAACACTTGTACAAGTGTTACGTAATATCCACTTATGTAACACTTTTGATTCCTATTGTAACACTTTGAAAATGTTACCTTTAATTTCTTATGTAACACTTTTTGTAATATTGGTAACATTTTAATTGTCGTGCAATGACCTATAGTAACACTTTATTTAACCTTAAGTATCACTTTTTGTAGTTAAATGTAACATCTTGTCAATTATTAGGTAACACATTTCCTTTACGTAGAAACCTAATAATAATATATTATAATAAATCATAGGAAAAATCTTCAAAAACCACCTAATAAAGACACTTTTTTTGAGAAAACCACCTAGTAAACGTTTTATTATAAAAAACCACCTAATAAAATATTTTTTCTTTCAAAACACCTAGTAAACGTAGTTAAATGTCTCAACACGCATTATTGCATTATCCATCTTGACCATATGTGTGGGAAATTCATGCGCATGAGGATAACTTGTAGGAAGTTCCAGTTGACCCTATCATAGGCTTTGCTGAGATCTATTTTGAGAATCCCCTCAAAGACTTTCCCTTTTGTTTTCCTTTTGATTTTATTAAAAAGTTCATGAGCTTTCTATAAAGCAATTGTATGCCATCTGACGCCTTGGAACGAAAGCATTTTGGAATTCACTTACCAGGTCTTTAAGAATGGGTTTCAGCCTATTGACCAGCATCTTTTAGATGATTTTGTAAAACGTATTACAGAGGTTGATGGGTCTAAAATGCTCCACACCCTAGGGTTGCTCCGTCTTTGGGATGAGCGCTATGAAAGTTTTATTAAGTCTCGAGGCATATTCCTACTGGAAAGTTCACTCCCTGAATTATGTCCTCCTTTATTCTTTCCCAATTGTTGTGGAAAAAAATAGGAGGGATATCATCAGGACTTATCAAGGGTTTGGAGATGAAAGTTGCTATCTTGATTTCTTCTTATGTGTAGTTTTTTAGAGGTCAGCCAGATGATCCTATGTCAGGGTCGGGAACTCCAGATGTGCTACCATATCTTGGCCTTCAGAGGTAATGGTAGGATCCACCTTGAAAATTTTCTTAAAGTGCTTTAGAAATGCAGCCCTGATCTCCTCCTCATCTGAAGTCCACTGTCCATTTTGAGTTTTAATCGCTCTTATCTCATTTTTGACTTTTCTATTTTTAACGCTTGTGAAAAATAAAGCTGAATTTTGATTTCGTAACTGGTCCCATCTGGACTTTGCTCTCTGTCTCTAATAAATTAGTTGGGCTTGCAGCTTTTCAAGCTCATTCTCTCTCCTCGACTTCTCTGCATCTGCATCTTCAGTCGAATTTATTTTTGTCTGCGCATCTTCCAAAGCCGCAAGAGTTCTTCCCGTTGGATTCCTTTCTCTTTTTTGTACTTCAGGCACCATCTTTTTTGTGTTGACCAGGATATTCTGCAGTTTCATCTGTATTCTGTAAATGTACGTACCTGGGATAGTCTTGTTCCATTCTTGATCAATCATATCCTTGACCTCCTTATGATTAAGACACCAAGCCTCCAACTTATAAGGCCTTCTTTTCTTGCACTTGTTGTTACTCAGTTGAAGCACGATGGGGATGTGGTCCCAGAGCATTATTGGCAAGTTCCAAACAAAAGCTTCTGGGAGTTGGATAGGCCAATCATCATTACAGAAAGATTTGTTTATATATCGTTTCATAAATCGCTTCATCACCCTTTCTATTATTTGTCCAAATATATTTAACTCCTTTTGATGGTAGAAGAATTAGGCCATTATCAAGTAACCATTCTTGGAATTTGTTGCACCCAAAAGATACGATGCCCCCTATCTTGTGTTGGTGATTTTGAACCTGATTGAAGTCTCCAAATTAGGATCAAAGGGCATGTTTCATGCTATATGATCTCCCCAATTTGCTCTCAAATTTTTTGTTTTATGGAAATAAGGCAATCCGTAGACAAACACAATAATATCTATAACATTAGATCGATATTCGACCTTACAAGCTATTATAGTAGCACTAGTAGAGACAACCGACACCTTAACCCTACTGGTCCAACCTAGTACAGACCACCACACTTATTAATTCCATTCGATCCTACTGATCCTTGAAAACTGATGTTGTTGGAAATTGGTTTCAAGACAGCCACTTTACATTTGGTTTAAGATAAAAAGATAAAATCTAGGTTAATACTGGAGTCCAAATATTTTACAAAACAAAATGTGGGGTTGGCCTAATTGTTGAGTCCCCGACAGTTCCAACTTAACACACTTATTTTCCTACCAAAGACTGTAGGCCAACCGCGCCAAAGAACTTGTGGAAGCGTCCAACTGCCGAATGAAAAATATATTTGAAGAGACTTAATCTCTTTAACCAAATCATGATGTTAGGTATTTCAGAATTTAATATGTAAGTATAGCAACCCATATTTATAAGTTTCAAAATGATAACATAGAGATCTTAATGAAAAGGGAATTAAATAAACATGAATGATGGACAATACAATAAATTAAACAACTTGGGCATATAGGGGGAAGAGCAAAAGGAAAAAAAGGAACTATACTTGGACACGTGCAAGTAAAAAAGAGACTGGGAGGGAGTGACCGCGCAGAAGTTCACCTGAAGCATGATGCCATTTTGCTTAACTATAAATGCAAAGTTTTACTCTCCCTTATAAGATTCATGCAAATATGGACAAATTTTGTCGGTTTTTTTTCGCAATAAGGAACCGTCTTGTGAGAGCCCGCATCTCAAAGGATGAGATAAAAATTGCAAACCCAAATTCCTTGGTGGTTTGAGTTAACAATAGCGGAGGTGAATAATAAGGCCCTCCAAATGAAATTGTTATGGCACATTCTAAAAGATTTGTTCAACTACTGGGTGACTCTAGTAAAAAGGAAATATCTAAAAAATGACTGCCTCTTGTCGTATACCCTCAAAGACAATTCTTCTTGGAAGTTGCTTAATCTCATTAAGTTGGGAGATACCTTTGTTAAAGGCCTTCAATGAAAAATAGGTAATGGCTAATCCATCAATTTCTGGCTAGATTATTGGGCGTTTCCGTATCCTCTAGATGATATAGTTCCAGCAATTCCTGATCGACATGCATTAGTGAGAGATTTTTTTATAGCAGGGGAAGAAGTTGGGACAGGGAAAAGCTCAATTAAGTACTCCTTTCTAGCATCGTATCTAAAATCATTCAGATCTCTATTCCCTTGAATGATTTAGAGGATATTTTCTTTTGGCTTCTTCCCCCATATGGCTCTTTTTCTACAAAATCAGCGGTTGTGCTCGTTCAAGGCATTATTCTAGAGAATATCTCTAAATGCTCTTTCCACTAGATATGGAAACTCTCGAATCCTCCAAAAATCAAGAACTTCATTTGGAAAATATGCAAGGATGGACTCCCGAAAAGGAAAGTCTCTATTGTAGAAAGTGGGGGTACGGTCCTCTCCCCTGCGTCTTTCGCAATCATCACACAAAAGACTTAAATCACTTGCTAGCCTATTGCCCCTTCACGAAAGTTTTTTTTTCAAAAATTAGCCAATGTTTTCAATTGTCCCACTCCTCCTTTCTCGATATTAACATCTAATATCAGCAATGAGATCTTAAATTTAATTAGGAATCGATTTTCCTTGAAAGAAATCCAACTCAAAGGTATAATCTGGTGGTTTATCTGGATCAAAGGAACAAACATTGCTTTAACAATGAAGGTATCAACATCAATGGCATGGTCCTTGGGAAAAAGTCCTATTGTAATACTTGGTTCTCCTTTAAGAAACATGAATTGTAAGTTTCCTCCAAGAGTCGTTCCCTCCCCTAGATCACTTCTCTCCATTGTTAGTATCCTCCCCCCCCCCCCCTTGGCTTTTCAAACTGAATTTTGATGGGTCTAAGATAGACTCGGGTAAGACGGCGTGTGGTTTCATGATCAGGAATGATATAGGAGAATTTTTTATAGCCGTCCCTAAGTCTCTTCCCCCTCATCGTTTAATCCTTTTTGCCAAAGCAATAGGCCTTAGAGAGGGGGTTAGACAAGCCCGATTACTGGGTACTAGGTGTCTCCAAATTGAAGGATATCAGTCATTATTTCGATTAAAAGTATAATAGCCTGACTTTTTATTGAGCTTTAAGCCGTGATTATTATGTGATAATATCAATTAAGTTAATCATGATATGTGTGTGTGTTATGAATAAGATATAAGTAGGCATGATTATGTGAATATAAGTTTATTTATATATATATACATATATATTTGTATGTGTAAGTATATATAAATTATGTGTATATAAGTATATTGATGAAAGTATATTTGTGATTAAGTGTTCTATTACTTGGAATTGCGATTTAAGGTCTTATACTCATTTATATAAGTTTTCTTTATTTAGAGAAATCCAAGGAAATTGAGAAAAACTATGTAGCTTACTTATTTGAGTGTGGATTGAGTAGCATTGCATATTTTTGGAACAAACAAGTGAGGAATTAAGCCTTGGGATGTGTCCAACACTAATTGGGTCAATTTGGGTCAATAGGAAACCCAAAAGCCTACAACTAAGTTGGTTGCTGGAAATTGACTGACTATCCCATATTTGGGAATGACTAGTTTACCCTTACTTAGGGGGATGATAATGTAGATATAATTGTATACATATAGAGAAATACCTCAAACAAATTCACAATCAAAGCTAGAAGGAAACTTGCTGCCCAAAACTCCCCAAACTCCTCTCCCCTACTCGTCTGAACTCGGACAACAGCACAAGGTGGGTTTTTCTCCTTATTTCTCATTTTTTCACTCATTATTTCCAACATAAAATCTCATTTTCGGATTTCTTGGGTCCTAATGCATACCAAGGAAGCTTTGTATTGATAATAAAGTCCTTCAAAACAACTAAAACTTACCCACAAAATCAATCAAGGTAATGAGTAAGAACAAAACTTTGATTTAGGGTTTATCTCTAAGATTTATAATATCTTACCCAAATTTTGGTGTTTAAACTTTAAGGATTGTTAAAGGAAATTAAAGGAGTTGATTTACAGTTGGAGAAGATAGGGAGCCTTTTTGATCATTCATTTAAGGCACACAAGAAGATACGGTTACTAGTAAAAGGAATTTGAATAACTTGAGAAAATCATGAACTTGTCACTAATCTTTTGATTGGAGGGTTTGCAAGTAGGTTATTATGGATTATAATATGATTTTGGAGAGTATATAGAGTTATTATTTGCTTGAATGCAATGATATTTTGAGTAAGAATGATATAAAGAAGTGATTGGACATGACTAGCTTACTTTGAACCATCATATTTTGAACTTGTGTATAATTTGAAAATTTTCTCTACTTAATATATCCTTGTGATGATAATATATATTCTGGAACTTTGACTATTTATACATACTAAACCTTATTAAGTTTAGACATAAGCATGTTTTAGTTTAATTATAGTGTTTTCGACATTTATGGGAAATTTAACAGTTTATGATGTTAATTACTTTTAAATTACTTAAACCTTTGGTAAAATCTTATAAAAATTATTTTGAGCGTTACAAAGGCAGTATCAATGATAATATAATTTCCAAATATTTTTAGAATTTAATTTTATAAGTAAATAAATTGTTTACTCGTGAATTGACAAAAGGGTTATTTGAGCACTAATGATGAGTTCTTAAAAACCTTGAAATGTAAAGATCAAACTTATGAATTATAAAATTTCTTATGACCTTCAGGAAAGTAGGTATGCCCGTAAAGGGGTTTTAGTCTTGAAGTATTCGATTATTTTAAAAATTATATTACTACAATTACAACCTACTTGCGGTTTTGTGATTAACGAGGTTTTCCTTCGTATACTCATTAAGCTTAACTTGAATGATGATCATAAGAGATGTATATAAGTATATATATGTATGTTTATAAGTATTTCATTAGCATGCGTCTTGTTACATTGATTTCACAAGCAAAAATTATATACTCTTACTTTAAATTACTCAAATGGTATTTGTTACTATTACTTATGAAAATATCATGTGTTGATTTACTCATTTATAAAAGTATATATTCTGGAATTACTTTTAAGTTATCTCCAAAAGGATCGTTTGGACTTATGAATTGGTTTGTGATATGATATTTGACGATTAACGAAAACTATCTTAAGACAAAATTGTCAACTTTTGAAATGTGTTTTAACAAGGGTGGAGATTATGGAAATGGTCACTGTTCACCTTGCAATGTGTGTGAGGACATGTCTTGAAAGTCTTGCAAGCGGAAACAATACGGTATGGGCGACTGCCCATCAATGTGGGAGCTAGTAGTAACGCTTCTCCAATGTGTGTTCTCCCGAGTTTTGTGAATTTGAGAAAATTATTTTGGTACTATCTTGGAGTGTCTCAAATATATTTCTTATATAATTTTATAAGATCATATGGTCAATGAGACCTTTATGTAAACGTATAATAACGTATTTTCAAAATTGAATATAAGTTTTCAATACCATACTTGAGTTTATGATACGGTTGTGAAACTTCAAAGATCTAAAAAACCATCTTGCGTTATAAGTATGTATTCATACATGAGTTGGAATAATCTTAAGTTGACTGTAAAATTCTTGAATAAACTATTTTCAGCCACTATCAGTATTTTCGCTTCTACATAAGAACTTGTGTACTACCGTTGCTGATTTTTGTTCTTTGAACCTGTCATGGTGGGGGCATATTTCGATATTTTGCAGGATTAGAAGGTGGGAACCGTCCTATGATATGTGGAGCTATCGAAAGATGCCAATTAGATATATGCGACAACAAGGACGAAGTTTGTATATGATATCGTATTTTAAGCTTATACTTGAACTTTGGCTTTCTAATAACTTTTGCTTAAAGACTTAGCTCGATGCATTTACCTAAGTACGTTGACTTTCTTTGTAAAGGGGTCAACACGCTTAGCGACAGCCGATTATTAGTTTGGATTATGTTAATCAAATGTTTAGTATGTCTTACTTGAGCTGCTAATGGTCGGTCTGTTACAAAAAGAATCTAGCATATCCCTTGTGAAATTAACATTATATGTGATGTAGGATGGGACCTGCTTTATTAATATGGATTCGTCTATCTTCCACTGATTCTGAGAGGCAAACAAAGTGGCGGACTTCCTTGCTAATTGGGGTTACCATCACGAAGGACATTTGATGTCTTCCACCGATGTGCCTCCTGGGTGTTAGTTATCATCTATAAGGATGAATTAAGTTACTCCTATGCTGGGGGTTAACTTAGTTCTTTTTCCTTTTCAAATAATAATGATAAGGGAAATTTCCTGAGATATCCCTGGGGTTATGGCTAATTACTCGGGTACCCCTCTGATTTTCGAGCTAGCTCAAATGCCACCAGAGTCACTATCTGTGGCAAAAATTCCCTTATTACTAACGGAAGTTAAGTTTTCCGTTAACTTTCTCTAGTTTTAATTGAAAAACAGAAGAAAAAAGAATAAAAAATTAAAACCCCACCCACCCACTCTATCTCCTAACCCTTCCCTCCCCCTGCCCAACCACGGTTAGGACTAATTCCTCACCCCACCCACTCTCTCTCCTCAGCCACACCACCAACAATCACCTCCACTTACCGCCACCAACAATCACATCTTGGGCCATAACAGCTTTTGGTCAGGAATTGTGGTGACTATGGTTGATTCTCTTGGATCCGTCTTTACATTTTACGAGTTATGAAGTTGTGTTGAAATACTTCTCATCTTATTTTAAAAAATTCAAAAAAAACATCGAAATTTAAGCAAAAAGCAAGAATCGATTTAGCGGAGAAAAATGATCAAACCTTCGGGGGAGATGCCGAGAAGAGGATTGGAGGAGAGAGAATTTGATCTGACAACTGAAGGATATAGAACCAGAATGCATAGCTAATTGTGAAATCTTGGTGAGTTATAGTGTAATAATATGGATTCCATTGTTTTGAGGTCTAGATTACATCACCCCCAACCTGGCAAGCTAATTTTTACGCAAGATGTATGTCAGAAGTTAATTATTGACAAGAGACATGTGAACTTGTCCAGGGTATATGTCTAAGGTGCATTTTTATTCAGCTATTCACCTAAGGAAACCTCCTAGATATCCACGCCGTACCAACCTTCCTCCTGATTTTGGGATTGATACATTCATAAAACCATCAAAAGAGTTCAAAGTCCACTCTGAAAATGGATGTGCCAGTTGACTGGAGATCTGATGATCCAGTTGAAAGAGTTACTTGCAGCAATGACAAAGAGGAGAAAGAGCGGGTGTGGGGAGGGGAGAGTGTGGGTGGGGGTTAAGTTTTGTTTTTTCTTTTCTTTTTTTCGGTTGTTTTAAATGAAAAGTAAAGTATAATTATAAAAAGTTAATATAAAACTTAACTTCCGTTTGTATTAAGGACATTTAAACCACATATAGTGATTCTGGTGGCATTTGTGCTAGCTCGAAAACCAAAGGGGTACCTCAAGAAATTTTAAATAGAGTTTTGGCAAAATTGTCGGTTTTAAGTCAACCTTTTCGTGGTCTGTCTTTTACAGGCTAAATTTTAGATAATCCTGGAATAAATTAACCTTATGGGGCATCCGCTTCTAACAAGTTCAGTTGACTGATGACCTGAAGAATAGGTATTTTTTTTTCTTTTCACTCTAACCATTCTTCAACCTTTTTCCCTTCCCCATTTTCGGCCACCACCCACGTTCCCTATGCTCCCTTTCCCTTTTTGGCCCACCGCGCACCCATTTTCCCTCCCTTTCCTTTTTCCGTCCACCACGAAACCCATTTTCCCTTCCTTTTCCCTTTGTAAGACAACCTCATAACAACTCACGATAAAGCTCTCTTTGTAAGACAACCCATCTTCCATCAAGCTTCCCAATGGGAGCCTATCCGTCAAGCCCATCGAACCCGACCCGATTTGTGTGACCCCATTGTTAGCAGCAGGGGCGGACCCAGTGTCCCCCCACTTTAGGAAAAAAAATGAAAAAGTGCGTCAGTTTGCAGAGAAAAGAGAAAGGGGGAAGGAGTGGTTGTGGGGCCCACTATCCTGTTGACACACATGGACGAAACAAATAAAAGGGAAGATAGAAGGGAGTGAAAAGGGTTGTACAATTTGTATGTGTATTGAATATGTAAAGGGGGGCCCACGTGTAAGAAGTTAGAAGCAGAATTACTGAGAAATATAGTGGGGCCCACAGAGTAAAAAAAACATGAATTTGTTCGCTGCATATGTGTTTCACAAGGCCACAAGTTCACACACCATACTGCTACGGCGACTATTGACGGTGGCGACGAGGTATTGGTAAGTTCGTTGTTTTTTTAAAGTATTTCATATTTTTAAAATTCTAGTTTAAAAAATTTTGAGTAATTAATTTGTGAATTCATTAATTGTTAATGTTTTAATGCTTGTGAATTAGAGTGTGGTGTGGTTAATTAGTTTGGAAATGGAAAGAATGAAGACTCGAAAGATATTTTAGTAGGATGTACTCAAATTGCAATATTAATATGACATTTTGGATTGAGTATATACTCGACGTTTTTTTATTGTGTACCCGATTTTTATTACTAAATAGATTTGTGTTGTATTATCTAAATTGTCCCCCCCACTTTTAAATTCCTGGGTCCGCTACTGGTTAGCAGCGCTTGAAACTGATAGAGATAGATCAGGGCGCTTTGATACAAAGGAAAAAGAAACAGAAGCGTTTCATGGCGACGATTCAAATCAGGGAGCAATTTAGGAGAAACCCAGAAAGTGCATTGAGTCAGAGATTGAATATTGTATGTTAATAGATTGGATGATGACTTCATCATCCTTTTTTTCCAATGACTTTACTCTCTCCCTTGTTCTTATATTTGTGAAAATCATTCATTGTTTCTTTCGCGCGCTATTTCTATGGAATTGAAGTCTGACTGAAATGAGTTGTTTTTTGTTGGTTTAAGAAGATTTGAGTAAGTTGTGGTGACGCGATGATGCCAACAGAGTGAGGGGGGTAGCAGACGTCGATAGAGGGGGCGGTGGAGTAGGTGTTAGTAGGGGTTGGGGAGGGGGTTTGGGTGGGAGTTAGGCTGATAGCAGGGGTGGGAAAGGATTGGACATAGGAGGTTTTTTTATTTAATTAGTATTTAGAATTAAAAGAAATTTAAAATTGAAAATCAATATAACACATCGATAGATTACTTACAATAACAAGTTGAAACTGGTTGTGACTTGTTAAAAGTCAATACCCTCGCTTCGCTTACATAGCTATCCCCTCCTTTCCTCACTCAAAAAAACCCTAGCCTCCTGTTTGGGCCCCTTCCAGTTATGGCCCACCTAACCGGTGAAATGACTAAAATTACCCTTAGGGGGCAAAATTACTATTTTACCTCTAAGGATCCTTCAGGCCAGAAAGTACAGGCCTTCAGTCAAGCCCACCTACAAAAAGGCTTTCATGACGTCACCATCTTCACCAGATGACGTCATTTCAGTATTACCTATAAATAGTACTCTCATCTGATCATTCAGGTACGTGTTTCCATATATTGCAGAGCATTTACTAGTACTATTCTCTCTGATTTCTGAGATCAGATCTAACTTAAGCATCGGAGAGCCGATACCGGGAACATCCCCGGGGTAGTTCACGGTGCTCGGTTTTGCAGGTGCCCGGATTCGAAGACCTTGGACTCATTTGGTTACTACCCTAGCTGGAAATTGGACTTCCCCAAATTACAAATTCACTGTGTTTCTTGTGACTCGAAACAATTGGCGCCGTCTGTGGGGACCTTACATAACAACTACATTTTCGAACATCATGACACGAGGACAAGGTAATCGCGGTAATACTGCTCGAAGGACTGCTTCTGAGAACGCTCAGACTACTCTGCTGAACCAAGGAGGTGTTATCGTGGAGGACGAGACCGATGTCCCAGAAACTGGAAGCCAGGCTGACATGGCTATCGAAGCACCATCACCAGCAATGACTTACTCAGATCTTCGATAACTCGAACTCTGAATGGAAAGACATATGACTACTGTCATGCAACAACTCGTTTCAGTAATGAAGACTCAACAGACTACTCCCCCTGACCGAGGGACAGTCCTGGATTAGCCGCAGGCTCATCGAAGGGCAGCTCAGCCAAAACGTGCCCTAACCGAGCATGTTGTTGGCGGCCTCTCGAAGAAGATACCTGCAACTTGGAAAGGAAAATCTATCGTGTCACCGAACCAAGATGATGCTCGACATATCATACAAAAGAAACAGATGAGGGGTAAGAACTTCGACGCCCGATAGATCATCGAAAAGATAAGAGAGCAATCCCATGGAGGAAATTCGAAGTATACAGTGGCCACACGGACCACAGGACAATCTCACCGCGTGACTAGCCGTCACACTCTGAGAATACCAAACCCACCCCAGATCGAGGAGCCCGAGGAGGTAGTATAATCCGGCTTTCGAGTGGGTTCAGCAGTGGCACACAAGTCACCATTCAGCCAACACATCATGGAGACCCCTAACCCGGGCAAAGTCAAGATTCCTTTGATAGAGCATTACTCAGGAATTACTGATCCTGCTGACCATCTAGCAGCATATAAAGCTCAAATGAGCGTGCAGACGTTTTGCGATGCGACGTGGTGCAGATATTTTCCGACCACCCTCAAAGGCTTGGCTCTCAATTGGTTCACAAGTCTGCCTACTGGCATCATCACCAGCTTCTCGGCTCTCGAAGCTCTCTTCTCTCAGCACTTCATTACAGCGAAATGCCACAAAAAGACCAGTGTGCACTTGATGTCGATTTTTCAGCAAAAAGGAGAAAGCCTAAGCTGTTACATCAAGCGATTTAATGAAGAATCCCTCAAGGTCTCCGACCTCCAAGATGGAGTTGCCGTTACGGCATTGATGAATGGCCTCCATCCTGGACGGTTCAAGTTCGAGCTCGCTATGAGAGAGACTCTCACCTTATCTGATGCAATGAGGCAAGCACAAAAGTTCATTCAAGCATCGGACATCTGCAAGTCAACGCAAGACGAAGGAAGTACCAAGAGGAAGAATGAGCTATCGAATTTTAAGGATGGCATGTCTGATAGGTTGAAGAGATATCAGCAGTCGGATGGAGGTCATGACACTCGTTATAACACCAATCGACGAGAAATATACCTCGACTTGAAGGAGAAGTCTGTGCTTCCCAAACCCACTCCCATTAAGACGTCGAATTTCAGGAGAGATAAGAAGTTATGGTGCGAGTACCATCGAGATTGTGGTCATACAACCAACGACTGTCGTGAATTAAAGAGATCCCTAGATAAGCTCGCTGATGAGGGGAAATTGAACAAATATCTGAAAAACCCATGGGACGAACATCGAACTGAGAAGAAGAGAGAACCTGAGTCGAAAAGCAACGAGACGGAAGGGTACATCTCTTGATCATCAAACAACTCAACGAGGCATATACAAGGGCTAATGGTACTTCGACCTTGCCGGTCAAAGAGGATATCAAAATCTGCCATGCTGAACTTTTGTTTTTTCTTGGATTTATAAAATGTCGTGACCTTACCGGTCGAAACGGCCTTGTAAATGACCAAGTTATGAAATGAATCATGACCTAGCAGGTCATTTGAGATCTAGTTAGTTGTTAATTTCTTTTAGACCTAACAGGTCACTCAACATTGACGCTACGTCGAATTAAACTTGACACACCTCCACTCCCCTAACCGGGGCTACGTCGAACAACTTCAGCAATATCATCCCTCCCTTACCGGGTCTATCTCGAACTCTTTAAAGAAACACACAATTTCTTTAACAGAGCTACCTCGAGCTTTCTCAAGGGACATCCCTCAATCAAAATACTATGAAATATTTTCTAAGTATTAAAGCCCTTCAATAAGGCACCTACTTCGAGCAAAGTGAGTACATGACTCATTCGCCCTCACCAGGCTCCTCGAAGTCTTAAAGCCCTTCAACAAGGCACCTACTTCGAGCAAAGTGAGTACATGACTCATTCGCCCTCACCAAGCTCCCTCGAAGTCTCAAAGCCCTTCAACAAGGCACCCACCTCGAGAAAAAGTGAGTATGACACACATTAGCCCTAACTAGGCTACCTCGAGCAAAAAAGCCCTTCCGATAAGGCACCTACTTCGAGCAAAGTGAGTACATGACTCATTCGCCCTCACTGGGCTCCCTCAAAGTTTCAAAGCCCTTCAACAAGGCACATACCTCAAATGAACCTGAGGCTCATTATCCCTAACCGAGCTAATTCGAGTAGAGGTCATTCGAGCAGCGACATACAAAAATTGTCACTCGATTCAAGGCATGCAACTACCTCGAACTAAATGAGGTAAGAACTTCGAGCAAATTGAGTATAGGACTCATTAGCCCTCACCAGGCAATCTCGAAGAAGGAAATCCGTGGAGAGGGTGTTCGAATTTTTCTAAGACACCCATAGTGAGGGTGTTTGAATTTTCTATACGCATCCAAGAGGAGGGTGTTCGAGTTTTTTGGTACACACCCAAAGAGGAGGGTGTTCGAATTTTTCTATGACACCTTAGATGAGGGTGTTCGAGTTTCTCTAAACACCCATAGTGAGGGTGTTCGAATTTTCTATACGCATCCAAGAGGAGGGTGTTCGAGTTTTTTGGTACACACCCAAAAAGGAGGGTGTTCGAATTTTTCTATGACACCTTAGATGAGGGTGTTCGAGTTTCTCTAAAGCACCCATAGTGAGGGTGTTCGAATTTTCTATACGCATCCAAGATGAGGGTGTTCGAGTTTTTTGGTACACATCCAAAGAGGAGGGTGTTCGAATTTTTCTATGAAACCTAAGATGAGGGTGTTCGAGTTTCTCTAAAGTACCCATAGTGAGGGTGTTCGAGTTTTTTCAAACACCCAAAGAAGAGGGTGTCGAATTTTTCAATGATACTGAAGATGAGGGTGTTCGAAGTTTTCCAAGGCACCCAAGATGAGGGTGTTAGAATTTTCGAAGACACCCAAGAGGAGTATGGTCGAATTTTCATCAAAACCCTTAACCAGGGTACGTCGAAATTATCTACTTAACCATGAGCAAGGCTATGTCGAAAATCACAAGCAAGTGCCTTCCGCTCCACATCGAAGTTTCATCAAGATCCTAAACTCCGACTTAGAGCGTGGGGCTAATGATGAGACCCAATTTTGATACGGTCCCTTGGTATCGATCGAAGTTTGAAGTCACTCGAAAGAGCCTTTAAGGGTGTGTCAAAGTGATGAAGTATATGAACCAAGTCATTCGAAAACACATATAGGCAAGCATAGTTACTTCGAGTGAGGCCAACGAGCTAGGTCATTCGAAGTCAACAATTTGGTCAAGATTGGAGGCCACTCGAAATCAAGCACCCAAAGCCGTTTGAACACCCATTCGAAGATAAACTACGCATTCGAAGATAAACTACGCATTCGAACACCAATTCGAGCATGTGCAACACCATCCACTTGATCGAGCCAATTTGATGAGTGCCTTGAGCTTTTAAGTTCAAACTAAATGCATTTCGCGCACCTCGAAGAACACTCATGTACCTCGAGTTGTGAAGCTTGCGTGAGAGTGAGCATGGTCGAAGAACACCCATTCGAAGAGAACCCCTTCGAAGATGACCTACCCGTTCGAGCATCATCACCATCGTCACGATATGATCATCCCTTGTGATTAACCCACATGATCACCATATGAGCAGTCGAGTGACTCGAATGCCGGACTAGACTCGAACTACCCAGCTCGAGAATAACAATGTCTCAAATGCCCTGCTTGCCCACATGATCATTAAGTTAATTTCAAGTTGCTGTTCATTCGAGCGCGGGGCTTGCTAGTCATTCGAATCAAGTCACACCATATGATCATCATCACTCGAACAAAGAAGGCTACTCGAACTACATTACAATTGGATTAATGAGTCTCCTCGACTCTAGCACTACACTCGAGCTACTCTTCTCGAAATCTCGACCCACTACATACTATTCTACCTTGGATTGCTCTAACGAGTAGCTTGTGGGGGAGGTGAGTCAGCCTTATTTGGCTGCCATCATATGAGACACGATAGTCACCTCTGTTTGCTAGCAGGGGTACTTCGAGCTGCTAGCATGGATGCATAAATCACATAGCAGCTGGGCGTATAAATCATCATTGTTATCACCTTAAAAATATGATCAAGCCATGCGATCATCATCGATTTATCAAAACCTCAAGCAACCCCTTCCTCTCATGATCGAGCTACATAAGCTTCACTTGATCAATTAACTTCAAGCCACATGATCATCATTCCATGATCAAGTCGACTTCGAACATATCTCATCATCACTGCTCGATTGTGCCGCATGATCATCATAGGAAAGGCGATCGAAGAAACACCCAGTCGAAGAAGATTGTGCACCTCGACTTTGGGCATGAGAATGGATTGGTTACTCTTCCTGGCAGTCGTTCTAAGAGGGAGTTGGTCGAAGTTTCATGTCAATCTAAGAAAGTGTCATTCGAGTTTCATGATAGCCACTCGAAGTCAAACGGTCTGGTCAAAGCAGCCAATCGAATTTTAAGATATTGAGCTATGTCGAGTTCACATAAAACGTGTATTCTGCTCCACCATTGTTCTTTGTTGTTTCTCGAGCTACTGTGCACGAGAAGCAAATTTGTTGTATGCCTCGAACTACTCTATTGTGCTTGAGTTCAAGATAATGTGTTGGATAAGCATGGGGACAAAATACAAGGGTACTTCGAGTTTCTATCATGGATGCATGGGGATAAATCATAAATTAGCTAAACTCATCATCATCATCACCAATCGATCGAGCCACATGATCATCACCTTGATCAAAGCCGAGTTCGACCTCCATCATCATTCAATGATCGAAGTTCTTTATGGAGTGCCATATGATCGACATCACCATGTGATTTTGACAAAACAACCATATGATCACACCCGATCGAGTTTTATCATCCTGGTCGTGATCAAATAAACCTCGAGCTTATGATAAAAATGGGGCTCGAACTGCCTGCAGCTCCTTGCTTGAAATGCCCGCGGCTCCTCGCTCGAACTACCTGAAGCTCCTCGAGCTTCTACTCCTGCTCCTCGACCATATGATCGTCATCATCGAGATCAAGTCGCAACATTATCAAACCCACTTCGAAGCTGTTTCATGAAATAGAAAACGAGCTTCATTCACATCATCATCATCGAGATCAAGCCAC
The DNA here is from genome assembly GCA_947645195.1 of Patellifolia procumbens. Lineage (NCBI taxonomy): Eukaryota > Viridiplantae > Streptophyta > Magnoliopsida > Caryophyllales > Amaranthaceae > Patellifolia > Patellifolia procumbens. The sequence goes on along the minus strand of CANSGD010001243.1, from coordinate 530,574 downwards.
AAGATCAAGCCCATATGATCATCATTTCTTGATCAAACCGATTTCGATCTGTTGGAGTTAAGGCTTGCAAAGCCTATTTGTATTTTTCCCAAACATCCCACATCACCTATGGAAGGGAGCTTGCCTTTGTTTATTAACTCCCTTCCTCTTCATGTTTATTGAGTTGAGTACTTGGTTGGCTTTTGTAGTTGGAGGTCAAGCTTGGGCTTGGGCTTGCTATCACACACACACACGCGAGCGCGCGTGCCGCCCACCCGGATCCGGCCGGGCTCGGGCTCGGGCTGGGCCTGGGATCTGGGTTCTGGGAAGAGCTGAGCTGGAGCTTATCTTTTTGGACCCGAGCCAAACTATGTGTAACAGTAACATGTAACACTGAAACGTTTTTAAACGTTACAGTGTAAATGACCTTTATTGTCGCCCTTGATTTCCTCCCTCTGATTATTCATTCCTTATTTGGCCTGATTCTTTTGCTATAAAATCAGTCCACTGCTACCTCAGTTTTGGATCCGAAAAATCACTTCTCTTCTCTACTTCTTTTCTCTCTTCTAAACACTGGGTACGTGCATCTGTCTCCAAGACTTTTTTTTGTTAGTGGTGACTTAGAAAGGTCGCTGTGTTAACCTTGGGGAGCTTTCCGGCCAGTTGCGATTACCACCATAGTGGGCCGTAATTGCTTTCAAGTCAGTGGTCTTCTACCGCGACACAGCCTTGAATTTATTCTTTGTTCAGTCATTGTAAACAGTCAGTTTCTAACAATTTGAAAGCAATTAACTTATTTGCAATGGCTGACTTTTCAAGCAAATCCGTGTCTCATTTGTCCAAACTCGAATCTCTTGACGGAAACAACTATAAACGTTGGTCTTCCAAACTGCTGATGTTCTTTGAGCAATTGGACATTGACTACGTCCTTTTCAAGGACTGTCCCACTGTGCTTACTGCTACTGGTGATGTAACAACCCGTCAAATATTGACTTAAATAAGTAAATAAATAGATAAATAAAAAAAAGCAAGTCAGTGGTAGCGGAAATACCACCGAGACGGAAATGCTACTCTAAGGATAAAACAACTATTTATGAATATGTCAAAATCATAATGTAGATATAAGCTCCGAAAATGTATTAAGGGATGAGGTCCCATACCCTCATCTCTACTATCTCAAAATTAAACGAAACTCCAAAACACAGTACCTATAATAAGTATCCATTATCCCAAATAACCTTATTAAACATCAAAAGACAACTCTACTACTGCCTAAGACCCATAAGACCAGAGGTCCTAATGTCTAACTAATAATGCTCGTCCACTATGATAAGCACTACACTGAAGCTCACAAGGCTGGATCTCACGACCCCGGTCCAAACGGTAACAACTCTAAACTTCAGCATCTGCAAAATATTCAACAAATATCCACAATCAGTGGGGAGTAACTAACAGCTCTCCCAGCCCAATATAGGATTAAAACAGTACTCTCAGGTAAGGTTAGAATAAATATTACACTTATAACTACATAAAAACCAAATAACAGTAAGGACAATAACAAAGCAAAATACCACTGGCAACATGCTTGCTAAATAATTAATTCAGGTAACTGCACAACAACTAAATAAAACAGACATAAACCAGATAACAGAACAATAAAACTTCGAGTAGTTACAACGTCAAATTAATATCGAGAGAGCGAACGCTAGTGACCCGCAGCCCACTTCCTCAGGAAAAGTCAGATCAAATCTCCAGAACGGCCTATGGGTTACGTTCCCTACCGTCTGTGTCTAAGAATGGCCAAACTCCCGATGCGGGACAATACACGCAGTACCTCCCGACCTCTCGGACGACAACAAGTCCTAGGTATCTCCAATGTAGGGTAACACCCAACGTGATGTCCCCTATCCTCTCGGAGTGCATGTTCGTTACCTTTGGGACACCGTCCCTTAGGCTACTCAACTCAATTAAAACCAAACATCAAAAGTACTAAACAATACAATATTCTTCAAATCAACAAAGGCGTTATCTGAGTTCGGGTACGAAGTTAATTATGATCGAGTCACAATACCCTCCGTACATAACTCTTGGCGAAGTAATGCGAAGGACAGTGTTATCCTCCCCCGAGCATTACGGCGTCGACAACTCAATAATTAAATAATAAACCGGCATCATAATACCGATAAGCGTAAACTCGTGGGACAATAACTCGAATGTCAAGCCTACTTAAACATTAACATGTATTTATATAAAAAAAATATAATAATAATAATAATAATAATTGACAGTAAAGACTTGCAAAAGAAGGAAATGCCATTAAAGGTCTTAAAATTCTAGAAATGCCACTAAAGGTGACGCTAATGTACTCCAAAAATAAAATAATACTTAAACATGAGTTTATACGGAGTAGTATGGTGTAAATCAAATTAAATAATCAAAAGCATAACTTACTAATGGAAGGACTATACAATAGAGATTACCCACTACCTTAAGCAAATGAAATGAAGCAAAGCCAATCATAGCAAATACCACTTGAAGTACAAAGTGTTAGTAAAGTAGACAATTACTATAGTTACAGCACCTAACTAGCAAGTGAAACTACTCATGCATAACCATTAAACTTGTACGCAGCATAAACTTACCCACAACACCACCCAAATACCAACCAAAGCATAAGCAAATTGTAGCCTAAAACTCATCAACTCAGCGCATATGGCAGCCCCTAATACATCTATAAATCAGTCCAAAACAGCACCTAGAATGGCACCACAAGTGATCCGAAATAGTCCCGCAAGAAGCCACCCAAACAGAACGTAAAGACAGCAGTAGACTACGACTCAAACCCGATGACCGATACACCTCATGACTGTCTTAAAATAGCCTAAAAGCAGTAGCAAGGAAGGCCCTCAACAATGCCCAACATTGGCAACAAGATTGAGCAAACACAATCGTAAGACGAGGACAAAATACGGGGGAGCAAACAACCTTACGTTAGCAGCAAAACAACCATAATATCTGTACTAAAACAACCCCAACAAGCTGGACATATACACAAGACAACAATAGAACCACCCAAGCTCGCAACGCCATACATACAACACCCAAATCGACTAAACTCAAGCCAAACAACATAATCACCATAAGTAACTTACATAGGGTAAAGATAATGACGCCATAAGCATGATACTACACATATATTTAAATTAACGGTTCTAAGACTACGGAATTTATCCTAAAACCTAAGCGAACCGTTAGTTCCTCGATCGTCTCGGGGAGTGCAAGAAGCCGGGTAGAACGAACTACATATTGCGCGGAACCTCGCCGTCGTCGACGCCTACAATCACGTCCAATACCCCTTGAAATCCACTCCCAAAATATGAAGAAAATACTTGAAACAACCACCAAAAATCTGAACTTGCTTGAGGCCAAATAGAATAGCTTTCTCTTTTTTTTTAGATGATGCGTGATGTTTAGAGGAGGTAATAAGGTGCAGCAAAATTTCAGTCCAAAAATGGCAGCAATAAGGGGGTTTAGAAGAGGATATTAAGGAGGTGAATTATGGCATTTGATGGAGTGATTAATGGGAAAGATCTCCCTAGCTTCTCACGTTACAAAACAGTCGCATGGGTTGATTTTTTTAACTCTCTAACTTCACTTGACAGCACACCTAAAAACCGGACACAAGGCTTAAGAGGCTTAAACAACGTTCGCGCACAACCTGGTCCGTAACATTATTATTGCTTGAAAAGAAATAAAATTATACATTTCCTAAATTTATAAAATAAAATTAGTAACTATCTTATAAAATAAATACACTCGTTATAAATATATACATTTTCCAAATCAATCAAATTAACATACCACATTATACACCTTCATATTTAAATAGATGCTTAAGCTATTTAAATTAGATTTTCAAGTATAAATTTATTTACGGAAAAAAAGTATATATATAAATATCAACGTATAATTTAACTAAGTTAATGCACGAAATTTCTAGTGAAATTACGGGGTGTTACAATCACTCCCCCTTAAAAGAGTTTCGTCCTCGAAACTTAAAAATAAATAGAAAATCAAAAGAAAATACTCTTGATAAAGAATAATATGATAAACATAAATTAATAGATTTTTAGCTAATTAAGTAAATAACTCTGTAGGACAAAATTCGATAACTCGATGAATATATATCTTATTTTTGGAATATAAAGAACTATGTAGTAAAGTAGCATAATGTCAGCGAGATTTATAAAATATGAAAGAAACGAAGATAAAGATTGCAAAATATCCGAGGTAAAATAAAGTAAAATAAAATAATTGTACAAAAACTATAAATAATTTTACAAATGGAATAGAAATACACTAATAAAAGATTAACCCGCATCCATCATAATATTTTAGAAAGGGAAAAAAGAAAAAAAAGTAGAGAAACCAACATTCGAAATTCGACAACCAAATCAATTCAGATCGAGATAACCACACAGGCATATACTCTACTTAAAGTGATAAGAACTTTAGTGATAAGTAGTTGGCGGTTTTATATATATAAAAAATGTCACTTACGAGCTCAACCATCGATATATGGTAAAGAGCGTCCTCTTAAACATATATGCAATTTAAAGTTCACTTTGGAAATAGATAACTTTAAAACAAATTTCACAACAAAATGAGACTTGTATAGATAGGCGATCAAAAGCATACTCTTTTTTTTTAGTCGACACAAATCTGCGTGGAACCACCCATTACAACTTGATATCAACATAAATAGGTTTAAGATTTAAGTTGAGTTTATAAATTTCCTTTTTAAAGAAAATAACCCAAATAGTCAAAATCAGATAATTAAAATAAAAAGTAACAAAAATACAACAAACCTTAATATAAAATTAAAAAGCACTTAAGGCTTAGACAAGAGACAACAAAATGTAGATGTAACACAATGAGTTGGAAAATAAAATTTATAATGGAAGTAAATCAGCAAGTAGAATAAAAAGTTGTCGAAAGATTACCTGTATAACAAAATAGTTTGTATCAACATTTCAATCCATAACACCAAAACAACTTATTAGGCTGCTTTTATTTTCGAAAACTTTGAAACCTTATTACCATAATTAAAGCTAAAATAGGATTAACAAGCAAAAAAGATATTAAAAAGATAAATATATATTTATACATAGATGGTAAAAGATGGTAAAATAGTAGTTTGTAGAATCTTTTGAAAGACAATTCCACAACCTTTTTCTTTTCCCTAACCATAGTAAAATGTTTGAAATTAGATATTTTTCAAAAGAGTGTTTCAAAATAGTGAAAGTTAGAAAATAACTCTAATATAGGTATGAAAAATATTAAAATCAGAGGTAAAATTTTGAATATAAACTCAAAGCAGAAAGTTTTGTAAATAACAAATAAATAAGTAATACTCATATAAAAATAATGCTTAATTGGAAAAGATATGATAATATATACACACCACAACATATACTAACAAACAACAAACAAATAAAACAAACACAATTCAACACACTCGACTGTATTAAAATAAAATAAAATAAAATTTTATTTTTAAATTGAAAAATATGAAACAAGTTAAACGCGTAATACGACCTAGAATTAGAGGCTCTAAATCACCTCGCTTTCGCTGCGCACTCTGATAAACTTCATGCATGGATCCCTGCAAACAAGATTAACAAACTTGGTAGATTAGTTTCCACCAATAATACACGTAACTACGCATATAATATATGCTCCATAAGCATGAGAGCACTCCATAAAATAATTCCCATGGCTATCTTCCTACCCATGTAACTCTCATTAAGCAAATTACTTAAAGCCTAAGACACTAGTATTCCTAGTTACAAAACTACACATTTCTCGTGGAATATGTAGCAACTCAAAGAGAATTTTTGGAACGTTTGGCTCTGATACAACTGGAACATCCCGTCAAATATTGACTTAAATAAGTAAATAAATAGATAAATAAAAAAAATCAAGTCAGTGGTAGCGAAAATACCACCGAGACGGAAATGCTACTCTAAGGATAAAACAACTATTTATGAATATGTCAAAATCATAATGTAGATATAAGCTCCGAAAATGTATTAAGGGATGAGGTCCCATACCCTCATCTCTACTATCTCAAAATTAAACGAAACTCCAAAACACAGTACCTATAATAAGTATCCATTATCCCAAATAACCTTATTAAACATCAAAAGACAACTCTACTACTGCCTAAGACCCATAAGACCAGAGGTCCTAATGTCTAACTAATAATGCTCGTCCACTATGATAAGCACTACACTGAAGCTCACAAGGCTGGATCTCACGACCCCGGTCCAAACGGTAACAACTCTAAACTTCAGCATCTGCAAAATATTTAACAAATATCCACAATCAGTGGGGAGTAACTAACAGCTCTCCCAGCCCAATATAGGATTAAAACAGTACTCTCAGGTAAGGTTAGAATAAATATTACACTTATAACTACATAAAAACCAAATAACAATAAGGACAATAACAAAGCAAAATACCACTGGCAACATGCTTGCTAAATAATTAATTCAGGTAACTGCACAACAACTAAATAAAACAGACATAAACCAGATAACAGAACAATAAAACTTCGAGTAGTTACAACGTCAAATTAATATCGAGAGAGCGAACGCTAGTGACCCGCAGCCCACTTCCTCAGGAAAAGTCAGATCAAATCTCCAGAACGGCCTATGGGTTACGTTCCCTACCGTCTGTGTCTAAGAATGGCCAAACTCCCGATGCGGGACAATACACGCAGTACCTCCCGACCTCTCGGACGACAACAAGTCCTAGGTATCTCCAATGTAGGGTAACACCCAACGTGATGTCCCCTATCCTCTCGGAGTGCATGTTCGTTACCTTTGGGACACCGTCCCTTAGGCTACTCAACTCAATTAAAACCAAACATCAAAAGTACTAAACAATACAATATTCTTCAAATCAACAAAGGCGTTATCTGAGTTCGGGTACGAAGTTAATTATGATCGAGTCACAATACCCTCCGTACATAACTCTTGGCGAAGTAATGCTAAGGACAGTGTTATCCTCCCCCGAGCATTACGGCGTCGACAACTCAATAATTAAATAATAAACCGGCATCATAATACCGATAAGCGTAAACTCGTGGGACAATAACTCGAATGTCAAGCCTACTTAAACATTAACATGTATTTATATAAAAAAAATATAATAATAATAATAATAATAATTGACAGTAAAGACTTGCAAAAGAAGGAAATGCCATTAAAGGTCTTAAAATTCTAGAAATGCCACTAAAGGTGACGCTAATGTACTCCAAAAATAAAATAATACTTAAACATGAGTTTATACGGAGTAGTATGGTGTAAATCAAATTAAATAATCAAAAGCATAACTTACTAATGGAAGGACTATACAATAAAGATTACCCACTACCTTAAACAAATGAAATGAAGCAAAGCCAATCATAGCAAATACCACTTGAAGTACAAAGTGTTAGTAAAGTAGACAATTACTATAGTTACAGCACCTAACTAGCAAGTGAAACTACTCATGCATAACCATTAAACTTGTACGCAGCATAAACTTACCCACAACACCACCCAAATACCAACCAAAGCATAAGCAAATTGTAGCCTAAAACTCATCAACTCAGCGCATATGGCAGCCCCTAAGACATCTATAAATCAGTCCAAAACAGCACCTAGAATTGCACCACAAGTGATCCGAAATAGTCCCGCAAGAAGCCACCCAAACATAACGTAAAGACAGCAGTAGGCTACGACTCAAACCCGATGACCGATACACCTCATGACTGTCTTAAAATAGCCTAAAAGCAGTAGCAAGGAAGGCCCTCAACAATGCCCAACAATGGCAACAAGACTGAGCAAACACAATCGTAAGACGAGGACAAAATACGGGGGAGCAAACAACCTTACGTTAGCAGCAAAACAACCATAATATCTGTACTAAAACAACCCCAACAAGCTGGACATATACACAAGGCAACAATAGAACCACCCAAGCTCGCAACGCCATACATACAACACCCAAATCGACTAAACTCAAGCCAAACAACAAAATCACCATAAGTAACTTACATAGGGTAAAGATAATGACGCCATAAGCATGATACTACACAAATATTTAAACTAACGGTACTAAGACTACGGATTTTATCCTAAAAGCTAAGCGAACCGTTAGTTACCTCGATCGTCTCGGGGAGTGCAAGAAGCCGGGTAGAACGAACTACATATTGCGTGGAACCTTGCCGTTGTCGACGCCTACAATCACGTCCAAAACCCCTTGAAATCCACTCCCAAAATATGAAGAAAATACTTGAAACAACCACCAAAAATCTGAACTTGCTTGAGGCCAAAGAGAATAGCTTTCTCTCTTTTTTTTAAGATGATGCGTGATGTTTAGAGGAGGTAATAAGGTGCAGCAAAATTTCAGTCCAAAAATGGCAGCAATAAGAGGGTTTAGAAGAGGATATTAAGGAGGTGAATTATGGCATTTGATGGAGTGATTAATGGGAAAGATCTCCCTAGCTTCTCACGTTACAAAACAGTAGCATGGGTTGATTTTTTTAACTCTCTAACTTCACTTGACAGCACACCTAAAAACCGGACACAAGGCTTAAGAGGCTTAAACAACGTTCGCGCACAACCCGGTCCGTAACATTATTATTGCTTGAAAAGAAATAAAATTATACATTTCCTAAATTTATAAAATAAAATTAGTAACTATCTTATAAAACAAATATACTCGTTATGAACATATACATTTTCCAAATCAATCAAATTAACATACCACATTATACACCTTCATATTTAAATATATGCTTAAGCTATTTAAATTAGATTTTCAAGTATAAATTTATTTACGGAAAAAAAGTATATATATAAATATCAACGTATAATTTAACTAAGTTAATGCACGAAATTTCTAGTGAAATTACGGGGTGTTACAGGTGACTCATCCTCTTCTCCTTCTGCTACTGAAATTAAGAAGAAAGAGGACGAAATTGAAAAATATGTAAAAGATAATAAAATTGTCCGTTTCCACCTCCTTAATCTGATGATCAATAATATGTATGATTTGTTTATGGTTCATAAGAGTTCAAAACTGATTTGGGAGGCCCTTGAGAAAAAATATGGGGCTGATGATGCTGGAAAACAGAAATATGTTATTGGCAAGTGGCTGGCTTTCCGTATGGTTGATGATAAGCCAGTCATGGATCAAGTTCATGAGTTCGAAAATCTCTGTGCTGATGTTCTTAATGAGGACATAAAAATATGTGAAGTATTTCAAGCTAATGTTTTACTATACGGGGAGTATTAAATTAAAAATTAAAAAATTTAGTGATGATTTTTGGAATCCACCTTCTCTTTGGTCTCTTCCCTACTAAATCCAGGCAAGACTGATTACATTCAAATAATCGGACTTGTAACTCGAATCAGACTTGACCCGACTAAGATTTTATCCGAATCAAGCATTTGAACTTGACTGGTTTCGAAATGAACCAACCCAAATCATTCGGAGATTTTATTAGAAAAATTTGTTAATAAATATCACGTTTATCAGACTTTTTTGAAATACTAAATACCTAAGTTCTTTGGTTTTTGATATAGATGCCAACTTTTTGACGTTTCTTTCGAATACTACCAGATGACAGAATATGTTAAAAAAATTAAGAGCCTTAGTTAGTGGGTCTCATGTTTCATTTTTCTTCTAGTTAACCTACGTGAGATTCACTTTTGACCCTCCAGGTGTTTTACTCAACTACCTTTTCCTTCTTCTCCTTCCTCCCTATTAATACCTAGGTTTTTGAGGTGGTCGCGGCTTGCGGGTGTTAGGGTGGCATGGTGGTGGTTACATCATTGGGCGATAGTGGTGGTGTCTGGGATGGTTGTTGCGAGTGGTAGAGGTTGGTGGTTGTTTGGGTGGTGGGTAACCAAATTTAAAAAGAAAGGTGGAAAAAGGGCAAAATTGTAAATTCACATCTCAATAATAAGATTCCGTCAAATTGTAATGATTTCATAAAAATGGGCCAACCTTGGTATTATTCAACTCCCACCTTCGAATACCACTCCCCTTAGGTACTTGAAAATGGTGGGAATTTAGGATATAATATCCCCTTCCCCAACCCACACATACTTCACATTCCTTGTTACCGAATATGGTATTTGTAGATAACAATGTAAACTTGTTTTCCATACCTGAAAGGTAAAAGAAAAGGAAAGCCTTTGAGTAATAAAGGGTGAAGGGGTAATGTTGACAATACAATAAACTACGATTTTTGTAGAGAAATATGATCAATTACTTGTGTTGGAGTTAAGGCTTGCAAAGCCTATTTGTGTTTTTCCCAAACATCCCACATCACCTATGGAAGGGAGCTTGCCTTTGTTTATTAACTCCCTTCCTCTTCATGTTTATTGAGTTGAGTACTTGATTGGCATTTGTGGTTGGAGATCAAGCTTGGGCTTGGGCTTGCTATCACAGACACGCGCGCGCGCGCCACCCGCCCGGACCGGACCGAGCCGGGCTCGGGCTGGGCCTGGGTTCTGGGTTCTGGGAAGAGCTGAGCTGGAGCTTATCTTTTTGGACCCGAGCCCAACTGTGTGTAACGGTAACATGTAACACTGAAACGTTTTTAAACGTTACAGTGTTAATGGCCTTTATTGTCGCCCTTGATTTCCTCCCCCTGATTATTACCTTCCTTATTTGGCCTGATTCTTTTGCTAGAAAATCAGTCCACTGCTACCTCAGTTTTGCATCCGAAAATCTCTTCTCTTCTCTTCTTCTTTCTCTCTTCTAAACACTAGGTACGTGCTATACAATCTCCAAAGCTTTTCCCTGTTAGTGGTGACTTAGACAGGCTGTTGTGTTAACCTTGGGGAGCTTTTCGGCCAGTTGCGATTACCACCATAGTCGGGCAGTAATTGCTTTCAAGTCAGTGGTCTTCTACCGCGACACAGCCTTGAATTTATTCTTTGTTCAGTCATTTTAAACAGTCAGTTTCTAACAATTTGAAAGCAATTATCTTATTTGCAATGGCTGACTTTTCAAACAAATCCGTGTCTCATTTGTCCAAACTCGAATCTCTTGACGGAAACAACTATAAACGTTGGTCTTCCAAACTGCTGATGTTCTTTGAGCAATTGGACATTGACTACGTCCTTTTTAAGGACTGTCCCACTGCGCTTACTGCTACAAGTGACTCATCCTCTTCTCCTTCTGCTACTGAAATTAAGAAGAAAGAGGACAAAATTGAAAAATATGTAAAAGATAATAAAACTGTCCGTTTCCACCTCCTTAATCTAATGATCAATAATCTGTATGATTTGTTTATGGTTCATAAGAGTTCAAAACTGATTTGGGAGGCCCTTGAGAAAAAATATGGGGCTGATGATGCTGGAAAACAGAAATATATTGTTGGCAAGTGGCTGGCTTTCCGTATGGTTGATGATAAGCCAGTCATGGATCAAGTTCATGAGTTCGAAAATCTCTGTGCTGATGTTCTTAATGAGGACATGAAAATATGTGAAGTATTTCAAGCTAATGTTTTACTAGAAAAATTTCCCCCTTCTTGGAGAGATTAGAAATAATCTGAAACACAGAAAAGAATTCCTGTATCTTCAGGAATTAATTAGTCATATGAGGATTGAAGAGGCAAATCGCCTTAAGGACAATCTAGATTCAGTTTCTGTTAATACCACTAAAGCTAACCTGGTGGAATCTGCTGCTCCATCAGGCTCTGATAAGTTTAAGGGTAAAGGGAAAAGGGCAATAACAAGGGAAAGAAGCAAGGAAAATTTAACAAACCGGATAGCAAGATTCAGAAGAAGTCTGTCCTCTGTCATGTCTGTGGCAAGCCAGATCGTAAGGCTTACCAATGCCCTCAACGCTAAGGTTCTGTGCAAAAACAAGGACCTCAGGCCAACCTTGCTGAATCCAACGACATTGTCGCTGCTGTGGTTGTTGAAGCAAATCTGATCGAGAACAGTACTGATTGGATTCTGGACACTGGGGCTTCAAGACATTTCTGTGCAAACAAGGAGCTGCTCCATGATTTTCAGGATGCTTCTGAAGGCGAGTGTGTCTACATGGGCAATGCTGCAACTGCTGGAGTACTTGGACGAGGAAAGGTCACTCTTAAACTTACCTCTGGAAAAACCCTCTCCCTTTCAAATGTGTTGTATGTTCCTACTATGCGTCGCAACTTAGTGTCTGGTGCCTCGTTAAACAAAGCTGGTTTGAAAATTGTTTTTGAGGCTGACAAAGTTGTAATGACTCGTGGTGGGGAATTTGTTGGGAAGGGGTATTTAAGTGGAGGTTTATTTATTCTGAATGTTGCTTCTTCTATTTCTGCTGATTTTAATAAAACTGTTTCTGGTTCTACTTATATTGCTAAGTCTTTAAATTTGTGGCATGGTAGATTAGGGCATGTGAATGTTGCTTCCATTAAGAGACTAAGGACCTTAGCTTTTAATTCCTAATCTGTCGACCACTGAGTTTTCTAAGTGTCCAGTTTGTGTTAAATTCACTAAGAAACCTTGCAAAACTGTGACTCAAAGGACCACACAACTTCTAGAGTTGATTCATATGGACTTAGCTGATTTCCAGAACACTAGAAGTAGAGGAGGAAAATTCTGGTATATTTCCTTTGTTGATGATTATTCGAGGTACACTAAGATATACCTTCTCAAAGCCAAAAGTGAGGCAGGGAAAGCTTTCATTAAATATAAGGCCGAAGTAGAAAACCAACTTGATAGGAAAATCAAGAGGGTTAGATCTGACAAAGGTAGAGAGTATGAAAACTTCTCTTTGAATGACCATTGTGAGAAATTGAGTATTATTCATGAACTTAGTGCACCTTATATACCTAAACAGAATGGTATAGCTGAACGGAAAAAGAGGTCTTTGAAAAACATGATGAATGCTATGCTTGTAAGTTCTGGGTTGCCTGATGAAATGTGGGGGGAAGCAGTCCTTTCAGCCTGTCATGTTCTTAACAGAATACCTCACAAAAGGTTAGATAAGACTCTCTATGAATTGTGGAAGGGGTTTACTCCAAACTTGAGCTTCTTGAGAGTGTGGGGGTGTCTAGCTAAAGTTGGGCTACCTGACTATAAAAGGTCAAACATTGGACCCAAGACCTTTGATGCAGTATTTATTGGTTATGCTCATGCTGCCTATAGGTTCATGACTTTGAGTGATAGGTCTATTTGTGAGTACAGAGACGCTGAGTTCTTTGAACATGTTTTTCCCTTGAAAAAGGGTGATGTTGCTTCCATGCCTTCATGTTCTTCTCCTACGGTTGTTTTACCTACTTGTTCTACGCACGACGTTCCCTTACCTACTAGTGATGTTACTGCTGATTTGACTTTAAGTAATACTTCAGTTGATTTGCATGTTAGTGGTTCTGGTGCTGTAGATGAACCTAGGAGAAGTAAAAGACCTAGAGTAGCAAAAGACTTTGGTTCTGATTTTGTCACTGCTTTTCTGTCTGAGAGCTCTTGCATTAACTTGTTGAGTGATGAATTGGTCTATGCTTTCATGATAGAAGAGGACCCTAAGACTTTTGAGGAAGCAATGAGATTTGTGGATGCTAGCTTTTGGAAAGAGGCTATTAAGAGCGAGTTAGATTCCATAGTGTCTAACTTCACTTGGGAGTTAACTGACTTACCTAAGGGATCAAAGACCATAGATAGCAAATGGATCTTTAAAAAGAAGTTGAGACCTGATGGGACTATTGAGAGGTTTAAAGCCAGACTTGTGATTAGGGGCTTCACTCAAAGGAAAGGACTAGATTACTTTGACACTTATTCTCCTGTGACTAAGATAGCCACCATTAGGACCCTGTTAGCTCTTGCTGCTATTCATGACTTAGTCATACATCAGATGGATGTTAAGACTGCTTTCTTGAATGGTGACTTAGAGGAGGAGATTTATATGTCTCAACCTGAGGGTTTCGTGGTGCAAGGTCAAGAAGATAAAGTGTGTAAGTTGAGGAAGTCCTTATATGGTCTCAAACAAGCACCAAAACAGTGGTATGACAAATTTGACAGTACTATTGTGTCAAATGGCTTCATTGTCAACAACTCTGACTCTTGCGTTTACTCAAAGCTAATAGGATCAGATTGTGTAATCATATGTCTTTATGTGGATGACATGTTGATCTTTGGTAACAATTTAAAAGTGGTCAATGATACTAAACTTTTCTTGGCATCGAAGTTTGAGATGAAGGATTTGGGAGAAGCTGATGTGATTTTAGGAGTAAGACTTAAGAAAACCTCCGGTCGCATCTCCCTTAGTCAGTCTCATTATGTGGAAAAGGTGCTTAAAAAGTTTAACTCCTTTGATGTTGCTCCAGTGAGTACACCCTATGACCCTAGTATTCATTTGGCTATCACACGCCGCCCGTCCGGACCGGGCCGGGCTCAAGCTGGGCCTGGGATCTGGGTTCTGGTTCTGGGAAGAGCTGAGCTAGAGCTTATCTTTTTGGACCCGAGCCCAACTGTGTGTAACAGTAACATGTAACACTGAAACGTTTTTAAACGTTACAGTGTTAATGGCCTTTATTGTCGTCCTTGATTTCCTCCCTCTGATTATTACCTTCCTTATTTGGCCTGATTCTTTTGCTATAAAATCAGTCCACTGCAACCTCAGTTTTGGATCCGAAAAATCACTTCTCTTCTCTACTTCTTTTCTCTCTTCTAAACACTTGGTACGTGCATCTGTCTCCAAGACTTTTCTTTGTTAGTGGTGACTTAGAAAGGTCGTTGTGTTAACCTTGGGGAGCTATCCGGCCAGTTGCGATTACCACCATAGTCGGGCCGTAATTGCTTTCAAGTCAGTGGTCTTCTACAGCGACACAGCCTTGAATTTATTCTTTGTTCAGTCATTGTAAACAGTCAGTTTCTAACACGATCATACATCATCATCATGGCTGGGCATATACATCGAGCATAGCGGGGTAGTGCTTCTTATGCTTTCTCGAGCACCATCATAATCATCATCACGTAATCAAACCCTATGATCACACCCGATTTAGTTTCATGATCATATTAGCATGATGGAATTAACCTCGAGCTGCTACCATACGCATATAAATAAAAATGCTTCATACAACTTGGCGGGGAAATGCCATGCAAAATTGAGGGTGGTCGAGTTTCCTTATTGACACCTAATTAGAGGATAATCGAAGTTTTTGTATACAACCAAAATTGAGGGTGGTCGAACGGACAACCATTTTTATTCAGGGCGGTCGAAGTTTCATTCGTCACCTAGGATTAAGGCTCCGTTTGTTTTGGTGG
Source organism: Patellifolia procumbens (assembly GCA_947645195.1). Lineage (NCBI taxonomy): Eukaryota > Viridiplantae > Streptophyta > Magnoliopsida > Caryophyllales > Amaranthaceae > Patellifolia > Patellifolia procumbens. Next base: position 515,269 of record CANSGD010001243.1, on the reverse strand, counting down.
AAAACCATTTTCTTGGAAAATGGATTTCCTCCTCCTTCCATTTTCCGTTGTTTGTTTTGGTAAGGACGGGAAAATAATTTTCTTAAAGGTGGGAAAATGCTCTTAGAGGAGGAAAACCAATTTACTTTTATAAAGAAGGTATGCCATATTTTCCTCTTTCACTCCTTACTTCTCTATATTCTCTCCTCCCTTCTTTCCTTCTCTTTGACTCCATTTACCTTTTCTCCCTAAGTTTTCCTCTAACCAAACAAACAAAGGAAAACTTTCTCCAAAATCATATTTTCCATTAAATATTGTTTTCCTTGAAAAGTGATTTTCCATAAAAATTATTTTCCGTTAAAACAAACAGAGCCTAAAGGTGGTTGAATTTTCTGCTCACCACCTAAGTGGAGGGTGGTCAAAAGTCTTTGGGGGTTGAGGGAGGATTTGAACTCCAAACCCTGAAACTCATGCGTTGCAAAGGTGCTTTATAAACCAACTCCAATCATATATGTACTTCATCATCGCGATCACCGTATGATCATCACCATGTTTTGAAGCATGATCTAACCATACAAAGTGATACTTATAGGAAAGACCTCGAGCATGATCAAGCCATACAAGGAGCATCACCATCACCATGCTTCGAGCGGCTAACAAAGTGCTGCTAAAAATTAGTGGGTTGATATCAAGCATCATCATCTTCACGCTTCGAGTAACTACAAAAGGGCATCACCATGATCAAGCCATTCGAAGTAGTTCGGTTCAACCTCGAACTCCATGATCAAGCCACTCGAATTTATTCACAGCCATTCGAAGTATGACGGTTCGACCCCGAATTCCTTGATCAAAGCCATTCGAGTTTGATCACATAATCAAGATATTGGTGCTTGTTCCTTGATTGTGTGAAGCTCTAACATGAAGAAGGGAACGGATCCCCAAGCTACTGCGCATGGGAATGACGTTCGAAATATTGCCCCTCGAACACCTCGGAGCTCATTCATAGTATCAAGGGAGAGGTCCTCGAATTTCTGAAAATGAGAAATAAATATACATATATATATATATATACAATGTGTGAAGCCTCGACAACATGGATTAATATGGCGCACACAACGTGGGTTAATGTGGGGCTTCGATCATGAAACATGGACCTTGTAAGCTGATGTATGAGGTTATTCGAATAATACATGACAAAGCATGAAACAAGGGAGAGGTACTTTTGCCACGAGCTGCCATACAGAGAATGTGCCTTGCTAAATTAGCGGGAAAGTTCGAATTTAAAAAGCAAGAAGATATGGCGAGGTAGACCTTCGAGCATTGCCGAAGAGATGCTCCTGCATGAGCGCGTGGGGCCTCGAATACTTGAAAATGGGAAAGAACAACAAGATGGGTCAGTTGACGGTCGAAGACAAAACAGTTGATCATCATCATATGATATATACCTCATCATCGTAAGATCAAGCGCCTCTTTTGCTGTGAATACTTCAAAGCACCATCAGCAACTTCGAAGCGCATCCTTGTCATCATCGAAGTCACATGAAATAAGGAGGAAGGACCTCGAGCTGTTGTGGGGCGTATACATCATCATCATCGCATGAAACAACATGGCAAAACATCTTCGAATTTTGCTGGGCATGAGAATTGTTATATACCCCGAGTTAATGTGCCACTGTGCATGTTGTATATGGAGGCAAGAAGTTTGATTTGGAAATCAATGATATGATGGAGTTTTCTCTTGGAATGTAGAGAAGTTGCATGATAATCATGCATCGAAGAAGCATTGTGATGAAGTTAGGCAACCAAATCATGCACTACAAGACAAATGATATAAAAGCCTTTGGTAAAGCATTTATTAAGTTTGGCAGCATTATCATGGAGTTAGCATTATTAAAATAAGAAATGAAATTTTTTTATTTTAATAATTCAAAACCAAGGTTATTCATCGAAGAAAAAATACAAGACAAGTATTATTATTATTCCGCTCCACACCCGAGTTTCGAGGAACTCAACTCTGGCATAGAGCGTGGGGCTAATGTTTGGGCCCCTTCTAGTCATAGCCCATCTAACCGGTGAAATGACTAAAATACCCTTATGGGGCAAAATTACCATTTTACCCCTAAGGATCCTTCAGGCCAGGAAGTACAGGCATTCAGTCAAGCCCACTGACAAAAAGGCTTTCATGACGTCATCATCTTCACCAGATGACATCATTTCAGTATTACCTATAAATAGTACTCTCATCTGATCATTCATGTACGTTTTTCCATATATTGCAGAGCATTTACTAGTACTATTCTCTCTGATTTCTGAGATCATATCTGACTTAGGCATCGGAGAGCCGATCCCGGGAACATCCCCGGGGTAGTTCACGGTGCTCGGTTTTGCAGGTGCCCGGATTCGAAGACCTTGGACTCATTTGGATACTACCCTAGCTGGAAATTGGACTTCCCCGAATTACAAATTCACTGTGTTTCTTGTGACTCGAAACACCTCCATTGTGAAAAATTTAGGGGGCTACCATCAAATTTTTTTGGTTGATGGTAAGCCTAATTCTAATTTCTTTTTCAATTCTAGTATTATATTCAATAAAGTCCAACCTTATGGTGTGCCTTTTCAGTCCCTTCTTGTAGGGTTTTGCAGTTTATTTTTTGTGAGTTTTCAGTCCCCTCTCGTAGGATTTACCAGTCCAGTTGCTATTGTAATTTTAGTAGATGTTTTTTTTGATAAGGGTTTGTCATGCGTTGCTGCAATTGATTGAAGCAATTCGTCCGCTTTCGTCACAACCAAATCAAGATGGTCCTTCTTCAAGTCGTTATCAAACGACAGATCCTCTCAAAAGCTATAGTGAGATAGCGAGAGTAATATGTGCCGAATTGTTATATCTTTGATTTAGGATCATTATTCTGAAGAAAAACATTATTGTTTGATTTTGTTAGATTGCTTTCGGTTATTATTCGACATCTATTGTAAGTTTCCTTTGGCTTTCGATTAATGAAATCATCTTTCTTTCAAAAAAAAAGCAAATATCCTCAAAAGGTTAACTTATTCCGAGATTAATCAGAATTTAACTTATTAAAAGAAGACTGGAAAAATGTTGACTTATTCCCGACAATTTTTTCTACAGTTTTTCAGTCATAGGCCCAGACGACCCTAGTTGTAACAAATTTAACGGTATTAATATATGTTTTTCTTCTACTAGAAACCGTTGAACTGAAGCAACTGAATGAATCTGAACGGAATGCTCTTACCGGCGATCATCATGTGTATTATCAATCGGCGAAACCACACTCACAGCTCTTTCAAAGCCTGAAAATCTTTAATCTGACTAAAGTAAAGTTTTTGACTGATAGACGAGTTAATTGAATGAAGTTTAACTAAACTGAAAGAAGATGAACTAAACTAAACTAAACTGAATTGAATTAAATTGCAAATTAATTACAGAGCCAAAATAAAGCGACTTGAAATGGAAAATTCTCAAAATTGACTCAGCTTGAATTGTACTAACTCAAATCAGCCAAAATTTTGGTGTTAATTATAAATTTATGGTTCTTCGCTACAAATAAATCAAACTTTATTTTTATTATTCTAATGCTTTCTTATTTATTTACCTGAATATTGTCTCATCATTGTTATTTGTTATTCATCCTTGTTTAAATATATTTTCATTTCGGATATTGAGTTGATCTGAAACAACCTGACTCTTCACAACCTAATATAATTGTATAGACCTGAAACAAAATAGACTCGATTTCCACCTTTATATATAAGTGGTATTTGATTACTTTTTAAATAAAGTCCTGTTACCATAAAGGTTTATGATCAATCAAGTTATGTAAGACCTTATTAGTAATTTTTTTTTAAAAATCGAATGTCATTTACTGATATACTTGGAAGAACTTGTTGGAAGTAGTTAGAACTTATTTTACATAGATATACTTATATTTTTTTGATTGTTCAACTTTTATTTATTGAGTTCAGTGAAAATAAATTATTGCAAATTATATCCAAGACCTAACGCAAACTCGATCTCGTGCCAAACCACACAAGCCCATAAATTGGGTCCAAATCATAAATCAGTTTCCTCCAATTTGGGCTTGTTTGTGTTAAACTGAATTGAAAAAACTAGTGAAGCGTGAGAGTAAAAGTATTGTGAAGAGTACTAATTAACTAAGGTCGTGTTCTTTTGGCCTGTAAAAAACTGAACTGAACTACATCTAACTACAACTCTTGACTCACTAGGAGCTGAACTGAACTGAAATGCATCTAATTGCAACCCTTGACTCAGCAGGAGCTTAATTAAACTGAACTAAACAAATTAAACTGAACAGTCTAAACTAAATAAAATTTCAGTTTATTGCAAACCAAAAAAAGTGTCTAAACGACATCTAGAAAAAATTAACTTGGGGTCTCTCTCCCCATGTTAAACTTTATTCAATCTGAATTGTCTTCTGTTTATGGTCCTTTACATACAAAATGTCGTTTCCTTGTTGCCCAAGCATTGCTATTGACAAAGTTATGACACCGTTAAGGACCCTCCTGAAGTTTATCAATTTTCATTTACTAAAGAAATCCCCACTAACAGAATTAGTCAATAGTAACAGAAAGGTGGCTCACACAAGGTTGAGTCAGTGCCAAGTATATCCCATTTCACCCATCACAAGTAGAGGTGTCAAAAACTGATCCGATCCGATAATCCGATCCGGTTTGACAATAACCCGATTTGGTTCGATCCGAGTTGGAACGTATCCGAAGTTCGACCGCTATCCGACCCGACAGTGATCCGATACTGGCTTGATCCGATTTGATCCGACCTAAATCCGACCGAAACCGATCCGAAGTCTATCCGAAACCGATTATACCCGATATTCTAAGATCCGTATCCGACCGACACCCGATCCAAAACTTATCCGATACCCGGTTGAACCCGATATTTATCCGAGTTGGCCCGACCTAATTATGTTCGATCCGATCTTGACCCAACTCGATTCTATCCGATCTTGACCCAATTCGATTGTATCCGATCTTGACCCGACCTAATTCTCTTTGATATTGACACCAACAGATAAGTTGTGAAAAATAATATTTATATAATACTCATTTTTTAATATTATTAAAATATTTGTGATACTCATTTAATTTATTTATTAAACGTTAGATTAATTTTTGTAATTAAGATACTCATCGAGTCCTCCTTAATAAACTTATACTTCCTCCATTTTTTTTAAAATGTGACACTTTCCATATTAGGAAGTTTGGAATTAGTTGTGACACTTTTATTTTGGGCAAATCTTTCTCTCCATCTCTCTCCTAGCACATGGGTTCATTTTTTTTTTCTCTCTATCTCTTTCCTCTCCAAATATTGTCTAGGAATCCGTGAAAATAAAAGTGTCACAACTTATAAAAAACGGATGAAGTAATTCCAATAGTTATCTTTAGTTCTTTATAATAAAATCTTATCATCAAAATTACTATTATTCACCAAATTCGAATATACAACAAAATGAGTTAATTTTTACTTAGTCATTTGCAATAAATAATTAACTTTTTCAAGGACTTATTTTTGTCAAACTATTATTTAATTAAATTTCTATGAAAATTCACATCATAGATTATACAATAAGGTAGAAATGATATCTAAGTGTTTAATACAAGTGTCAAAATGAACAACTTTTATTGATTATCAAATACTACATACTTGTCGTATTAACTCATTCTTTAATATTTACAAATTGTTTTTATTACTAATTATTATGTATAAATTGATTTAATTCCAAATAACATTCTATAATTCAAATATAAAATAAAACAAAGGAAGAAAATAAATATGACATTAATCAATATATATACTCCATTAAATTATAAAAAATTACATAATTTCACATGAACTACAACAAAATCAAGCATTTATTTTCAACCTAGGCGGCATTTACCATATCTGTATGTCCATAGCATTTGTCATTTTACATAATTGAGAACCTAACTCTCTATGTCCCATTCTCCAATGAGAGCCTTGTGTCTCAAGAGCTACTAATCAAAAAATCTGACTTTCAATTTTAGTGTTGTAATTCACTATAAAAAAACAAAAGTAGGAATCCTTGAAACAAAAATAAAATGGCCTTCTAGCTTTTGTAATTATTGAGAAGCATCGCTGCATCGGGAGTACTCATCCCCTCGAAGGAAAAAAAAAAGTAATAATAAATGAAATAATTACATTATCATTCATCAGTTTCCACTTGAAGAAGTTAAACAAGTCAAAGATTTTACAATACAAATGAAATTGTCCTTTAAAAAATGAAAAGAAAAGAAAAAAACGATTCTCAATCAAACTTTGAGCAAATCCAAAAGTTGGTATGAAATCATCCAACAAACAAAACCCAAACGAACACTGCAACCTAAACTAATCAAAACATCAAATGGATAATTCTTTGCACAATACCACAAGGCATAAACAACATAACTACATAAAACTTACCGTTTTCCGGTGAAAAAAAAAACATTTCAATAATTATTTACAACAAAGCTTTGTCACCATATAAATCTGGTTACTAATGTCACCAACACATTAGCTAATTACGATAAGTTCCACAAATCAAAAAATTAAACTAGCTTTAATGTTAAAATTTTGAAACACTACCCATAGAAAAAAAAACTTTTGTTTTCAGAACTTATTTTCAAAATCGAAATAAAACCCATGTTCGTCAAGGTTAGACAAATAAAATCTTTTTGGTTAGGTTTTAAATAGATCTAATGTTACAAAAAATAAGGTTTTGTTCATCTAGGTTGAGTCGAAAATATGGGTTTTGTTCATTAACCCACCAACCTTTTCGATCTTAAGGTCTTCGACTTCAACTTTTCGATTTTCAATTATTCCGAAAAAAAAGAGGCATGAAAATTAAGTGATAGAGGTGAGTTAAGATCTAGATGCAAAATAATTCATCATAGGATAAAAAGAATTAGTGAAAAACATAGAAACAATGTAAGTAATTGAAAAGAACTAGAGAAAGAAGAAGATAGAATCAGAGGAGGAGAGATGGATGGTAGTGAAATGAGTTGGTGAGTTTAGGGTTAAGAAAGAAGTAGGGTTTATATATGACCGAAGAGGAAGTAGTTTTAAGTCGTAGATTTCAAATGCTTATTATATCTAACGGTTAAGAATGACAATCCGTGTGTGTTTGTGATAGTAATTATAAGCCATAGATTGGATTTGATCAATGGTTAAGATTAACTCTTTTTCTCATTGTTGGATTTACATGTTAATCCATTTTGATTAACTATTGACTTAGAGCAATATAATTACGATGAAATAAAACTTTTGTCACAAAATACCATTTTATAAGATGTAACGAAGTTAATTTTTAATTGTCGTTATTGATACAAGACTTAATAAATAGTCTCTTATATTAGTTAATAATCGATCAAACTATAACTAAATTGAAATTTTGGAATATTTATAAATTTGTCGCCACTCAAATTTATCTATATCAATATTTAACTATTATTATGATAATATTATCTTAGTTAGATCACTGTTATTAAAGTACTAATTAAGTAGCTGACTAATGTGATAAGTTGTATTGATATATTACCCATTAGTTAAGTGTATAAAAAATAGCTTAGGGTATACTCTCTCTGTTTCTACTTCTAACCAGTTACTTTTAATCAGTTTATATGATAATGTCTTTACTATTATGATTGATTTTATACGTTGATCTTAAATATCATATATATATATATATTGATCTAGTATATTGATAATTGATTTAATACACTAATGTACCGATGATTCAACTAATACATAGACCTAAACTATTTGCTTGATCCAAAACATATGTTAATTGATATAATACATTGATCTAACTATCTTATTCATTGGTTTAAAATGAATGATTGATTTAATACACTGATCTTAAGAATCTTATACGTAAATCTAATGTGTTGATTGATCAAAGACATTGGAAGTAATTATCTTATACGTTGATTTAATATATTGATGATTGATCTAATGCATGGATCTTAACTATCATATATATTGACCTAGTATATCGATGATTGATTTAAGACACTAATATATTAATGATTGAACTAATACATAAATCTTAACTATTTGCTTGACCTAAAACATATGTAAAATGATGTAATACGTTGAATTTAACTATTTTACTCCCTGATCTAATATATCGATGATTAATCTAATACATTGATCTATTGTATTAGTTGATGTAATACATTGTTGGTATTAACTATCTTATACGTTGATTTCATATATTGATGATTGATCCGATACATGGATCTTAACTATCATATATATAGACTTAGTATATCTATGATTGATTTAATACATTAATGTATCGATGATTGAAGTAATACATATATCTTAACTATCTGCTTTATCTAAAACATATGTAAATTGATAGAATACATAGATCTTAACTATCTTATTTATTGATCTAATATATTGACGATTGGTCTAATACATTGATCTTAAATATCTTATAAGTAATACAATGTTTTAATGTATTGATTGATCTAATACATTAATCTTAAGTACCTTATAAGTTACACAATGTTCTAATGTATTGATTGATCTAATACATTGATCTTAGTTATCTTAAACGTTGATATAATGTATTAATATTAACCTTAATAGTACTATTACTATTATTATGATTACAATAAATACAACCATCAAATTACATAATAGTTCTTGGTTTACTAGATGGATTATAACATCTTATTCTATTTTAACCTAATGCATTGATTCAATGTAAAAACGATAACAAACTTGTGAACTTGTTAAACACGCAATAACAAACTAACCCGGCAACCATTAATACAAACATTATCGAATATGCTATGAAATGCGTTCGATGAGGGGTGTTAATCGAGCGAGACAACTTGTGAACTACTCGTTCAACTCAAGACGCTAATGAAGAGTCAAGATTCACAAAACTCGACTCAAATACTTGCGAGAAACTCGAATGATACAATAGAGGGTTAAAAAATTCAATTTTGCTATACAATGTAACCTATCGGCGTAAAGGCGATCGAAAATCTCGCAAATAGCTCAAGATTGACGTGAGTCCAACTCGTTCATATCGGTCAAACTACGTCTAAGCTCGATTCAAGAACTTAATAAGACGAGTTGAGTTAAGAAAAAACTCGATATGACTCGTTATCACCTCTAAGTTCGATCAGAAACCGACTGACTTGACCAAAAAATAATCAGAACCGAAGTCAATTTGACCCAAAGGCCATTAACCCGAATTGAACCGTACAAACCCGACAGTTAACCGACCCATGTTTATCCGAACCCGTTAATACCCGATCCGATATTGATCCGACTCGAACCCGACTTGTACCCGACCAGATCATGATCCGACTTTATCCGCCACCGATCCGATCCGATCCGACTAATGGTGATCCGAGTCGGGTAATTAGACCCGACCTATCCCGATCCGATCACATCCGACCCGTTACGGATCAATCCGAAACCGACTCAGTTATCCGAATTGACACCTCTAATCACAAGCTCACAATATATAACACCAGTCCACCACCAAATACTCAATCAGACATTCCACCCACATATTCAACCAAAAAATGGCACCATTTCTCATCGGCCCTCCACAACCCAAAACAACGCCTCCTCAAAACCCACCCCTCACCACCACCACAACCACCACATCATCAGGAAATCAATTCATCGATGCAATGGTGGCTAATTTCAACACAATCAGCTCAAAACCACCAATGGGTTTAACCGAGAATTTCTCCGCCACCTATCTCTCCTCCGGCAACCCATGCTTAGACTTATTCTTCCATGTCGTTCCCGACACCCCTTCCGATTCCCTCGCACAACACCTCCATCTCGCTTGGTCTCACAACCCCTTAACCACCCTCAAACTCATCTGTAATCTCCGCGGCGTTAGAGGCACCGGTAAATCCGATAAAAACGGGTTCTACACCGCCGCTTTTTGGCTCCACAAACACCACCCCAAAACCCTCGCTTGTAATCTCCCTTCTTTTGCTGAATTCGGGTACTTTAAGGATTTCCCCGAGATCCTATTCCGGATTCTGGGTTTAACCCATCCTAAAAAATCCCGTCCGCAGCGTAAACTACCCAAATCAGAGAGACACCGTAACGAAAACGCTAAGACTCAATCCGCTAAACTCCGCCGTGATAAACGCCGTGAGATGGCTAACACCGCGTTGGGAAGGTACAACCTTGATCCTGATTATCGCTTCCTTCACGACCGGGTCGCGGATCTTTTCGCGGGTCATTTACTATCCGATATGGAATTGAGTAACTCCGGGTTGACCAACAAGCTAACCCTTGCGGCGAAATGGTGCCCCTCGTTAGGGTCATCCTTCGACCGCGCCACCCTCCTCTGCGAAGCGATCGCGAGGAGGGTGTTTCCGCGGGAGAAGTATAGTGAGTATGAAGGGTTAGAGGAGGCGCATTACGCCTTCCGGGTGCGAGACCGCCTCCGGAAGGAAGTGTTAGTCCCGCTACGACGGGTGTTGGAGCTTCCTGAGGTGTTTATGGCGGCTAAGCGATGGAACGAGGTGAAGTACAATCGGGTTGCTTCAGTGGCTATGAAGATGTACAAGGATCATTTCATGGATCATGATAAAGATCGGTTTAAGGAGTATCTTGATAATGTGAAGTCAGGGAAGGCGAAGATTGCTGCTGGAGCTCTTCTTCCTCATGAACTCATTCATGAGTTGAAAACAGTGGAAGACAAGAGCCGTGACGAGGTGGCGGAGCTACAGTGGAAGAGAATGGTTGATGATTTGTCGAAGGAAGGGAAATTTGATAATTGTATGGCGGTTTGTGATGTTTCGGGTTCGATGGATGGGACTCCGATGGAGGTTTGTATTGCGCTTGGGTTGTTGTTATCGGAGATTACGGAGGAGCCGTGGAAAGGGAAAGTGATTACCTTTAGTGAAAATCCGCAGCTTCATGTTATAGAAGGGGATAATTTGAGATCAAAGACTATGTTTATGACGAATATGGATTGGGGGTATAACACAGATTTTCAAAAAGTGTTTGATTTGATTATTCAAGTGGCAGTAAAGGGGAAGGTGGGTAAGGATCAGATGATTAAGAGGTTGTTTGTGTTTAGTGATATGGAGTTTGATCAAGCGTCGTCGAATCCGTGGGAGACGGATTATGAGGTGATTAGGAGGAAGTATGAGGAGAATGGGTATGGGGATGTTGTGCCGGAGATTGTGTTTTGGAATCTGAGGAATTCGAGGTCGACACCGGTGATGAAGAATCAGAAAGGGGTGGCGTTGGTGAGTGGGTTTTCGAAGAATATGATGAAGTTGTTCTTGGCTGGGAAGACAGATGAGTTTACTCCTGAAGCTATAATGGAGGATGCTATTTCTGGGGATGAGTATAAGAAGCTTGTTGTTCTTGATTGATTATGAATCTCTAATACTTCTAGTACTAGTGTTTTCTCTTTTTTAGTTTTATATAGAACTAGAACTACTAATGGTTGTACTCTTTGTAATGAAAGTTAGTAAATGGAAATCAAACAAGAAGGATACAAAAAACTTTTCTCTCCCTAGGGGAGAGCATCTCTCTCTAAGAGGTGAAAAAACTTAATCCTGCAACTAACCAAAAACCAAACCAATTCATTTGCCAAAGCCATAGAAACACCACACTATAGCACATCTACAGCCAACTTCCTCCTAACTCAACTGAGATCACGTTACACCCCAAAACCAACAAACCAAACCCCACAATCCTGAACGGACCACGTGAATGGAAGTAATACTAAATTTAGAAGGTGACCTAAAAAAGATGGGTGAGAAAGTGCATATCCATGATGGTAATCTTGTTCCATCAGACAATGTATTCAAAACAGCGGTGATTGGAAAATTTCATGATCATCGTTCTTTTAGTGAGGAAACCATTCAAAATTGGGTTTTCCTAAGGTGGACCTCAAGGGATCTCATCCACGTCAAAAAAGTAGGAAAATTCTACTTCTTCTATTGCTCCCATGTTAGGGATCGAGATAATCTCTTATCCCTAGGATCAGCATGCTATGATGGAGCCCTCATGACGTTCACGGGATGGTATCCAAATGCTTCATGCAGATCTTTAGACTTCAAAAGAGCAACTCTATGGGTGAGAGTGGAAGGGCTCCCTCTAATATACAACAAACCACAAATTGCGAGGAGGGGACTGGAAAGAATAGGTCAACTTTATTACTTTGATGAGGAGTCAAACTCCGAAGGAGCGAAGGAGTACCTAAGAGCGAAGATCAGAATCAACAATCAGAACCCACTTGTTCCGGGATTTTATCTTGAGCTGGCAAACGGAGAAGCTGAATGGGTTGACATCAGGTATGAAGGTGTGTTTAATTTTTGTACAAATTGTGGTAGAGTAGGCCACAAGAAACCGAAGTGCCTCATACCAACTGAAACGGCCAAACTGCATTTTGCTCAAGTTATGCAAGGAATTTGTAATTATGAATTCAATCTCAGAATTAGTCAATATGGTGAACCGTTATGTACTAATAAAATAATTGGCCTGAAAAGAGTGGAAAGGAATCGCACCACTAGGGTTGATCTTGTTAACCTCCACTCAGCTATAGATGATCCAGGCTTAAGTTTTTCAGAACAAACAGTGGAAGGAAATGATGACGGAGATGACGACTCAGAGAACTCAGACTCGGGGCCATCAGATGGGTCTGATAACTCAGATGACCCAGGAAATGGTGGTAACAGGAAGGATGGAGGAGGGAGCAGAACGAGGAAAAGGAAGCGTGATGATGGTAATTCAAGCAATAATGAAGCTACTTCCAAAAGAAGGTCGTCGGAACGAAGTGGGAAAAACCTAAGAACCATGACGAATTTTTCCGGTGAAACCAGTTACCGGCGATGTCAAACGGAGTCATCAATAATGGTGAATGACGTCACCAACGCGTATTCACTAATTGAATTGACTGCAGCGAGGAAGAAAGGGAGTCAAGAAACTCATTTATTGCTCCATTTTTTACTCCACAACCACATTTCAATTGCAATGTTGAAGCAATTAGATTATTTGGAGCAATTGAAATTGAAAGAGAATACAACACTGACGCAGCCGGTGTTTTCAGAAGGAAGTACCATTGAACTCTTACAAGAGTTTAATGCAAGTAATGAATCCCCCTGCCAAACATTTAAACCCATTTATAGCAAAAATCCATCACAAGATTTTCCCCAACCACACCTTTCAATGCTAAAACCCCATTTCCATACTCCTATTTATCTACCCAACCGACCCACATTTACCCACACCAAAACAACTCCCCAAAATTCCTTATTCCCCCAAAACCCCACCACCCCTTCTTTTAGCAAAAAACAACTCCACATCAGCTCCCACATTCCGAAAAAAATGGAGGATTTCTACTACTTGCAAAACTTATTCAACGAAAATGACAACTCAGCCTACTCTTCTCCTGAAAACGGTAACTTCCTGCCGTGCTTAGACAGGTTATTTTTCCCTTCATTCCCTCTTTTAGACCCCTTCATTCCTTTTCGATCAATTGACTATGATGAAATCAACCTTCTCTTTGGGAACCTATGGACCCCTACTGACCCTCTCTTTGAAGTTCACACTCGTGTGGACCCCACTCCAACCCAGGTGGAGGAAAACCTGACTGAAATCCAAGGCTTTGATGAGTTGAGTGCAATACTCAAAGAATGTTGCAACAAAAAATCAAAAAAAGCGCGGGAGAGAGCTCCAACTCTTCAAAATCTCAACAAGTAACATCTATTGACCACCCACACATTAATGAACCCATCCCTCATTTTCAAACTCCTCCTCATAACTCCACCCAACTCATAGCAAAACAAGACTCTTCTGTTCCCCCCAACTCACCTCAAACTGACAACTCTTACTACTCAGCTCTCTCAGATTTTCCTAGCCAAGACAAACTTCCCTCCATGTCTGAAGTTGCTAGCGAAATAGCCATGTTCGATCTCCTAGGAAAGAATGAGTATAATCTGGCTAATGAAACAAAAACTCTTCGGGAACAACTAAACTCAGAGAAAGAAAATGCTAAGGGGAAGCTGTGTTGGAGTTTGTGAGAAGAGTAATACAAAAACTCTTGAGTTGCTTCAAAAGAATATGAAGAGTTGGGGATCCCATATAGGAAGAATAAGAGGTGAGTGGTGACTTTCTGAATAGTTATTTTCCTAGTATCTATTGAGTTGGTGACTTGGTAGGCTTTTGTGGTTGGGCTCTTGATTGGGCTAGTCCACACGCGCGCGCGCGCGGGGCCGCCGCCGCCCGCCCGGACCGGGCCGTGGGCCGTGGGCCATGGGCCATGGGAAATAACTTAACTTAACTTAATTTTTACTGGAAAAATCTGTCATCCTTATATGACTGTTATGGAATCAGTCAATTCCTGGATCCACTCCTTATTGACTGCTTCCACTAGCCGTTAGTGGGCAGTTTCCTTTGCCCATTAATTACCCTTTTTAACACGATTTTAGGGGTCAGTTTTCCCTTCTTCGATCACTATATATACCCCCTTCGTGGCACAGTTTTTTACACACAAAAAAATTATCCTCTCATACTTCTCTCTGTTAATCTCTCTCAAACTGGGCAATATTAAGAGCGTTCTCAAACTGTCTCTCTGTACTTCACCGGCGAGACAGTGTTGTGTTAACCCTGGAGGTTGGTTTGCCACGAGTCCGTGTGTTCGTAGCGGGGCAATTTCAACTTTAGGGCAGTGATCATATCACGGCACAACAATTTCACAGATAAGTTTAGTAATCTACCAGTCATACTTCTTACAATCTGAAGTTGAAACTTTTCCGTTTTTTATACTGTTATTATGGCTGGTATTCCTGTTGCTGTTCCTCTTATTTCTGTCAACCCCTTTGTTCCTGATATGTCGAAATTAGACCCTTTGGATGGAAAATAATATATTATGTGGTCTGATAAAATGGAATTCTTTTTAGGCCAAATTGGGGTAGATTACTGCTTAACTATTGATGCTGCTCCTGTTGACGCAGTTAGGGATTTTGAGAAAGATAATAAAACATGTAGGGGAATGTTATTGCATTATTTGACTGCTCCTTTATATATGATTTATAGTAAGTCGAAAAAGGCAAAGGATATTTGGGATGCACTTAAGGTTAAGTATGGACTAGATGATTTTGGGACTAAGAAATATGCCTGTAGTCGTTGGTTAAAATTTACTATGACTGATGACAAACCTGTTTTAGACCAAGTCCATGACTATGAACATTTGTGTGCTGAACTTGCTGCTGAAAGTATGGTTATTCCTGATTTATTTCAAGCTAATTGCCTTTTACAGAAACTGCCACCCTCTTGGGAGACCTATGTTCACTCTATGAAACATAAGCAAAAAGACTTTAACCTTCAGGAATTAGTTTCCCACATTAAGGTTGAGGAACAAAACCGAATTCAGACTAAAGGAAAGACTGACCATTCTTCCACTTTAGCCAACCTTATTGAGTCTAAAATTTCCGGAAAAGGGAAAAAGGGTAAAAGTCAGAACCATGTTCACGGAACTAGGCAGAATGGTAATGGGTTTAAGGGTAAGAAGCAATTTCAGGGTAACTGCTATGTTTGTGGTAAATTTGGACATGCTGCTAGGGATTGTAGAAACAAACAGGCTTCTTCAAATGCTGCTGTCACCAAACCAAAAGACAATAAAGCACAAGTCAACCTTGCTGAAGATGACATTATTGCTGCTGTGGTGTCCGAGGTGAACCTGATTAGCAACATTTCTGAATGGGTCGTGGACACTGGAGCTACCCGCCACATCTGCTCAAGCAAGGAAATGTTCCAGACTTATGATAAAGTTTCAGAAGGAGAATGTGTCTTCATGGGCAACTCAAGCACTGTGAGTGTGTTAGGCAAAGGAAAGGTTTTTCTAAAGTTAACCTCTGGAAAAACCATTGCTTTGCAAAATGTCTTGCATGTTCCTGATATCCGCAGAAACCTCATATCTGGTGCACTTTTAAACAAGGCTGGAATTAAATTAACTTTTGAATCTGACAGACTTGTATTAACCAGAAATGGTGATTTTGTGGGTAAAGGATTTTGTAATGCTGGACTCTTTGTTTTGGATGTAATTTCTGATAATAAAATTTCTACTGCTTCCGTTTATATTGCTGAGTCTGTTTCTTTATGGCATTCTAGACTAGGTCATGTGAAAGTTGCATCCATTAAAAGGCTAAAACGACTTAGTCTTATTTCTGACTTTAGCAATACCTCTTTTGACAAATGTGAAGTATGTGTAGAGGCCAAACACCCTAAGAAAGCATTCAACAAGAGTGTTTCTCGTTTCTCGACCCTATTAGAACTAGTCCATAGTGACTTAGGTGACTTTAAGAACTCTATGAGTAGGGGAGGGAAGAGATATTATATTACTTTTGTTGATGACTTCTCACGTTATACTAAGGTCTACTTGTTAAGTACGAAAGATGAGGCTGAAGAGAAATTTCTTATTTATAAAGCCGAAGTAGAAAACCAGTTAGACCTTAAGATAAAGAGAGTGAGATCAGATAGGGGTGGAGAATATGATGGACTTCCACTTAAGAAATTTTGTGAATCTAATGGGATTATACATGAGGTTACAGCTCCCTATACACCTGAACAAAATGGAATAGCTGAGAGAAAAAACAGGACTCTTAAGGATATGATGAATGCTATGCTTATAAGTTCAGGGATGCCTACTAACATGTGGGGGGAGGCAATTCTTTCTGCTTGCTATGTGCTTAACCGAGTTCCCCATAAGAAGTTAGATAAGACTCCCTATGAATTGTGGAAAGGTTTTAAACCTAATTTGCGTTACCTTAAAGTGTGGGGGTGCTTGGGAAAAATAGGACTTCCTGACTTTCAAAGGAGTAAGATTGGACCTAAGACTGTTGATGGAATCTTTATTGGGTATGCTTCTAACAATGCTGCATATAGACTTATTCTTAAGGATGCTTCTGGCTTTGGTCCTATTAGAGAGTCAAGGGATGTAGAATTCTTTGAGCATATTTTTCCTATGAAAGTTAGTGTACAATCATGCTTGCCTGTTGCATCTTCTTCTACTTTGCATCATAACATTGCATCATCTAGTCAGACTTTAGAACCTAGAAGGAGTAAAAGAACTAGAACTGAGACTAGTTATGGACCTGACTTCATTACTTCTTTCCTAGCTGCAAAAGGATTTCTAGATGAGCAAAGAGTAAGTGCTTTTATATTGGAAGAGAACCCTAGAACTTTTGGGGAGGCCATGAGATCTATTGACTCTAGTTTTTGGATGGAGGCTATTAACAGTGAAATAGAGTCTATTATGAGTAACAACACATGGATTTTGACTGACCTTCCTAGGGGTTGTAAGGCTTTGAGTAGTAAGTGGATTTTCACTAAGAAGTGCAAGCCTGATGGGACATTAGACAAGTATAAAGCTAGACTTGTAGTTGGAGGACATCACCAAAAGAAAGGTCTAGACTTTTTTGACACTTATTCACCAGTGACCAAGGTAGCCACTATTAGAGCATTAATTGCACTTGCATCCATTCATGATCTTGTTGTGCATCAAATGGATGTGAAAACTGCTTTTTTGAATGGTGAGCTAAATGAAGAGATCTATATGAAGCAACCAGAAGGATGTGTTGTTCCTGGTCAAGAGGACAAGGTATGCAAGCTCATTAGATCTTTGTATGGTTTAAAACAAGCACCAAAACAATGGTATGATAAATTTCATCAAACCATTACTTCAAATGGTTTTTTAGTAAATGATTCTGATGCTTGTGTTTATTCCAAAACAGATGGTATTGGTTGTGTTTTCATATGTCTATATGTGGATGATATGTTGATTTTTGGGACCAATATAGACATAGTGAATGCAACTAAAAGTTTCCTAAATTCATGTTTTGAAATGAAGGATTTTGGAGAGGCTGATGTTATTCTTGGGATAAATATTACTAGAACGTCATATGGCATATCGTTAAATCAATCTCATTATATTGAGAAAATTTTAAAGAAGTTTGATCAATATGATTGTGTTCCTATGAAAACTCCATATGATTCTAGTATTCATTTGAAAAAGAATAAAGGAGATAGTATATTACAAGAACAATATGCTAAAATTATTGGTAGTGTAATGTTCTTGATGAACTATACTAGACCGGATATAGCTTATGCTGTTAGTAGATTGAGTAGGTATACTCACAATCCTAATCAGGAGCATTGGGGTGCTTTGATTAGATTGTTGAAGTATTTAAAAGGCACTATCAATTGGGGTTTGCATTATCAAAGAACACCTTGTGTTCTAGAAGGATATTGTGATGCTAATTGGGTGTCTGATAATGATGAGATTCAATCTACTAGTGGCTTTGTTTTTACTCTTGCTGGTGGAGCTATATCATGGAAATCATCAAAGCAAACTTGTATTGCCAAATCTACTATGGAATCTGAATTTATTGCTTTAGAATTGGCAGGACAGGAAGCTGAATGGTTAAGGAGTTTGCTAGCTGATATTCCATTGTGGGGGAAGCCAGCTCCATCAGTTTCAATGCGGTGTGACTCACAAGCTGCAATTGGGGTCGCGAATAATCAAGCCTATAATGGAAAGAGGAGGCATATTCGCTTAAGGCATGCTATAGTTAGAAATCTAATTAGAAATAATGTAATTTCACTCGAGTTTGTAAAGTCAGAGAGGAATATTCACCAAAGGCCTTTGTAGAAATATGGTGCTAGAGTCGGCACAAGGAATGGGTTTAAAGCCTATTGTGGAGTGAATTATGATGGATACCCTTCTTAGAAAGTTTCTAAGTTCAAGGGTCAAACTAAGTCATAAAAGAACTCAAGTAGTAGATACTACTACCATTCCTATATTAATAAAAGTGATGTAGTATTTGTTTTTTACTGTAAAATGTGTAAGGATGAGTAAAATACTCTTAATAAGTTCATAGCCTTGAGAAGGTGGTTTGAAACAGTACAAACTTGATGAACTTACCTATGTGAATGTGGGGGTTACGCCCAATCCCCTATGAGATCCCTAAGGCTTAGGATCTCTAGAGCATTCATGAAAATCCAGGTATTGTGGGGCACTTATATATATATCGCGAGAACGTTTCTTATTTTGAAAAAAGGTTTAGTGCGCAAGTATTGATTATGAACTCCGTAGAAGGTTCAAAGAGAAATCTACCTAATACGACAATATGACATACTTGTATGCACTGGGTATCAATTCAAGTCTCTAAGACATTGATGCTTACAAAACTGAGTATCTATTGCCCAAATCTTCTTTTTCAGCCCCGTTTCTTTCTGTCTCTTCTTTTGAATCATGTGGGGGATTGTTGGAGTTTGTGAGAAGAGTAATACAAAAACTCTTGAGTTGCTTCAAAAGAATATGAAGAGTTGGGGATCCCATATAGGAAGAATAAGAGGTGAGTGGTGAGTTTATGAATAGTTATTTTCCTAGTATCTATTGAGTTGGTGACTTGGTAGGCTTTTGTGGTTGGGCTCTTGATTGGGCTATTCCACACGCGAGCGCGCGCGCGCCGCCGCCGCCCGCCCGGACCGGGCCGTGGGCCGTGGGCCATGGGCTTTGGGCTTTGGGCTTTGGGCTTTGGGAAATAACTTAACTTAACTAAATTTTTACTGGAAAAATCTGTCATCCTTATATGACTGTTATGGAATCAGTCAATTCCTGGATCCACTCCTTATTGACTGCTTCCACTAGCCGTTAGTGGGCAGTTTCCTTTGCCCATTAATTACCATTTTTAACACGGTTTTAGGGGTCAGTTTTCCCTTCTTCGATCACTATATATACCCCCTTCCTGGTACAGTTTCTTACACACAAAAAAATTATCCTCTCATACTTCTCTCTGTTAATCTCTCTCAAACTGGGCAATATTAAGAGCGTTCTCAAACTGTCTCTCTGTACTTCACCGGCGAGACAGTGTTGTGTTAACCCTGGAGGTTGGTTTGCCACGAGTCTGTGTGTTCGTAGCGGGGCAATTTCAACTTTAGGGCAGTGATCATATCACGGCACAGCAATTTCACAGATAAGTTTAGTAATCTACCAGTCATACTTCTTACAAGCTGACAAAGAAGCAAGAAGGACTGATAGGTTCTAGTCGTATCACCCAATCAAAGATAAACCTACAGGCCTCTAACTAAGATAGTCAGTGGAAGCAGGGTCGAATCCACAGGGAGACAGAGTTTCTAAATCAATATTCAACTAATTGAGCTACTCCAGATGAAATCAATGAAGAATTAATTAAACTAAAGAAAAGACTACAGAAGACGGAATAAATCGAGGATTAAACTATGGATTAAAAGTCTTGGGTATTAGGTCGGTCCACCATGCTTATACCAATCAAATGGGGTCAACTACTACCAAAACCTAAGTCAAGAGTCGGGGGATTAGAGCACGAATTGAGCTATGGTTAAGATTAACGCTCATAGTTCAACATACGCCGCATGGTCACTAACGTAATCAGAACTACTGATGTGTCCTAGGCCTCTAGTCGTAAGACGGATCTGTGCAAACAACTATTAACCACAAGCAATCAATAAAATTGTATACTGACATTAATTACTCAATAAAGAGCAAACCACATCACAATCGCCCTAATCAAGCCCTAGAAGTTGATAGAAATCTAAATCACAATCATGGTATAAACATGGCTTTCCTAACTAACACCCTAGAAAGGGAACTACTCACTCATAATCGAATTAACAACAACAAATCTAATATGAAACCCTAACAATTGCATTATGAACGATTAAATAAATAAACTAATCAATCAAGAATAATAAAAGAGATTAGGGTAGAAAAGAGTACCAATTGACGGAAAGCAGGAACTTTTATTGAAATCGAATAGGCTCAATCACCTCTAAATTAATCTAAAGTGTTTGAATTAAACTAAGAACAATGAGAAATAAAACTAGTCTAAAGCAGTAAAAAGATGAATAAAAGATGTCCCTAAATAATCAGCAAAAAGGTATTTATAATACCCCTAAAGTTTAATTAAAATTAGGAAACGAAAGTCGAAAATCGCGAGTAAAGGTGCCAGACCCGATCGGGCCCGAGCACAGTACCCGATCGGGCCGTGGTACAAAAGTCATCAGCAAGTGTTTGGGCTTTAGCATAGCAGCAGCGCAGCATTTAATTGATTGTTGCAGCCCACCCCATCGCACACCCGATCGGGTCGTGGATCGGGTTCACAACACAATTATCATTTTGGCGTCTTGTGTGGCGTAGCAGCAGCAGCAACCAAAATGTAGAGGACCCGATCGGGTCGGGCGGTGGGCACCCAAAAAGGTATCTGGGCGGTGAGTGACCTGGGGTTAAGAAACAATTCCGCAGCTGGCCTGGGCATCGAGGATTGGATGAAGAACCTCTGGTCCTACTTTAACTCAAATGAAGAAGAAACAATGGCTTATTTTATCTCAATGTTATGGGCTATCTGGATACATAGGAACAATATAATCTTCAGGAGGGACAAGCCAAGCCCTAAAAGCATACAGGAAATTCAAAGAGAAAGCTTCGCCAGGTGGTTCAAAGCTCGAGCGAATAAAACCAAAAACCAGAAACGCCCTAACCTAGAAGGGATAGAAGCAGACAGAATGAGCTTTGAAGTAGGAGGCAGAGTCAACAACAACCCAATCATTGTGGTTCAGATAGATGGATCTTGGGTCCCTCAGCTGAACTCAGGAAAAAAGCACTGGGGAGCAGCTATAGGATGGAACAGTGAGAATCATAACCCCCCTTCCAGGGATCTAAGAGGGTGCATGCACTTTCACCGCTTCACACAGAACCTTAGCCTGTCTATGGGGTCTGAAGGAAGCAATGCAGCATTCAAAATATATTTACATAAAAACGGACAGCGTTTTGTTAGTAAACGAGTTCAAGAGTCCAGGAACTACTCCGCTTGAGATTGCCACCATCATGGAGGATTGCAGGAACCTATCAGGTGAATGTAGGTATTTTATTTGTACAAAGGTAAGTAGATGTAATGTAGCTATGGCTCACGATCTAGCTACGAAAGCTAGAAAGGGCATCTTGTAATTTTCTTTTATTAATATATTTACTTTTACCCTCCAAAAAAAAAAATGGAAATCAAACAAGCTGCAATTACTTATTGGACAATGGTGATCAAATTTCAATCTAGTCCACACAAATTGGGCAATCCTTAAGTTTCATTTTCACAGAATTTACAACACAAGTAACAAAATAAACGAAAATGCTGTAGGAGACCAACTACTTCTAAGTTAAACATAAAGGCCAACTGCCCAAGGCTCCAAGCCCAATACTAAGAAAGGAACAAACCGTTTTCCTGAAAATAGTGAATAGTTTAATTTAATTATGAGTTATTTAATCCTTTGATTACCTTAATCTACTTTAGTGACTAATTTCATTCGGTAAGGTTCAAGCCCAATATAGAATTTACTACACAAACAATGTAATAAACATCACTGTTATAAGAGATTGGCTACTAAATCTCTATTCTATAAGTGAAGAGGAGGGGGACATCAAAAATCAATATTTATGTTCTTTTTTAATTCCCAAATAAATGGAACAACTTTCTCCATAACTAACTATTTTCACTTTTTTTAATTTTAAAATAAGTAATACAAAACACCCTAAACAAAATTATTGTTATTTATTCATGCATAATTTTACATTATTTCTCATGCATCGCGTGCATATATGACTAGTTACATATAAGTAAAAGCCCAATACCTATACTAAAAAGAGAATAAACGTCTTTTTAGAAACACTAAAAATTTTAATTTATTTCATGAAATGTTTAATCCATTCAATTCATTTAGTGGCTACCTTAATATATTTAGTGACTAGTTTATTTCATTGCATAAGTTTGATATTATTTTTTTAGAATTGTTTGGGGGTAGTTCAAGACTAAAAATGAGGCAAAAAAAGAAAAGAACGACTAGCTTTGTACGGAGTGTATAAAAATAGTATTGGATTTTAGAGTGAGTTGTAAGGTGCTTCTTTGTGGAATGTTTGCTTAAGTTGATCAAATATTATGTTAAAGTTACACCATCCTTTTAAATAATTTATTTATATTTGACAAAATAGACAATGACAAATGTACAAAAGAAAAAGTTATGAATTAGTCATTATATTAAGTTAACTCTACAAGGTAGAATTTTTGTTCAACACCACGGATCTAAATTTGATTACGCTTAATGACAATGGACAAGATTGAAAGGTAAACTTCGTAAGATTATTTAACAGTGGGTTTGATTGGATAGTAGTAAACAACTCTAATTTAATTGATTGACAGTGAGTAGTGACGCAAAGATATTAGAAGTACTACTTGATAGTGGAATGCATTATGCCTAAGATATTATTCTCCAGAATCTCCAATTCTGCAACATTATAATATTAATGATCGATAAATAATTCAATCGACAATGACAGGGTTGAAGTTGAGCTTAATAATTACCTTGATTTGGCATTGATCATCTTCTCGTCTAGTTTGACTTGAGTTTAGGCCAAATCAATTACCTTCACAAGCGCGGGTGGAAGTCAGACTTTTTGTAGGTATTTAGTAAAGCATATATTCATGTGAGAAAAACTTTACAATCTACAAATAAAAAACTTATCTATACAATCATATTGAAAGTATTTGAAGTTTCACACTGTGCTTCAACAATATAGAATAAGAAGAAAAATCTGATAATTTGAATTTCATTATTTAACATTTTGAGAGAATAAAATAGAGAGGGAAAAGTAGAGAATTTATTACATCTCAGAAACTTATTCCATTAGATCAAATGAATCTAATGGATACAATTAGTATTTATACTCTAAACTATGTAAGCTAACTAACTACCTTAATTAAGTTTAGTAATAACAACCAATTGTAGTTAGGTGTAACCAATCATAACAGAATCTGTTAAGAGAAGAAGGAGGAAGTTTGTGAACCAAGTAACTAGGCTGTTGTGCTTCTTTTGGTAGATTGATTATCATGATCACCAATACCCCCCCCTCTCAAGCTAGGCAGGGGCAAGCTCATGCCAAGCTTGGAAAGAAGAGAGTTAAATTAAGGGGATGGCAGGATTTTAGTAAAGAGTTCTGCGAGCTGTTGTTGAGTAGGTAAATGGGAAAGTTGAAGTAAGCCTTCCATAACTTTATCTCTGGTAAAGTGACAGTCAATGTCAATGTGTTTAGTTCTCTCATGAGATACAAGATTTCTAGCAATGTGTAATGCACTCTGGTTATCACAATGGAGAGTGACAGGTTGAAGTTGTTGGACACCCATTTCTTGGAGTAATCTAACTAACCAGGTAAGTTCAGCAACAACATTAGCTACAGTTCTGTATTCAGCCTCAGAAGAAGACCTAGATACAATAGATTGTTTCTTACTTTTATAGCTGATAGGAGATGACCCTAAGAGAAGAACATAGCATGTAACAGACATCCTAAATCTGGACAAGCACCCTAATCACTATCAGAATAAGCTTGTAAGGTGAGTGTCCCAGAAGCTTTCAGAAGAATGCCTTGACTAGTTATAGAAGCAATATATTTCAAAACATGTTGAAGAGCTTTGAAATGAGATGATTTAGGAGATTGCATAAATTGACTGAGAATCTAAACTGTGTAGCATAGATCTGGTATAGTATTAGTGAGAAAATTCAACTTCCCAACTAGAGATCTGTAATGCTTTGGATTATCAAAGAGAGAACTATCAGCAGCAGAGAGTTTCAAATTGAGAGGAAGAGGTGTGACAACATGTTTGACAGAGATATCACCGGCAAAAAATAAGAGTTCTTTAGTAAACTTGTGTTGAGTTAAGGTGATGCCATCAGTAGTGTAACCCACTTCAATACCTAAGAAAAAACTGAGTTTGCCCAGATCCTTGACGCTGAAAACCTTATCAACATGAGCTTTGAGATTACTAATAGAAGAGGAATCAGTTCATGAGATAACAATATCATCCACATAAACAGCTGCTTCTGTGAGATGATTGGAACTTCTTTTAATGAATAAGGAGTAATCATTCTCATACTGCTGAAAACCTTGATGAGAAAGATCCCCAAGCAATTTTTCAAACCATTGTCTGGAAGCTTGTTTAAGTCCATAGAACGATTTTTCAGCTTACAGACATAATTGTGAGGGTTAGGAACACCTTCTAGCATCTTCATATGACATCTTCAGTTAAATCTCCATGAACAAAAACATTATTGACATCAAGTTGATGTAAATCCCAACCTTTGCTAGCTGCCACATCAATCAAACTTCTCACAGTTGCCATTTTGACAACAGGAGAAAAGGTTTCCTGATAGTCAATCCCAAACTTTTATGTAAAACCCTTAGCAACCAGCCTAGCCTTATAACTTTCAAGACTACCATCAGCTCTTAACTTCACCTTATACACCCATTTACACGTATAGGTCTCTTACCTTGGGGTAAAGAAACAAGATCCCTAGTATTATTACATTCCAAGACAACTAGCTCTTTTTGCATAGCATCAAGCTAGTTGTGATCTAAATTAGCTTCGTTATAAGAAGTTGGTTCTGGAATGGTACAAGAAGAGATAAAAGCTGTGTGAGATGATGGTAAAGCTGAAGAATGTACCATATTTCACCCGTGTGTTGTGAGTGAGGAGGGTTTAAAATTGGGTAATTGAAGTGAAAATCTTTAAGATGGGATGGAATAACAGGTTTTCTAGAAGAAATCCTTATTTGTGGTGGTGGAGGTGGTGAAATGGAGGAAACAGAAGTTGGATTAGAAGAAATTGGTGAAGAAAAATGTGGAGAAGAAGGATGAGGAGAAATTGGTGAAGAGGATGAGTGATCAGGGCATGGAACATCAAGAGGTGGAGGTCGTATGAAAATATCAGGAATATCTGTAAGTAAAAAAGGAGAGATAGGTGTAGAAATAAGAATGAAAAATGGAATAAAGGATTTGTTTGGTTGGAAATGGTATGGGAAGTGTTGTTCATGAAAAATGACATCTCTGCTTGTTTGTATCTTGTGTGTAAGGAGGTTTAGTTATTTATATGCCTTCTAATTAGGTGGATAGCCAATGAGAATACAAGGTTGAGCTCTTGGCTCAAACTTTGATCTATGTTGTTTTAGAGTAAGATTTGGCTTAGTTCCATGAACTTTCTTATATGGACTAACATAATTTAGACATTTTAAAGGGATTATGTTGATGATGTGAGTAACTGTGAGAACTGTTTCACCCCAATAAGATGATGGTAGCTTAGCTTGAAAGAACAAAGCTCTAGCTGACTCCAAGAGGTGTCCATGCTTCCTCTCAACTACACTATATTATTGTGGTGTATCTGCACAACTTTTTTGTGATAAGATCCCTTTGTAGTTGTAAAATTGCAACAAGCTTCCCTTTGTTAGCTCCTTTGCATTATCATACCTCACAGCAAGTACAGCCGAAGAGAATTGAGTTTCAACATAAGAAATAAATTGTTTCACAATGTCAACTGCCTCAGATTTATATTTCAGCGAACTTTGGATGACCCTGGCGACTCTACCTCCTCACACCCTCCTCCCCCTCCCCCGCCCTTTGATTTTGATTATGCAGGTATGATGGGGATGTTACAGAACTTACGGGTTGGCATGACTGCCAACACTGCCACCTTACAGGAGCTACATCAGGGGATGACAGCCAACACGTCGGTCATTGCACGTCTGGGCTAACGTGTTGATACTATTGCAGAGCTGGTTCCACAGTTTAACCGTATGGAACGGGATGTCCATTTGGCCCTGTACCCTATGTATGACGACTACTGTGTGCATCATTACATTACAGAGACAGCCGAGCACCCATCGTGGTACACATGGAACCCTAACTATAGCGTGCCGGCTGATGAGGAGGATGGTAGAGATGAGGACGACGGTGATGGAGATGGTGGTAGACCTCGAACCTCTATTTCTTTAGGGGACTTTGGTGCTGGAGGTAGTGGTTTTCCTGGGGGTTTCCAGGTGGTTCAGGTAGAGGTTCTTTCGGTGATGGCACCGACACTCACATGGGATACTGATGCCCTTGTCATACTCTTTTCCCTCGCTGCAATGAGGACATTGCCGAGTTCAGCTTGGGGGAGGATTATCATCTTTGTATGTACTCTCTCTCTCTTTTATCGCTCACTAGTGTAGTATTATTGCTTTCTTAGATTAGTCTTCTGCTTTAAGAAAAAAATGCTGAAAAAAACAAAATAAATATGATTAATCATGACTGGTTTGATTGCCTCCCTATGCCCCTAGTGTGACTTGACTGAAAATGATTTGACTTAGTTTTCTGGATAGCTGGGAATTTGTGATTTTGATGTTGTGATTTGAATTCTGATTGCTATAATTTCGAGCAAGTTTTGATTATTATACGCTACATTGTGCTGCATGCCTGAACTGGTTAGACTGTGAGGCCTTTTCTAGCCTATTGGATTCATATTATTATCAAGTCTATTT
Organism: Patellifolia procumbens; assembly: GCA_947645195.1. Taxonomy (NCBI): domain Eukaryota; kingdom Viridiplantae; phylum Streptophyta; class Magnoliopsida; order Caryophyllales; family Amaranthaceae; genus Patellifolia; species Patellifolia procumbens. Next base: position 487,857 of record CANSGD010001243.1, on the reverse strand, counting down.
TTGGTGTGTTAGTTTCTCTTTAGCAGATTGATCTTGACTTTGACTTCGTACTTATCTAATGTCTGGTGACTTGTTACATTTGCTATGATAGAGGCGTTCTTTTGACTTACTCTCGAGCCCCAGAGTGCAATTCCATTACATTTTATCCCCCTTAGCCCCGCTGAGCCTAATGTCTTGTTTCGTGCTATTGACCCTTATTACATGCTCGTGGCCTTCATATATTTATTATTCCCAAGCCTAGCTTGGGGGAGCATTTGTGTGGGTTTAGTTTGAAATTTGTTCTATGGTTTGCGTTGCTTGAGGAATAAGAGTGTATTATTTATGGCTTCAAGTGTGTGAAAAATGAAAGAAAATTCGAGTTTTTAGGTACGTGGATGTTGGTTCGAAAAGAAAAGAAAAGAAAAAAAAATGAGAAATCAAAGCTTCAAAGACAATAAAATTCCCTCATTCACGTTATCTACAAAGAAAAAAACATTATGCTTCATTTGCTTAAAGATTGGGTTGTTGTGAGTTTTCATCATTGTATGAGAGTTGGGATTCATCTTGTGGTTACTTGATATTCTTGGGAGTTATTTCGGCCGTCTTCGGCTTTGATATGAATTACTTTTGGCGCCGTTGCCGGGGAGACGGCTAGTTTTCTAGTTTTTATTCGATTAATTAGCGTACTTCTTTTTGCCTCATTGGAACCTCCCGTTCCAATTGAGGCCGTTCTCACAGTTATCTTATCGTTTCTCTTATATGTCCAGGTATCAAAAGAAAACTCATATAATTCCTGGAGATCCCGACACAGAAGCAATACTTCGGGATCTTAGAGAAGAGTTTGATCAAGAGAAGCCAGATTCAGAGATTTTCACATTACTAATGGCGAAGTCACTGAAATTTTATGGGGTGCCTAATCCTGAAGGCATACCCACAGGTCTGCAGATGCCCACTATTGCTGCAAATAATTTTGAAATCAAACCTGTACTAATTAATATGGTGCAGCATAATCAGTTTAGTGGGCATCCTTTTGAAGATTCGGCCAACCATCTGCAGAGATTTCAACAACTCTGCAGAACTGTTAAAAATCAAGGAGTCACACCTGAGCAGCTGAAAGTTATGTTATTTGAGTTCTCACTAAGAGACAAGGCTCAGAGGTGGTTCAGCGACATCACTGAGACAGAATGGACGGCGATTTCTGCTGCATTCCTTCACGAGTATTACCCTCCACAAAAACAGCAGAAATCAGAAACAAGTTGGCCACGTTTTCCCAAGAGCCAGATGAGACATTGAGGGAAGCGTGGACTAGATTCATAGACCTGCAGAGGGAATGTCCACATCATAATATGGACAAGTGGTTTCTGACGCAAACTTTTTACGATGGTCTATAACCTTAGACGAAGAGTATTGTTGATTCGTCTGCACGAGGAGTCTTTGTAGACAAGGCAGTTGATGAGGGATATGACTTCCTAGCAAATCTCGCAGCCAATGACCACTCATCATCTAGGAGTTTGACTAAGAAGGTACTTGAAGTTGACGCTATTTCATTACTTACCTCTCAGATGGCGCAACTAACTCAGCAATTACGAACAATGAAGTCTTCTAGTTCAACACCTCCGCCTATGAGCATCAATTCCATGTCGGCAGTTGCACCCATCACCTCATCTTAATGCGAGGTGTGTGGTATTCAGGGTCACTTCCACTACTACAAAATGCATTAAATCTCGACACATATAGCTCGGCACAACAGACAAGCGTTGGGTAACTTTTCCTATGTTTCGTGTTTTCTTGGCACACTTTATTGCCGGTCCATATTCTCGACAGCAAAAAGCGCCAAAGAATTTTCTTAATAAGCGGGATTTTAGAATTTTGGAAAAGGAAAAGCGGGATTTTAGAATTTCGGAAAAGGGAAAGCGGGAGATCTGAATTCCCCTTTCCTTTCAATCACAAGATTAGGGTTGAATAGCACTCCAACTTCACTCTCTTATGCTTACAGAGGCAAATACGCTGGTATCATTCTCTCTCCTCTCTCTTTCTTCTTTCTCAGATCTATCAATTTCTGGTTTCATTTATTCTTATTTTGTTTTGATTTCTGTGCTGAAATTAGATCTAATATTAATTTGTATTTCCATGTTTATATTTCTTTTATGCGATTCAATGTAGAGGCTTTCGGCTTAGATCGACGCCATAACTGCTGTGTTTCAATTAATTATGTCTTTAAACTTTAATCTTTATGATGTTCTTAATCGCCATAGTTAAAAAGTTTGTTCTTCTGTTATATACATTCTTCTTTTTTTTGTCTATTGCCTCGATTTTACTTTTACACATTTTGTTAAATTTGTAGTTGCGTTGAACAGTGGCGTGAGATATAGAGACAGGGAGAGGGAAAGGTTAGTAGCGTTGGCTGCTCTCGAGAGCATCAGGTATGATTGTTTGCCCCGTTGGTGCGTCGGTGTAGTAGTGGTGGAGTGTTGTGCGCCTGGTGCAGTAAGATTGTGAAGCAGAGACAGTGAGTCTTACTGAGGCAGTGCGATGAAGAAGAGGTAATTTCTTTTTTTTATTGAATTGTTAATTGTAAATTACTGATTGTTCATTGAACTGCGAGAGTTAATTTTTGATTTAATTTTCAATTAGGGATTGAATTGTGAATGTGAATACAACAACAACTAAGCCTTATCATGACATGAATTGTGAATGTGAATAAGGGATTAAAATTTTGGTTGTTAGAAATTTAGTGGATTATTAACTTGTTATTTGTTTATTGTTGGTGAATGTTCAATTTGTGATTAATTTTTATAATATTCATTGCCTCAAACTCCCTAGCAGTTGCTCCATTTCCATACCCTTTTTGACGATGGACGTAAGCACTATTGATTCTGGTGCTCCTGAATCATGGGAAGTGGCAGATTTTGAGAAGAGCATGAAGAGATTGACGTTTTCTTCCTCTGCTAAAAACTCTTCTTGCTCATCTTCTCGTGGCAATAGTATCGCAGCTGATGAGTTAACCTCAGGTTCGCGCAATTTGGTTTTTTCAAATACTGATAACGGTGAATGTTCGTTGCTATCTGATGATGCTTTCAATCAAGCTGATCAGTTCCTTCCTGAGGCTTTACAGAACCCTCGTGAACGCTTGTCAAGTAAGCTTCTTCGTTGTATTTCTATGAAAGATTTTATATTGACGCAAAATTGGTATAATAATCCCACCCATTCTACATCCTCGCGTTTTAAAGACTAGAGGAGGTTTTGGTACTGTCATTTTACTTGCAGATCATTGAGGCATTCCAAAAATGCAAGTTATGCATGGTTAGACGGGTAGAATTCGTTTTTGACGGATTGAATTATATTTGACAAGTTTGTCACATGTTCATGATCTCTCCTATGAGCAACACATGGAGATTACATATTTCAGGAAGTATGATTATTCATATAGAATTTAGGATTATTCTTGACAAACCACCACTTTTGTACCTTATGACATGTTGAACTTGTGGTACAGGTACAAATACAATGATGCTAGTGGCACTTATGATGAAGTTCAATATGAGACTGTAAGCACAATCAAATGCCAGCTGACAATCTGTCTTAAATGTATTCTATGTTGGTATGTTTAAGCTTATAAAGCAAAAACAGATCTCCTTGCGAGAGATTGAGAAACAGAAGTATATAAATTACCTAAGAAAGATACAATGAATTAGATAAACAGAACTTAAATGACATCCAGACCGCATTTGGTACGAGAGCGCAGGAGTTGGTCTGATGTCCTGTTTCTGAAATCCATCTTATTTCATGAGTCTGCTCATCGCTGCAATGTGAATGGAGAGAACACATACGTTATCACCATGTCTCCGCTCCCTCTGCTGCTGCTGTCTGTACTTATGCTCGTTGTAATATCTGCTTCATCTTCTCCTATACTTAGCGGTGTAGTAATTTGATTGGTGGTACAAGGGTATGTTTGTTGCTTCGCTGGGTTGAAATCCTTTGGTGTAGTAATTTGATTTTAGTTCTTTTACATATTGTGTCTTCTCTCCTTCCGCTACTGTTAATGGCTGCAAGGATCCATCCTTTTTGATATAATTTTCTCCTACATTTTACTGTTGTAAGAAACAAAGAAGGAGGGAACTCGATAATGATAGTACTATTACGAGGAAGTACAGATAGTATTTTGGATGATCTAGAAAGAGCAGTTGATGATGGAGTAAACACTTACAAGGGTGAGTTTGTGCACTCTGTTTTGTAGTCCAAATAAATGCCAGGGTGACTATAAAACGCTGATATACTTGTCATGCTCTTTGCTCCCAGGTTATGTGCAGGGATAGTCGATTTATCCCTGGGGCAACAGCTGCTGTAATTGAGTTAGCCAAGAAGACTTAAGGAGGTCTCGTTCAAAGAAACAGGGTAAGTGGGGTTCTCAAGATTATTCCATGTATTAATTTGTTTGATTATCTCCTTCAATTCGTTCTTTCGTTCTCTGAATGATTATATGTTTGTTTTTTTTGTTTAAATCTCTATGCTAGTACTTGAAACCAATCACTCCACTAGCGTGGAAGGAAGAAATAATGGTTTTTCAACCAAATCGTTACATAGTCACGAAAACCTACATTTGTCAAGGACTGTTAATGAGATTATGGTTGATGAGGTGTGGACAGAGATACAAGGGGAGGAACTTAACTTTAGTCAGGAAGTGAAGAAAGAGCCTTCCATGGGAGAAATGATTTTAGTGGACTTCTTTGCAAAAGCAGGAGCTATTGATGAATTGTCTTGAAGTCCTGAAATGCCTTTGGATGTTTCTGCTACCTCACAGTTTTTCACAACAATTGGGGTTATCTCCAGCACCTTCAATTGGTACACTATCTGATGATCCAATTTCAGGACGGATAAGGAATCTTGCAGATACAATTGATTAGGGAAATTGAAAAGAGGCTGAAGAGCAAAATTAAAAACAGGGAATCTGCTGCTCGTTCTCGTGCTAGAAAAGAGGTTAATGTGTTTCTTTTTATTATGTTTGAAAGTATATTTATCCCATGCTACCAGTGTTGTAAAACCTTCATTTTATCTTACCTATATGTATGCGCAGGCTTACCACAATGAGTTGGTGAGCAAGGATTCACATCTTGGGGAGGAAAACATGAGGCTCAAGAAAGAGAAGGTGGTTGCAATTAGTAAATTTCGAACTCTCGCTTAGTTATACAGTTTCTTTGTTTTGTTCTTCTGTTTGCTGCTTTCCTTGCTATTTCCATCCTTTGTGCATCATCCATTTCTTAATCATATAAGCGGTTTGAACTTCCATTTTACATTAGTAATTGGTTCGGCTTGGTGGCCTTATTTTTAGTTTGTAATGGGTGTAGATTTCACCGTGCAAAGATTTCATGTTAAACACTATAGTATGATAGCTTTCATGGATAATATTTCTATTAATATTTAGGTTATGGTGAGTGCTATAGAATAGCTTTCCTTGTTGTTTCCGTCCTTTGTGCATCATCCATTGTTGGTATGATTGGCATGTGTACACCTTTTTCTCTTTTGAAGGAGGCTGCAATGGTGGGACAAGTGGTGGTGGTGGCGGAGAAAGTTGCAATGCTCAGAAAGCATATTATGGAGCTTCCTGCATCTCCATCATCATTGTCGTCGTCGGAGGCAACAGAAGAGGAGGTAGGGTGCTGTAGCAGCTGTGGGAGGGGAAGGAGGAGTTGAGGGGGTTCGCAGTAGTAGAACTACTATGCTCAACGATGTTAAACAAAGCTTGATAAATCTGAGGTAACTTATTGCGAGGTAAATTCTTGTCTTTCCTCTCAACCTTGTCTATATTTCAATAAGACTTGATCTCCTCTAAATTCTTGAGGTAATCTCTAACATTTTTCTAATAATCTCTCATCGAATTATACCACTTATCATTGCGCTGATTTTGGCTCCTAAAACGTACACCCTTTCGCTAGCAAAATTCTTCCACCCTAGATTTATTAAACGATCTTTCGGAGTAATTTCCTTTGATGTCCATGTTCTTGACATTATAAATGATTCAGTTGAGGTAATCTTGTAATCTGGGAATTTTTAGAGCATACTACTGTGATTCTAAATGTATACTACAGGAAAAAGTCATTAGTGTTTACTCTTATTGCACTAGCTATCTTGCAGGAGGCTGTTGAATTGCTGTCGACCTATCCGTCGAGCAAGCTTTGGAAGTTAGATTACATGCTTCCTAATAGTGTAAGTAAGCTTGATTTATTTTGGAGGCTATGTACGGTAATCAATGATTGCGAGTAATAATATATTATGTTAATTAGAAAATTGAAACTCGTACATGTCAATAATCATTGTAGAGAATCCACGCAGGTGTTGCCCGTCAACAAGGTGGTTTGGCGCGGTGCGCTTCCTGCTGCTGCTTTTCCTCTGTTTGGCTGTCCATCTGCCGCTGCTGATTTTTGTTGTTGGTGCTGTTTTACTGTTGCAGTACTATGAAAATGTTTGCGAGAACAAAACAAAAATGCAAGTAACCTTAGTTGAAAGAGGAGAATGACGACGAAGAAGCTCGAAGTATGATTTCTCATAATAAATAAGATTGTTTTATTAGTCTTTTTGCCTTAACTTTATATTATTCGATGTTCATTTGCGACAATGAATGCCTTTATAAAACAAGAGGAATAGAGAGGAAAAATGAATAAAAATTGAGAAAAAAGATCTCTTAATAGTGGCAACATTCTCAGCACACAAAAGTGCCAAAAAATTCGACACTTTGAGGGATAGCATAGGCGCAAAATAATGCTGAGGATATCGGCGCTTTAATGTGCTGAGAGTTATAAGAGGCGCACAAAAGCGCCGAGACTCTCGGCGCTTTTATGTGCCGAGAGTCAGCGGGAGGCGCACAAAACCGCCGAGAATCTCGGCTCTTTATTGTGTCGCGGATTCTCGACGGCCAAAATCTCGGCGCTTTTTGGCAGCGCCGAGAAATTTTAAGCGCCGAGATATTGCCTAAAAAGCGCCGAGAAATGACGCATTTTGTAGTAGTGTTCGGCCACGATTGTCAGTTCAATCAGAATCAGATGGAGCAGGCGAATGCTTTTTAGCAAAGACAGCCAAATAACCCCTACCCCAACACATTTAATCTTGATTGGAAAGACAACCCACTTCTTTCCTATAGAAGCAACAACGTTCAGAACCCACAACCACAAAATTCCTACCATCCCCCACAAAATTCCTATCAGCCTCCACATAACAACCCAAAACCGAACTACTAACAAAACCAAGGGAATTCTCACAATCCCCCTGGTTTCCAAAGACCTGCCCATCAGAATTATCAGCCAGCCCCACAAAATGCAACCTCACAAGAGCCTATGCAAAAGACAAATAAGGAAGCACTGAAAACTCAAGAGAGACAGTTGTTGGCTATGCAGAAAGCCAATGAGGATGCACATAGGGCCCAAGAGAAGCACATAAAACTTCTCGAGACTCAGATTGCTCAATTGGCAGAAAATGATGCACAGAGGCAGCAGGGACAATTGCCAGGGCAACCTACACAAAGGGAGCAAGAAAACACCGTTACTCTTCGTAGTGGCACTGCTTATGCTGCTCCTCTTATGCCCGTTGATGATGATATTGCCCCTAGCAAGGAGAAGGAGGTAGTAGAGAAGGATTTAGAGAAGGATTCGACGTCTGATGTCGAATTGTCTGATGAAACTGAACAGGTAGAAAAGCAGAAGGGGAAGGTTTCTGATACACCTTTTACACCAAGGTTGCCTTTTCCTCATCGAATGCAAAAGTCCAAGGTGGATCAACAACTTGGTAAGTTCTTGGCTATGGTCAAGAACCTTGAGGTAATGGTTCCTTTCACAGAACTTATTTCTCAAGTGCCTGTTTATGCTATGTTTTTGAAGGAGATGGTCACAAAAAAGAAAGATTTTGGTGGGGTAGATAGAGTCGCACTCACTGAAGACTGTAGTGCCGTTTTGCAAAATAAAACTCTACCTAAATTAAAAGATCCTGGTAGCTTTTCCATCCCTTGTCATGTAGGTGCACTGTTTATTGATAAAGCTTTATGTGATTTAGGTGCATCTGTATCGGTCACGCCATTGTCTGTCTGTAAGAAACTGAACATGGGGGCACTTAAGTGTACTCAAATTACTTTGCAGATGGCTGATCGTTCTATCAAATACCCTCTAGGTGTTTTAGAAGACGTCCCTGTTCGGGTGGGAAAGTTTTACATCCCTGTGGATTTTGTTGTGTTGGATATGGAGGAGGATGCCCAAATTTCTATTATATTGGGTAGACCATTTTTATGTACTGCAAGTGCTGTAATTGATGTCAAGTCTGGGTCTTTGACTTTGAGTGTTGGTGATGATACTGTGACATTTAAACTAACCAATGCTGTGAACTCTCCTATGCTTGAGGAATCTTGTTGCAGGATTGATGTTGTAGACAGAGCTATTTTATCTGCATTCCCGCAGATATCTGGTGCTAATCCTTTGGAGGTAGCACTTACTATGGGAGACCCATCAGGCAACGATACTGAAGTCGACGCCTATATTGCTGATTTGGAGGGCCTTACTTCTGAAAAGGGACAAGATTATGTGGTATTAGAAAATGTTTATTCTACCTCTACACCTCAGGTAACAAAGGTAGAACCTAAACCACTCCCTTCCCATTTGAAATATGCTTTTCTGGATGATAAGGAACAATGTCCTGTGATTGTTAGTACTAAACTCATAGATAGCCAATTAGAACAATTGCTTACAGTGCTTCGTATGCACAAGAAGGCTATCGGGTATAGTATTGACGTTCTCAAGGGCATTAGCCCTGACTTTTGCATGCACCTTATAAATCTTGAGGAAAATCAGCGCCCTTGCATTCAACCTCAAAGGCGTTTAAATCCTAATATGAAAGAGGTAGTGAAGAAAGAAATCATGAAATTGTTAGATGCAGGCATTATCTATCCTATTGCTGATTCTAAGTGGGTTAGTCCTGTGCAAGTAGTTCCAAAGAAGGGAGGGACGACTGTTGTGAAAAATGATAAAGGTGATTTAATCCCTACCCGGACAGTCACAGGGTGGCGAATGTGCATTGATTATCGTAGACTTAATAATGCCACCCTGAAGGACCATTTTCCCCTTCCCTTTATTGATCAGATGTTGGAAAGGTTAGCTAAGCATAGTTTTTTCTGTTATCTGGATGGATATTCTGGCTTTTTCCAAATTCCTATCCACCCAGATGATCAGGAAAAGACTACTTTTACATGTCCTTATGGTACTTTGTATATCGTACAATGCCTTTGGATTGTGTAATGCTCTCGCTACCTTTCAGTGCTGTATGATGGCCATATTCTCTGATTTCATTGAAAATATCATGGAAGTTTTTATGGATGATTTTAGTGTCTATGGGTCTGATTTTGATATTTGCCTACATAATTTATCCAAGGTTTTGAAAAGATGTGTTAAAGTGATTCTTGTTTTAAATTGGAAAAAATGTCATTTTATGGTCAATGAAGGTGTTGTGTTGGGTCATATGATTTCTGAGCATGGCATTCAGGTTGATAGAGCAAAAATTGAAGTGATTGAGAAACTTCCCCCTCCAATGAATGTCAAAGGAGTGAGAAGTTTCCTTGTTCATGCGGGGTTTTATCACAGGTTTATAAAAGATTTTTCAAAAATTGCGAAACCCCTTACTCAATTGTTGCTTAAGGATGCCACATTTGTATTCACTGATGCTTGTCTAGAGTCTTTTGACAGGATTAAGAAGGCATTGATCACTGCCCCTATTATACAGCCACCCGATTGGGATTTGCCTTTCGAGATAATGTGTGATGCTAGTGATTACGCTGTTGGGGAAGTGCTTGGTCAGAGGAAAGATAAAGTGCTCCATGCTATCTACTACGCCAGCAAAACCTTGGATCCGGCCCAGGTTGACTATGCTACGACAGAGAAGGAATTATTGGCGATAGTTTATGCTTTAGGCAAGTTTCGAACCTATCTGATAGGATCGAAAGTGATTGTACATACTGACCATGCAGCATTGAAGTATTTGTTGGCCAAGAAAGAGGCCAAACCCAGATTGATTCGATGGATATTGCTGTTGTAGGAGTTTGATCTTGAGATTAAAGATAAGAAAGGTGCAGAGAATGTAGTTGCTGACCACCTTTCCAGGTTGAGGTTTGAGTCTGCTTTCGATTCTCCTATTGATGACTCGTTTCCTGATGATCATTTGTTTGCAGTCTCTTCCCAATCCCCTTAGTATGCTGATTTTGCAAATTACTGTGTTGGTGGGTCTCATCCTCCCAATCTTACCTATCAGCAAAGAAAAAAGTTTTATCATGATGCTAAAAGGTACTTTTGGGAGGATCCCCTTCTCTATAAGCAATGCTCTGACGGAATGTACCGTCGTTGTATTCCTGATTGGGAGATAGAGGGGGTTTTCAAACATTGTCATAGTATGCCCTCTAGTGGTCACCTAGGTTCCCAAGCTACTGGTCATAGAGTTTTACATAGTGGTTTTTATTGGCCTACGATTTTTAGGGATGCCCGTGCCTTTTGTTTGTCTTGTGATGTGTGTTAAAGGTCGGGTAACATATCTAAGAGACAAGAAATGCCACAGAGTGGAATTTTAGAAGTTGAACCTTTTGATGTCTGGGGAATTTATTTTATGGGTCCTTTTCCTACTTTGTGTGGGAATAAATACATTTTAGTTGCTGTCGACTATGTAATAAAATGGGTGGAAGCTATTGCATCACCAACCAATGATTAAAAGGTTGTGATGACATTGTTTAAAAAGATTTTATTTCCCCGTTTTGGTGTCCCTAGAGTAGTTATTAGCGATGGAGGTTCTCATTTTCATAAGAGCACCTTCAAAGCCCTTGTTAAAAAACATGGGGTCACACACAAAGTTGGTCTAGCCTTTCATCCCCAGACTAGTGGTCAGGTAGAGGTCTCTAATAGGCAAATAAAAAGGATTTTAGAGAAGGTTGTTACAAAAGCTAGGAAAGATTGGTGTTTAAAGCTTGATGATACTCTTTGGGCGCTCCGCACTGCTTTTAAGACTCCATTGGGCACCACCCCTTATCGATTGGTCTATGGTAAAGCTTGCCATTTGCCTGTTGAAATGGAGTATTTATCTGCGTGGGCGGTCAAAGAGATTAACCTTGATTTGGCAGCTGGAGGTGAGGCGCGACTACCTTAACTGAATGAATTAGATGAGCTTCGTCTAGAAGCTTACGAGAATCATAGGCTCTATAAAGAGCAAACGAAGAAGTTGCATGACAAAATGATCCAGAAACGCGAGTTTCAAATTGGTGACAAAGTGCTCCTGTTCAATTCAAGGTTGAGATTATTTCCTGGCAAGTTGAAGTCTAGATGGTCTGGACCTTTTAAGGTGACTGGATTGAAGTCACATGGAGCTATTGAGGACTTTAGTCCGAAAGGTGAGAAATTCAAGGTTAATGGGCAGCGTCTGAAGCTGTACCATTAGGGTGCATTCATTGGTCGTGTGGAGGAAATTCGTTTTGGATCTCCTTCATTAGATGAGGTTTCACTGAACAGGTAATATGGTCGTGCGGTACCTTTATAAACCAGCGCTATGCGGGAGGCAACCCGTAATTTTTCTCCTTAGATTATTTTTGATAGTTTTGTAGCTTAGTGAGAGAGTGAGAGGGCACTAATATGAGTTATGAGTGCAGTTGTGCTGGAACTTAACCATTGGGTAGCTATCCTTGAGCGAAATAATGACAAAAAGGCCGTAAAGCACACCGCCCGAAGCCATCGGGCGATTCCGCCCGATCGGCATGAAGTTACGTCCTTTGATAAATCTAAACAATGCACAAGAAGAAAACCGCCCGATCGGGCGGATGCACAACAAGGAAGGAATTTCTGCCCGATGGCACCGGGCAAAACAACCCGATCGGGCGCGCAACTAAAGCAGTTTAGGCATAAAATAAACGCAGTTTGATTTATCCGGATTTTCTTCTCTCTCTTTTACTCACAACCTCACAATCCTATTTCCCCTAACCAAAAAACACTCACTCTTTCTCTCTCTAAACCCTTATCTCCCACTATTAAAATCCCATTTCTTCTCCTTCAACCTCCATTACATCCTCCTTCAGCCTCCATTACATCCTCCTTCAACCTCCATTAAAGCTTCCTTCAAGCTCCCTTCTCCATCTTTTCTTCAATTTTTCTCCATCTTTCACCACTAATTTTCATTTTTACCCATATTTCCACCCAAAATCCCCACTTCTTCATCCAAATTGTGAGTAAAAGTTTGATTTGAAATACATGGCAAGTTTAGGAAGATTAATACGTGGTCAAGGTTCCCGATCTAGGAGACGGCAACGATCTCCTTCACCACCACCACCACCATCACCACCACCAATTGCGCCAGACGAGAGGTACCCGCAAGTCATCTTCCTCGACGAGGAGCAAAAGGCTAAATTTCGTCTCCTTCGGGAGCGTGAGGTAGTTTCTACTAGTTTCCTTGATCTTCCTTTTCTTACTAGCCTTGGATTATATGATGACTTCAAAGAATTGATGCGTGTTATTGGTATGGAATCCTTGTTTTCTATTCGAGTTCGGACCTATCTTTTGCTTGTCTATGAGTTTTATAGTAGTTTACAGGTCGTCAAACCTCGGTCTGGCCCTGTAACACATATTCGATTTAGATTTTGCAATGTTGAGCAGGATTATACCTTACTCGAGTTTGCCCGAGTCCTGAGATTGTCCAACAGGGGGCCAATTCGACGACCCGTTGATTGGCAACCACGTTTGATGTACTATGGGTTGACTAGGGATGAGGGACCATTCACTTTCCAGCACTGTCCTGCTAAATTGATTCATCACACCATTTTTACCATTTGGGTTAGGTCTATGGCTTGGACTTTGTTTGCTCGAGTGGAGGGGCAATCGATCCGGAAAGATGACTTCACCTTGTTAGGGATGTACATGTTCAAGGGCACTGACTTACACTATCAATACAACATCCCCCATCAGGTTGCTATACAGTTGGAGCGTGTCTCCAACAACCTTCCCACTCGTCGTGATGACGACACCTTTGCCTCCCGCCGTATTGTAAACGGGGGATTGATCACCCTTTTTCTAGGCGGATCCCTAGGTTTGATGACAATAATTATGGTCCTACCACGACCCCTGAGCTACTACATGCCACTTACCTAGAGACTATCCACCTCCTAAAGAGGAAGGCCAACGGAAAATACTGTATTTTGATTAATGAGACCCTCGAGTCCATATAGTTGCCTGACCCTAGAGCACGTATTCGCCCTGGCCTTCAGAACTATCACCTCCCCATAGCAGGGGAAGACATCCCGCCGCCCCGCAATGACATTCTACAGAATACGTATATGCGGAGGCAGTGAACTTTTGATGACCCTGGCGCCTCTACCTCCTCACACCCTCCTCCCCCTCCCCCGCCCTTTGATTTTGATTATGCAGGTATGATGGGGATGTTACAGAACTTGCAGTTTGGCATGACTGCCAACACTGCCACCTTACAGGAGCTACATCAGGGGATGACAGCCAACACGTCGGCCATTGCACGTCTGGGCCAACGTGTTGATACTATTGCAGAGCTGGTTCCACAGTTTAACCGTATGGAACGGGATGCCCATTTGGCCCTGTACCCGATGTATGACGACTTCTGTGCGCGTCATTACATTAAAGAGACTGCCGAGCACCCATCGTGGTACACATGGAACCCTAACTATAGCATGTCGGCTGATGAGGAGGATGGTAGAGATGAGGACGACGGTGATGGAGATGGTGGTAGACCTCGAGCCTCTATTTATTTAGGGGACTTTGGTGCTGGAGGTAGTGGTTTTCCTGGGGGTTTTCCAGGTGGTTCAGGTAGCGGTTCTTTCGGTGATGGCACCGACACTCACATGGGCGACTGATGCCCTTGTCATACTCCTTTCCCTCGCTGCAATGAGGACATTGTCGAGTTCAGCTTGGGGGAGGATTATCATCTTTGTATGTACTCTCTCTCTCTCTTTTATCGCTTACTAGTGTAGTATTACTGCTTTCTTAGATTAATCTTACTGCTTTAAGAAAAAAATGCTGAAAAAAACAAAAAAAAAATGATTGATGTTGAGTGGTTTGATTGCCTCCCTATGCCCCTAGTGTGACTTGACTGAAAATGATTTGACTTAGTTTTCTGGATAGTTGGGCATTTGTGATTTTGAGGCTGTGATTTGAATTCTGATTGCTATAATTTCGAGCAGGTTTTGATTATTATACGCTACATTGTGCTGCATGCCTGAACTGGTTGGACTGTGAGGCCTTTTCTAGCCTATTGGATTCATATTATTATCCAGTCTATTTTTGGTGGGTTAGTTCCTCTTTAGCAGATTGATCTTGACTTTGACTTCGTACTTATCTGATGTCTGGTGACTTGTTACATTTTCTATAATAGAGGCGTTCTTTTTACTTACTCTCGAGCCCCAGAGTGCAATTCCATTACATTTTTATCCCCCTTAGCCCCGCTGAGCCTAATAACTTGTTTCGTGCTATTGACCCTTATTACATGCCCATGGCCTTTATATATTTATTATTCCCAAGCCTAGCTTGGGGGAGCATTTGTGTGGGTTTAGTTTGAAGTTTGTTCTATGGTTTGCGTTGCTTGAGGAATAAGAGTGTATTATTTATGGCTTCGAGTGTGTGAAAAATGAAAGAAAATTCGAGTGTTGAGGTACGTGGATGTTGGTTCGAAAAGAAAAGAAAAAAAAAAAATGAGAAATCAAAGCTTCAAAGACAATAAAATTCCCTCATTCACGTTATCTACAAAGAAAAAAACATTATGCTTCATTTGCTTGAAGATTGGGTTGTTGTGAGTTTTCATCATTGTCTGAGAGTTGGGATTCATCTTGTGGTTACTTGATATTGTTGGGAGTTGTTTCGGCCATCTTCGGCTTTGATATGAATTACTTTTGCTTCCTCATGCTCGGTTTTCCACCACATTTCCTAGAATATTTCCCTACCCTTACCTAAGCCCCATTACAACCCTGAAAAGTCCTCTTGAGCTTGTGCCTACAATGTTTATTGGATTGATTTTGAGTCAGTTTGTCAAAGTTAAAGAGTATGTTGCTAGTTGAGTCGACTTGATTAGGATGAGCGACATTTTACCTTCTTAAACACATGAGAGTGTGAGTGGGAAGGGACATTTATGATCGGCTCGGTGAGTTTTCGGGCATATTCTTTGCCTGCCACAAAATTGAGAGGAGTGACACCTTGGTGAGCACCTTTTAAGGACTTGTATGCCATGTAGATGTTGCATTTGATGTTCTGCTTGGATGATTGGTAGTTGGATGGATCTGATCAGCTAATTTTGAATTTTGCCTGCTTGAACGATTCGTAGTCTTGAAAGTGTTTTGAGCTTTGAATTTTCTATTCTCTTAGGGGGAGGCAATTTTTTTTATTGGTCATCATTCATTTCGCCTACTTTTGAGCGAAATTATGCGTCAAACTATGTTCTTAGGAGCTATTTTATGCTAACTCCTCTATATAGTTGTGTTTTGCGTGTTTTATGTTGAATTGCAGGTTTTAGGGAGTTTTCTCCCTATTCTCTGCTATTTTAAGCATCAACATATGTTAGGCGGAGTTATGAGGCAAATATACCGAGTTGCAGAGCTCTAAGGCCACGTTTCATAGGCTTAGAGAGGCGTCTTTGACTCGATGATGTGGCTTTTGAGCCAAAGGAAGGAAACAGTGGTTCGCCCGATGCCATCGGGCTAGATTCGCCCGATCGGGCGGAATCCTTATTGCTGGAAGATCGTCAAAACTCCCGATCGGGCGACCTCGCCCGGACACATCGGGCGGTTGTTTCTGAGGTGCCCAGTTCCCTTTTTGCTTGCTAGATACAATCTGAAGAAGACGTAAGACTACAAGATGCTGCCAGATCCTGATTTGAGAAAGACAATTTCGCCCGACTATATCAGGCGGTTTAGCCCGATCGGGCGAATTGAAGTTTTCCTTTAATGACGCGCGTTTTGTCGCCCGTTTTTAATCCTTTTTCTCTTGTTTTGAGACTTAGTATAAATACAACACTTAGTTTATTTTCAGAGACTATATACGGCAAATTTCGCAGTCTAAATAAATAAACCAAGAAATAACGTAACAAAGATAAATTTATATTGATAATGTGTTGGGTACAATCTCTGTATTACATTTTATAAAAATAAACTAAGTCCTCTGATGCCGACACGTGTTGATGACGACACGTGTTGATGACGACACGTGTTGATGACGACCTTGACTTGGGTGTAGGACAACGTTTTGTCAACGTCAACGTAAACTTGAGTGTTGGATGGCGTTTTGTCAACGTCAACCTGAATTTGAGTGTTGGATGACGTTTTGTCAACGTCAACCTGAGTTTGAGTGTAGGGTGACGTTTTGTCAACGTCAACCTGAGTTTGAGTTTTTGTTTGGGTTTATTCGAATGAGGGCTGACACAGCTTGAATCTCAATCGAATGCGTTTGAGTTTCTCTGAACAGTCGGCATGAATTTGATGTGCTTATTGACTACTTCTAGAGAGGATTTCCAAGAGAAATTTGAGAGCTCTTGAGAATAATGATCTTCCGACCTCTGCAACTGAAGGTGGAGAGGTCTATTTATAGGGGATGGAAACCCTTAATGAACTTTTTGTGGTGTGGGCTTGGGCCCGTTTATGACTTGGTAGTCTTTTTGTTTATCCATTTAACCATCTGTTTTGGGCTAGTAATATGGACTGACCCAAATATTTTACAACCCAAATTATATTTATTTAATTTAGGCTTTATTTAGGTAGACTAAATTAATTAAATTGGGCTATTATTTCTTTTAGCTCAAAACTAATTAATTTAATTATAATGTAAAACACTAATAAATTTTTAGTGTCTACAAATTGCCCCCTCGGGACTATGTCACATACACGTTTTGGGGTGTTTAGCTGTGACGAAGTCTCGACGTGTTTGACCTTTTGATTTGTATGTTGCTTTATTTTTAGAGGTGTTATCTTGTCGTAACTACGACTTAGCAGATAACAAAATTTCTAGTAACATACCAAAAACACAATTTGGGTGTCTTCACGTGTTTTAAAAAAAAAAGACTTTTGACTTGAATGTAACCCCTTTTTTTTAACAACTTTGTCATATATTTTTTTCAACTTCCCAAAATTTTTACCATAGGAGAATAAAAATATATCATCTATATTTTGGGAAGTGTATAATTGTAATGGGTCTAGTTTCCTAAACCTATACCACCATATTTTGGCAAGCATTCTTATACTGAAGAAAGTATAATAAGAATGCAATAAAATCATATCATAAAATATTTGTATCTTATAATAATTTCTTGTCTTTATATAACAATTGCTTTAGGTTAATGGGTAATAGAATCCAGTTTGGACGCATAGCAACGCACAGCCGTACAGGTATTGATCCTCTGCCCTGTTTCTGTATATTTTGTCATGTCATGGTATAGCATCATGGTTAAACTTTGCGACAGCTCTTATTTCAGTTTGTTCATTGTTTTATGGTAACTGGAACATTGATGGCTGGAGCTGTCAAGATGCCATTGATGAACCCTCAAAAAAGATTAAAAAGCTCCAGGGACCAAATATGACATTGCCCTTTAACTGCTTATATGATCTTTATAGTGTTAGGCATACATAAATTAGTTTCATTGTCATGACAAATTTAAACCACGTGCTTTGTGATTGAGTTAAACAATTTTGTACTTTGCTTCTTTTTTTACAAAAAAGAAAAGTATGTGTTTTTTTTTTTAACTCAAACAATGAAAGAGGCGGTTTTACAGTGGACTTCAATTTTTTCTTCTTCTCATTTTGCCTGATTTGCTGAAGACTTCATATGTATATATGCTGCCATCTTTTCCCTTTCTCTTTCTTTTCTCTTATGGTGATGTATGATTATGGGCCATCATATCATGATTTTTTATTTTTTGCTTTACTTGCCGCCGTCGTGCATAGTCAACCCTCCAATTTTTTTTGCTTTAGCTATTCCACTCTATGTGCCAGCCAATTTCCTAGCTTTGTCCCTACCATGAGAAGAAATATTTTGTTTTCATTGTTTGCAGTAGTAGCAATTTTATATCTTATTAGTGTTAGTATATCGCTTCTTCAAGCCACTATAGCAAATTAAAATTTGTATAGGATGAAGTCTAAGCACGTCAACTGTAGTCATAGACTCATAGTACTGGTTTGGTTTTCTTTTCTTTTTTTGTTTAATTACCCATAAATGATAGGTAATGGTGCAATCATAGAGAACAGTTTCACATTGTACTCTCCCACTTATCTTTGTTTAGATTGGTGAGCGGGAGATACAACGTCTGACACAAAATTCAATGTACTTTTTTTTTTTGCAATGACTGAATTTTGTGGTTCGAACTTGTGACTCTTCTCGTCAAAGAGTAGTTAGAAGTTTTCGAACACTTGAAGGTATAATATTTTTACTTTACTGTTCTAAACTCTTCTTTATTTTGTTATTTGTTTTGCATATTGTGTCGTTGTATGCCCCTTTTTTTGTTGTCAAGCAAGAAACAATTTTTTTTCAAGACACTTATAGAAGGTCGTCGCGATGTTCCATCATGCTGGTCGTGATGAGTTCATCAGAGGTGTTAGGTCATTATGCTAGTCGTGATGAACCTATTATCTTTAGATGGTATTTAAAGATAATTATAGAAGGCCATCGTGATGGTCCATCATGCTAGTCGTGATGAGTCCATCGGAGGTGTTAGGTCACCATGCTAGTTGTGATGAACCTACCATCTTTAGATGGTATTTGCAGACACTTGTAGAAGGCCTTCGTGGTGGTCCATCATGCTGGTCGTGATGAGTCCATCGGAGGTGTTAGGTCAACATGCTAGTCGTGATGAACTTATCATCTTTAGATGGTATTTTTGACGATGCTACAGAACGATCGTTGTGATGGGCCTTCACGATGTGCTCACTTTATACATGACAAAAGGAACCCGACTCCCTCTGTATTTTTTTGTGTGTTTTTTTTAATTTACAGGATGGTGTTTCTTAAGGAGTATAATCATGATAAGCAGAGTTACCTCTCCCTCGTGGATCAAGAGAGAGATGATCCCCGATCAGGCACTACACTAGTCATACGTCGTTCACTGCTTCGTCCGGAGGGCATACTCCCATCAATCTGCAAAGAAAATTTTCTAAGTGAGATGTCCGTTGAGCATAAACGAGACGAACGCAATGCTCTGACCACATATGTTCTTCGAAACAATTTTCTGGACAGGCCGTTCATTCATGATAGACTACCTATGTTAGGTCGCTCTATTATCGATGGCTCGACAAAGTGGGGATCTGTTATCCTCAAAACTATTGGAGATTCCTGTTTTGTTGTTGGGTATCATAAATGGACTGAGGATGTTTTGTATCGTTTCAAAGAAGCTCTCGACTTTTGTTCAGCTTATGACGCAATCTATGCTCATTGTATTCATATGACAGGGATACGAGCATTTTACATGCCTTTTGCGAGAGTTGGTGTCCTACCACTAATACACTTCATACAATGGCTGGGGAACGGTCTATTTCTTTGTGGGACCTTTACAGATTTGGTGGCTTACCGATTGTTGGTAACTTTTATGATGAGACCATTCCACATCTTAGTGTTCTAAAGGCACGGGATGCGAAGGGTGAGCGT
Source organism: Patellifolia procumbens (assembly GCA_947645195.1). Taxonomy (NCBI): domain Eukaryota; kingdom Viridiplantae; phylum Streptophyta; class Magnoliopsida; order Caryophyllales; family Amaranthaceae; genus Patellifolia; species Patellifolia procumbens. Next base: position 468,238 of record CANSGD010001243.1, on the reverse strand, counting down.
CTGATATCACGTATTTATATAGAGTTTTCTCCCTTATTTACAAGCTAATTTGTGCGTCATTGGAGCTCTTGGGAGCTATTTTGTGCTAACTATCGTATGTAGTTGTGGTTTCGTGTTTTAGTATTGAATTGCAGGTTTTATGGAGTTTTCTCCTTATTCCCGAGCCTTTTGTAAGCAACCACGGCTTTACTAGATGTTACGAGGCATGTAGGATGGCTCGCGACCATTATGGATAGTTTAGGAGGTCCCAAGACCCCTAAACGTGAAGATTAGACAGCCAAGGAGTCAAAGGAGGTTTCCGTGCACTGATCGGGCAGAAATGGCCCGATCGGGCGAAATATTTATGATCGGGTACGAAAGTTGCGGACCCGATCGGGCAAGCATTGCCCGAAGTGATCGGGCGAACATCATGTACCCAGACCCGATCGGGTGTTAACCGCCCGACCCTATCGGGTGGGCTGCTCGTAGGTCTTGTTAGAGAGCTGCTGAAGAGACGCTTTCACTAGGCCATTTTGTTGCCTGGCCCGATCAGGTGGCTGACCAAGGCCCGATTGGGTGGGCGTCAAGACCATCTAATGCTACTGCGCTGCTGCTACATCACAGCCCAAGACGAGAAAATGCGAAGTTGCTGGGCACCCGATCGGGTACTGTGCTCGGACCCGATCGGGTCTGGCACCCTTTTACGCGGATTTCGCCTTTTGTTTCCGTTTTTTATTAACTTGAGGGGGTATTATAAATACCTTTTTCCTCATTATTTAGAGACATCTTTTATTCACCTTTCATGAGCTTTAGACTAGTTTTATTCTTCATTGTTCTTAGTTCAATTCAAACACTTTAGATTAATTTAGAGGTGATCAAACCTATTTCGATTTCAATAAAGTTCCTGCTTTTCGTTAATTGGTATTATTTCTTACCCTAATCTATTTTATTATACTCAATTGCTTATTTTATTTATTTAATCGTTCATGATGCAATTGTTAGGATTTCATATTAGTTTTTTTATTGTTAATTCGATCATGAGTGAGTAGTCTCTTTCTAGGGTGTTAGATAGGAAAGCCATGTTTATACCATGATTGTGATTTAGACTCTTATTGATTTCTAGGGCTTGATTAGGGTGATTGTGATGTGATTTGTTCTTTATTGAGTAATTAACGTTATTGCGCAGTTTCGTTGGTTGCTTGTGGTTAATAGTTGTTTGCACAGATCTGTCTTACGACTAGAGGCCTAGGACATGTCAGTAGTTCTGATTACGTTAGTGAACATGCGGCGTATGTTGAACTATGAGCGTTGAGTCTTAACCATAGCTCAACATAGGCTCTAATCCCCCGACTCTTGACTTAGGTTTTGATAGTAGTTGACCCTATTTGATTGGTATAAGCATGGTGGACCGACCTAATACCCTAGACTTTTATTCCATAGTTTAATCCTCGATTTATTCCGTCTTCTGTAGTCTATTCTTTAGTTTAATTAATTCCTTCCTGATTTCATCTGGAGTAGCTGAATTGGTTGAATATTGATTTAGAAACTCTGTCTCCCTGTGGATTCGACCCTGCTTCCACTGACTACCTAGTTAGAGGTCCGTAGGTTTATTTTTGATTAGGCGATACGACTAAAACCCTATCAAATTTTGGCGCCGTTGCCGGGGAGACAGCTAGTTCTCTAAGTTTTTATTTAATTATTTGGTCTACTTCTCTGTACCTCATTGGAACTTGATTGTTTCAATCGAGGTACCCTTTACTGCTGCTTTTTGTTTCTTTTGTATGCCCAGGTCCCAAAGAAACGGTTCCCCCATTCCAGCGGACCCCGATCTTGATAGGACAATCAGGCAGATCCGAAAGATAAAGCAGAAAGAAAAGCAGTCTGTTCAGCTGAGCACCTCTTGAACATACACCTTGAGTTCAGTCATGTCAAAGTCACAAAGTCATACGGGGTGCCCAACCCAGATGGTCTCTCCACTGGACCTATTATGCCCACCATTGCCGCAGCAAATTTTGAGATTAAGCCTGGACTCATCAGCATGGTCCAGCAAAATCAGTTTGGTGGGCATCCTACTGAAGATCCGGCAAATCATCTGCAACGGTTTCAACAACTTTGTCGAACCGTTAAACATGCCGGCGTCACTCCAGATCAACTGAAAGTCATGTTGTTCGAGTTTTCACTGAGAGATAGAGCCCAAAAATGGTTGAACGATGTGAAAGAAACCGAGTGGAGTGAGATTTCTGCTGCATTTCTGAGAGAGTATTACCCACCCACTAAAACAGCAGAAATCAGAAATAAACTGGCCACGTTTTCCCAAGAGCCTCATGAAACATTACGGGAAGCGTGGGCTAGGTTTAGAGATCTACAGAGAGAGTGTCCACACCACAATATGGACAAATGGTTCTTGATGCAGACATTCTACAATGGTCTGCAGCCTCAGACGAAGTGTATTGTTGATTCGTCCGCAGGAGGAGTGTTTTTAGACAAGGCAGTTGATGAGGGTTATGAATTCATATCAAATCTTGCAGCCAATGACCATTCATCATCTAGGAGTTTGACTAAGAAGGTACTTGAAGTTGACGTTATTTCATTGCTTACATCTCAGATGGCGCAACTAACTCAGCAGCTAATGAAATCTTCTAGTCCGACACCTCCACCCATGAGTATCAATGCTATGTCTGCAGTAGCACCCATTACCTCATCTTACTGTGAGGTCTGTGGTGTTCAGGGTCACTTTGGGCATGACTGTCAGTTCAGTCAATATCAGATGGAGCAGGCCAATGCCTTCCAACAAAGACCACAAACCTTCCCCCCTTCACATAACTACCAAAACCCACAAAACCATCAACCTCCACCTCCACAAAACTACCTTAAACCTTCATACCATCAAACCCCACAAAATTTCCAAAGACCACCACCACAAAACTTCCATCATCCCAATAACTTCCAAACTCCACAAAATTTCCACACCCCACCTCCATAAAACAACCCACAAGAGCCTAGAAATTCTGAACTGATGAAACTGATATTGTCTATGCAAAAGGCAAATGAGGAAACAAGGAGGGCCCAAGAGAAGCACATCCAACTTTTCGAGGCTCAAGTTGCTCAGTTGGCAGAATCTAATGCACAGAGGCAGCAGGGACAATTGCTAGGGCAACCAGTTCAGAGAGAAAATGTGAATGCCATCACTCTTCGTAGTGGCATTGCATATGATGCCCCTCCAGTGCCCATTGATGAGGTTACCCCAACTGCAGGGAAGAAGAGGGTGGTAGAGGAAGGAAAAATGAAGAATTCGACGTCTGAAGTCAATTTGTCTGCAGCAGCTGAACAAACAGGGAAGAAAAAGGAGAAGGTTTCTGAAACGCCTTTTACACCAAGGCTACCTTTTCCTCACAGGATGCAATAATCTAAGGTCGATCAGCAATTTGGTAAGTTCTTGGCTATGGTCAAGAACCTTAAGGTAACGATTCCATTTACAGATTTAATTACCCAAGTGCCTGTTTATGCCAAATTTCTGAAAGACATGATCACTAAGATAAGAGACTTTGGTGGGGTAGAACGTGTCGCTCTTACTGAAGAGTGTAGTGCTTTTATTCAAAATAAAACCCCACCAAAGTTAAAAGATCCTAGTAGTTTTTCTATACCCTGCCATCTTGGACCTATTTTTATTGATAAGGCTTTGTGTGATTTAGGTGCTTCTGTTTCTGTTATGCCATTGTCTGTTTATAAGAAACTGAACATGGGAGCCCTTAAATGCACACAAATCACTTTACAGATGGCGGATCATTCTATAAAATACCCTCTAGGTGTTTTAGAGGACGTTCCTGTTAGGGTAGGGAAATTCTATATTCCTGTTGATTTTGTGGTGTTAGATATGGATGAGGATGCCCAGATCCCTATTATCTTGGGTAGGCCGTTTTTGTGTACTGTTGGTGCTGTCATTGATGTCAAGTCTGGGTCTTTAACTTTGAGTGTTGGTGATGATAAAGTGATTTTTAAACTAACCAATGCTGTTAAGGCACCTATGCTTGAACAATCTTGTTGCAGGGATGAGGTTCTGGATGAAGTAGGTGTGGAGAGGGTTCCAATTCCACCTAAGGTTGCCTCACCGTCTGGAGGCATTGTCAAGAACATTTGGAGGAGAAAGATGTTTGATGAGGGTGGCACTCATTGCCAAGCCCCTCCTATTTGAGAGAGGGAGGCTTATGGTCGTGCGGGACCTTTATAAACCAGCGATGTGCGAGAGGCAACTCGTATTTCTTTTCTTTCCCTTTTTCTTTTCTTTTTATTTTCCTTCTTTTTGTGAGCGAGAGTGAGGGTACTAACATTGTTTTTCCTCTTAGCATAGTCCTTATCACCTTTTGGCATTGAGGACACTGCCAAGTTAAACTTGGGGGAGGAGTTCTGTTTGTATTCCCTATCTCTTTTACTGCTTTCTAGGATAGATTTACTGCTTTCAAAAATACTGAAAAAAATCAAAAAAAATATGGTTCCCATGACTGGTTTAGTTGCCTCCCTGTGCCCCTTGTTGTGCTCTATTTGAAATTGATTTGACTCTGTTTTCTGGATAGCTGGGCATTTGTGATCTTGAGGCTTTGATTTGAGGTTTGATTGCTATGATTTCGAGCATTTTTGGATTATATTAGACCACTTTGTGCTGCATACCTGAATTGGTTAGACTGTGAGGCCTCTTTGTAGCCTATTGGATTCATATTATTATTCAGTCTATTCTTGTGTGTTAGTTCCTCTTTAGTGGATTGATCTTGACTTTGACTTCATACTTGTCTTATTTTAGATGACTTGTAGCATGTGCTGTGATAGAGGCGTTCTTTTGTCTTATTCTTGAGCTTCAGAGTGAATTTTTGATATACTTTTATCCTCCTTAGCCCTGCTGAGCCTAATGACTTGTTTCGTGTTACTTAAACCCCTATTATGATCCAAAAACCTTCACTTGATATTATTCGAAGCCTAGCTTGGGGGAGCTTTTTGTATGGGTTTAGTTTGGTTTTTGAGGAATTTGAAGGTGTATTTGCTGTGGTTTGAGAGTGAGAAAGAGAAAAGAAAAAAAAAAGCAAGTTTAGAGTTGTGTGGATGAAGTTCAGAAAAATGAAAGAAAAATGAAATGAAAATTCAAAAGAATTCTAGTTCTTTCATTCACGTACGTTCTTAAAGAAGTATACGCTTCATTGCTTGAAAATTGGGTTTGTTATGAGTTTGTCATTGATTTATGAGAGTTGGGTTACTTTACGTGGTTTTACGGTGTTGTTGGGAGTTGTGTAGGTCATCTTAGGCCTTGTTTGAATGATTCATGCTCCCCCTTTCTTGGTTTTTCCACCACATTACCCAAAAGTATCCCCTACCTCCCACCTAAGCCCCATTACAACCCTATAAAGTCCTCTTGAGCTCGTGTCTGCAATGTTCATTTGATTGATTTCGAGTTAGTTTGTCAAAGTTAAAGAGTATTTCTGCTAATTGAGTCGACTTGACTAGGATGAGCGTCATTGAACCTTCTTAAACACATGAGAGTGTGAGTGGGAAGGGTACTTATGGTCGGGTTGGTGAGTGTTCGGGCACATTCTTTGCCTGCCACAAAATTGAGAGGAGTGACACCCTTGTGAGTGCCTTTTCAGGACTTGTATGCTTTGTGCATGCTTGAGTTTGATAAATTGCTTGAATGATTGGTGGTTGGATGGATTTGATGAGCCAAACTTGAATTATGCCTGCTTGAACGATTCTTAGTCTTGAAAATGTTTTGAGCTTTGATTTGTTTTTATCTTTGGGGTGAGGTAGTCTATTCCATGTTCATGTGTTGTTTGCTTGAGGACAAGCAAAGGTTTAGCTTGGGGGAGTTTGATATCACGTATTTATATAGAGTTTTCTCCCTTATTTACAAGCTAATTTGTGCGTCATTGGAGCTCTTGGGAGCTATTTTGTGCTAACTATCGTATGTAGTTGTGGTTTCGTGTTTTAGTATTGAATTGCAGGTTTTATGGAGTTTTCTCCATATTCCCGAGCCTTTTGTAAGCAACCACGGCTTTACGAGATGTTAAGAGGCACGTAGGATGGCTCGCGACCACTATGGATAGTTTAAGAGGTCCCAAGACCCCTAAACGTGAAGATTAGACAGCCAAGGAGTCAAAGGAGGTTTCCGTGCACTGATCGGGCAGAAATGGCCCGATCGGGCGAAATATTTATGATCGGGTATGAAAGTTGCGGACCCGATCGGGCAAGCATTGCCCGAAGTGATCGGGCGAACATCATGTACCCAGACCCGATCGGGTGTTAACCGCCCGACCCGATCGGGTGGGCTGCTCGTAGGTCTTGTTAGAGAGCTGCTGAAGAGACGCTTTCACTAGGCCATTTTGTTGCCTGGCCCGATCGGGTGGCTGACCAAGGCCCGATCGGGTGGGCGTCAAGACCATCTAATGCTGCTGCGCTGCTGCTACATCACAGCCCAAGACGAGAAAATGCGAAGTTGCTGGGCACCCGATCGGGTACTGTGCTCGGACCCGATCGGGTCTGGCACCCTTTTACGCGGATTTCGCCTTTTGTTTCCGTTTTTAATTAACTTGAGGGGGTATTATAAATACCTTTTTCCTCATTATTTAGAGACATCTTTTATTCACCTTTCATGAGCTTTAGACTAGTTTTATTCTTCATTGTTCTTAGTTCAATTCAAACACTTTAGATTAATTTAGAGGTGATCAAACCTATTTCGATTTCAATAAAGTTCCTGCTTTCCGTTAATTGGTATTTTTTCTTACCCTAATCTCTTTTATTATATTCAATTGCTTAGTTTATTTATTTAATCGTTCATGATGCAATTGTTAGGGTTTCATATTAGTTTTATTATTGTTAATTCGATCATGAGTGAGTAGTCTCTTTCTAGGGTGTTAGATAGGAAAGCCATGTTTATACCATGATTGTGATTTAGACTCTTATTGATTTCTAGGGCTTGATTAGGGTGATTGTGATGTGATTTGTTCTTTATTGAGTAATTAACGTTATTGCGCAGTTTCGTTGGTTGCTTGTGGTTAATAGTTGTTTGCACAGATCCGTCTTACGACTAGAGGCCTAGGACATGTCAGTAGTTCTGATTACGTTAGTGAACATGCGGCGTATGTTGAACTATGAGCGTTGAGTCTTAACCATAGCTCAACATAGGCTCTAATCCCCTACTCTTGACTTAGGTTTTGATAGTAGTTCACCCTATTTGATTGGTATAAGCATGGTGGACCGACCTAATACCCTAGACTTTTATTCCATAGTTTAATCCTCGATTTATTCCGTCTTCTGTAGTTTATTCTTTAGTTTAATTAATTCCTTCCTGATTTCATCTGGAGTAGCTGAATTGGTTGAATATTGATTTAGAAACTCTGTCTCCCTGTGGATTCGACCCTGCTTCCACTGACTACCTAATTAGAGGTCCGTAGGTTTATTTTTGATTAGGCGATACGACTAAAACCCTATCAGCGTCTCATTTCAAAAGCTTATAAGCATCTTCTCGGTGCTTATCGTCATCTTTTACTGAAGCCTGAGTCGAAGCGAGGTGTTTCAGCTCGTCAGTGGATAAATTTTTGGTTTAGAGGATCGATTACTCATGATGCTCCTGTGAGGCGTCGCAGGCGTTCTGACTCCCGCCCAAAGTCTACTCATGATCCTGATGGCCAGCTGAAAGCTCTTCCTATGGCTTGGACAAAAGATGAATTGAATATGTTCTCCTTTCTTGATGTAGTTGGTGACAATAGAATGCAAACCACTTATGTTGCAGCTTTTCTGGCTTGTTGGTTGTGTGTGTTTGTGTTCCCTGAGAGTGAAGATAGGCTCATTAGACCTGGCACTTTTGAAATTGCTACTTTGATGGCACGGGGTGAAACTTTTAGTCTTGCGCCTCCTGTTCTTGCCAGCATTTATCGGGGTTTAAATGCTATCTCCCGCTCTCCAAAACCTGCCTTTTCAGGAGCTTTCTTTCCAGCACACTACCTTTATGCCTGGCTCGCATATTACTTTGGCACCAACTATGATGTAGACCCTTCTCCACCAAGTCCTTTGATGGTTTTGTTTTCTGGAGCTCAAGGGGCGAAGTACTTTGAAGAAGCTGATGCTCGCACACTCATTCATGAGGGTACGAGGGCAAAAGTGGGATGCACCATCTTAAACAGGAATAAGAAGACCCTGCTTTATGATGATGGTGAGTTCAAATCCTTAGAGTTTGGTTGTCTTGTCTCTCTCCGTTCTGCCTTACTAGTTTTGCGGCATGGTAACAAGTTCCATATTGAGCCTTACTTGCCTTATCGATTCAGTAGACAGTTTGGCTTTATGCAAGATGCTCCTGGTATTATGAGCCGTGGTGTCGATAACCACAAAGTTTCTTACTATGAGGCTGTGAGATATTGGATGTTCCTTTTGTTTAGGGGAAGTCAGTCTCGAGTCTGCATTCCACCTTATTCCCTAGACTGGCGCCATTTTGTGACTTCCAAGTTTTATGATTGGTGGTCACACGTCTCTGTCCAAGACTTAAGGGATGAGGTCGTCCTACTCTGTGCGAGTGTCGAATCTCAATCTTCTAAGCCTAAAGGGAGCGAAAAGCATGACACAGGTTTTCACGCGCGTCGACTGACAAGTAAGACCCATAGTATGCCTATTGTGCCAGGAAGAGATGGTTCTAAGCAGCAGGCAAGTGCCATTGTCAGCGATGCTAAAAGTACTAGCGATATCGAATCTGACACGAATTTCAAGCATCAACCCAGGGGAAAAAGGAAACTCTCTGTTTGCACTCTAGAGGATGATGAGTTGGAATGGGATAGGCTTTTAGATGGCGCATTTAGCTCCTCACAGCCCATCGTAGATCTTCCATTGGTATGCATTTCTTCCTCTCTTCCCTTTTTTAGTAAACACTCTTTTTTTATTCACTTTCTTTTTCATACAGGATGGAGATCTTGAGCTTGAGGTGGACATTTTGAGCCTTCTTGATGATAATTTGCTTGAAGAGGCGAACCAACATGTTGTCGTGTCTTCACCAAAACCAACTCCTGGAAGGGGAAAGGAATTGAAAATGGCTCAAGACTTATCTTGCAAAAGGGTAACTCGCAAGGCCCCTGAAGAATCTGCTCCCTCTTATAGTCAGCAATCAGTCGATGGTCCTACTTCTCTTGAGACTGTCGTGATATCATTGCACACTCAATCTCAAGTTGCAAATGTTTCTGATACCCAAGTAACAAGAGCTCACATTCCCACTGTCTCGGTCACTACATTTCAACCAGGTCCTATGGTAGGAAACATCTTTAGTGAGGCAATAAGAGTTATGGGTGAGCAGTACTTAACAGGGCTGAAAGAAGCACCTTTTGATGAAGTTGTCAAAAAGCATAAGGAGGCTCCTACACTATATAGGGGTATAGAGAATCTCAAAGGAGACCCTAGCCTACTAAAGCGCAAGGTAGACTCTTATGTTGGTGCTGTTAGTGCATATCTAATCTTGGAGGAGGTTGCAGCTAAGCGACAACGGTCAGAGCAAGTTGAAAAAAATATACTCGGGCAAATTAGAATGATCAAGCAAGATGAGAGTGTCTACGAAGAGTTGCAAAAGGAGAGTTTGATACTTAGAGAAGAACAGGCATCCATCCAAAATGAGAAAAATGATCTCGAAGCCAAGTTGGCCAAGGTTCGTGAAAGGGATAATTATCTGACTAGTACTCTGGAAACTAAGAGTATCTCCTTGACATCCCTTGAGGCGCAGATAAAGGATCGCAAGAGGGATTTAGATGAGCTTGAAGCTACTCCAACTTTGAGTGCTGATGAAGTTGAGCAACTCGAAGAACATAGGAGACTCATTCAAGAGCTCCAGTCGTCTCTCAAGCCCTTTGCGTGGATGGATTCCGAGTGACTTTTTAATTTTTTGTTTAGTTTTGGAACCCTTTTTTTTTTTTTTGCTTACTCTTTTTGTTAGACTGTTGCATTTTATTCATATTCATGAATAATAAATAACAATTTTTTTATTTTATTTCACCGTTCACAGTTTATACTCTTGCGGGCCAGGAGTTTTATAATATTTTTTTTGTTTATTTCACCGTTCACAGTTTATACTCTTGCGGGCCAGGAGTATTACAATGAGAATTTTTTTTTGTTGTGGTGACTGCACTCGAAATTTTTTATTTTTCAAGCTGCCCACGTACTTGCAAATAATTATCAAACGACCTTGCAAGATCAAGCCAACGTAGTTCAAGTGATGCAATTTTTTTTCCTTTTATGCATGAGCAGTTTACCCTCTTACTTAAGAGCTTACATGAGCTTACAACTTTAACAATAATATCTCTTTAGGAACTTGCCGTTGATAGGTCCTACACGTAATCCTTCAGCATCAACAATTTTGTAGGCTCCATTAGTGTAGACCTCTTGTACCACATAAGGACCATCCATTTTGAAGTGAACTTACTCCCTGTTTTGCGAGAAGTAATGATGAGTCTTCTTACAGCTAGAACCATATCTCCTACTTGAAAGGAGCGAGGTCTGACTTTCTTGTTGAAGGCGCGTGACAGACGGGCCTGGTAACACTCTGATTTTTGTTGTGCTTGAATCCTTTTTTCATCAAGTGCTTCTACCTCGGCCAGTCGAAGACTATCATTTTCATCACTTGTCAAACCTTCTTGTATGGCTATTCGCAATGAAGGGATTTGAAGTTCTAGGGGTAAAACAGCTTCAACACCGTACACCAGCGTATATGGGGTTGACTGTGTTGCGGATTTGTATATTGTTCTGTATGCCCAGAGGGCCTCCCCTATTTTTTCATGCCAGTCACGCTTAGATTTGGCAACAACTTTGCTCAAAAACTTGCATAATGTCTTGTTGAAAGCTTCAGCTAAACCGTTTGCAGGTGCATTGTACATTGATGACTTATGTTGAGTGAACTTGAACTTCTCACATAAACTGTTCATCAACTTATTGTAGAATGGCGTTCCGTTGTCAGTGACAATTCGTCGGGGTACTCCATACCCGTATATAACGTGAGTGCGAATGAACTCAACAACATTCTCCTTTTTGACCTCCCGAAGAGGAATAGCTTCTGCCCCTTTAGAAAACTAGTCTGTAGCTGCCAAGATGTATGTGTGTCCCGCAGATGACTTTGGCGTGATTGGACCAACTACATCAAGTCCCTATGCTTCAAAGGGCCAGGATGCAACCGTGGGATGCAAGGGTTCCGGAGGTTGATGTATGAAATTAGCATGGAATTGACAAGCTTCACACTTCCTTGCATAATCCATGCTGTCTTGCACCATAGTTGGTCAGTAATAGCCCATCCTTTTTATGCGATCATGCAACTTTGGTCCTGACTGATGAGCACCACATACCCCGGAGTGAACTTCTTCTATTGTTTGCTTTGCTTCTTCATCTCCTAAACATCTCAACCATAGTCCATGAAAGGACCGTATGTAAAGAGTCCCCTTATAATATATGAAGCGTGGGGCTCGACGACGAATCTCCGTTCTATGCTTTGCATCACTTGGCAGTTTTTCATGAGCCAAGTAATCAATAATTGGTTGACGCCAATCTTCTTCGTCAATTTGATATACGGATATGATGTCAACCTCTTCAACATCCTCTTTGTCTGAGGAGGCAATCCATACTTCTTCCATATCTTCTTCATCTGGAGAAACAACCCAACGTTTGCAAACGGTACTACTGTAATGTCCTCTGCCCCCAGTGCCAAGGTGGCTGCAAGCCCAGCAAGTGCGTCAGCCATTTTGTTGGCACTCCTTAGGACATGTTTTAACTTGAAGGTATCGAGCTTGTCGAGTAACTTCAATGCTTGTTTCTGATAAGGGACAAGATCTTCTTTTTTAACTTCATATTCCCCTGAAAGTTGCTTTAGAACCAACTCCGAGTCACCATAAATGTCTAAGTCTTTGAGCCCCATTTCAATTGCCATTTGTAGACCTAGTGTGAGCGCTTGATACTCAGCCATGTTATTTGTGCATAATTGAGTCAATAAGAAAGAGTAAGTTAGTACATGCTTGTCTGGGGATATGAAGACGACTCCTGCCCCCGCGCCGTCTCGACGAGCAGCACCGTCGAAGTACATTTGCCAAGGCGGGAGTATGTCAATGAAAAATAAATCTTCGCCTGGCAAGTCATCTGAAAGTTCCCACTCCGCTGGCACTGGATGATCTGCAAAGAAGTCGGCTATTGCTTGTCCCTTGACAGCTTTTTGAGGGACATACACGATGTCCTATTGTTTTATAAGCATGGCCCACCTCGCAAGTCTTCCAGACAATACTGGCTTCGAAAGGATGTACTTTATTGGGTCAGCTTTTGAGATGACGCGGACTGTATGAGCCTGCATGTAATGCCTTAACTTCTGAATTGCAAAGACCAAAGCAAGACAAATTTTTTCCATGGGTGAGTACTTCAGCTCGGCACCCACCAAGGTTCTACTCAAGTAGTAAAGTGCTGTTTCTTTCCCCTTTTCTGTTTCTTGGGCACACATTGCCCCCAGGGATCCCTCTTGATCCGCAATGTACAAAATGAGTGGCTTTCCTTTTATTGGTGCCCCCAAGACAGGAGGAGAAGATAAGTACTTTTTATGCTTTCAAAGCCTTTCTTACATGAATCATCCCATTCAAATGGAGCATCCTTTCTCATGAGATTACTAAAAGGATGACATCTCCCAGCTAGATTGGAGATAAACCTTCTGATGTCTGCAAGACGTCCTTGTAAACCACGCAACTCTTTAAGGTTTCTTGGTTCAGGCATTTCTTGAATTGCCTTAATTTTGGCTTGCTCAATTTCAATACCTCTATGCTTGACAACGAAACCTAGAAATTTTCCTGAGGTAACACCGAACGCACACTTAAGAGGGTTCATCTTCAGTTGACATTCCAGTAGTCTTTGAAAGCCTTTACGAAGGTCATCTAAATGGTTCTCCCTCTTTTTTGATTTGACCACCAAGTCATCTACATAACATTCCACAATTTTGTGCATCATGTCTTCAAAGATCTTCTGCATTGCGCGTTGATACGTAGCTCCAGCGTTCTTTAACCCAAATGGCATGACCACATAGCAAAATATTCCTTTTGGGGTACGAAAAGCGGTGGCCTCTTGATCTTCAGGTGCCATGAGTATTTGATTGTAGCCAGAAGTACAATCCATAAAGGACAAGGCTTCATGACCAGTAGTAGCGTCAATCATGATTTCCACCACAGGAAGTGGGAAATCATCTATTGGACAAGCTTCATTTAGGTCACGAAAATCTACGCAGATTCGCAATTGCCCGTTTTTTTTTCACTTGAACAATGTTTGCTACCCATGTAGGATACTTAACTTCACGAATGAACCCTGTGTCAATAAGCTTGTTTACTTCAGATTCGATCTCAGGAATCATTTCAGGTCTGAAATATCTTTGGGACTGTTTCTTTGGGCTCATGCCTTTTTTGACGGCCAGTCGGTAGACAGCAACTTTTGGGTCGAGTCCAGGCATCTCCTTGTAACTCCATGCAAAGACATCTTTGTATTCAGAGAGTAGATTGAAGTACACTTTTTCTTCTTCTTGTGATAGATGAGCACTAATATAAACGGGGCGTGGCTCGTCTAGAGTTCCTAGGTTCAACTCTTTTAGATCATCCACAGTGGCTCGCCCCCCATCCTCGAGAGATTTAGGTGCCTCGTCTGTCTCTACTTCTTCATCACAATCACGAGCTTCATGGCCCGTGATATGATTTGAAGACACAAGTTCAAAATTTTCCTCTTCTTTTCTGTCAGATGGGGTACTCTGGTTGGTATGTACCACAACCCTCCCCTTCACTTTTAAGGGTCCATGCTCGATGATGTCTACCACTTGTGTGCGCTTCATGCGAGAAGGCACAACACTCTTAAGTTCACTGTCTTCTTTAAATTTGTCGTCCCTCCTTCCAATGCGACTCATCACTGATTGCCTTTGTCGATGGTTACTTGAGGCTGACACGCCTAGACGATCAAAAACTTGTGCTTTCTTCTTAAAAGGGAGAGTGTTTTGATGTGGAATGTGACTTTTTAAAACCGCACCCTCTTTCTTTCCATTCCCTCTAAGCCTTCCAAATACGGATTCACGCTTCTTAGGGGCAGGTGGTTGCAATTGATCAAAAACTGACACCCTTGGATTAGTTGCATTATTTTCACCTTCTTTTTCTTCGGCCTCCTCAGCAGTAATATACTGTGTAGAAGAAATATTCTTCCTATGTCGTGCAGAAATCCGAATAGGTTTTGGAGGATTGAACCCCAAACCTAATTTAGTTGGTTGAACCATAGTACCGTGCTCTTGTAATCTCTTCTATGTGTCATTAAGTCCATGAGATTTTGCTTCAATTAGCTTCCCCATAGGTGCTGGGTTTTCAAAGTCATACCCAGATTTTGCCAAGAGCTTATAGGCCTTGGGATCAAATCTACCCTTATTAAGCCATTTTCTTCTAGCTGTCTCCTCATATTCTGAGATTGGAGGCTTGAAAATTTGACTTTGGTTGGCCTTAGACAAGGGAAGCATTGTTTCATTCTTCAAAGTTTGAAGAGTACCTACGTCCACCCGTGCATTTATCTTTGGCTCAACTTTTACATCTTGGCATCCTGTGAATGGGGACTCCCCTTCCTTACCACGAGACTTGGGAACATATCTCAAGACTGGAGTTCTTCATGTTGCCCCCATGTCTTTCACAGGTTGAGCGACACTTTGTTCATTCGTCTTTCCCATGTACTGTTGCTTGGCATTACTAGGTGGCTTGCTAGAGTTTGAAGATGAAGGGACATCTTCATTTTTCTTAACGCCCCTTTTACCTGTCGAGGTAATTTGGGATGGTAACATCTCACTTGAGGCTCCCCCGTATTCAAAAAACTTAGCATCAGCGAAGTAGGAATCTGCTTTGCTAAAGGGTTTAACATCCGCATTTATTTTCTTCTCACCTCCACGATAGTACTTAAGACATTGATGGAGGGTTGATGCGACTACACCATTTTCATGTAGCCAAGGCCTTCCAAGCAACATCTTATATGATTTCTTTGTGTCAATCACATGGAAGAGGGTGGATGAAGTTAGTTCTCTCATACTCAGGTTTAGGCGTATGATGCCTATTGCACGCTGACTATTTAGATCGAATCCTTGAATCACTATACGACTATTGGACAACTCCTCCATTGTAATCCCTAATTCAATCATAGTGTTTTTTGGCATGATGTTGACAGCTGAGCCTCCATCTACTAAAATGTGGTTGATCCTTTGCTCAAGTATGTAGCCAGAGACGAACAATGGTCGGTTGTGAGGTTTTGAACCCAACAACAGATCCTCATCTGTAAAGGCTAAGGCAGAGTTACAATATGTACAATTAGCAGAGCTTTCAATGAGTTCCTCAACCCCTTTTATCTTGTCAACATATAATTCTGATTGTTAAAGTGCAAGAGCCACTTGCTGACACATTTCTCGAGGCAGTTTGAAGATTTGCCCCCATCCCATCCGTGTTGGAAGAGCCTCTAATATAGTTAAAACTTTTGGGTCTATTTCAGTCCTAGAATGTTGAAGTGTCACTTTGAAAGACACTTTGCTCTCTTCAGAAGGAGAATTATCTTCCTCACTATCCTCTATTACTTCATGCTCATTCTCCATAAAGGAGACAGTGTTGACAGTAACCATAGTAAAGTAATCTTCGGGAAAAAAAATCCTCTAAGATCATAGGCGTAAGCGGTTCTTGTTCAAGTAAATCAATGGGAAGGACTTGTGTCTTGACACTTTTCTTTGGCTTCTTCTTCCCTTTCGAGCGCTTAGGGCCCTTCTTCCTTTGTTGATTATTTTGTCGGCGAAAAGGTTGTGACTGCGGCCTTGTTTGTTTTCTAGGCCTCCTTCTTGTGACAAATGTCCAGCCTTCGTCATCTTCTTCATGAGGGGCGATAACCAGAGTTTCATGCTCAACATGTGACATGTTGGTCATTGGGGTACTTGATCTTGCCACATACACAATCACAGGTTCCAAAGTTCCGAACTGCAAAATTTGCGCTTGCCATAGAGATTCCATCACAGCGGATGCATGATTAGTCTCAACTACTTCATCAAGATCCAACTCGATTCTCCCATCCTTTGCTAACTGCATGATTTTTTCTTTAAGTGTTATGCACTTCTCGATGGGGTGACTAACCATCCTATGGTATTGGCAGTAGTTGGGGTCAGAAGTCCTACCAACATCTGAGGGCCGTTTAGGTTCAGGTAGCTCGATGACCTTATTCTCAAGTAAGTCATCTAACATTCCGGACAAGTCAGAATCCGGAAATGGGTACTTCTTTGCTTGCAGTTATTTTAAGGTGGGTCTATCCTTCTTAGGCTCTCTTGAAGATGAACTCCTTTTGTCTTCATTGCTCGCCTTTCCAGAAATCTTGACCGGCCCAGAAGTGGATGTGATCGACATTGACTCCTTAGTTGAACTTTTTGAAGGTTCATCGCTTTTCTTGAAATCTTTCTTTTCCTTCTTCATTTCATAAGAAGCATGACTTTTACCACGATTATTGGCTATGGTGAGCTCCATGTCATGAGCTCGAGTAGCCAACTCTTGGAAAGACCTAGGCTTTATACCTTGCAAGATATAAAGTAAATCCCAGTCCATTCCCTGTATACACATCTCGACAGCAGATACTTCAGTCAAACGGTCTTCGCACTCTAGACTCAGAGCGCGCCATCGATTGATGTAATCAATCACCGGCTCGTCTTTCCATTGATGAGTTTTAGTTAACTCAATCATGCTAACTACACGTTGAGTGCTGTAAAACCTATTCTGGAACTCTATGTCCATTTCATCCCAACTATCAATGGATTCCGGAGATAAGTCTGTGTACCAGTTAAAGGCGATGCCTTTGAGGGAGCGAACAAACTGCTTAACTAACAAGTCACCTGTAGTATTGGCATTATTGCACGTCTCTACAAAGTGGGCGATGTGTTGTTTAGGACTTCCCTTCCCATCAAATTGCTCAAACTTGGGGGGTTGGTAACCATGAGGCATACGCAACCTATCGATTCTCTTGGTGTAAGGTTTCACATAGCGCTGACTACCCAAGTTGACCCTTGACAGCGTTAGCTATCATATCTTGGACTTGTTTAGCAGTCAATGGAATGTGAGAGTTGTCTTTCACAGATTTATCACTCTCACTTCCACTTTCACTGTCACTATGGTTAGATGATCCATCCATTGAACTTTTCACAAGCTTCTTATTCAGGGTAGCAATTTGATCATTCTGAAGTTTGATTTGAGCATCCTTTTCCTCTCCATCTTTTATCAATTTTTGGAGTAGGCTATTTATCTCAGCAAGTTGCTCTTCAATAGTTTTTGTTGAAGTGACCATGACAGCAGCGGTGAATGACTTAGAAATTTGAGATGGACTCTCTATGTCAGGGGTCTCTAGAGGTGAAGAGGCAGAGGAATCACTACTAGATTCAGCATCACCGTCGACCCTAAATGGGATAAAGAGGGGACTAGTACGAACGACCAATCTCTCTGACCGTTCAGTTGCAGTTTGCTTCCATTTGAGGGGAGCAGCAGATGGCTGGTCATATTCAGCTGCAGAGCTAGAGCCAAACACTGGCGCTTCACGCTCTTTGCGAAAAGAAGACGTAATGGCATTTTCAGAAACAGTTTGCCTAACTGATTTGCGTTGACGGGTAAGGATTGTCGCAACTCGAAGGCTTGCGGCAGCAGTGGCGACAACAACTTTCTTCATCCCACTTGTGTTTACACCAAGAGTCTGGTCGGCAATGAAGTCACCTAGTGTCAAAGCCTTTCGCTGGGTAGCATCAGAGTTGTCAGTGAACTCAACAATGTTCTTCCTTGAGGCCATTGATCTTACAGTAGTTGATTTTTTTGTGAAACAGAGATGAGAGGCAGAGATGTCCCACCGGGCGTGCCAAAATTTGTATACGGCAATTTCGCAGTCTAAATAAATAAATCAAGAAATAACGTAACAAAGATAAATTTATATTGATAATGTGTTGGGTACAATCTCTGTATTACAGTTTATAAAAAATAAACTAAGTCCTCTGATTCTGTTCCGCAGCTTGATGTCGACACGTGTTGATGACGACCTTGACTTGGGTGTAAAATTTGTATACGGCAAATTTCGCAGTCTAAATAAATAAACCAAGAAATAACGTAACAAAGATAAATTTATATTGATAATGTGTTGGGTACAATCTCTGTATTACAGTTTATAAAAAATAAATTAAGTCCTCTGATTCTGTTCCGCAGCTTGATGTCGACACGTGTTGATGACGACCTTGACTTGGGTGTAGGACAACGTTTTGTCAACGTCAACCTGAATTTGAGTGTTGGATGACGTTTTGTCAACGTCAACCTGAGTTTGAGTGTAGGGTGACGTTTTGTCAACGTCAACCTGAGTTTGAGTTTTTGTTTGGGTTTATTCGAATGAGGGCTGACACAGCTTGAATCTCAATCGAATGTGTTTGAGTTTCACTGAACAGTCGGCACGAATTTGATGTGCTCATTGACTACTTCTAGAGAGGATTTCCAAGAGAAATTTGAGAGCTCTTGAGAATAATGATCTTCCGACCTCTGCAACTGAAGGTGGAGAGGTATATTTCTAGGGGATGGAAACCCTTAATAAACTTTTTGTGGTGTGGGCTTGGGCCCGTTTATGACTTGGTAGTCTTTTTGTTTATCCATTTAACCATCTGTTTTGGGCTAGTAATATGGACTGACCCAAATATTTTACAACTCAAATTATATTTATTTAATTTAGTCTTTATTTAGGTGGGCTAAATTAATCAAATTGGGCTATTATTTCTTTTAGCTCAAAACTAATTAATTTAATTATAACGTAAAACACTAATAAATTTTTAGTGTCTACAGAGACATCTTATTTTTCATTGTAATTTCATTGAGCCCTAGCTTTAGAACTCTAGTTTTTCTCTCGCCATTGTTGAAGATTGGATCGTTGCTTTTGTTTTCAATATAATTCGTATTCAGACTCAATTTCGGTAATCTCTTTATTTTCGTTCGTTCTTATTTAGATTATTTGTGATTGATTATTGGTTTTATTGTCAAGTATGAATCTTTACTTGGAATTAGTTTTGTCTTCTTTAGCCATGAGTGAGTAATCCCCTTCTCTAGGGCTTTAGGGAGGAAAACCATGTTTATGCCATGATTGCTTTCTGGATTGCTATAGTTTCTAGGTTTTGGTTAGAGCGATTGTAATGTGATTTGTTTGTGAATTCATAATTTGTGTTAGTGGCCAATTTCATGAGTTATGTCTAGCTAATAATCGTTCGTACAGATCAGTCTTACTTTTAGAGGCTTAGAACATATTAGTGATTCTGATTATGTCTGTGACCATTTGTTGAATCACGAGTGTTGAGACCTGACCATAAGCTTGCACGTGCTCTAATCGTTCGACTCTGAGCCTAGGTGACATTAGTTATTTGAACCTCTTGAGTGGTATAAGCATGGTGGACCAAACTATTGCCTTAGACTTTTATTCATAGTTTAATCCTTAGTTTAATTCTTTTTTTTTCCTTAGTTTAATTATTAGTTCAGTTAATTTTCTCTGCGTTCATCTGAAGTAGTTAGTTGGTTGAATATTAATATAGAAACTCTATCTCCCTGCGGATTCGACCCTGCTTCCCTTGACCACCATAGTTAGAGGACTTAGGTTTATCTTTAAATAGGTGATACGACTTTAGCCTATCAGTACACCTAGAAAATTCATCTACAATAGTAAGAAAAATAGAACTCCATCATGTTTAAAAGTTCTATAAGGACCCCCAATGTCTAGATGTATCAATTGAAAAGGTTTGGAGGTTTTATGAACTAGAATGGAAAGGTAATATAGTTTGTCTAGTAGATGGACAGATTTGACAAATATAGTCTTTCACATGCTTTACATCAATATGAGGCTGAATCAATTTCAAAACATCAAAAGAAATATGCCCTAAGCTAAGATGCCATAATTTGGCTTCATTATTACAAGAAATTGCATTCACTACATATGGGCTTGTAGAGTGAAATCCTTTGAGCTGTGCAATAAAGACCTTGTTTCAGTTTACCAAGGAGATGAGGTTAGGTTTGGTCTTGGCCCTGAAGTAGGCAAGAGTTAGTATCAAAACAATTGCAACTTTCATATCTGAGCACAATTTCTGCACAGAAATGAGATTGAATTGAAACCCTGGAACATGTAATACATTTTTCAACAAGATGTCATTACTTAACTTTATATTTCCAATATGAGATATTACTATACTTTTCCCATCAGGTATAGTAATACTATTATTAGCACCACTTATATGTATATATAAATCAAACAAGGACAGATCATAGCACACATGATATGTAGCTCCACTATCCAAAATCCATTCTGAATCGAAACAAGTTTACAAACAGATTGTACCTGTTAAAAAAGCATTGGATGTGTGTCACAAAAGAGTGCTTGGCCACACAAACAATATGAACATTGAAATCATGCCATCCTGGAAACAACTTTAGGGTGCTTGCTAATTCGGAACCCTAATTCATATAAAAAATGAAAGGCCTTAACTATTTGTTGTTTCTTTTTTGGATCATTTATATGCATATAATTCAGTATTAATTGGACACTTTTGTTCCTTGCCTCTTAAAAAAAGTGCTCTCAAGTTATATCAGGCAAGCAAGGGATGAAATTATTGGCTCTTAAAATTGCTCATATTCTTTTTTCAAGAATCATTTGAAGTGTCTCAGTTCTCCCTAAGGGTAATCTTGAAAGCCCCTCCTCAATAGGTTGATTTTTTTCCACAAGTTGTTATACAACTTTTCAAAATTCAAAGAAAGCCACACGTGATCACTAATGTTAGATCAGAAGTGAGCGATGTCTTAGAAGAATTATTATTTCAAGAATGTCATGCAGTAGGAGATAATTAACTTGAAAGCAATATATGATTTGACAATGGTGATTATTGCAACGTCTTAACGCTCCACAAAATTAAAACAACAACACTACCAATCACCACTAATGTTAAAGTATTAGATATTTGTGAGAGAATTGTTGCTGTCATCTCTTCTTATTAAACCAACGCACCAATACACCAATTTATAGAGGAGGTATAAAGAAGTTCTCCTAAGAAAGATAGAAAACCTAAGATAAAGATAATATCCTAACTAGATAAAAGATAATCACAAAAGATACAGATAATCACAAAATCTTATCCTAATACTCCCCCTCAAGTTGGAGCGTACACATCACAAACGCCCAACTTGCGTAGAAGATATTTGAATTGTTGTCGTCCTAAAGCTTTTGTCAAAATATCAGCCATTTGGTTGCCCGTACGAACGTAAGAAGTAGCTATATTTTTGGTGAGTAATTCATCACGCACAAAGTGGCAATCAACCCCAATGTGTTTAGTACGTTCATGAAACACAGGATTGCGAGCAATATGCTAAGCAGCTTGACTATCACAAAATATGTGCATAGGGTCAGTATGGGTTATACCAAGAGAACGTAACAAGGCTTTAAGCCACTTTAATTCACAAGTAGTAACAGCCATAGCTCGGTATTCGGCCTCGGCGGAGGATCGAGACACAGTAACTTGCTTCTTTGTCTTCCAAGACACAGGGGAAGAGCCAAGAGCAACAAAGTATCCACTCAGAGAGCGTCGGGTTAAGGGACACGCAGCCCAATCACTATCACAAAAAGCATAGAGGCGCAAATCAGAAGCCTTTTTGAGCAAAATTCCTTGTCCTGGACTACCTTTCAAATATCGCAGAACACGCATGGCGGCTTCCCAATGTGCTAGTTTCGGTGTACTCATAAATTGTGCAAGGATATGCACACAATAGCTAAGATCTGGGCGAGTGATTGATAAATACACAAGACGTCCCACGAGTCGTCTATATTGTTCTGGATCCTTATAACACTCGCTATCCACCTTCGCTAAACAATGATTTTGCTCCATCGGTGTATCTATCGGTTTACAACCCGTCATTCCAGCTTCTGAAAGAATATCTAATACATACTTTAGTTGTGATAGAAATAATCCAGATTCACCCTTCGCGACTTCTATACCCAAAAAATATTTCAAAGGACCAAGGTCCTTCATATGGAAGCAAGTGCCAAGATAAGTTTTGAAACGAGCAATAGCTGGAGATGAAGAGCCAGCAATTATTAAGTCATCAACATACACAAGTACATGCAAAGCCACATTCTCTCGGACATAGCTAAATAAAGAATAGTCAGCACATGATTGCGTAAAACCAAATTTTTTTAAAGCAAATGATAACTTGGCGAACCAATTGCGTGGAGCTTGGCGCAGACCATATAGAGACTTGCGCAAACGACAAACCTTGCCCGAGGGAGCATTGTAACCAGGGGGAGGTTTCATATAAATTTCTTCATGTAAATCACCATGAAGAAACGCATTGTGAACATCCATTTGATGGACTTCCCAATTCATAGCAACAGCTACAGCAAGAAAAATACGGACCGTACCTATTTTTGCAACGGGAGCAAATGTCTCATTGTAGTCAACACCCGCAACCTGTCGATTTCCATAAACAACTAAACGGCCTTTGAGCCGTTCAATAGATGCATCAGATCTGTATTTTATACGATACACCCAACCACATCCAATCACATGTTTGCCCAGAGGCAAATCTTCTAAAGTCCATGTACCATTTCTCTCGAGGAAGCTCTTCCTTCATTGCATTGCGCCACCCCGCATCCTTGACGGCCTCTTGATAGTTAGCTGGTTCCTTGCCTGCACTTATGGCTGCTAAAAAACATTTGTGTCTCACGGAAAAGCGATCACAATTCACGTAAGAAGCTATAGGAAAAGGAGTAGTACCTGAGAAACGAGATGAAGCAGGAGGAACATTATGTGATGAAGTGGAGTCTATACGCACAGTATTAGTAATCAGTCCCTTATTGGTGATGAATCCCTTCAACCTAGAAGAAGTTTTCCGAACCCGATGTCCACGACCATGTAATTCAGAGTCACTAGTGTTACACGGGGGCGTCGGAGGCATCGGACTCCCCCTGACTTGGGAGGGGCTGCTATGGGGCTGTTTTGCAAGGGGGGAAGCAACTTCACACAAAATATCACCCGCACGTACACTGGGTGAGGAAGGAGTGTTGGGTGCAACATCATTAGAAGGGGCATCAATGGGTTTTATAGCAGTGGCAGTAGGTGGAAGAGTTTTTGGTTGAAGGGTAGTATGTGGCAAAGTAGGTGTTGTAGAAATATGTTGGGTAGATGGGGTGTCCACAGGTGGCTGGGGGGCAGGCAATAAAGTGGAATAATCATCAAGAAAGTCACCAAGGGAAGGTTGATTGTGGTACGCATGAATTTGGTTTTGTTCAACATTTGTTGGCTTTTCTTGAAACGGGAATTTATCTTCACAGAACTGAACATCTCGACTAACAAAATATTCCTTTTTATCCAAATCATACAAACGCCATCCTTTTTGACCAAGTGGATAGCCAACAAACACACAAAGTCGAGTTCGAGATCCAAACTTATTTTTGACACGAGGCCGATTGGCCGCATAACACAAGCAACCAAACACTCTAAGGTTACCAAAAGGTGGAGATTGGCCAAATAAAATTTCATAGGGGGTTTTGTTAGCTAAGAGAGGTGTGGGGGTTCTATTAATAAGATGAACGGCAGTAAGAACACACTCCCCCCAAAACCGCATAGGTAAATAGGCTTGAAACAATAATGCACGAGCGACATTGAGGATATGTTGGTGTTTACGTTCAACCCGCCCATTTTGTTGGGGAGTGTCAACACACGAGGTTTGATGCAAAATACCATTATCAGCATAAAAACGTTTTAAACACCTAAACTCATTACCATTATCACTACGTAGGATTTTAACATGTTTTCCAAATTGAGTAGTGACCATTGCACAAAAATCACGAATATGTTGCCCAACCTCATGCTTGCCAGTCATTAAGTAAACCCAAACGGCACGGGAACAATCATCAACAATGGTCAAAAAATAATGAGCTCCAGAACTAGATGCAGTTTTATAACCGCCCCAAATATCACAATGTATTAAATCAAAGATAGCATAGGCTTTATTATTACTTAGAGGAAAACTATGTCTAGGTTGCTTAGCTTTAAAGCATACAACACAATTATTCTCATCATCACAACTATTATCCCAATGATTAAAAATTACACTAGGAAGCAAAGAAACTACTTTTCTAGAAGGGTGACCCAACCGGCGATGCCATAATGATGCCGTCTCTGTAACTGAAGTTTTGAACGCATGAGCAAGTTGAACTGAGCGGAACAAATAGACTCCATCACATAATATCCCCGCTCCAATCAGGTTCCTCGAAGTACGGTCCTGTATGATACATAGCTTATTAGTGAAAGAGACAATATAATGTTGTTGTTCTAAAAATTGAGACACGGATAATAAATTGCAGTTTAGAGTAGGAACATAAAGCACGTTGTGCAATGAGACATTATTCCCTAATATCACACTGCCTTCTTTAGTGGCAGTAGCTTGTTTACCATTTGGCAAACCAATAGGGATAGGAGCAATATTGGAGACATTAGTAAAGAACTCCAACGATCCCGACATATGATTTGATGCACCTGTATCAATTATCCAAGAAGGCTTACCATGCTTGTCATGAGAGGGAGATGGTTTAGTATTACTGATAGCCTGCACAATAGCATTCCACTGAGCATCTGTCATAGAAGGAAGACCTTGACGATCTGTATCGGAAAGAGTGGCAGACGAGACAGGTTTGGTGTTCGCAGCATTGGCAGTAGGTGCACGTCCGCGTCCTCGGCCAGTGGTACGACCCCCGCGGCCACGTGCACCTCCTCTTCCTCTATTAGCTTCATAGAACCACTCCGGGAAACCAACAAGCAGAAAACAACGATCTTTCTCATGCCCAACCTTGCCGCAATGAGAACAAGTCAAAGTAGGATCATTAACATTTTTCGGTGGGGGTACGCGATTTTGAGACGATCCTTGAGCAGCAAACCCAACTTGGTCAGGACGAGATTCATTAACAGCAAGGGATTGCTTTCTTTCTTCACTAATTATTTTTGAGTAAGAAGCATTGAGGGAGGGTAGAGGTTCTTGCATAAGTAAATTGGAACTTACAGTACTATATGCTGAATCAAGACCAATGAGAAATTGGTGTAGCTGTTCATCTTCTCGTTCTTTAAGAATTGCGGCAGCGGCGGAGCAAGTACATTGAGGGACCTTCGAATGGCTAGCAAGTTCCTGCCATATTTTCTTTAATTGGCCAAAATAAACAGCAATGGGTTGGCCACGTTGCTTGCAATTTTGAAGTTGATCTTTAAGTTCATGAATTCTTGGACCATTACCGATCGAGTACCGATCCCGAAGTTCATCCCATAGAGTCTTGACATCATCAGGAAAGGCGACGGTAGATTGTATCGAGGCATCCAAGTATTGAATATCCAAGCCACAAGCATAGAGTTAACAATTCCCCATTGAGTATAATCAGATGATGTGGTAGCAGGCATAGATATAGTGCCATCAATAAAGCCAAGTTTATTTTTGGCTTTAAGATTATTGCATAAGGACTTTGCCCATTCATTATAGTTATCTCCCTTTAACAACATCGGACTGATGACCGATCCCGTACCTTCAGAAGGATGCAAATAAAAAGTGGAAAAAGGTGCATAACCTGTTGGTTTATCAGTTGTGCCACTCATGGTATTCTTATTAAACAAACTGCAGCAACGTGATAGCAGTGGAAGGCAGAAGAAGACAAGACCGAAGAAGAGTAACAAAGTTACTGCACAGCGGAAAAAATTGGATCTTTTAATCTCCTAGATTGAGGAGGGCTGAGATACCATGTTAAAGTATTAGATATTTGTGAGAGAATTGTTGCTGTCATCTCTTCTTATTAAACCAACGCACCAATACACCAATTTATAGAGGAGGTATAAAGAAGTTCTCCTAAGAGAGATAGAAAACCTAAGATAAAGATAATATCCTAACTAGATAAAAGATAATCACAAAAGATACAGATAATCACAAAATCTTATCCTAATAACTAAAATCATCGTATTTGAGAATAACACGGAAATCCGGGATGGAGAAAAGGGAGGAGAGAGAGAGAAGATTATTGACCATATTAAACTGGCAAAGGTCAATTTATATAGAAATAATATTGATAAAAGCTGAAATCACAAATCTTCCCTCTGATCAAGCCATTAAGGATCAAAACATTACTTAGTTGTCAGGTCACTCAGAAGGTATCTTACAAAGGAAGAGGTTTGACTACATCTACCCAGTGGTTAAGCTACCCACTACTAATAGAGCCATTAAAATATTATTATTTAGTTTGGTGGGGGTTCCACCATTACTACCTTTTACTCTCACAATTAAAGGTGGGTAGTTTACCCGAGAGATGATACACATACACTCAGTGTATGTGGGCCACACATACACTGGGTGTATGTGTTACTACTAAAATCTGTATTGTTACTAAAAATTACAAACTTACAATTGTTTGAACTTATTTTGTTAATTAACGATATTTGAATTTACTTAATACATTGACGATTGAAATACTATATTTTGAATTGGATTTTATTACATGGTATCGATGAAAATATAGCATTATCTTTCTACAAACAAATTAAATAATTGAAAACAACAAGAAAATTTAGTAGAAATCAATAGTAGTAAATGATGAAGATGAACAATATGAAGCTAATATATGAATAAATCTAGAAAAAAAAATACAACTCTTTTTTTTTTTGGTTTTAAACAAAGGATTCTTACAAATCTAAACAAAGAAATCTTCATAAAACAGATTTTTTAAACAAAGATAAAGCAAAAATCATTAAAAATAAAATTATTTGTCAAAATATTGTAAATTTTTTATTTTTTAGTAACAATATACATTTTAGTAGTAACACATATACCCAGTGTATGTGTAGCTCACATACACTGAGTGTATGTGTAGCCTTCTCAGTTTACCCAGTGGGTAAACAAAGTTTTTCCCTAAAGGAAGATTTATACATGACGTGGTTCCATCCCCCGAGGGTGACTATTTTGATTCATTTAATCTTCCACTCTTCTCTCTATGTCAGTGCTTGGACATCGGTTATAACGCGATCACTTTTCAGCTAGTTAGTGTGCAAGGAGAGAAGCTTCCTCGGGGCACACACTCAACCTAGGATTCCCATATCTCAGGCTCACAACCCATGCTCCTACCTGATCTAGTAGGAACGCATGCACACACGTTTGTGCGTTAGCAAAGCCTCACGTAATACAAACTCAAAAGAAGAAGTAAATGAGGGACATATAAACAAGAGAAACAATCCCCCAATGACCAATGTGAGACAATGGCTAAGAAAGGTGATATATAGTAACATCCATATACTGGCCGGATTTGTGAGATCTTACATAAAATCCATCCCACTATAGGACTTTGATTGGATATACTTCCTCCGTTTCTAAATAAGGGATAAACTTCATGCTTTCACGTTTGTCAATGCATAAATTTAAACATTAATATCTACAGTTATGAATAAGTAAAAATTATGAAAAGTTGATTTAAAAAAATCACATTTGAGAAAATACTAACAAGATCCCATATGACTATGTTTTTCCTCAAATGTAAATCATCAAAACTAATTAAACTCTAAACTGTGAATAGTAAACAGCAAATGAGTCACTTATTTAGAAACGGAGGAAGTATGATTTTTCAAATTGTGATCGACCTATTATCATCATAGCAAGTAGACTTTGGATTGGATTCGGATTCGAATTCAGATTGAAATGTCAAATCTGTCCAAAATAATCATATGATAGTCTCTATATCACATTATATTAAGTTTATTAGGATAATTTATTACAAAAATAAAAGATAAAGACGATCTAGCCAATCAAAATGAAATTCATGATCAATTACACACAGAACACACCACTTACAATACCTAAAACATGTATATTTGATTGGCTCTTTCCTCTAAACTAACTAACTAGCCTGCTGATTATTCTTCAAAATGTGAATTAAGTCTAATCTTATTTCTCTAGACTCACATATATATATCTCAATATAATGATCCTGCTACAAAATTAACTAAAGTTGTACATTATTGATTTGCTTAGAATCATGGGAAGGTGACCTTGACCAACACCAATTGGTGAAGCTTTGGAGAGTATTGGCGTCGGCTCGGTAATGTTTCTGAGTAAAGGAAACAAATTCAGACCATGTAAAATCAGGGTACTTTCTTTCCTTATTTAAACCTTCTGGTGGTTTCACTACTTTGTCTTCTCTTGGACAAAGGAAGAATGCCATTGTCTTTCTATCCACTTCCTCATTCACCACTGCTCTATGCAAACAACTCTTGTATATCCCATTTGTCATTGCCTGCATTTCAATGGAATGTCAACTAATTAATTCATATGTACAAATATTCCCCAGGGAAGGCACATTTTGAAAACAATTCAACAATTAATTAGTGTTTTGTTGAAAGAAAGTATCCATGTGATAATAAAAGAAGAAAATATTTAAGTAACTACAAAGCAATTAATAATGGTGTAATAGTGTTATTTCAAATTTCAAATAAAAAATGATAATACTTGGTCCGTGAGCTTGTCATATTTATATAATTATATTGGTGCTATCTAATAAAAAGATATCAATGGTTATACAGCTCAAAAAATGCACTCCCTCTATATCTTAACTAGATTTCTATGCACGCGATGCGTGCGACAATAATTTTATTATGAAATTTCATAATCTACAATAGTAGATAATTTTATGAATAGTCGCATCTTACCATAACTTTTCATGTTTTTAGAAACGCCCATCTTAATGAGTTTTTTTAAAATTCCACCTACCATTTACAATTCTATTAAAAACTCCCACCACTGAACGGTGTTTGCCAAATTTCATTAACAAAACCGTTCAGTGGGTCCCACGTATACATTATGTTAACAAAATGGAACTTGAAATAATTGCAAGTCTTTTCAAATAGTTGTAATTCGGCAAACGTGTTGAGGATTTGCCATTAAATTGATGAAATTGACTTTAATTTCAGCGTAAACTGATAATAAAATGTATATGTGTGGTCCACTTTATGGTTTTGTAAACGGAATTTAACAAAAATCATTAAATGGTGGGAGTTTCTAATGAAATTGGGAATGATAGGTGGAAATTTAAAAGAAAAATTCATTACGGTGAGAGTTTCTAAAAACGTGAAAAATTTAGGTGGTTTTGAACAAAAAAATCCTAATTTTATTTGCATACGATGTGTATTTTGGCTATTGTAACATGATCAAAATTTGAAGGTACACAACATATTTTGTTTTCAAGCTAAATTCATTTTGGCTCATTTTTCTTTGAAAACATCCCTTACTCCCCCATCAACTACAACTTTTGTTATATAGTACCCGGTAAGGTATTTTTGCTCATTGTCCAAATGAGAAAAAATTCAAAAGTACTTGAAAATACTTTATCATATTTCTCACTCATGCTAAAATACTTTATCATGATCAATTTGATCCAATGTGCCTTCACTCAAGAACAATCAATTACTCATGTATTTCAAAATAAAAAATTTTAAAAGTATAGCAAAGTATAGCAAAGTGGGTGTCTATCTATAGATCTCAAGAAAATATAATCGTTGATATTTTTTTAAATTGTTTTTACTTTGTAGGTTTTTAGATATTTTAGTTAGAAGTTTTGAACATCTTTTATTAAAAATCTAATGGCTAAATTTGGAAATAAAACTTAATTACTTAATAAACTCATTGATTTATTTTATTTATTTTTCCTTTTTTTTCTTTTTGGTGTCCACCCCCACCTCTTCACTTATATAATAGAGATAAGTACAACTCATTAACGTTGATACTTATCAACACAAAAGTTTAATTGTTAATTAATATAATTTTATTAAATAATTATATTGATGTTATGTAGTAAGACACAACAAGACTAATCTAACAACATTTGTTTCATTATACTCCTCCCTCCCTCCCTAAAAAATCTTCTATTTAGTATAATAATGAAAAATCGAGGTGAGGAGGAGAAAATTTGTGAAATTGTTGTAATTAATGTTTATTTAAATACAAGAGAGGATATAGATATATATATGGCCAATAGTTGTGGTAAAGTAATGTGGAATGAGAACACACTTTAATCAGATATGAAATAAAGTAAAAGCAATTAAGCAAGGAGATCTTATAGAGTACACTTAAACGAAAAGTAGAAAAATTGTAAAAATAAAACGAGTATCTAAGTGGAAAAAAAATATGGCGAAAATAAGTAACTTATAGGTATCAGTCAAACTCTTGCAATTATTGAAAAATAAAAAAAATAAATATAATAATATATTATGAAATACTTCATTATCATCTAGAATTCCTAGGGTGTACTATTGTCTATGAAAAGACCTGGAGATTAGGCGGGTCAAGACGGGTCTAATGCGGGCCGATCGAAAAGAAGGGCACCTAATTAATGGGCCAAATTAGGTCGGATTTTGCAAATCAATATCAGGTTGATGACATGCACGTGGGGAACAACCCAATATTTCACATGCTTTGGTATGCATCATAATTTATTAATATATGTGCAAATAATTAATATGATTGTGACGTCCGATAATAGGTAACCCTCACATTATATGTATAGATATATTACAGACCTAATTAATGAATAGAACTTCGTTCTTTACATAATTACTCGCTTTTTAATAACCACCCTTTCTCAATTTACACTATTCACACAATTCACTTTGATCAACTATTATGATTTATTCAAAGGATAAATTTAAATATGTGCAATCTTGTGATATTCTTCTTAAGATATACTAAATTAATATCATATTTTTCAAAATTATCTCAAAAAAAAAATCATATTTTTTAAATTGTTTTTACCGTTGACACGATTAAAAATATTATCGTTTAATGTTATACCTTAGGAGATATGAAACTGCATATGCAGTCATAAAAGAATGGCTTAAGTATATTATTCTGTTAGTAACATTTGCATCAAGTTCAATTCCTTTATCACACAAAATACTATTAGGCCACTTATTGTTCTTTATAGGTAGAGTAAACCTTGTGGATGTGCTATCTCAGAACCCGCCAAAAGGCCTATACAACCAGATTCCCCACTCCCTACCCCACAAGGGCCACAACCCTTACTTCAAAGCAAATACTTGGAGTGAAAATTGAAGTCATGTCTCTCTTGGGGAAGACGAGGCAAAAGCCGGACAATTGACCACTTATTATATGTTGATTATTGTTTGAATAAAATTTACAAATATTGGATGATTGTTTATAATAATGATAACAATAAAAAATAGCACACATCTTATAACAATTATTCGGGTGGGTCTTTTCTTATCTATCACTAGTTTTGAATGCACGTGATGCCTGC
Source organism: Patellifolia procumbens (assembly GCA_947645195.1). Lineage (NCBI taxonomy): Eukaryota > Viridiplantae > Streptophyta > Magnoliopsida > Caryophyllales > Amaranthaceae > Patellifolia > Patellifolia procumbens. The sequence goes on along the minus strand of CANSGD010001243.1, from coordinate 436,885 downwards.
AAAAACATATAAAGTTTCACGTAAAAATATAAGAGTTGTTGGAAGTGAGAGGAGAAAAAATATTATGGAAATCAAAAGAGGAAAAACGATAGTTTGTTTAGGTGTTTTTTTTCAAAAATAAAAACTGTTAATTATAGAGATTGTACACGCCTTATAAAATTAAAAAAATAATAATGTTGATTTTTGGTGTATCCACCTCTTCCCTTCCGTTACCAGGTAGAGATCTTCTCGAGTAGGGACAAAGTGAGTAACTCACGTGTGGATTTTCCAATCTATAACGACTTAACAAGGACAATATATCAAAAAAAAATCTTCCAATTTCCTGTTCTATGACAAAAACATATCATTTCATTGTGGTGTAGTCCAAAAGGCCAATATTTGTCTGGTGGTCTGTCTTATTAAAACAAAACAATATAAATCTACTGTTACCTAGGAGTCTACAAGAATGATTAGGAAGCATTACCATGAAGGTATCTCCAATGTTAATCACCAATGCATCCGAACGAGGTTCGATTCCTTGCCATTGGTTGTTCACAAACACTTCAAGACCTTCAACTTCATCTTGGTATAGCACTGTTAATGATGTTGGATCACAATGTGGCCCTGTCCCTAACACTAGATTTGGTTCATCACAAGCCGGATAATAGTTCAATCTCATGATTGAGTTTGCATCTTTATAGAAATCGCGGTAGTAGGATCGATCTACTCCCAAACTTATAGCCAATAATTCAAGTAACACAAGCGTTAGCTTGTACATCGCATTACAGTAATTCTGGTAAACTGTCCTGCAAAAGTTACAAGAGCCAATTTAATTATATTATGAAACCGTTTCATACAAGACTTCAGATAATAAAAATTTAATAATTGCCCTTGGAAAACATTTATTACACTAGATCTTTTTTTAAAACATGTATGAATCAAAATGCAATAATAATGTATAGTGTTCACTTTGCAACAATGATAACAATATGAAGTACTACATCCTTACCCCATTGGCTCAAACTGAGTGCCTAAGACTGAGGTGAAGTAATCAACCACCGAATTGTCGTGGTTGATGGCATGGTGGGGGAAAGATAACGTCTCTTTCCAAGGTAAGTTGGATGACAAACGATCAGCATGTGCAACAGACAAGCCCCAAAAATTACCTGGCTTCTTCAATGTCTTTGCCTTCAGTGTTGTTGGTAGGGTGAAGAAATGCCCTACATTATTATGTGCCTCTTTTAAGAGTTTAGGGTCAACTCCATGGTTGATCACTTGAAAAAACCCATGATTTGAACAAACATCTTTGAGGAGCTCGGCCGCTTGTTTGGTGGCCACTTCATCCCCTCTAATGAACCCTTGAAGATCGATTATCGGAGCGTCGAGTTTTTGTTTAGGTTGGTTAATGTCATCAAGAGACCATATGAAGTTTTGGGGGATATTTGTGTGTTGTTTTTGCTCAATGTAGTTGTCAGGAAGACCGGTGATGGTAGTGTTTTTCTTTTGGCTTTTGAGCTCCCATGGTGTGACAAAGTTTGTGAGAATGGAGACACTTGAATCCATTATGGTGTAATAATAAGTTTGACAAAATAGAACAATGATAAGAATCTCTTGTATAGGAGGAGGTATTTATAGGGACAAGTTAATGTATAGAAAAAAATATTATGTAAGGATGATAAGGATCTTGGATATGGTTTTACACGCAAGTCTAATGAGGACAAGATCATATTCATGTATAAGCCTCATTCAATCCTTAAATTTATCCAAAATAAGGTGATCTGATATGAATTTTTCAGATTCAATATTGAACGACAAAAAACCATGTAGTATCTTTATTCAACTTTATATTAAATAAAAAAAATTATTTAATGTAAAGTCAAATGGACTCTAGTTAGATTCTGATCTCAAACAAATTAACAAAGTAATGTAGCCACTTGTATCTATAAGAAAAACTTACTCCACTCTTTATCCATTTTTTATTGTCTTGACAAAATAATTTAGTCTCGAGGATATATGGGGACCTGTATCATATAATTATGGGAATGAAGCTAATTTGATAGGTAAAAAATTACATTGTAAGGGGAAATGATGGTTTTTGTCTTCTATTTTAATAAATTCTTTTATATTTGTATTTGTATATCTAATTAGCTACACAAAAATCCCCTATAAAATAAATAATTAGCTACATACGCTTTCTTTAGTTCAAAATTATTAAAAGAGGCGGTCTAACTTTATATTAAAATTATATTAATTTAAGTCCATTACTAACTTTATTCTAAAAGCTCATCATTTTATTCAAAAAGGTGTTTTATTCTCGTGTTTCTATTGAGTTTGGATTAAGTCTCCCTAATTTACCATGTAGATAGCAGATTTATTTGATTTACTTCCTAATTTGTCGGATCATTTCCCTTTTAAAGGATTTATTACCAAACAAGGCCATTTTTTAAACATACAAAACCAACTTCAAATATAATAATGTTTTTTTAGAAAATGTACTAGTTCGAGATCTAAGAAGAGAGTAATTCGTGTATCGGACGGTCTGACAAAATGTTATTTGTCACACCTAGTGTTATAAACAAGTTAGGACTCTCATATTGAATAGTACGGGCTTGAGCTTGCTTAAAGCTTGTCTTTGTTAGTTCGTTTAGTAAATGAACCCAACTTTAAACTGATTTATGCTGATTGAAAACTATTTTTTAGGGTAATTTCCAATGGCGGCCATTAGGTTTTAGGAATTCCCAATGGTGGAAATTTCATAAAAAAACTTTTCGGTCGGTAGCCCTACTTTACAAATTATTGCCAAACATAACCATAATGAAGAATATTTTCGCTATTAATAAAGCATATTCTGTTAGTTAACAATTAAGGCGGTCACTCGCACATAAAACGAGACATTTTGGATCGTATTTTTTGCCAATTTTGACCTCAAAATCAACCTTAAGGTTATATTAAGGGGGTTAGTTTAATACCTTAAGGATTGATTTTAAGGTTGAAATTGGCAAAAAAAAAACGACCCAAATGTCTCATTTCACGTGCGAGTGACATCCTTAACTGCTAAGTAATGCAATATGCTTTATTATTAACGAAATCTTGTTCACTTAATACTGAGTAAAACCTTGTTCACTTCAATTACAACACTAATGTTTTGTAAAATAAGGTTTAGCCGGTAAAGTCAATTTTGATCAGCAACAATAAGTACCATTATGCAAAAATCAATATTAATAAGTAAAAATCAATCTTAATCTATTATAATAATTAAAACGTGTGTCCTCTCACTGTAGAGCAACAAGTCGTCTTCTATGTCACAGATTGACATAACGCCATTGTGATTTCATATCACAATGCTGATGTGTCACCTTACAAGAATTGGATATCGCCACACCACGTGTCCTCCCGGTTCACATATTGACATGGCGCCTACATGAGATCCCTTTTTAATATTTACAAAAAATGCCTATGATAGGTTTTGAGCCCATGACAGATGAGGAGAAACTTTACCACTCTACCACTAGGCTACACCTTATTTTGTATTTAACCTTTAACTTTTACATTTATATCCTTTTAATTTTTTTCTTTTAGAAGAAAAAAAAGACTTTAAAGCCTCAACCATCTATGTTAATTTTTGTAGCATCGTTGTGAAAGATTAAAAATAAGAAATTTTAGCACAAAACATGACCGGGGCATCGCCCTCATGGGCGGATCTAGGGGTACATTGGGGTACAGGTGTTACCCCGATTGCGAAAAATAAAAACAAGCAAAAAAATGAAAGGCCCAACCCAAAGTATATGTATCGATAGCTTTTCTAAGTGAATATAGGTCAATAAGACCTTAGAAACCATCTTTTAGAGCAAAACAAATCTGACCCAATAAAGATTTGCACGCTCTTTCTCTTTCGATTTCACACCACTGGGCTTAGAGGCTCATTCCTTACGTCTCCTCTCTTTTTCAAGTAAATAATTGATTATGGTTATATATAATTGTTAGGATTGGAAGATGACAAATAAAAGTTTGGTTCTTTTCGAAAGGAGGTGGAGGAAGTCAAAAATCTTTTATGTCACCTTCTTCATCATTAAGAGGCCTTATGTTGCAAGTTAGTGATGATGTGATGTAATAAGTCGTTTCCAAAACATGTGAAAACTCGTAGGATGCAATCGTAAAATTTCACTTGAGATGATGTAATTGTAATGACACTCTTTTGAACTGTTTGCAATTCGAACGTTTAATTTTATGTTTACTTTGGTTTTTGCAATGTTTAATTATTTATTTAATTTTTTTGCTGGATGGTCAAATTTTTTTTAAATCGTACCCCAAACTTTCAAATTTTGGATCCGCCACTGATCGCCCGAACCCCAAAACTAGTAAGTAAGTTAAACTCATTAAGAATTACTAAAGGTAGTTTTAGTGTATAAAAATCACGTGTAATCACATAAATCCATACCTATACTAATATATTAAAAAATGTTTAGAACAAACATTTATAGAAAATATGAAGAATCGACAACCTCGTTGGGTAATGAGATCTAACCACTTACCATCTTAGTTAATCAAAAATAATGACACATATGTCAACATTAATGTTTGCATCGCTCATTATAATGGAAAAATAAATGAAATCAAAACATCCTCAAACGAAAAAAAAATTTACTCATCAACATACCAATCTTGGGCAAAAACATGGCCAAATAGTAGTCGATGATTAAAAATAGATGTAAATTAATAAAATAATGAATATTTTAACGTGAATAGTCCAAACTATTGATAATCCATATACAGTCCAAACTATTACCCCAATCTTTTGAAAACAGTCTTATTGACTTGTTTACTAGTAGGTAAACTAGACTAGCTTGTGACCTCTTTAATGAATTTATTATTATTTTCCTTATTTTTCTTTCTGTTTGAGATCACCACCCATCCTCCATCCTCTCTTCTTCTTCCTTCTTTATTTCAGCCACCACACACCCCCATTCACCTTTATCCTCCTTGTCTGCCTCCACTCCACAGACCCTCAAACCACCGTCTTCAATTGATGTGTCCCTTGTTCTTCCTCCTCCACCCGATTTGATGTAAGTGCGTTCTTCCTCCTCGTTCTTCCTCTTCGTCTTCATCCTCCACGCATGAGTTGCCGATCTAAGGCAGCAGGGGGCGAGTGGTGTTTCAGTGAGGAAGATGGTGTTCTGTGCAGCATGGGTTCGTGAAGACAGGTTGTAGTGAGGGTGGTTTTCTGGGCTGGGGTTCTCAAAGGAGGGTTTTAGTGGGGCATTTTTGGGGGTTGCGATTAGGGTTGTAGTGGGTTGGGTGGTTTCGGTGGTGTTATGGGCGTTTTTGGGTGGAGTGGTGGTTTATGTTGGTCTAGGTTGTTTGTTGAGTGGAAGTGGGTGGGTTGGGTGTGGTGGTTATGGAGGTGGTTGGGTGTGGGAAGGGGTGGGGGTGGCTGGTAAGGAGTGGGGTGAGGGTATTTGGTTTTATTTTTGTTTTTAAAGTTAATTTAAAGGTTAATAAAATCAAAAAAAATAAATTTTACCTGCTATAACAGGTTAGCAGGTCACTTGGACTGTTTATAGAAGATTGAGGTAATAGTTTAGATTGTTCATGGATTATTAATAGTTTGGACTGTTTATAGAAGATGGTCAATAATTTGGATTGATGGCATCAAATTTTCCTACGATAATTCAGTTGATTAAAAATCAAGTTAAATGTTAAGGGTCTCTAACTTTAATTTATTTTTTTTCACATACTCTAATGCATACATTACACCATTTGTATATTTCATTAATTATCACTAAAAGTTATGAAAATCTTATAAATCGTACAAATATATATTGAAATAAATCTACCAAGTTTCAACATGATAATTTCTAATCTATACAAAACTGAAATACATATAGTCTAGGTTTACCAATAATAATAGGAAAGGTCTTAGAACAAGTCTCACCATAAAATTAAATATGGTCATACCACCTTATTAACCTTAACCAAACAAAGCACCAAGCCCAATCACATTTTTCAATTTTTCCGGTTTTCATTTTTCTAAGGAATTAATTCATTCTGCATTTTCACTTGTCTTTCATGGTATATATCTCTCTTCTATGTTATCAAATTTATCGTTGATCTTCATGCAATAGTTTCTCTTCCATTTTGAAAAGTTCGTTAGTGATAAAACAAACAAATTTAATAACTGAAACCCTAAAATTCATTAACTAAAAACCAAAATAAACTAAATGAAATCGTAAAATCAATAGCGAATAGGTTAGGGAAAGCCCTTTTTTTTCTATTAGTAAGTAAACGCCCTGCAATCTTTCTAAAGCGCCAAAGCCTAATTCAAAGAGACCCAAGAAACCTTAACGGAAAGCTTAGGGCCCGTTCGGTATCACTGTGGTTTTCCGTTTTTTGGTTTTTTGTATTTGAAAGTCATATGATATATGTCCTATAATAAATCAAAAATTAGTCAAACTTATCAGAAACATGATGATTATGAAAACTGACAACTAAAAATTGAAACATTTTTTCTCGTTTCCTGTTTTTTTTTTATTTTCAAAAAACTAAAAACTGGAAACAAAAAACGATAACGAACGCCCCCTTAAATTCATTAACTGAAACTCTAAAATTAATAAACAAAACCTAGCTAAAATAATTAACTATAAGTTTAAAATAAATAACTGAAAGGCCCCATTCATTAGCTGAAAGACTAAAATCAATAACTAAAGTATGAAACCCTAAACCTAAATTAATTAACTAAAAGGCTACATTCATTACCTGAAGACAAAAATTGATAACCGAAACCCTAAATTCATTAGCTGAAAGACAAAAATCAATAATTAAAACATAACCAATTGAAATCGCATTCAATAAATGTAATAAGTGAAAAAAATCGAAAACCTAAAAAAAAGTGAAGATACTTTGAATGTTGTTGAGACTGAGAGCTAAGAAAAGAAGAGAAAACATAAGCAAAACAAGCGAACGACTAACTTGTTTTAACATATTAGATCAGGCCTTGTTTTTTTTTCAAAATTGTGGGTCACACGGGATGACCCAATAGTTTCACTAATAATGATAATTACATACCCTATATTAACGTGGAGAGTCAGTGACCCAAAATTTGATATGTTTGACTTACATTTGACAACTGGGTGTATAATCTAATATATCTTATAAGGTAAAACCTCTCAAAAAAGTATACATAATATTTTTTCACAAAATTAATAACATCTAAGTTTTTCTCAAAAAAATCTTTTGAGAATTACGCTATATATCAAAAGATGACCATGGAAAAAAGCACATGTAAAAATTGCTTTGTAAGTTTCATTTTTGAAGTGTGAAACTTTTTGTGCCAATCAAGGTCCCAAAACGTGCAAATTATTGCAGTATAAGTTTTTGTTGTTTTATTACTATTGGTTTGTAAGAGCTAATTTAGGCTCGTTCAGTCACCTTAGTTTTAATGAATTAAACTTATTTTTACTAAACTGGCTTGTTTTTGTTGAATCAAACTTATCTGTAATGAAAAAAAATTTATTTTACTGAACTGAACTTATTGATACTAAACATAACTTATTTTTACTAAATATATTGTTTTAAAGTAAATTGAATAAGACCTTAAATGTTATCTTCTTTTTTACTTTTTAGAACTTAACAAAACAACAAAACATCCACAAAAAATAACATTGTCTATCAAAGTTTGAATTTCACATTCACACAAGACTAAACATTTACCTCCAAACAATTATTTGGTCCTAAAAAAGAATGGATAAAACATGCCACACACATGATAAACATACAATAAACAATATTTTCATAATAGAATGAAAATAGAAATAGAAACAATAAATCATAAAATGATCCTTCTTTACAGAAAAATGAAACAATCCAAAGCAATATGAGGATTTTCAACATCTTCAATAGGCATCAAGTCCATATCTTGGCTAGAGACCAAACCTCCCACTCCCAATTCTTCAATTTTTGAACTTACTCCTTTAATCAATTCACCATTTTCTCTCTTCATCAACAAATTGTTGGAACCACCATATCTTCTCGAATAATTACCATTATACCCTTTACTTGGACTTGGAGGCCTAACATAACTATTATCTCTCCTTAATGATGATGTCAAACTTCTCCCTTGATTACTATTTCCTTCTCCATAAAACCTTCTACTTGAGGAAGGAGACATGGGCCTCAAATCCCTACCACTTCTCGAAATGGGCCTAATGGGCTCAATCTCGGGCTCGCGTCGAAAACTCTTTTGACGAGTTAAATTACTTGGTGAGTTACAACGAGGCCTTTTTTGGGCTGCTGATCTAACTACTACCCTTTGTGGGCTTGGTGCAGGAAACTCCTTGTACCTATTGGGCTTTTTGCCACTATTTTGACATCTTGTAGGTAAAGAGTTTCTCCTAGGATTTGCAAGCTTAATTATTGGAAGATAATCCGAATTAAGAATTTGAGGATTTTCCTTAACACATGACCAAAGAAAGTCATTTGAGAAAGATTGATCAGACTTTGAGCTTAAAACCGAAGAAGAGGACGAGGCAAAGGAGGAGGCCGAGGAAAGCATAGAGCACGAGCTCGTGCTGGTGCTCGAGCTCGTGCTCGTAGTAGGGTAGTTAGAATTGGTACAAGAGGACTTAGCCGATGGTGACGAGGTTGAAGGGGATGATGGAGTTGTTAAGGATGTTTTAGGAGGAGGAGGAGAAGAAGAGATTGGTGCTTGTGAGATTACAAGCTTGTCTTGTACTAAAGGACTACTAGTGATGGAGTTGTTTTTCTCAATGCATTGGCATTTACATTCATCTTGTTTTTGTTGTTGTTGTTTCTTAGAAGTTTTCTTGGGTTTGCATTTGCTAATGCAAGAACCCATTACAAAATGGGGTTTTTTGGGATTTGAATTGAGATGATTATCAAATTGGTGGGTGATGGTTAGTGCTATATTTATATGTAAAGGCAAAAAAGGAGAAAGGTGATACTTTTTTAATCTTCTTTCTCTATTTCAGACATTTGAATGGAATTGCCGGGTAGAAATCCGTTGAACAACGGTTATATAGATGCTAGGTTTACCGTGGTGGATTTTGTAATCATTTTGCTTTAGCTTTAGAGATTTTAATTTAGTTCTTTATTGAAACGTGGGGTTCGGGGAGCATCTATAATAGCTTTAAAAAGGATTAGTTTGTAAATTATATAAAAACTCAAACAAGTAACTTACCACCAAATATTGTAACTTAAGTGAGCTAGTTAGGCAAAATAAGCTTGAAACAATCAAAAAAAAAAAGAAATATTTTTATTTAAATATAAAATTAATCTTTTTGTATTGAAGTAAAAAGAATTATGGTTATATAATTTTGGTATGTGAGACAATTCTAACTACATATATTATAGCTCGCCAATGAGCATCTTGTAGCTCTAAAATAGTGTAGTTGTTGATAATGATGTGGCAAGTAAACAACAAATAATTTAGCTTGACCATTGTAGATGGTCTAAATGTATAATGCTTCTATTATTTGTCTTTATTATTCATTTCTAATGAATGGGTGAACTATAATATTTAAAATATTATTTTTTGTTCTATGATAGTTATATTGGACATAAGTTAATATTTCATTATCAAATATTGTTTATATAAAAAGGTAAAATATGACGGCATATATTATAATACAATAATCAAATAAGATAGAGAATGAAACTTTAGATTTTTATAATGAGAAAAGATCTCTATTATATAAGTGAAGAGGAGGGGTGGACACTAAAAAGAAAAAAAGTATGTCACTTATTTATAAACAGAGAAAGTATAAGATAAAATAATAATTGTTCTCGTCAAATTCAATTTGGGTCAATTATGGTTTCGGATGATATTTGGTTCAGATCAATTTGGTTCGAGTTAATTGGGCGTATCGGTTCAACATCAGGTGAAACTGATTCTAGATCGGGTTCGGATTTGGTTCGAGTTTATGATCATTTTCTGATCAGCGGTTTCTGGTCTATTTTGAGGTCTCAGATCAAGCCAACTGGTTCAAGTATTCCGGATCAGATCAATTTTGTCAGGTCTACTTACAACTGTAAAACTTGATCGATCTAAATAATTAGATCAAAGATCAGAATCAAGTCTAAATATAGAGATTGAAAGAAACCCGATTTTTGAAATACCCAATCCAAACTCGATCAAAATGAAATCCTAACTAAACCCGACTCAAAATGATACGACCCAATACAATCCAAATTTTACTGTCAACTATGATTACTCAACTGCAAAATGAACTAAATTTAATTTTTATTACGCTAATAATTTTTTATTTACTTTCATATTATCTCAAATCTATTATATATTTGTAATTATGAAATCAAATTAAATTATTTTCGTTTAGTTATTATTCGATTTTTAAATTAAGTGTTTAATTCAAGAGTTGATTTGCTCTAAGACGGTCTTAGGTTAACCCTTAACGTCAGACCAGCCAAATAAGCTAATTAGAAGCCCAATTACGCGCATCAAACGCTAAGCAGCCCAGACAAATTAATTTTTTAACTTTTCGACCTAAAATCTTAACTTTTGCGTTTTTTAACTTTTCAACCTAAAACCTTAATTTTTGCAAAATCTATAACTAATACTCCCTCCGTTTTTTTCAATATGCATGTTTTACCATTTTGGGATGTTTTTTTTAATATGTACCTTTCTACATTTCCCATAAATGAAAGGTTAGACCACTTAATTATTACATTTCTCTCCTACTTTTTCTTTCCTTCTCTCAACCTTTTTCACTTTTTACTTACTTTTCCTAACATTCTCTCTTACTTTTGCACTTTTTCCTTGGTCCGCGCGCAAAAGTAAATATAGATATTAAAAAAATTGAGGTAGTACCATATATGTGGAATTGATATTAACAAACAGGCTAAAAATGTTAACTTATAAAATTAAAATGTTAACTTTTAAAATTAAAATCTTAACTTTTGAACCTAAAACCTTTTACTTTTAAATATTGACATAAGTTATTTTGTTTAACCAATATACTTAAAATATCAATTTATAAACATTAAAAGTGAATTTTTAAATCCAAACATCAACTTTGAAATATACATATAATATACCTAATACATCTTAATTATTCGAAAAAAAACCTTAACTTATAAGCAAAAAGTATTCACTTTTCACCCTAAAACATTAACTTTAATTGAAATTGGAAACAGGTTATATATGATATTAACAAATGGGTTAAAAACCTTAACTTTTGAACCTAATGTAAACTTTTGAAACTGCAAGACGCGCGTGTAACGTGGGGGAAGACGCGCATTCATGGATACATGCTAAATGCGCCCATTGGGCTGGTCTTACATTAAGCTTAATGTAAGACCGTCTTTTACAAGAATTTGCCTTAATTCAAATATTGAATTATCCCATGAAAAGCACGGGTTTACGACCCCTCATGACCAGGCCGACTCTAACACAATTTGAATGTATAGACCCGAAACAGAATTGACTAGAATCAGACAAGGCTCAAAAATTATAATCAGACGCATTACAAAGTGATTCGACGCGTAACCGACCCAGTTGTCACCTCTACCTTTCCTCGTATATCATATACCCCATCCTTCATGTCATATTTTTCTTGAGGGCAAACAAAGGTTTCTCTTGGGGGTTTTAATGGGTGACATTTACATATAGTTTTTAGATGCACTTAGGTTGCAAAACTCTTTATAAAGAATTTACTAGTATTAGTCCCCGGAGATGCACGGGAATTTTATTTAGGGATAACTAATATAATCTAGCATGCTAAATATCAATAAAAAGGAAAATAATAAGTCATCATTATTTTACCCATTATACAACTTAAGCCTTGGTTTTCATTGATATATAATCATTATTTTTTATAGAAGCATCAATAATACTATGGTGGGATAGTGGTTGGAGCTCTTGTTCCATACTTGAGGTGGGCGTTTGAATCTTCACATTTAACAATTTTTTTAAATATGAGAATGATATTGAATAAAATGTTATTAAAAGCGGGATAGTGCCACGTGGCGGATATCAACCCTTGATTACACTTTTTAATATATATATATATATATAGATAGATGTGCGTAATTGCATAGTTTACTTAATTTATGCTCTACTATAGAGAAGGCAAACATCAGACTCACAAACACCTCAAATACACAATCTTTAACAAGTATGGAGCCTGTTCTTCATAGAAAACCAACAAATAAAATGGAAGTTAGGAACTGAGACTTTGCTCCACATATGGTTATCCTGTTATGGTCCAACCCATGTTGCAATATTTGTTATTGCTTTTGGACACATGTATGTGGGCCTTTTATGTTGGACATTTTATGTCTTATTTGGGTGCATTTTGACATGGGTCTTTGGGCTTCCAAGATAAGCTTATTGAGATGATGTTATAGACATTTAAGAGTAGAGAGGGCAACAAGCAATTCATTTTTACAAACACACAAAAGAGAGAGAGAGAGAGCCTAGAGTGTTCTTCTCGTTTTTCTCTGGCATAGTGTTCGTAATCTGATCATAAGAGAAGATCCCACCGTTGGATTTGGCTGAAATTTTGACAGCTTGTTGAGGACATTCAGGGCTACATTCTTATCGTTCAGTTTCTCAATCGTAGTCCTGGTTCAACGGGAATCGTCTCTTTATGGAGGTGCTAGCTGTTTTTGGGTGTTTTTCTTCACCTTTAGCTCTCTATTTGAAATCTCTTATTGTTGTTGTTTGTTGGTGGGTTGTGAATCCTTTGTATACTGATTTGGGGTTCTTTTTCCCTCAATTATCAATAAGATAAGAATTTAAGGGTGGACTCCTAAAGAGGTCCTGTGGTTTTACTCTTCACATCGAATATTGACCATGTTATATCGTGTGTGTTGTTTGCTATTGTTTCTTCTTATTTGTTTCTGGTTTTGTTGTTTGCCAATTTGGGTTGATTCGTTTGCTTGATTAGTTAGTTGTCTTACTTATGTGACTTATGGGTGTCGTTGTGACCCCCTTTCGATCCCTACAACTTGGTATCAGAGCCGGAAGTTTAATTAGTCACATTATGGAATCGAGTAGTAGTAGTTCGATGGTTAAATTGACATCATGCATGATCAACAAATTATTCTATTTGGAGACCTATGATGGAGGAATTGTTATATTGCAAGGACTTGTATGACCCAGTTAAAACTGTCACTAAATCGGATGGTAGTTTTTCTAAACCATCTAAACCAGATAAAATGGAAGATAAAGATTAAGAAAAGTTGAAAAGAAAGCCTTTGGGGCCTATTCGGCAATGGGTTGACATTAGCATATTCAACCATGTGTCACAAGGGTCCGACCCTTATGATTTGTGGAAGAAGTTAGAAGGTCTTCATGAAAGGAAGACTGCTCATAACAAAGCTTCTTTGATTAAGAGACTTGTTAATTTGAAATTGAAAGGTGGGAAGTCTGTTTCTGAGCATCTTAGTAACTTTCAGGATATTATTAAGGAAAAATTGTCAGAAACCACCTAATAAAGACACTTAATTTGAGAAAACCACCTAATAAACGTTTTATTATTAAAAACCACCTTATAAAACACTTTTTCTTTCAAAACACCACCACTTGAGACCAAATTAATAACTTCGTTAGCCACGTAACTACTTATCGACAAATTAGTAACTCCAAAAGAGTCCCTTGGGGTTGAATGCAAATGGAAGGAACTGATTACAAGGTTATATGAGTTACTTATATGGTCTCAAATGGTGGTGTTTTCAAAGAAAAAGTGTTTTATTAGGTGGTTTTTTATAATAAAACGTTTATTAGGTGGTTTTCTAAAAAAAAGTGTCTTTATTAGGTGGTTCTTGACAATTTTTCCTATTATTAACAAGTTGACTACTATGAAGATTGTTCTTGATGATGAGTTGCAGGGTTTTTTTTTGTTGAGTTCTTTTCCAGACAGTTGGGAAACCTTGGTTGTGACCATTAGTAACTCTGCTCCTGATAGTGTGCTATCTTTGGATGTTATAAAAAAGAGCATGTTTAATGAAGAAATCAGAAGGAAGGAGATGGGAGTTGATAATTCACAATCTCTTGTTGTGGAGAACAGAGGAAGAAGCAAGAGTAAAGGTCCCTAAGGCCGAGATAACTCAAGGAATAGATCCAAATCCAATGATGGGAGAAATGTGGCTACATGCCATTATTGCAAGAATCCTGGTCATATCAAAAAGTATTGTTTCCGCTTGAAACGAGAACAAAGGAAGAAGCATGATTCACAAAAAGAGGGAGATGATAAAAATATTGCAGCAACCGCTTCTAAGAGTGATGATGGTGTCACCTTGATTTGTGCAGCTAGTGAGTGTCATCATGTTGCTAGTTCAGACATAGAGTGGCTTGTGGATACAGGTGCTTCATACCATTGTGTTCCTAGAAGGGAATACTTCATGAATAACTAAGCTGGTGATTTTGGTAGTGTCAAAATGGGTAACCAGAGCTCAGCAAGTATTGTTGGGTTAGGTGATATTCGTGTGAAGACCAGTGTTGGGTGCATGCTTACATTGAATAATGTGCGCCATATTCCTGATCTACGCCTTAACTTGTTGTCTGCTAATATTCTTTATCGAGATGGGTTCAAACAAACCTTTGGTGATGGTAAATGGAAGTTGTCCAAGGGTTCCATGACAGTTGCACGAGGCGAGTTATGTTGCTCTTTGTACAAAACATATTTGAGTGTATCTTTTGGTGAGGTTAATGCAGTGGAAGAAAAGAATTCTCCTAATTTGTGGCATCGAAGATTGGGACACATGAGTGACAAGGGTTTAAAATGTTTAGCAGGTAAATATCTCATTCATGTTGATACGACAATTGCACTTGACCCTTGTGATCATTGTTTGGCAAGCAAGCAACATAGAGCTTCTTTTTCTTGGAAGTCTACTAGGAGGCAAGCTAAACTTGAGCTTGTTCAATCTGATTTTTGTGGTCCCGTTGAGGTGGAGTCTAGTGGTGGCAACAAATACTTTGTCACTTTCATTGATGATGCTAGTAGAAAAACTTGGGTCTACATATTAAAGACAAAGAGCCAAGTGTTTGAAATATTCCAGAAATTTCATGCTATATGGTGGAAAGGGAGACGAAAAGGAAGTTGAAGTGCCTTCGTTCTGACAATGGTGGTAAGTATACTTCACATGAGTTTGAGAATTATTGCTCACGTCATGGCATTCGACATTTGAAGACAGTTCCTGGCACCCTACAACATTATGGTGTATGCGGAGAGGATGAACAAAACCATTGTAGAGAAGGTGAGATGCATGTTAAAGATGTCAGATCTTCCTAAGTCATTTTGGGCTGAGGTAGTGCAAACTGCAGTGTACTTGATCAATCGCTCTCCATCCATTCCTTTGGGTCTTCATATTCCTGAAAGGTCATGGAAGGGATGTGATCCTACATATTCACATCTTAGAGTATTTGGATGCAAGGCATACATGCATGTGCCAAAAGATCAGAGATTGAAGCTTGATTCAAAGAGTACTCCTTGTGTGTTTGTTGGCTATGGTGATGAAGAGTATGGGTCCAGGCTATATGATGCCGAGAAAAAAAAAAGTAGTGAGAAGCAGAGATGTAGTAAACTTTGAGCACGAAAAGGGTGCAAATCTTCTGAGTACAAGGTATCACACTAACTCAGATTCTCCTGTTGATACTACTGATGTTTCCTCTGTTCTTACTTCTATTTCTGTTGAACAGCCAACACATGAGAATGTTGAAGCAACACTTGATGGTGTTGAGAAGGTACATCCTGATGATGATGATAATAGTGATGTTCCAGAATTTGATGGTGCTCATTTTGATGCTCCTAATGATGCCCAACCAGATGAAGAAGAGGTCTATGAGCATCGGGAGCAACCTACCCCATCAATGGAGGATGTAGAAGTTCGAAGGTCAATCGGATATCGCAAACCTTCTTCTAAGTATCCTAGTTCTGAGTATCTCCTAGTCACTGATGAGGGGGAGCCCGAGAGTTTCCAAGAAGTGTTGTCTATTGAAGACAATGATCTTTGGCTCGAGGCTATAAAAGAGGAGATGGATTCTTTGATGAAGAATTAGACTTATGAGTTGGTCCAGCTTCCTAAGGGCAATAAAGTCTTGAAGAACATATGGGTTTTCAAGAACAAGAAAGATGGTGAGAAGATAGTGAAGAGAAAAGCCAGATTGGTGGTTAAAGGATGCAATCAGAAAAGGGCATCGATTTTGATAAGATCTTCTCTCCTATTGTCAAGATGACTTCTATCATAATCGTTTTGGGCTTAGCTGTGGGTCTTGATCTTGAGTTGGAGCAGCTTGATGTGAAAACTTATTTTTTACATGGTGACTTGCATGAAGAAATCTACATGGAGCAACCTGAAGGCTTTGAAGAAAAGGGGAAAGAGAAACTTGTTTGCAAGTTGAAGAAGAGTCTTTATGGGCTTAAACAGGCACCAAGGCAGTGGTACAAGAAATTTGATTCGTTTATGACTAGTCATGGTTATAAACGAACTTCTGCATATCCTTGTGTGTATTTCGGAAAATTCCCTGATGACAACTTCATTATCCTTCTTTTGTATGTGGATGATATGTTGATAGTGGGACAAGATGCAGAGATGATTAGCAACTTTAAGAAAGACTTGTCCAGGTCATTTGACATGAAAGATTTGGGTCCTGCTAAGAAAATCTTAGGCATGGATATTGCTCGTGACAGGAAGGCTAGATAGTTGTGGTTATATCAAGAAAATTATATTGAATGAGTACTTGAAAGGTTCAATATGAAGCATGCCAAGCCGGATAGTACACCATTAGAAGCTCACTTTAAGTTAAGTAAGAGAGCTTGTCCTACAACAGAGAAGGAGAAAGCAAGTATGTCTTCTATTCCTTATTCTTCTGTTGTTGGTTCTTTGATGCATGCTATGGTATGTATTAGGACAGATATTGCACAATCTGTTGGTTTGGTGAGTAGATACTTATCCAATCCGGGTAAGGCTCACTGGGATGTAGTGAAGTGGATCTTCAGATATTTGCGTGATACCTCTAAACTTTGTTTGTGTTATGGAGGTGGCAAACCTATTCTCGAGGGATATACAGATGCAGACATGGCTGGTGATCTTGATAACAGAAAGTCTACCTCAGGTTATGTGTTCACATTTTCAGGGGGAGCCATTTCTTGGCAATCCAAGTTACAGAAGTGTGTGGCTTTGTCAACTATTGAGGCAGAGTATATAGCAGCTGTGGGAGCAAGTAAGGAAATACTTTGGTTGAAAAGGTTCCTTCAAGAGTTGTGTTTGAAGCAAAGCGTGTATGTTATATTCTGTGATAGCCAGAGTGCTAGGGATTTGAGTAAGAACTCAATGTATCATGCTCGTACCAAGCATATTGATGTTCTATATCATTGGTGGCAAAATTTTATCGAAGAAAAGAAAATGATACTGAAGAAAGTCCACACTGATAAGAATGGTGCAGACATGTTAACAAAGATAATGCCTGGAAGCAAGATAGAAGTTTGTGGTAAGCTTGCGGGAATGAGCTTCAAGTGTTGATTGAAGCGTGCTTGCCTTCCCCGCGTTGGGCTGGAGGGGGAGATTTGTTACGGTGCAGCCCATGTTGCAATATTTGTTATTACTTTTGGACGCATGTATGTGGGCCTTTTTATGTTGGACATTTTATGTCTTATTTGGGTGCATTTTGACATGGGTCTTTTGGCTTCCAAGAGAAGCTTATTGAGATGATGTTATAGACATCTAAGAGTAGAGAGGGCAGCAAGAAATTCAAATTTACAAACACACACAAAAGAGAGAGAGAGAGCCTAGAGTGTTCTTCTCGTTTTTCTCTGGCACCGTGTTTGTAATCTGATCATCGGAGAAGATCCCACCGTTGGATTTGGCTGAAATTTTGACGTCTTGTTAAGGACATTCAAGGCCACATTATAACCGTTCAGTTTTCTCAATCGTAGTCCCGGTTCAACGGGAATCGTCTCTTTATGGAGGTGTTGTGTTCGGGTGTTTTTTTCACCTTTTGTTCTCTATTTGAAATCTCTTATTGTTGTTGTTTGTTGGTGGGTTGTGAATCCTTTGTAGACTGATTTGGGGTTCTTTTGCCATCAATTATCAATAAGAGAAGAAGTTATGGTTGGAATCCTAAAGAGGTATCGTGGTTTTACTCTTCACATCGAAGAGATTGATCATGTTATATCGTGTGTGTTGTTTGCTACTGTTTCTTATTTGTTGCTGGCTTTATTTGTTGGTTTTGTTGTGTGACAATTTGGGTTGATTAGCTTGCTTAATTAGTTGGTTGTCTTGATTGTGTGACTTGTGGGTGTCGTTGTGACTAAGGTTGTCATAATCGGGATTCTAACCTTGGATTGGAAGTGCTTCTTAGAATCGGATTATAGAATTGTATTGCAGAATCGTACGAGCATAATTTAGATATTCAATTCATTTTATATATTTAAAAGGCCAAAAATGTAAACTATATATGTTACTAGTAGCTTTATTGGTATGATCAAATCTAATATAAATTTATAAAGTTTTCGTTAGTTGAAAGAAAGTTATAGAATTTTATAGAGTCGTAAGTAAAATTGTATATCCATATTTGAATCGTAAGATTTTATAGTAAGATTGTGATTCTAACACCAATGGTTGTGACCCCCTTCCGATCACTACATATCCCAATGAATCTCGAAGCAATCCCAGTAAGCTTAGCATAAACAACTTACATTGAGTAAAAGGACATTCCAATCATATATAGTTGCCTAGCTTTGAAAGGACAAACTTAATTTCATCTTTTATATCCACAAAAGCTTTCCAGTACCAGCTCCTATTACTAGAGATCTCATACTGTCACCAATGCTAGCTCCCCCCAATAGACTGAATTGACCTACTTGATCCATAAAAATCTTGCTTAGACGTTATTGCCCAATCATGTCCTCTGAAGCACAAATTCTCTCTTTAAGGTCAACGTTTCTCGTTTCCGTTTCGAAATCTTGACGAAACGTTTCCGAAACTCTAGTAAACGTATGATAGTGTTTTGTTAAAATTATAAAACTTTCTCACAAAATATCCATTTCTTTTCCTTTGAAATGATTAAATCTCTTATGAAAGAGGCATACTTTTTTTTCCTAAGTAAGAAAGAATTATATTCACCACCAAACCAGGACAATAATACATCCTAAAACCAAACCTTTAGAAGGGCAAACCAACTAGGTTGGACCCCCTTATCTAACAGAAAGGAAACACAGTTCATCTATACATCTCAACACACAGATTATCTATCCACTAACTATCACTACTACTAAGCTTCTGGGGCTTTACCCCTCTTAATCTAAAGCAAACTGAGCTCTTGATTCTTTTCACTAAAACTCTTGGCAGCCAAACCAGTTCATTCCACCAAGCATCGTTCCTAGCCTGCCAAACAAAGTATACTAATGCATTTAAACAAGCAGTAATAACCTGCTTCTGGGCTTTACTCCTCCTACTTCTGTGAATACAACACAGAAGCCTATAGTAGTTCCCTTGAGTACTTTTCACCTGTAGCCAGAGCAGCATATCCTTCAAACAAATCTGAGCATAAGGACAACTGAAGAACAAATGGGCATTAGATTCACAGCCCCCAGCACATAGCAGACAATCAGAAGAACTTGTCACCCCAAATTGGAGTAGTCTGTCAGCAATTTTCAGCCTTTCATGCATAGCTAACCAACAAATCAATCTGTGCTTAGGGATAGATAATATATTCCAGACAAATCTATCCCAATGAATCTTCTCAGACCCACCAATCATTAGATCATAGATCTTTTTAATACTAAAAGGATGCATATTGTTCAACTCATTTCGAGAAATAATCTGCTTCAATTCATCCTTAACCTGGCAAACCTGTTTCCAATACCAACTACTCTCTGCAGGGGGGAATACTCCCACCAATCCTCCTCCTTAATATACTCAGAATGAACCCACCTGAGCCATAGACTATCCTGCTTGGTTTCCAAGGCCGAAACATACTTAGCTAAAGCTGCCTTGTTCTAAACAATAATCTTTCTCACTCCAAGTCCCCAGCTTTTTTAGGGGAACAAATAGTATCCCAGTCAACATTACTTGCTTTATGGCTATAATAGCAGCCACTCCAGAGGAAAGCTCTACGCACTTTCTCAATCTCATGCAGCATAGATTTGGGAATAATGAACACATGTGCCCAGTAAACATGCAAGCTCAATAAAACAGAATTAATAAGCGGAATTCTAGGAGCATAAGATAAATGCCTAGAGCTCCAAACTTTAATTCTCATACACATCCTTTCAACAACTGCATCACAGGCAGCCACAGAGATCCTTTTGACACAAATAGGCACCCCAAGATATCTGAAAGGGAGCCTATTATGTTTAAAACCAGTGGCATGTTTGATTCTCTGCACAGTGGCATCATCTACCCCAGTAGTATAAAAATCAGACTTATCATCATTAATCTGCAAGCCAGAGGTGTCTGAAAACAGCTTGAAACTCTGTCTCATCACATAGACAACAGGAAATGAACCCTTACAAACCAAAATAACATCATCAGCAAACACTAGATGATTCAATTGATGTCTCTTGCATCTTGGATGAAACTCAAAATAAGGGTTCTCCATCACTCTTTTCATCAATCTAGAAAGATACTCCATACATATAACAAACAACAAATGGGACATTTGATCACCTTGCCTCAAACCCCTTTTGGACTCAAAAAAGCCATGCATAGAACCATTCACCATGATTGTGAATCTGGGAGTTGTAACACACATCATAATGAGGTCCACAAAATTACTGGGAAACTTCAAGGTAGTTAACATTTCTCTTACAAAATCCCATTCAATAGTGTCATAAGCCTTCCTCATATCCAGCTTCATGATACAACTAGGCTGCACCGCTTTCCTATTATAATGTCTTACTAGGTCTTGAAAAACCATAATATTGTGCACAATTAATCTTTCTTGTACAAAAGCACCTTGATTTTCAGCAATGATATCAGGGGGAATACATCTCAGCCTATTATAAATAACCTTTTAAATACATTTATACACAGTATTACAACAAGCAATAGGCCTAATTTCAGTGACAGAACTAGGACAAGAAATTTTAGGAATAAGAGTCAAGGTAGTAGCATTTATCTCTTTCAGAAGCCTACCGGAATTGAGAAAATCTAACACATCATCTATAACATCCCTCCCAATTATATCCCAAGTGTCCTTAAAAAAATAAGAACCAAAACCATCAGGACCAGGAGATTTCTCACCAGGTATATCAAACATTGCCTTTTCACAACCTCAGAAGTGTAAGGTCTGTTCAACACAGATATTTTATCATTTTCAAGCACTGGCCCATTCTCAAGGAAAACAACATTTACCTCTTGTATACCCTCCCTCCATATGCCATCCTTATCATGGATTGCATACACAGTGTTAGCCAACCTTCTGCTTCTAAGTGATTAGTGAAAGAGAGTTGTATTCTCATCCCCTCCAATGCTCCAATTCAACTTGGATTTTTGAGCTAAGAAAGAAAGATAAGCATCACGAATCCTCTTATAATCACCAGCTGCTTCAGATTCTTTATGTCTCAGATCAATATTAGCAGGATCTTGATGCAAGGCATTTTGACATTCAAGCAGCACTCTAGCAGCTTTGGTATCTCTGCAGTGGATATCAGAATAGCCCTCAATGTTCAGTTGTTTAAGAGCTTTTTTGATGATCTTCAGTTTACTAACAATTTTATACATTTTACTACCATCTACAAACTCATTCCACCCACTCAGAATAATAGATTTGAAGGAAGGAGCATCAGCCCACATCCTGAAATATCTGAAAGGATGCTTACCCCTAGCTAGCTGAGGATAGACATTGATACTCATAGGACAGTGGTCAAACTGACCCTCTGGCATGAAGTGAGTAGCGGCACTAGGATAAGCAGAGATCCACTCCTCATTAACCATCACTCTATCCAGCTTGCAAAAGACCCTAGCATCCCCAAGTTGCTTATTATTCCAAGTATAGAAGGAACCAGATTTGTTCATATCCTCCAAACCACAACATCTCATACAGTCTCTGAGAGGAGCCATTTCCTGCATTCTAAACCATGCACCAACTCTCTCTTCAGGATTCAAAATACAATTAAAATCACCAGCAATAACCCACAGTTTCTTAATCATAACATCAAGAACCCTCAAATCATCCTAAGCCACCTCTCTTTCTGAAGCAGAATTAAAGGCATACATAAAGGTGATACAAAAAGGCCTAGAACCACTAACAGGAGCAACATCACAATGAATAATTTGACTAGAACAAGCCGTAATATTAACATGGAAACTCTTAGGATTCCAAGCAACAACAACTCTTCCTCCCTTATGATAACTTGAGTTAGAGGAAAAACACCAACCAGCAAACACATTCTGATAAAGGCTACCCATATTAGCAGCCTTTATCTTTGTCTCAAGGAGGCTAACTAATCCCACTTGTTGTTTACAAGGAAAGCCTTGACCTATTTTTGTTTTAGGGGACTATTAACCCCCCTGACATTCCAAATAACAATTATATCCATCCCCCCCCCCCAACACCACCCAAAATGTGCAACAAACTTAAACCCCCCCCCACCCCCCCCCCACAAACCCCATCACACAAAAAAACCCACCCCACCAAAACTCCACACCACGCAGCCCCACCACCACTACCCCAATCACAACCTTAACAACAACAACAACAATAACCACTAAAATGTCAAATCCTCACACACAACCCACAAACCCACACAACACACCCACCCCCCCCACCCCAACTCCAAACACAACATAAAAAAAAACAACAACACCAACACAAACAACACCCCCAACCACCCACCCCCACACCCTCCCCCCCCCCACCCCACCCCCCCCCACAAAAAAACACCAACAACCACACAACACAACCAAAAAACCACACAAACACACAAACAAAATACAAACACAACAAATACAAACCCAAACCAAAACCAACCCCACAAACACACAACCCCAAACCCCCCAACCAAACACACAAAACTCAAACCAACAAAAGAAAAAAAAATAACCAATCCTCCCCTCCCCCCCCTCCTCTCCCACAAAAACTGCAAACACTAACAAAAAAAAAAAAAAAAAAAACCAGCATCCCCCCCATCCCAAGAACCAACACCAAAACCCCTAAGACACAACCTCCCCACAACACCCACCCCCCACCAACAAAACCCACCAACCCCCACCCCCAACCCCACCACCGCCAACAACACCCCCCCCTCCCATTCCCACCCCCACCCCCCCCCACCAACCCAAAACTGAAACAACTCTCCTACCTCCTCCTCCCCCACTCCCCCTCCCCCGCACGATAAAAAAAAAAAAAAAAAAGCACAAAGAGCACCCCCACACAAACCCATTTTTTTTGTAATGAATTCTTCATTTTCTTACTTTTTCTCCTTAATTTATATTCAGTTCCTCCATGTTTAGCTACATGTCCAAATTTTAAAAAAAATAACGTTTTCCGTTTTCGTGCAACCTAGGTCATATCTTGCCATCACAACTTTGTTCCGACACTGAATATTCTTGATACCCAGCCCCCCCCCTTATGTTTAGGTTTTTTTTATACACACTGCCTCACAAGAAACATTGCCAGCCTCTTAGCTAAAATACTGACCAGACCATAAGAAAGTTCTGCAAATTTGCTCTATATTTCTCAAGACAATAGCAGGAATTATGAACACTCGGTCCAAATATGAATGAATTCTCACTAAGACAGAATTAATAAGTTGGATTGTGGCAGTATAAGACAAGTTTCTAGAGCTCCAGATTTAGTTATTTTTGTTAGTCTCTCAGTAAGATATTCACAATCAACGACAAAGACTCTTTTAGCACACATGGACACTCCCAAATAAACAAAAGAAAGATGGCCAAGGGGTCCTTTTATAGTGGATTTCTTAAAAAAAAGGCCACCATAACAAATGAATGACAGCCAATCATACGCTACATCAGAATAGTCAACTTTGGCAATCTTTGGTATTTTCTTTTTAAGATATCCGTGATTTTGGGAAGGTTTTTATTTTCGGATTTTTTTTATTTTTTGTAATTACTGTAATTTGTTATATTATATATTTGATATTTTAAAACTAATACTTAATCCATATGGTATACTACATATATTTATAAGGGTTACAATACTTTATTTTATAGGTAGTCTCTAATGATTTGGGTACAACTCCATTAAGGTCTTCTTCTATGCTGCCATTAACGAGTTTTTCAATGGCGCAATTCGCCCTTCACTCACTTACCTACTTCTACTTTGCAATTATCGATCTCTTCAATGTTGAGACAAGTCGTATGTGAATCTTCTTCAACCTCACCAACCCTCCTTTATATAGATTAATTTTGAAAAAAATTAGGGATTAAACTAGGGTTCAAACGAATTATTCGGTTTTTGTGCATACTGATAAGATTTTTGATGCCGAAGTCGAGCTCAATTGGCAGTCATTAATGGTGTGTATCGAATTGAGAAAAGGTTGAAGACGACTACAAATTAGAATTAACCGTCTTTGCGCATCAATATACCGAGTGTTTCGTTTGGAGAGCACCTTAGCATGTTCTGGTCATATCCATAATGGTGACAGTGAAATAGATATCGGTGATAGCCAAAGCGATAATCAGACATTGCCTAACTCTATGTTGACTATGATGTACTTTTGGTTTTTATTGTAAGCTACAACTTATTGTGTAGCTTAAGGCAGTAAGGATGTATTAGAAGAAATCAATAGGGAACAGTCAATTACTGGTCTAGACACCTCTAGATTCATAAATTAAAAACAAACACATCACGTGACAATTATATTAAGAAAATTGTCTTATGCAACATAAGTGATTTTAAACAACCTGTTCTAGTAACAAATGGCCCTTTTATCTACTTTTCCTTCTTATTTGATTTATTTTGGTTATGTTGGATGAGAATTACTGTGATTGAAAAGGGGACCTTGATAATCTAAAATTCTAACTATTGAAGGTATAATTGCGTTGGGTAACAAATTTGTCGCTTGAACTCGCTTTTGGATGCAAATTTGGTTAAGGGGCCTAAGTATCCGATTCACTAATATAATCTTATCTAATATAATATATTCTACTATTATAAAACAGAAAGTATTAGGATCACGAATTTTCATTATATGAATATGCACTTTTCACGTAAGCCAGTTTTGCATTTTGGACCGCACCTTAACTTACTTTGGACATCGCCTAAGGGTTAACATGTATGAAAATATTGGTTACGATCATAACCTCTTCCGGACATTGCCGAACTTTGAGTAGATCTTTAAACAAAAGTACTATACTGCCATTTAAAAGTCCATTTTTTATTCTTTATATTGGTTACTACCTATCAACTTTGAGTACATAACATGTTTTGGTCATACCCAAAGCACTAGATATGCTACCAAAATTTTTGATTAGTTAAAGTACGTTACTACACGCATTATCATTATCGACATGTTTCCAAAGGTTTGATGAGAAATATATGATAATTTATGCCCAAACACAATAAGTCCAAAATAATTCAAATATGACATTATACAAGATAAACAAATTGCGCATTAATACTATATCTGTAGGAACATTAATATTTTATTTACAAACTACTAGTACTAGTACGACTTATAGATTGAAATTGAACCTACAAAACCAATTCATGCTAGTCCACCCAAGTAGTACTACAATTCGGTTTGAAGCTAACTATGGGTGTCTTAGAAAGTTCTACGAACCTGACTGTAGTCCATAACAAGGCCTTGCCCTTCCCCGAAGGGGTCGAACCGTTCCCCATAGTCTTTGTACTCTTCAGTTGCAAATGCCCACAAAGGTGGGCATTAAAGTATTCCACATGTTCTTCCAACAATTGACAGTCGCACTTGAATTCAACAACGATTGGAGGAAGATTTTTATGATGGATGAACAAACTATTACTTATAGATTGAAACTGAAGCTACAAAAATACCTAGTAAGTAATGACTGGTGTCAAAGTGTCAAAAATTGTATCCCCAGATAATTCTACGATTGCTTTGTATGTGAACATGAACTCCTTCCCATTGTCTTTGATATGTGGAAGAGCAACGACCTGTGCAATCCCGTCATTGGTCATATATTTAACACCAGTTGATCCACTTTCCGACATTGGCATGCCTTCAACATAATAACGAGTACGAAATGCAGCAAAGTGTGCATAATAAGTTGGAGGGACGGCCAGACAACTTTAAACACATCGAATGGCTTTTCTGGGTGTCCCTCAAGCTTATTATGCACACCTTCCTTCAATTCGTAATCGTTATTATGTTGAAGGCATGCCAATGTCGGAAAGTGGATTAACTGGTGTTCAATATATGACCAATGACGGGATTGCACAGGCAAGATCAAAGACAATGTGAAGGAGTTTATGTTCTCATACACACCTTGCCGCAAATGTAATATCCGTGAAGAGGGTGGGTTTTGGAGAGAAAGTGAGAAGATATATCTGGCAAAGAAGAATAATGTTGACTAGTAAGGTTAAGAGAATATGAATTTGGTTTATTTCAGGCAAAAGGGGGTAACTGTTGATTAGGAAGGTGAAAAGACAAATGTAGTTCGTTTCTTTATATAGGGAAATCCAGATTTTTGGTCATACCCATCATAGCTTTTTATACATGTGGAGACGTGCTCAAAATTTGATTTAGTTACCTTACAATTAATAAGTTTTTATCCCATCACAATTTTTATTTGACAACATTATAATAATAATAGTTATAACTATTATTTTTTATTATTATTATTATTATTATTATTATTATTATTATTATTATTATTTATTATTATTACTATTATTATTATATGATATTTGTTATTATTATTTTCATTTTGCTATCATCGTTGCTAGTTGGACGCTTGAGAATTTTATTCGTCTACATGAATATGTTCTAATAAGTTCAGATAAGTTCAGCTAAATAATTAATAATAATAGTAGTAGTATTAATGAAAATAAAAATTAAAAAGATAATAATAATAACAAGGTCGAATAAGGTTGACTAAGGTCTAATAAGTTCAGATAAGTTCAAATAACCAAAAATAAGTTGAAAAGAATGGGCGCGAAGTGTTATTGTAAACTTAAAACATTCATGAGAACATTAAAATTAAAACAACCCAATAAAATCATTATTTCAATTATTGATTTTGTAGTTTATCAAGAATTTGTTTTCAATATCACTAGCCTACCAACATTTTTTATTCTATAATAGTCCTAATGGGTCAATATAACAATAATGTAATGATATGTGGTGTACGTTTTAAATAATGTTAGCTATATCCATAATCTCTTCTGGACATTGCCCAACATGGGGTTGATTAATTTATTTTGGAATACCTTCAATTTTCAATCTTTATGTTTCCAAGGGGCATTTCAAAATGGGGTTGTATATCAAAATTGAGAAAACTAATCACCCATCAAAATACTAAGATGAAACAATATTTTTTTTGAATTCTCATAATTTCTTAATTATATAACAACCATTAAAGAATATATATCAACTAATTCAAAAAAATGGCAAATTTATTTAGGTTTTGTTGGACACACTCTTTTATTCCCACTGCAAGCATAGAAGCTACAACTGCAAATGGAAAGGTAGGCTGATGTCTGATTAACATAGTGAAGAGGAAGATGCTATAAAATATAAGTATTATGGCGATTTTAATGATGACTAATATGACCAATAAAATCAGAATTTGAATATTCTCAATGTGAACCACTTACCATCTTTATCTCTACTCATGGGTAGAAGTGCGAGATGTTTTGGTAGCTTTAGTTAGTTCAATTAATGTATTTATTTTTTACTACTTGTTATTCCCTATTTGTCAATCAATGTCAATATTTGTTACCTACTTGTTTATTGTGCTATTTTTAAAAATATTAAGGGTCTGTTCTATGTTATAATGTCCAATATTGTAAACTACCCTAATTAACTGATACAACAATCTAATTTATTCTAGTCTAATCTAAACTAATCCACTACCAATAAAGGAAAGTATAAAAATTTGCATTTTGTGGCAGCTCCCTAACTTATTTAGTCATTAGCCTAAGGTGTACGTTTTAAACAATGTTAAATATATCCATTTCTTCTAGACATTGGCCAACATGGGGTTGATTAATCTATTTTGGAATACCTTCAGTTTTCAATCTTTATGTGTCCAAGAGGCATTTCAAAATGGGGTATCAAAATAGAGAAAGCTAATCACCTGTCAAAATACTAAGGTGAAACAATTTTTTTTTTGAATTCTCATAATTTCTTAATTATATAACAACCGTTAAAGAATATATATCAACTAATTCAAAAAAAATGGCAAATTTATTTAGGTTTTGTTGGACACACTCTTTTATTCCCACTACAAGCCTAGAAGCTACAACTGCAAATGAAAAGGTAGGCTGATGTCTGATTAAGATAGTAAAGAGGAAGATGCTATAAAATACAAGTATTAGGGCGTTTTTAATGATGACTCATATGACCAATAAAATCAGAATTCGCATATTCTCAATGTGAACCACTTACCATCTTTACCTCTACTCATGGGTAGAAGTGCTAGATGTTTGGGTAGCTTTAGTTAGTTCAATTAATGTATTTATTTGTTACTATTTGTTATTCCCTATTTGTCAATTAATGTCAATTTTTGTTACCTACTTGTTCATTGTGCTATTTTTAAAAATATTAAGGGCTAATAATTAAAATAGTGAATTTCCATGTGGAGTTTGAAAATAGGCGTTTACCAGTTATATTATTTGCTTACAATTTTCTTAGATTGCTACAATCCCACAACTTGTTTATTATGTGAAGTGATAGCTGATTAATTTAGTCAAGAGTAAGACGTTATAATTTTGACCAATTTTAAAAATAAATTAAGGGTTTGCTTTATTACGTATTTTGTTAACTGGCCTAATCAAATTCCAATTTCTCGATTAACTTAACTTTTGGTATCAATTTGACTGACGTCATCAGAGAAGTGATGAGAATATGCAATAATGAAGTTTAGAAATAATATATGAGTGTTTTGTATAATATTTATAGCAATAATGAAGTTTAGAAATAATATATGAGTGTGAAGTGAAATCTCTAGCAAAGAAGAATACTTTCGCAAATGTGATTTGGGAGGTGAAGGGAGTTGGATTTAGGTTTTTTGGTATTAGTGAAATCCTGATTTTTAAGTATATATTGTAGTGTAATTGTATTTTGTAGCGCATTTCAATATCGTTGGATAAAGTATGGTGCAAGTATTGTTTTTGCTATTTCCATAGACATAGACATTTCCACAATAATGATGAACAGTAAGTATGTAAAAGTAATTATAAAATATTGGGTTTTTAGGTCTAAAACATTTTATCGAATATTCAACTAAGACCATATATTGCCTAATTATTATTGGGTAAATTTGCA
The DNA here is from genome assembly GCA_947645195.1 of Patellifolia procumbens. Lineage (NCBI taxonomy): Eukaryota > Viridiplantae > Streptophyta > Magnoliopsida > Caryophyllales > Amaranthaceae > Patellifolia > Patellifolia procumbens. The sequence continues at coordinate 407,501 of CANSGD010001243.1, read as the reverse complement.
CAAAACCACCTTAAGTTTTCCAATATTTGTAAACTCCCACATTTATGTTTGTTTTTTTTTAAATTACCACCTTAAATTTACCAAACCTTTATAAACTCCCACCACTTAACGGAATTTGCCTAACTCCATTAACTATGGGGCCCACATCAGTCCAATTTTTTGTTTTTCCCTCCAAACTCCAAACTCCGCAGTCATTATATGTTGCTTAGCTTGGCACAGACCAAATTCTGATACCTGCATAGGCTGCATATAATGACTGCGGCCAATGCCGACCATATGAAGAAATCTTGTTAAAGTCTATTAAACATAATTTATTTTTATTAAATTAAATTTATTTTTATTGAACTAAACTTATTGCCACTAAATGAACTTATTATTACAAAACTTATTTATACTAAAGTCAACTTACTTTTACCGAATTCCTTAACATTTTATTAAGAATTGAAATTAATTTTTAATAAATTAAACTTAAACTTAGTGCTAAACTAAAGTTATTTTACTAAACTACGCTTATTTTTACTGCTATTAAAATAAGTCGATGAGAAGGGGGAAATGGAAAAATGGAAAATGGGAAGCCAACAACACTATGTAGCCAATGCCGCCAATCTCATGAAATTCGATTTTCCAGACATTAATCACACAAAACGCATTCACCAAGTTAAAACTTTTCCTGCTTCATAGCTTAACCACAATGAAACATAACACCCTTGAAATTAAGTAGTCAACTTTTCACAATCAGATCCAACCAAATTATCAGATTCTCCAAAATTTTCACTATACATCATCTGAAGTACACAAAAGTTTACAAATGAAATGAATAAACTTTCAGTTGAAATTTGTACAAGCAACCTTTCAGGGCTTTCATTACCACAAAAAACCAAAACAATTGGTGCTTCTTATTGAAGTCAATGATCGACAACAAAACTGTACAGGGTAGAAATTAGAACAAAAAAATGGGTATGAAATCGGGTCAAAATTGGATCAAATTGATGCTAAAATTCTCCAGGAAAAACTCGAGAAGAGGAAGAGAAGCAAGAGGTGAAAAAAAGAAGCAAATTGTCAAAGATCATACGCTTAACAAGCTTTCTTTTAGCAGGAAATACACTTCCTTTTTTGGATTTGAAGTAACAGTACGCTTCATTTTTCTTCATCTCTTTCTCCTTCGCTATTTTATCTCTGTTTTCTTCCATCTCTTTTCGCTCTGTTTTTTTTTTTTTTTCTTTCTTTTTTCTTTTTGGGTCAGAGTTTATCTGGAAGAAGACTTTGAAGAAATTCTAATAGAGGAAGGTTGGTTATGACTTTGAACAGAAGATAATGACTAATGAGTATAACTAGAAATGGTTTGAGTAACGAGGTTATAGGATGCGGCCTAGTGGGGGTATTATATAGAAAGTGTGAAGGGGACTGAACAGGAAAGTGAATTAAAATTGGAGAAAATTCAAGACCTTGGAGCCCAAGAAAATCACAGGACAGGTGCTACATGGAGAAAAAATTGCTTATTCTCCCCGAATTTATCATCTATCCTACTAATTTCAACACATGGGAAATGTAATTATCAGTTGATGGTACACCAATCGTCACATATTTGTTCCGTTTTTATTTAATTATGATATTTTCAGATTTACGGACTGCTAGTTTGACAAGGAAAGAAATATAGAAATGAAAAAAAGGACCCATGTGAATGGCGAGAGATAGAGAGTGTTTATTGACGAAAAAAAGAAAGTGTAACATTTAATTTAATTTCCTAAGATAGAAAGTGTCACATTTTTTAAAAACGGGGGAAATATTTAAATAAGTATGTCATATACTTAACAAGATAATGTAGTAGGGTATGTGAGGGTTGATCCTACAGAGACAAATTATATCAACCATTAGCTAGTTTCATTGCAATCTAACCAAATAAGTGGAATAACATAGACTACTTTTAACAATCGGTTGAAATCAATAAACTTAACAACCACGATGAAGTATCACTAGTAGAAGCGATGCAAATGTTAAAAAAACCCTTATTGCAATGAATCAACTATAAGAGTAAAGAGAAAATATGCACAATGTGCTTAGAGCATTATTAGCAATGCTCTTTTTATAAAAGTTCATGGCACTATTCATTCCTTTTCTTTCTCTTAAAATGTCATCTTTCAACATTTTTTTATTAACAATGACCTATTTTAAAGTTTATCACCTTCTCTCCCTTACCCCACTATACTTTCTCTCTCTTACATTATTTTTTGATTGGTTCTTGCAAAATTATATAAAAGGAAGCAAAGTTCTTTGGGAAGAGAAAATAGGGAGAAAAATAGTTTTCAGAAAAGTTTACCAAAATATAGCAAAATTGATCTCATTTTATAGATCTCAAAAAAATATGAATGTTGGTGATTTTTTTTTTTTTGAATTTTATTTTTGGAGAAAATAGCCGTTTAATATATTTTCTCTCACCTCCATCAGCCAATCAAGAGGCGCCATTTGGCCCACTCACTGACGCGCGTCAGAGATGTTTCCTGGCTTCATGCGTATACGGTGCCGTTGCACCTGTTATTTTGCAAATTCAGGGTTTTTTTTTCTCTTTTACCTTTATTTTTGGCTTCATGAACGTTTGTTGAATTGGGTCATAACATGACCTTATTTTATGAACTTTTACCCAACAACCTTATTTTATGTCATTGCTAATAAGCAAAAATTAAAGTTCATACCATGAACTTTACCAAAAGAGCATTGCTAATAGTGCTCTTACATTCATCTCTCTCGAATACTAATCAAGCCTATCCTCAAGAAATCGCACAAAGTGAAGACATGAAACTTGGCATCCTAAACTTCAACAGTCCAATTCACCTATTCTCGTGACAAAATTTGTATTGTTATTGAATAAAAAATAACTCTCTAAGTCCAATTGTCGTTATTAAAATAGATATTAGGTTCAATGAACACTAAGTTATGTATAATGTAATGATGATTAAAAAAAAAGGACACAATTGAATAAGCAGACACATATTAATTAATTAGGTAAACATTTATGAGCTATGCATCAACCTGGTTAGGGTTCAACCTAAAGATGAAAAATAGCTACTCACACATAGTTGAAATAACAGAATAACATAAAGACGTGATTATAATAATATTAAAATAAAATAAAAATTACGAACCGAGAATTTATAAATTCGAAGACTTACTTCAAATAATGGCAATGTAAGAGCATTGTGAACTAAAGAAAAAACTTGAATAAAAGTACATCTAAGCAAAGAATAATTGAATAATAATGTTGTTTTGATCCTAATGAAACTAATCAATATAAAAAAATGGAGCATCCTTGTAATTGTGCCAGAAACACCAATTTCGTGTATAATTTTGGTGTGACGACCTGTAGCAAATTTAAGCAAAAATAAGTTGAATTTCAAAAGGTCGTAGATTCCTAACTAGGAGTCCTTTACCGTCTTAAAATTCTTTAAGTCTAATTTCCAACCCAGCTTGAATTGCACCAATATTATAAGTAAGACAGGAGTTATGATCGAAAGAGCATAAATGACTCTCTTTTCACATTTCCTTAATGATTTTCCACTTTGTTTTAGCTTAAATTTGTATCTAATGATACTCAAGATGATCCTTGTGCTACAGAATTTCAATCCAAATGCTTCCAAGTCTCAAGCTATCTCAATCATACTCTGAATAGGTTCTTAGATGCGTTATTCATTAAAAGCATGAAAACATTAAAATGGGAGTAGAAAAGCAACACTTCAAAGTTTATTATACAATATAAACCTAAAAATGGATCTAAATGCTATAAATACAACTTAAATGTATCTAAAAACAATATACAAATGTGACACATACATATGAAATAAGGCTTGATTTAGTGGTACATGTTTGGTGTCACGACTTCAAAATGATGGGATTGGGATCAAACCCCACTAAGGGTTCTTTAGAGGATGAGGGCCCTCTTATCAAACAAGGCTTGATTTAGTGGTAAATTCTATTGTGTTTCAATGACCGAAACAGTTGGCACTGTTTGTGGACAAAAAAAGCTTGTTTCCATGAACATGGCACGTGGATGTCAATCGAGATAAAACCAAACCCGCCAACACACTCTCAATCAACCATCTCTAGACATATAGCCTAATCAGCTTGATAAAGAGCCTAACCGACATGATCGATGAAGCTTTGTTCAAGAAGTCCCTCGACTCATAAGGAATAATCAACTCCTAGTAAAGGACATACAATACTAAAAATGTATTCTACTTCCTCCATAACGAAATAAAGGCAACAATTAGTTTGGGCACGCATGCCAAGACAAAACTTTAAGGATTAATATCACTAATTATATATTTGTAAAAACTATAAACATTAGATCATAAAAAACTACAAGTTGAGACGAATCCAACGACACCCTACATGACTATGACTTTCCTTATGTATAAGTCACAAATTAAGATCAAAGTTAAAACTTTGAATAGTTCAAAAGTATCATTGTTGCGTTTATTTCGTTACGCAGGAAGTAAGTAAAATCCCTTCTATCAGTCACCCCCTCGACTTGCTTAGGGGGGGAACTTTCCTTCAAAGTCAAGGAAATCCATGCAAGACGTCCCTTGGCCTACCAGGTCTCATTAGCTCCTGAACATGGATTTATACCTAACTTAGAACGTTTCTAAGTTGAACATCCCTTCAACAAGGCAACTATCTTGACTTCGATCGTAGGGAAAAGCATCCCTCTACCAAGGTCAAAGGACATACAACAACCTCGTCTTCGACATGATTGGGAAGAGCATCCCCAACATAGAACAACCTTATTTGCAATTCTGCTGCAAAGGCGACCATTAACCATATCTTTTTGCAATGCAATATCACATAATCTCCTTGGAACCTCCTGATATATTGATTTCTTATGGAGTTTTTCCCTTTCTTTACAAGCTAAATTGTGCGATATTGACGCTCTTAGGAGCTATTTATGCTAACCATTTCGATATAGTTGTGGTTTGTGTGTTCCATATCATTTTGCAGGTCTTTAGGGAAAAACTCCCTATTTACTTGATGTTTCGAGCACTACGCTGTAGCGGAAGGTTATGAGGCATCTTGGCGGTCTAGAGATGGTATTCAGACCCCGTTATGAAGAAGAAATGTGCAAAGGACTTGGCGTCTGAAGCCAAGTAGAAGCAAGGAAGAAAGAAGTCTCGCCCGATCGGGTCGGAAAACCACTGCCCGATCGGGTACGAGTAAAATAGGCCGTTCAGATTTTCCGCCCGATCGGGTGGATTTGCCCGATCCCGTCGGGTGGACTTACACTTAGCCAATTTGCTGATTTTTTAGAGCAATGAAGAAGACTTCCACCCGATGGCATCGGGTGGACTTGCCCGATCGGGTGCTAGGGTTGCGGCCCCGATCGGGTGGAAGTTGCCCGATCACATCGGGTGAAGCCAATTTTGCTGCTGCTCGAAACTTGTTCCCGGACCCGATCGGGCGGCCCTTTGCCCGATCGGGTCGACAACACGGGGACGTGATTTTTCGTTATTTTCCCACTGTATCTTATTGATTTCTTAGGGACTATAAATACTTTTTAGGTTGTTTTTATTTGTATCTTTTAATATATTAAACATTTAGAGAGCTCCTAGCCTAGTTTTTCATTATTTTCCATTGTAGAAGAGATTCGAATACTATTTCTATTCAATTAAAGTTCCCGCTTTCCGTCAATTTGGTAATCATCTTTCTTATTGCTTTATTTTTATCTCTCGATTGATTTAATTTAATTTCTTTTTATTCGATTAGTTCATGATGCAATTGTTAGGGTTTTCAATTAGATTTGTTATTGTCAATTCGATCATGTCTGAGTAGTTCTCTTTCTAGGGTGTTAGTTAGGGAAGCCATGTTTATACCATGATTGTTATTTAGACTTCTATTGATTCCTAGGGCTTGATTAGGGTGATTGTGGTGTGGTTTGTTCTTAATTAGTGATTAATGTTAGTGGCCAATTTCATTGATTGCTTGTGGTTAATAGTTGTTTGCACAGATCCGTCCTACGACTAGAGGCCAAGGACACATCAGTAGTTCTGATTACGTTAGTGAACATGCGGCGTATGTTGAACTATGAGCGTTGAGTCTTAATCATAGCTCAACACATGCTCTAATCCCTCGACTCTTGACTTAGGTTTTGATAGTAGTTGACCTTGTTTGATTGGTATAAGCATGGTGGACCGACCTAATACCCTAGGCTTTTATTCCATAGCTAAATCCTCAATTTAATTTGTATTCCTTAGCTTACTCATTATTTCAATTAATTCTCCCTATTTTCATCTGAAGTAGTTAGTTAATTGAATATTAATATAGAAACTCTGTCTCCCTGCGGATTCGACCCTACTTCCACTGACTACCTTAGTTAGAGGACTGTAGGTTTATCTTTGAATAGGTAATACAACTAAAACCTATCACCTCCCAGAAATAAGACTATAACGGGCGTTGTCCTAATGCAAACTCCATTAAGCATACCCTTACAAACCATAATGGTCGACAATGAACAGCTGCAAACTCTGCTTCCTCCTTTGGAACATATGGAAGGAACGAAACAACATAATTTTTAATCAAACTAAAGTACACATACATGAAATCGTTCACAGTATAAACTTAATGCTAATGAATGGACACTGCGCTACTCTGTTAACTATTCACCAACGATCTCTCACCAAAAGAAACCCCACCCCTCTACACTCACCACTCCCAATTTTGATGGTTCCGTCAAAAACAATCAAGCGACAACAGGAGAGTTCATTAGCTTCACCTATAATCTAGGCAACACAAATCCCCTCATTGCAGAAGCCATAGCACTTCGTAAAGGAGTCCGTCACGCTATCACTTTCAAGTAACAAAGAATCATCATCGAAGGTGACAATCTAGTTGTCATTAAGGCACTGAAAAACAATTGGCCTGACTCCCTCATGGTAGATTTCTCACACAATGAAGATATCCAGATCCTCCTTTAGCAATTTCAACATTAGCACATTATCCACATCTACCGAGAGGCCAATAGGATAGCTGACTGGGTTGTGAATGTTGTCCACCTTGTATTGGATTCATATAGAACCCCTCATTATACTTTTCCATCCATTAAATTCATTCTCTATAATATGGGTGTTCGTTAGGGGGTACCCGGCTTTCCGGGTACCAGAAAATATGGGTGACCGGAGAAGCGGGTACTTCTCAAGGCGGCCCACGACCCGGCGCGGAACAAATCGGATATCCGGTGATCGGGTACCCGATTTTTCCAGGTTGGGTCACCGGGTACCAGGACTAAAGCATGCATCATTCAAAGCCACCTTTAGAAGCTACTGCTTATTGGAAACGTAAAAAGTTAATGCTCTTTAGAAAACTAAATCAAAAACATGGAGCATATCGTCTAATAATACCCATCACAGACATCAATGACTTGAATCTTCCTCCTATATTTTATGGTGATATAATTATGACACAATCTAATGGAGATATCTTTTCATTTTGTTGAGTTCTTATGCTAGGATATTTAGTTTAGTCTAGTTTATCTTTTGATGAGCTGTAATGTGATATAGCAAAAACTCTAGACCTGTATAAGAGCTACGGCTACTGTGTTGTGTTGTGCTGCTTCATTGAATTCAAAAAAGGGGATTGTTTGCAAAAACAAACGGAAAAGTATGAGAGATAATTGAAGGAGAGATATTGGTTGTATGAACGCTAAAAAATTGAAGCAGTCAAGCAAACCATGCAAACACAAAAAAAATTGTTATCCGGGTAATCAAATTAAACGGCCCATTACCCGACTCGGTAACTCAGGAATTTAGCGGGTCGGGTACCCGGCCCAAAAAGATTGGAAAATGGCATAATTACCCGGTTAAATTCACCTAGGTCAACGGGTCGGGTCAAGCAGGTCGAGTTTTCTTGAACACCCATACTTTGTACTGATGTGTTAGGAATGCCTCTCGAGATGAGGATCTCCTAAACACCCACCCCTATTCGTTGATATTTGCCTTCAACAACTTCGTGATCTCCTTTGCGTCTGTTATGGCATCTTCTTTGATCAGCACCTAGATATGCTATGAGTTGTTCCTAATTGTAAAGAAAAAACGATTGTTAGTGAGTTGTCCATGTTTTTAGGAATAGTACTCCCTCCGTCCCACATTAGTTGCAACACTTTTCATATACAGCTGTCCCACATTAGTTGCAACACTTCTATTTTAGGCATGGACCCACTATTTTTTTATAATATGTCACCTTACATATGACCTCACTCATTCATTATTTAATGTTAAAAACATTAAATACTCACACATCCACCCACCTATCAATAAATAATTACTCTATCACTTTCTATTACATCAACCTTTATACTAAATTAATACAACTTATACCCTACTTTACTAACTTCCTAAAACTTTGTGCCCAACCTATTGTTGCAACTAATGTGGGACGTAGGTAGTAGTACTTAAGCACGGCGATACTCGGGATTTTTTGTACATTGCAAATTGATACTCCGAAGCATGTAGTGTGTACAAAAATTGGTGTCATGTGTAAAAAATAATTTTTTTCAAAAATTATCTTATTTACAATATGGATTTTAAAAAGTCAATCAAACTGTTGCAACTAATATTGGACGAGGGTACTACAACTTAACTCTTGATTTTCATTCATACATAATCATCGATTTTGATAGAAGAAGAACTAATTATAGTGGTTTGAATCTTAAAAAAGTTATGAGTATGTAGGAGTGGTGGTTGGAAATCCTTTTTTCACACTCAAGGTTACGGGTTCGAATCTTCACGATGACAATTTTTTTAATATATGAGAATGAAGTAGGGTTGGCAAAAACTGATACGACCTGCTAACCCAGCCTGAAATAAGTGAGTTTGGGTTAAGTTTTTCAACCTGATTATCTAAACAGGTTGACCCGACCTGATCTGATAATTAAATAGTTTAGCTTAAAGTTGAAATTAGCAACCTGAATATAACTTGATTTGGCCCATTGATATAAAATAATTTCCAACAAAATAATTTTAATAAATACTAAAATTGGTCAATAAAGATATAAAAGTCTAAAGATGAATCATAGTTATCAAATTTTTAGGAAAAAATCAAAATGTATTCATTTTATGGTGAAATGTATTTTTAATTATTTTTAGTTATAATTAATTTAGATAAAAAAAATTAAATAATCGAAGATAAATGGGTGAAATGAGTTAAAAATGGGGTGGGTTAGGGTTGAACTTTTCGACCTGTTTAATAAATGGGTTTAGGTTTGGGCTGAAGATTTCCAACCCATTTAATACCGACCCAAACACGAACTTGACCCAACCCCACCTGTTTGCCAGCCCTAGAATGTTTGCCTACGCTTTTTAATATGGATGGAGTGTCATTACACGTCGTAGATTACAATGTTTGCTATGCTTTTTAATATAATATATAGATTACTTTTTTCAAAAGATATTATAGCAAAAAAATATTAAGAGAAAAAAGTTTATTATTCTTAATATTAGAGTTAAAAGTTTTTCATATTGTTACTTTCAATAAATCTGCGTTATTTTGAAATTAAAATTATGGTTTTAACTTAATTTTCAGAATATTCATTTCCTAATAAGCTTTTAAAATGATCTTTGTAGATATAGTTTTAATTATATAATCTTAATACTTCCTCCGTATCAAATTAGATGCTACGTACACTTTCTTTTCTATGGACTCCAACGCATTTTTTGATGTAGGAAAAGCCATGTCGTAGGAGGAAGATAGAGAGAAGGAAAAGCCAAATAAAGAAGTGTAACATCTAATAAGAAATTTCCTTATTTAAAAAATGTAGCAACTAAAAAAAGATGGAGGAAGTATATAATTCGTTTAAATGTTTTTTTACCATCAAATTTGTCAAAAGAAAATATTCCTCTTACATAAATTTTAAGATTATTCATTATTGTGATTTCCAAAAAATATATGATTTATTCCTTCTTCTAAGGAAAATACGTTTGTTATTGAGTTGTCCATTTGTTTTTTTTTTTGAAAAAGAGTTGTCCATGATTTTAGAAAAATAGAAATTCTTTCAAAAGATATTATAGTACCCGATTTTAGCCTAATATATAAGATAATTTAGTGACTTTAATTTCCTTAAAAGGATAAGTTCATTATGTTAATATTATTTGCAGTCATTGTAATTTTAGATAGTATTGTAATTATTGCGATTTTTCAATCTTTAAGGCGGTAATCTTTGCTCTGATTTTATTTTCCAGATTTAATTGCAGTAATATTTGCTCTGGTTTTATTTGACAAAAGTTCGTTTCCAACAACTTCTTAACCATAAATGACTGCTTACGAAATCTAGATTGATTATTTGCTCTCTCTAATCTTATTATTTAACAGAATAGTTATAATATATTGTGATTTTCACGAAAATATATTATGATATCATTTTATTTTTAAGTTTAATTTAAAATGTCAAAATTTTGTGAGCTTGACAGGTCGTCAAATTCGACGTGTATTTGACACGTTGCCCAAATGCATAAACGACTGACAAGTAAGCTTTTCTTGTTTTATATATTTATATAGATATATTATTGTTTATTATGGTTATTCAAGATATTCATTTTTTGATATTATATGTTCATTATAAAATCACACTCGATAAAAGTTTTCGTTCAAATAAACTTTGACATATGGTTTTTTTCATAATATTTATGTTCATTATGGTTATTCAAGATGTTCATTTATTTGATATCAAATGTTCATTGTAAATTGATATTTAGATTTACAAAAAAAAATATGTCAAAGCTAATTAAAAACCGATTTAATTATACAATGAACATTTGAAATCAATAAATGAACATATTTAATTATCATAATAAGCAATAACGTTATATAAAATATCATATGTCAACGTTAACTAGAAAAAAAAACTTTTTTGAGTTTTGAATTGATTAAACATTTTTTATAGAAAATTTTGGGCAAATGAATTCAAAATGTCTTATAATCGAGGAGAGAAAAATTGGCTTTTTCGATGAACTAATTTTCTACTAATACATATTCATTAATCAATAAGTCTACAATTTTCTTAATTCATCAAAACAGTCTGATGGTACGTTCCGTACACACCCAAACATTTTTGGTGTAGCATCTAATGTGCGCTCTTTTTAGGACACTAGATACCTCATACGCCATATCTCATATGTTAATGCACGTCAAAGTTTCGAAGGTAGTTGAAAAAAAAAGTAAAAAAGAAAATCAACTTTTTTGTTTTGGTTTAAGGAAAGAAAAAAGTGTTTTCTCGTCAAAAGAAAAAAAGGGTAAAAAAGAGAAAAGAATTTCAGCTGAAATGAAGCCTAATAATTTGGAGCCCATCATTGGTCAGTAGTAGTCTGAAATTTCATGGACAAATTGGGCACTTTCCAATATTCCAAAAAAAAAACAAAAAATTAATCCACTCTGTTTCCTTTAGCTACTACTCGCCTGAAAACGTGATCAGTGATCTCGACGGGAAAATTAATAGTCACCGGAAAGGGCGAAAAACAGAGTCTATTACATATCAAATTACCCAACAAATTTAATCGTATACAAATAAAAAAGGCAACCAATTTTACAAGAAAGAACTCAATTACATTTTCAACAAGCTAAGCACCCTTCTTTACAAAATGGGAAAAACAAATTACAAAACAATCACAAATTAATTTAAATAAGTTGATTAAATTGAAATTACATGAAACTAGGGTGCTAACACAGTAAGACTTTCGAAACAAAAAAAATATTCTGCTTTTAATCAGGAAGAATTGGAGGTTTGAAGAGGGCAGAGAGAAGTAGAGTGAAAAAATCATCAAAGATGATGCGCTTCACAAGCTTCCTTTTAGCTGGGATTACACAACCCTTCTTCTTCTTTCGAAACTTGATGTTGGTCTTCTTCTGCTCTTCCTTTTCCATCAGCTTGTTCTCCGCCATTTTCTTTGCTAGTACCAAACCCTGTATTTTAGAGAGAGAGAGAGAGAGAAAGGGGAGTAGAGACTAGAGATAGAGTATTGAAAAAAATAAGTGAAGTTGTTTTTTTTTCCTTGGGGAAAAAGGAAAAAGGAACTTATAAGTTATACGTGAGAGTGTTATTACATTACACTGGCAACTGGCAAAGTGTCAAATAAAAGGTTAAAATTAAAAGTGAAAAGAAAACAAGATCCTTAACAACGAAGCTAACTTGTGAAGGTTCTAGAATATAGAGCTGAGAATTAAGAATGAGATCAATATCATCAATTGGAGCATTACATAAGCACATGTAGGTGTAAGTTATTAGGGTAATATTAATTAGACTCTTAGTATGTAATATTTAGAGACGGTTTTATTCCTCTCTATATATAATAGTTTCAGACAACCTAAACAGGTTAGCCAATCATTCTCAATACTCGTACATGGTATCACGAGTCTAGGTTAATTTTTCTCTTCCGCACACGTTTTAACCTCACGTTTTTTTTAACAATTAAAAACCCTAACCCTAGCGGTTTTCTCCGGCGACCTGACGACATGGCTGCCGCCCCTCCCTCCTGCAACACCGCCGCCGCCAGCAGTCCTCTCACATTGGGCCCTCCTCAGCGCCCCGTCGTCACTGCCGTGTCTGTAACACCCCGTATTTTTATATATAGTTAGTAAATATTTATATTAAATTATTTTACGAAAATAATTTGAATTAGCCTTTTATTAAATTATTTTTCTTTCCTACTTTGACTTTATTTTAGAAGTAGCCCAAAACCTATTCCTAGTTGGAATAGATTAAAAACCCATACCCATTAGGTTTAGTTAAACTAAACTATAAATAAAGGAGGAGGAAAAGAATATATATATATATATAAAAAAACAAACAAACCAAAACAACCTTACCTGGAGACTTAGCAGCAACTCCACGACGCCATCCACATGCTCCCCCAATCTCCTTTATTCTTTTAATTTTCTTAAACTTCAATTTCTCTTAGTCATGGCTATACCTAAAGCATATACTTGCTAGCTATTGCATACCAACCGTTTATCATTCATCTTCACTCATTTTTGTGACAATTTCGACGAGGATAAAAAGGGATCTTGTGAGAGTATTTTTTTGGGTTGAATTTCGGATCAAAGGAGGTTAATTTCGGATCTTTTTACACTACTCTACATCATAATTACTTTATAAATCAAGTAAGGTTCTTTCCCATATTTTAATTTCTGATTTGTATTGATTTTCGAATTGGGGTTTTTATTAAATTAGGGTTCTTGAGAAAATCAATTTGGGGGAAATTTATACTATGTTCAATTTGTTTAATTGGCTTATGTTTTATGTATAATTCGAGTTAATTAGCATATCTATGAGTTTAGGTTGCAAAAATTAATACTTTTCAAATTATTAATTATCGCGGCGTAGCACCTTTGGAGTTTCCTTAAATTATTTATTATATTACATTTTCAAAGTAGAGGAATTTCAGGGGTGTTACAGTAAAATCAATTTGGGGGAAATTTATATTATGTTCAATTTGTTTAATTGGCTTATGTTTTATGTATAATTCGAGTTAATTAGCATATCTATGAGTTTAGGTTGCAAAAATTAATACTTTTCAAATTATTAATTATCGCGGCGTAGCACCTTTGGAGTTTCCTTAAATTATTTATTATATTACATTTTCAAAGTAGAGGAATTTCAGGGGTGTTACAGTAAAATCAATTTGGGGGAAATTTATATTATGTTCAATTTGTTTAATTGGCTTATGTTTTATGTATAATTCGAGTTAATTAGCATATCTATGAGTTTAGGTTGCAAAAATTAATACTTTTCAAATTATTAATTATCGCGGCGTAGCACCTTTGGAGTTTCCTTAAATTATTTATTATATTACATTTTCAAAGTAGAGGAATTTCAGGGGTGTTACAGTGTCGCACGCCAATTCTATGTTGCCGACTTGCCGTCACTGCCTTTCGACAGTTTTGTTGGTGTTTCCGCTAGCCACCACTACAGCTCCGCCACAACGGACGTTGCGGCGTTCACCGGCAGAATTTTTGGCCTTTCTACCCCGCCAGGGCCGTTTGCGCCCCTCTCCACAGTCGATCTTCAAGGCAGTCCGTTGGTTGCCCGCACACCTTCGCGGTAGGGCCTCGGCCCTAGTTCTAGCAACAGTGGATTTCATTCCGGATCCCCTCTTTCGGCCTACACACCGCCTTTGCTCCCGTCTGCGACTTCTCTTGTACATCAGGATATTACTCGTTTTGTGACCATTAAATTAACATCACCCGAAGATTATCTTATGTGGAAAATACAGGTGACATGTTTTCTTTCGACGCATCAATTACTTGGTATCGGTAAAGGTACAATTACGGTTCCTACTCCTACTTATGTTGATAATCTAGGTCAATCTTTGCCTAATCCGCACTTTTATGAGTATATGAGACTTGATCAACAGATTAAGTTGTGGTTATATGCATCGATTTCTCGTGATGTTATGATGGATGTGCATGAGTTACGTACTGCTGTCGAGATTTGGAATTGATTACAGTGACGGTTTTTGCATGCTAGTATGGCTAGATCGATGGAGTTAAAAGGTAGACTTAGTCATATGAAGAAATCTGATCAGCAGCCTATGGAAGTCTTTTTACGTGAAATTAAGATTATTGTTGATTCTTTAGCTGCTATTCAATGTCCTGTCTCTCAATATGATTCAATTCAGTATACCTTGACTGCGTTGGATCAAGATCGTGACTATGATGCCCTTGTTACTATTTTATCACAATTTCAAACGTCCTTGACGTTTGATGACCTTCCCCCTAAGCTCCTTCAGCATAAGCAACACATTAAGGCCATGCGTGCATATGATGATACGTCTACTGCTCATCAAGCTTTAGTTGTTGTTCAGTCTGGCTCTTCAGGTTCCCATTCCTCTACTTCGGGTGGTTCGGATGCTAAGGGTCAAGGGGGTGGTAAAAACAAAAATCGCAACAATCGTAACAAGGGTGGTCGAGGCAATAATGGAGGTCGTGGCAATGGTGGACAGGGTGGTTGTGGCAATGCAGGCCGAAATAATGGTATGTGTAATTTTCATAATGTTTCATATGTTGATTATTCTTGTGCCAACTATATTGCTAATGATTTGTCTTCAGCAGGAAGTAATCCTTCTAACGGCAATTTAGCCAACACCCCTTCCTCCGATACTTGTGGTCTTTGTTGGTATCCAGATTACCAAGCTGCCTATTGTCCTCAGCGTTTCAATCACAACTTTGTGCCTTCCTCTCCTGATGGTGTCACACGTGCCCTTGCTGCACTGTCTGTTGTTGGTGAAACGAATGACTCGTTTGGTATCCATATTCTGGAGCTGCATCTCACATGACCTCACAGGATGGTAAGCTATCTAATGCTCTTCCTTACACTAGTTCGAGTTCTATTGTTGTTGGTGATAGCACAAGACTTCCCATTAATAAACTTGGAAATTTAACTCTGTCTTCCCCTAGTCGCCCCCTTCGCCTCACGAAGGTGTGTCACGTTCCCCAGTTGAAACATAATCTGTTGTCTGTTCAAAAGTTATGTCAAGATAACTCTTGTATCGTTTGTTTTGACGAGTTTTCTGTTTGTGTTAAGGACAAGACCACGGGGGCGGTTCTGTTGCGAGGAATCAGTAGGAATGGTGTCTACCCTATTCAACCTCATATTCTTCAGTCTGAGTCGTCTTCCCAAGTTTGTTCCGAGTCTTCCCGAGTCTGCTCAGCGTCACCTGTCCCTGCTCTTGTTGTAACTAAGGAGTCTGGTGATGTTTGGCATGCTCGCCTTGCTCATACTTCTGCTAGAGTTTTAGGAAATTTACGTTCACAGAACTTCATTTCATGTACTTCTAAGTTTCATGACGACTGTATTCATTGCAAAGTAGGAAAAATACATCGTTTGCCCTTTGAGTCTGTGACTCATCGTGCCCCCTATCCCTTATATTTGATTCATAGTGACCTTTGGCAATCGCCTGTTAAATCAAATCAATTTTTTCAGTATTATGTGGTTTTTGTTGATGAGTATTCACGTTTTTCTTGGCTTTATCCACTTAAACAAAAATCTGATGTGTATCCGACTTTCATAATGTTTCAGAAACTTGTTGAGAATTTATTTAATTCCAAAATAAAGTTTTTCCAGTGTGATGATGGACGTGAGTTTGATAACATGCCTTTATTGCAACATTTCTGTATTTCGGAAATTTATTTTCGAAAATCTTGTGCTCGAACTCAAGCACAGAACGGAGTTGCGGAAAAGAAACATCGCACCATTATCGAAATGGCACGTACTATGCTTCTTCAATCTGAGCTGCCAACTCGATATTGGGTCGATGCGTGTTATACGATTGTTTATACGATTAATCGTATTCCGAGTTCGGCATTACATGGTTCATCCCCGTTTGCCAAACTTTTTCATCGTCCTCCCTCCTATGATTTTTTGTAATGTTTTGGTTGTGCCTGTTTTCCTCTCTTTAAGGATCCTAAAATCAATAAATTACAGGCTAAGTCGGTTCAATGTGTTTTTCTTGGCTATGCGTCAAATTATAAGGGCTATCGATGTCTTGATCCTCTATTTGGTAAAGTTTACACGAGTCGTCATGTGATGTTTAGTGAACGTAAGTTTCCGTACCGTTCCCTAGTTGCTAGTAAGTCCCTTGACTCTTCTTCCGACGATTCCCTTGACCCCCTGGTCTTGTGTCCGAGTTACTCTTTGTCTAGTGGGTCTCCTAGTGGGTCTTCGTTGTTGCCCCCTCGAGAGTAGTTTCCATCGACCCTTTTGCCATCCCCTTCCCCGAGTCTTCCCGTGCCCGCAGGAGCGCTGCTACCCAGCACCCCCATTACTGCCAGCCCGCGCTCGTCCCCTGCGCTCGCAGGCGTGCTGCTACCCAGCAGTCGTCTTCCTGCCAGCCCGCACTCGTCGCCCGCGCCCGCAGGGCATTCCTGGCCAGAACAAGCAGCCCGCGGCTGCTACCTGCGCCCGCAGCCGAGACGATTGCCGTCTCTCGTGCTACTGCCAGCCCACAGGAGGCCTGCTGCCCCCTTCCCCCTCACACGACGTCACACACGATGCGTGTGTTGTGTCATCCTCGTCCATAGCTTCGTCTAGTCTTGAGTCGTCCCCGTCTCCTATCGTCCCTCCCCCTAGGCGTCCTAGAAAGTCGTCTAAGTGTTTCGATCCTAATAATGTCTATACCATGACAACTCGCTTAAAAGACGGAATAATTTCAACTAGGAATTTAATGAATTTAAAAACCGATGTTGTTGAGTCTGAACCGTCTAATTTTAAAGATTCTCGCTGGCAACAAGCCATGCGTGATGAGTATGAAGCATTAATTAAGAATGATACATGGGAACTTGTGCCTCGCAACAACAATAGAAATGCTCTTGGTTGTAAGTGGGTGTATAAGATTAAATATAATTCTGACGGTTCTGTGGAGCGGTTTAAGGCCAGACTTGTTGTTTTTGGTGATCATCAATTCATCAGCATGCAGGTATTGACTACTTTGAAACCTTTAGTCCTGTCATTAAGCCTAATACTGTTCGCTTAGTTCTAACTATTGCTGCTACTTTTAAATGGCCTATTCGTCAACTCGATGTTAAAAATGCTTTCCTTCATGGTTTCCTCAATGAGGAAGTCTATATGCGTCATCCTCCTGGTTTTGAACATCCTTCTCAACCTCATCATGTTTGTCGGTTACGAAAATCCATTTATGGTTTGAAGCAAGCTCCTAGAGCTTGGTTCTCTCGTTTCAGCAACTTTCTACTCTCTATTGGTTTCAAGTGCAGCAGTTGTGACACCTCCATGTTTACTCTCAAATGTAGTAGTCATATTATCGTTCTCTTGCTATATGTTGATGATATTGTGCTTGTAGGTAGTAGTTCCTCCTTGCTTCAAAAATTTATGAGTGTTTTCTCTGCCCATTTTGCAATGAAGGATTTGGGTAATTTGGATTATTTCTTAGGCATTCAGGTTTTACATACTTCTCAGGGCTTGATGTTGTCTCAAAACAAATATGTAGTTGATCTTCTTCAGAAATTTCATCTTCATAGTGTCAAACCCGTACGTGCTCATGTTGTCTCTCGTGTCACTCTTTCTCTCTTAGATGGTGAACTTCTTGCTGATCCCACAGATTATCGTAGTATGGTTGGTGCATTACAATATTTGACTATGACTCGTCCTGATATTGCCTATGTTGTTAATTCGGTTTCTCAATGTATGCATGCGCCTCGTACTACTCACCTTCATGCTGTGAAAAGAATTTTCAGATATCTGCAGGAAACTTCTGATTATGGGCTGTTTCTTCACAGTACTGGCTCCCCTACTGTGACTGTTGCCTACTCTAATGTTGATTGGGCCAGGTGTCCTGACACTCGGCGTTATGCTACTGGTTATGTTGTCTTCGTATGGAAGAATTTGATCTTCTGGCGCTCCAAGAAGAAACCTACTGTTCGAAGTCTTCTATTGAAGATGAGTACCGTGCCATTGTCTACACTGCGGCCGAAATAATTTTCATCGACGGCCGACCATTCTCTATTGTGACAATGTTTCCGCTATGTATCTTACTGCCAATCCTGTTCATCATGATCGTAGTAAGCACATTGATGTTGATTATCATTTTGTTCGTGAGATGGTTGCTAAAGGTGGACTTCAGGTTAAGCACGTTCCGACACAGTTACAGGTTGCTGATATATTTACTAAGGGTCTTTCCTCTGAGTTGTTTTGTAAACATCGCTCCCATCTATCCGTGATTCCTCCCCGTAAAGATTGAGGGGGTGTATTAGGGTAGTTGATTATTTATTAATTAGACTTTTTGTCTGTAATATACAGAGACGGTTTTATTCCTTTATATATATAATAGTGTCAGACAACCTAAATAGGTTAGCCAATCATTCTCAATACTCGTACATAAGTCATCGCTTTATGTTTCTAAATGACGTAGTGATCGAATTAAGTAGTTAATTTATTGTTCATGTGTCCACAATCATTTTACAATTTTTATTATACAATCGGGTGTACCATGAGCATTGGCGGATCTTCAATGGGGCTGTTAGGGGCTTGGGCCCCTTGAAGCCTAATGAATTTAGGCTTAAATTCCAGTTCATGGGTTAAAAAACAAGATAGTATTGCAGAACTTTGTTTTGCTAGTGGAGCATTGACCTTTGAGCCTTAACCAAATTCATCCCAACATTTAATACCAAATCATACGATTGCATTTTATCTTCTTTTTTTTTCTAATCTTTGTGGTTTAGTTGGTTTTAACTTTCATTCGTAATATTAGTATTGTTGAGGTCTAACTTTTTGGTTAAGCAATTAGCATTATAAAACTATAACAAGAAGGCATGATTTTACATCAAATTAGTCCAAAGAATGTAAGTTTTTAGTATTAGCTGAAAACTATAATTGTAATAACTATTTTTCATAATGTACTTTGTTTGGTTTGGTAATTCTCATCATTTTTTTAATAATAAAAAGTGTAGTGATAGTAATTACAGGTACATATTTGCGTTATAAATTTAAATTGTATTGGCCCCCATAAAAAAACCTTTAAGATCCGCCACTGACCATGAGAATGGTATTCAAAGTTGTTTTTTTCTCAAATAGTGTTGGGTGTATCATGAGCATGGTACACCCAACGATATTTTTTGTTCAAATTGCCCTGGGTGTACCATGCGCATGGTACACCCGGGTGTATGATACATAATCTCGAATCATTTCAATTGTCCACATAGTTTTAAAGGATTATGTTAGAGACATATTAGAATACTAAAGATATGATAAATATCTTTAGGATAATATTAATAAGTAGGATATATTATCTTATGATATATGTTTCATTAAATATTAGATTAATATTATGAATAAGATATTATGGAGATTACTTCCTAATAGGAGTCAAGTTTGTAATTGCTATATATTGTGCTCATGGTTAATTATTAGACACACAACTTAATAAAATCATATTGTTTCTCCTCTCATAAACTTATCATGGTATCAAGAGCAGGTTAGATCTTGGGATATCTATGCCAAAAAAATTTCATACCGGGGGTTAGACAATTAACCCATCCTTGAGATTCATAAACTATCGTCCATGACTAATAAATTTATTTATCATCAAAAAAAATCCATTCCATGCGCATCACTCCGTTAGAGTGTTGAATGATTTCCCCCCCCAAAAAAATTCTATCTTTTGATCAAGTGGTAGTGCATCTATGACTTCCTTACTAGTGTTTTCCATTAATGGTCATATTTCCCCCACTTTTACAATTGCCGTTGAAGATAATTTATTTTATTTTATTTTATTTTTTAAATCAAGAAAAATGACTCATCTTGTGTCGTGAGATAAGGATTCATTGATTCTCCATGTGTCGTGAGACATGGATTTATATTACCGACTCTGCCTATGTTGTGAGACAAGAATTTACTCCGAGTTGAGCATAGTTTTGCTCTAGAAAACAACATCTTGTTTGATGTTTGTTCATTAATTTGGCGAGTGGTTCGAAAAGAATGGTGTCCCACGTCTAACGGATATCTGATGGGTTCGAAAAGAATGGCGTTCCCGCTCAAATAAAATATATAACATGAGGTTCGAAAAGAATGACGTTCCTCAACTGAGATATGACAGAAAAGAATGGCGTTCCGTTCAAGTGATATTAATGGGTTCGACAAAAATGTTGTTCCGGTTATATACTGCAAATTGAAGGGTTCGGAAAGAATGACAACCCCCGATTTTGCTCATGAAAAAAAAACAAAAACATTGAAGACGACAACATCGGATTTGTGTATCGACTTCAATGAAAAGAAGTTTCAGTTCATCCGATTGATTTGCAACTATTATTGAATTTTTTTCTCCAATCGCAACGTTCGTGTTACCGTTGTGATTGCGGGAGGGTGTTAGAGATATATTAGGATACTAAAGATATGATAAATATCTTTAGGATAATATTAATAAGTAAGATATATTATTAGCTTGGGGAAATAATATTGTGATATATTTTCATTAAAAATTAGATTAATATTATGAATAAGATATTATGGAGATAACTTCCTAGTAGAAGTCAAGTTTGTAATTGCTATATATATTGTGCTCATGTTTCATTATTGGACACACAACTTAATAAAATCATATTGTTTTTCTCCTCTCATAAACTTATCAGATTAAGGCCTAGTTTGGCCGCCTTTAATTCTTAAGGCGATCAAAATTCTAATGAAATGTATGTTATATTACTCCCTCCGTCCTAAAATATAAATCTTGTTTTATTTTGCATATTCTCTAGGATGCACCTTTGACCTTCTATATCTTTAATTTCGTATTAGTAAAAAATATAAAATGTTAATATTATGAAAGTACATATTAAGCAAATCTAACAAGATTTCACATGAGTACGTTTTCCTGTATATAATAATAGGAATAAATGGTAAAAGATCTTAAAGTTTAATTCCAACAAAGGTTGATGACTTATATTATGAGACAGAAGGAATAGTTGTTTGACGCCTCAAATTTGATAAAATAGAGGAGATACAAATTCCTAAGAATTTGCAATGCAAATAAACTATGGGAATTAACTAACCAAATCCACATCGTTGATTGAAAATCCCCATGATATGCAAATTCCTACATGCAAAACATACGAGTTTTGACAAATCATGGAAAATATAATGTAGGAATTAAATTCCTATAAAATACAAGTTTTGCATAAACCGTGGAGGATTTGAATTCAGAAACTCAAGAAAATTTCTATAAATTGTTATTTGTTAATTAATTAGGATCTTGGGTAAGATAAGGGTTGGATATGAGGCTGAAAACAACGAATCTTTATCCTTACTGTTATCATACCCAATTGCTTCAATCTCCACATCCTACTTTTTACCCACATCCTACTTTTTACTTATTTAGGCTTTGTTCTCGTCAATTTATTTTAATAAGTTTCAGTAAAAATAAGTTTAGTTCAACATAGTTTAATTGATAAGAACAGAGCCTAAAAATAAAAAAATTGAACACATACTATATCATAATACGAAAAGATCCAAGCAAATTAGGTCTCAGAATCCAGTCCATTACCATCCCTATTGACAAGAAATGAGCCCGATGAGGTCACTAGAGTTCATTTTCCTCTAAAAGTAATATGGCACCCGAATAAGAATGTGAAGAATCATTAGTACCGTAAAACAGGAATATGAATTTTTTTGGGCTTCCTTCTTTAATCTTCTCAAAACACAATCTAGATATGAAAAAGTTGAAAAGCTTATATATATATATATATATATATATATATATATATATATATATATATATATATATATATATATATATATATATATATATATATATATATATATATATATATATTGTAGGAAGAAGTGGTCCGGGTCCCGCTCGGGTCATATTGGGCCAAACACTTGAGAGTAGGGGGAAAGGGTAAGGAAAATCCCTACCCTCAAAGTGTCTCTAGTGGTGATAGTTACCCCAACGTTGAAAGAGTACAATCCTTTCCACTAGACCAACTGACCAAGTACTACTTAGTGAGACCTACAAAATATATACATAAAGGTAAATTGACTATATACCCTCTAACATAAGTAACCACTTTTTTAAAGAGGAAACTAGTATTAGTCTCCGACGATGCACGAGATTTTTAGTTAGGGATAACTAATGTAATTTAGCGTGCTAAATATCAACAAAAAAGAAAAATATTAAGTCATCATTACTTTACTCGTTAGACAACTTAAGTCTTGGTTTTCATTGATATATCATCATTTTTTTTATAGAAACATCAATAATAGTATGGTGGCATAGTGGTTGGAGCTCTTTGTTCGATATTTGAGGTTGGTGGTTCAAATCTTCACATTAGACAAATTTTTAAATATGAGAATAATGTTGGATAAAATGCTATTAAAAGCGGGATAGTGTCATATGGCGAAAATCAACCATTAATTACGCTTTATAATATATATATAGATTATTAGGTATCGTTATTCATGTAAATCCCTCTCTTCTTTATTGATTGTCATTGCGTTTTCATTCTTTAGGTCAAACTTTTATAATTTTGAACAAAAGGTTACGTTGATTATAACAAGAACCATTATTAGATTTCTTATATTATGTAATTTCAAATACTATTATTTATACAAATTTTATTTGGATCTTGTTAAGTAAAAGTCACATGATATTAATTTAACATTTAATAGATTTCTCAAAATGATATGAACTTTGAGACGCATACAAGTCACTCATCAATCAATGTAACAAATGTTTATACTACATATTTCGACTTGTAGCTACCTTATCTAGGGATTTCGAGATTTTTGTTAGCTTTGACTTTCTTATCAAAACATAAATAGAAGTCAATAAATTTAAGACAACACTTCCATTGACAATGACACATTAACACTTGTACCTAAAAATAAAATAAAAATGACACATTAACATTTTTGCAGCGCAAATTCCATTATACACATGATAGGTTTTAGTCGTGTCACCTAATCAAAAATAAACCTACGGACCTCTAACTAGGTAGTCAGTGGAAGCAAGGTCGAATCCACAGGGAGACAGAGTTTCTAAATCAAAATTTAACCAATTCAGCTACTCCAGATGAAATCAGGAAGGAAATAATTAAACTAAAGAATAGACTACGGAAGACTGAATAAATCGAGGATTAAACTATGGAATAAAAGTCTAGGGTATTAGGTCGGTCCACCATGCTTATACCAATCAAATAGGGTCAACTACTATCAAAACCTAAGTCAAGAGTCGGGGGATTAGAGCCTATGTTGAGCTATGGTTAAGACTCAACGCTCATAGTTCAACATACGCCGCATGTTCACTAACGTAATCAGAACTACTGACGTGTCCTAGGCCTCTAGTCGTAAGACGGATCTGTGCAAACAACTATTAACCACAAGCAATCAATGAAATTATACACTGACATTAATTACTCAATAAGAACAAACCACATCACAATCACCCTAATCAAGCCCTAGAAATTGATAGAAATCTAAATCGCAATCATGGTATAAACATGGCTTTCCTATCTAACACCCTAGAAAGAGAACTACTCACTCATAATTGAATTGACAACAATAAGACTAATATGAAACCCTAAGAATTGCATCATGAACAATTGAATAATTGAACTAAGCAATCAAAGTAATTAAAGAGATAAAGAGTAGAGAAGAGTACCAATTAACGGAAAGCAGGAACTTTTATTGAAATCGAAATAGGTTTTGATCACCTCTACATTAATCTAAAGTGTTTGAATTAAACTAAGAGCAATGTAGAATAAAACTAGTCTAAAACCTAATGAAAGATGAATAAAAGATAATGAGGAAAAGGTATTTATAATACCCCTCAAGTTCACTAAAAACGGAAACAAAAAGTGAAAAAGCGCGATAAAAGCACCAGACCCGATCGGGCCCGAGCACAGTACCCGATCGGGTCCACATACAAATTCGCCCAACTTTACTTCTGGGCTCTGGCAGCAGCAGTGCAGCAATAAAGCGAGAAAACGGCCCACCCGATCGGGTCGGGCGGTAGTCACCCGATCGGGCCAGGCGACGAAATGTGTCAGCAAGTTCCTCTCGAAAGCAGCAGCAGAATGAGACCAAGCAGCACTCCACCCGATCGGGTCGGGCGGTGGTCACCCGATCGGGTCTGGGGACATGCTTCCTCGCCCGATGCGATCGGGCAATCCTCGCCCGATCGGGTCCGCAACTTTTATACCCGATCATAAATACTTCGCCCGATCGGGCTATTTCTGCCCGATCAATACGCGGAAAACTCCTTTTGACTCCTTTGCTCTCTAATCTTCACGTTTAGGGGTCTTGGGACCTCCTAAACTATCCATAAAGCTCGTGAGCCACCCTACGTGCCTCATAACATCTCGTAAAGTCGTGGTTGCTTCCAAATGGCTCGGGAATAAGGAGAAAACTCCATAAAACCTGCAATTCAATACTAAAACACGAAACCACAACTGCATACGAAAGTTAGCACAAAATAGCTCCCAAGAGCTCCAATGACGCGCAAATTAGCTTGTAAATAAGGGAGAAAACTCTATATAAATACGTGATATCAACACACGCCACCACCATGCGCATGGTGCGCTCAAATGAACTTTTAGTTCATTCGCAATGAAATCATAGAACTGGAGCTTCTTTTTTTTTCTTTTGTAATCCTCATCAATGAACATCATTTTATATACAATGAACATCGACAAATGGCCCTAGAATTTTTTCTCTCTCCTCAATATTTTGAATTCATTTGCCCAACATTTTCCCGCTTCTTTTCTCAACCATCTATCTTCTCCTTAAAAAATGTTCATTTTAAATCTTCAAGATGTTCATTTATTCATAACAAATGTTCATTGTAAAATAAAATAAAATTTCAATTAAAAGTTAAAAAATTAATATGTTTTTTGTAAAATCAACTTATTTTCGAATAAGTGATATGCAATGTTTGAACAATTTTTTGTACATAATCCCAATGTTCATTTATTTGAACCAGATGTTCAGTTTATGATAACCAATGTTCATTGTAATCAACCTAAAAAAAGTATTAATTACATTTCATTTAAACATGCCTTTTTTAAACATAATCCCCATGTTTATTATGGGTATGGTACATGTTCATTTATCCACAAACCATGTTCATTGAAAAAATAACGTTAACAAATAATGCTTCCCAATTAACGTAGACATATTTTTTTTTAAATATAATAGTAATGTTCATTATGGGTTCTCAAGTTGTTCCTTTATTTACATCCAATGTTCATTGTACAATATAATTAACAAGGAAAATGAGGTAACTTTTAAATGAACATCTGGTTGGCCACAATAAACTATGTTATGACAAAAAATGAACATATGGTTACTTACATTTTGAAACCATTTCATTTGAACATGTCTTTTTAAACATAATACTTATGTTCATTATGGTTTTTCAAGTTGTCCCTTTATTTACATCAAATGTTCATTATACAATATTAACAAGGAATATGAGGTAACTTTTGAATGAACAACTGGTTGGCCCAAAATGAACTGTGTTATGGCAATAAATGAATGTATGGTTAATTACATTTTAAAATCATTTGCCCAAAATATTCTCTCTGTTTTAGGCATTTAATGAACATCTTGTTTTAGATAAATCAACAAGTTAGGAAATAAAATAAACATATGATATAAAACAATGAGCAATAGTTCAATGACCATATATCTATTTTCAAAAAAAGGGATAGAGAATTATATAGAAAAATTAATAAAAAATAAGAATTACATAAAAAATGAAATAAAAAATTAACGAATAACCATAAATTACTGAATTACATAAAAACACTTAGTTTTCTATTTTTTCAAGAATGGCGCTTCTTCTTTTCGACTTCTTCATCATCACCAATGCGCGTCTTCTTCATCAACACAAATGGCGCTTCTTCTTCATCTTGTTGTATCCTATTTTTCAAGAAAATAAACATAAATTAGTGAATTACATAAAAACACATAGTTCAAAATTTTAAAAAATAGTAAAAATAATAAAATAATGACTGAAGGTAATTAAGAACAGACCAATTAGAAGGTTCATCGAAAAAACTGTCATAGGTTCATCCTAATTAAACAGATACAGGTTCATCCCAAAAAACTAAAAGGTTAATCCAAAAAAATGAAAAGGTTCATCCTAAAACTGTCATAGGTTTATTGATTTTGAAAAAAAATAACAAAAAAATTACCCAAAAAATCAACAAAAGATTACCTAAAATTACGTGAAATTACCTAAAAAAACAAACAGAAGTTCATCAATTTTAAAAAGCAAAAGGTTTCCAAAAAATTAACAAAACAAAAATGTCAAAGGTTCAAAAATACCAAAAAATTGCACAAAAAAGACCTTTATTTCTTCTAAAAAGTACCAAATTACCAACAAAAACAATGATTTTTAAGAAAAGCAAACAAATAAAAGAGGTTCATCCGGGAAAAAATAAGGTTCATCCTGAAAACAAGAATGTTCATCGAAAAAAGCAATTTTAGTAAAAAAAAATTGAACAATGAACCAAAAATTAACATAAATTACCAAAAAAAAAATGAACATCAATTAACACAATGAACATAAATTAAAATTAATATTCTTCATTACTCATTACCAAAATTAACATAAATTACCCCCCAAAAAAATGAACCAAAAATTAACACAATGAACATAAATTAACATAAATATTTTTCATTGCTCATTACCAAAATTAACATAAATTACCCAAAAAAAAATGAACCAAAAATGAACACAATGAACAATGAACCAAAAACTAACAATGAATAATGAAACAAAAATTACCGAAATGGACAATGAACCAAAAATTAACACAATGAATAATGAAACAAATTAACATAATGAGCAATGAAGAATATATACAAAAGCAATGAATTATATATACAAAATTACCTAAAAACAAAAATCTATTTCCAAAAAACTGACATAGGTTCATCCTAAAAAAACTATAAGGTTCATCTAAAACTAACATAGGCTCATTAATTTTAAAAAAATAACCAAAAAATTACAGAAAAACTAACAAAAATTACCAAAAAGATTCCTAAAATAAATAAAAAATTGCCAAAATTACCAAAATAAACATTACCCAAACAAATTACCAAAAAAACAAAAGTTCTATTTTCCAAGAAAGTAAACAAAAATTAACATAAATTACCAAAAAAAATGAACCAAGAATTAACACAATGAACAATGAACCAAAAACTAACAATGAACAATGAAACACAAATTAACGAAATGGACAATGAACCAAAAATTAACAAAATGAATAATGATCCAAAATTAACATAATAAGCAATGAAGAATATATACAAAAGCAATGAATAATATATACAAAATTACCTAAAAATGAAATTTTATTTTCAAAAAACTGACATAAGTTCATCCTGAAAAACTATAAGATTCATCCTACAACTAACATAGGCTCATTAATTTTAAAAAAAATAACCAACAAATTACCAAAAATTACGGAAAAACTAACAAAAATTACCAAAAGAAAGATTCCCAAAATAATAAAAAAATTGCCAAAAATTACCAAAACAAACATTACCTAAAAAAAATTACCAAAAAAACAAAAGTTTAGTCTTCAAGATAGTCCTAGGGTTCATCGATTTTAGTCTTCAAAAAGCTGCTGTCATGACTAAGATTCATCGAAAAAACTAGAAGGTTCATTTTAGTTTTTAGGAGGTCCATTTTAGGATGAACCTTTTAGTTTTTGAACTCGGTTCATCCTAAAAACTAAAAGGCTCATCCCAAAAATGAACTCGGTTCATCCAAAAAAAGGTTCATCCTAAAAGTGTTTATAAATGAACAATAAAACAATAATTTTTATTAAAAACCTTACTTGGAGCCTTCATCTCTTTCAATTGCATGTGTTTGACTTCTTCATCATCTTCACCAATGGCGGATCTTCTTCAACCCTTCGTTTCCTATTTTTGAAGAAAATAAACATAAATCAACATTTAATTTAACAAAAAATGTTAAAAAAATTTGAAGCAAAAACGCAATCAAAATGGCTTTTTGTGAGATGAAATACCAAAAAAATGGTGAATTGGAGGAGGAGAAAATGGTGTTTGAAGGTGAGAAAAAATGGTGTTTGAAGGTGAGGAGAAAATGAGATGAAGTTGAGGAGAAAATTGGATGAAGGTGAGGAGCTTTTAGAGAAAAGGAGTTTTTAGAGAGAGAGATTGGAATGAGGAGAGAGAAAATAAAGTTTGAGTGTGGAGAGAATAAACTGACATTGGAATGAGGAGCTTTTAGAGAGAGAAGGTAAAAGGGTTTGGTTTTTTTAAAAAAAACAAAACTGGTTTCTGTGTTCATTAGAATGAACTGAAGCTTCATTTGAGTGCACGAAGAGCATGGTGGTGGCGTGTGTATAATATACCTATTGCTTTAGCAGCGAGAAAGCTTGACGAAATGACACATGGACCACCTCTTGCGCGTCATGGACCATCTCTTTGTCGTTTTTATCAAATCATCGCCGTTCTTCTAATACATACAACTCACCGGAGAATTATATAGAAGCTTTTGCCTCATGAAATATTACTTGTGAGAGTCCCACATTAATAATATTACAGAGTCCCACCTCATAAAGCTAATGGACTACTCTCTTATTGTCATATGGTTTTAAAGTGGGACCTCATTTAGTCTTGTGAATTGGACTAACCCTCGTCCTTATAGGCGAGGCTAGGCCACTACTTTAAAAAAATTATTTTAGTGGTCAGGCAGGAAAACCTTAGTCGCCGCCCGCCGGAGAAGGAGCACGGTGGTTTGGCTACTTAGTATTTGATTTTATTATTGCTAATATTGGGCATTTTCATGATTGCTGCACCCATCATCAAGGTAATTCTTACCGTAATTTTTTTTTGTTTTCCTGAATTACGTGAGAATTATTACAGAGTTGAATAACCCAACAAAAATCAAAAATCAATTAGGACGCACAGTTAATGCAGAATTACAACTCGCCCATACAAAAACTTTCATACTATGTTATTAAGATACAGATTAAATGTCTACTCGGATACGAGTGTCCAAGTATCCGACTCGTCCATTTTGTAGAAAAAAGTCAAGTTTTTAGTTGAAAAAGAAGTATTCAAGTGTTTTGTCGTGTCGGACACGACACGATACGACACTCTATTTTTATGGCAAAGGAGGGTGTCGAAGTAACATAGCTTTCATACAAACATGTGGTCACTTATCTTACAACAACAAAAAGATAAAGAAAAACTATAACAAAACTTGGTCCAATCACCAATGTTGATTAAATTAGAGGAATATAAAAGAAACTTGTGTAATCATGATGATGATGTTCGAATCTTCTTATTCTTGGTGGTGTTGGTGTTATTGATGGCGGAAACAGAGTTGGAAGAGGAAGGAAGGGAAAAAGGAGAAAGAAAAAAGAAAAAAAAGAAAAATTAAGCTTTTGATAAGGTTCCTCTTAACAGGGATGACACTCCCACTACCCTTATTGGGTTTCATGTAAAATGTGAGTTGCTTCTTCATCTCGCTCTTCTTCTCCACCATTTTCTTTCTTTTTGGGGTTGGGGAGTTTGCAGGATCGTGAGGTTACTTGAGGACTTGGATTAAGTAGGGGAGGGAGAGATGAAGTCTAGGATGTAATATCCGAGAAAATTTAAACAAAATTAATTAAAAGATAAAAATAAGTAAATTTTAACAAAATTATTTCCTTATATATATATATGTATTATATGAGTTGATAATTCCTTTAAAATAAAATATTAAGTTAATTCTAAAAAATTATGCAATATTTTAAATTTTAATAAAATTATTTTATTAATTTGGTTATGATTATTTTAAGGTTATTCAATGAAGTTTACTC
Source organism: Patellifolia procumbens (assembly GCA_947645195.1). NCBI lineage: Eukaryota > Viridiplantae > Streptophyta > Magnoliopsida > Caryophyllales > Amaranthaceae > Patellifolia > Patellifolia procumbens. Next base: position 377,186 of record CANSGD010001243.1, on the reverse strand, counting down.
ATAATATTTTTCATGTGACATGAATTAGTATGTAGTTGGGTAAAAGCTTGTGGATCCAAAACAATAAAACTTGAGCCCATTACCTAAAACTTGCCCAACCTAAAACTAGCCAACTAACCCAAATAGAAATCAGAAAATTAAAAGAGAAAGAAAGGAGGGAAAAGAAAATCAGAAGAAGAAAACCACATCTTCTTTCATAAGCTAACCAAGTCAACAAAACCACCGTTTTCTTCCCTTGTTTCTTCTTACGTGAAACACCCATGGGGAAACCGTGGATTAGTTCTCCTGATTTGAAAACCCAGCAAATTATCCCCATAGATTCAAGCTCTCAAAACCGTGGAATTTGCTAAAACCATGAACCATAGCCACTAGATTTTCAGAAATTCCACCTCCCTCTTAGGCTATAAATAGATGAAGAACTCAGCTCAAAGAAGCATGAAAATCAACAAGCAAACAACAACCTCTAAAATCAGATAAAGTTTTCCTTCAAAAGCTCTAGAAATCCCTTTGTTTAAACAATTAAAACCACCAAGCAAACACCACCACAACCGTCTCTGATCACCGGAAACCACCCCAGAACCGCCACACCTCCCCTCAGCCACCCTCGCCGGCAACAACCAGCCCCACAACCCCCCTTTCTCTCTATCGCATACCCGCAGCCCCCTCCCCTGCTCGCTGCACGCACACCACCCGCCACCCCTCTTTGCTGACCATCGCCGCAAAAAACGCCCGCCCAGCCACCAGCATTCCGCCGACCATTCCGGCCCCATCTCCGTCAGCACCCACGCATCCCTCCTTTCCGAACAGACCAACGCAGACACCTCCCCCCCTGTATTTTCTACGTAGCTTTAAGAGCAGCAGTAAGGTATGAGATATACCTTTGGGCTTATTTAGTATGGTAATGAATTGTTAATGTGGGCTTAATTAGGTTATAATTATTTATTAATATGGGTTAACTTACTTTTATATTAGTAAACAAGGTTAAACTTATTAACTTAAAGCTTGGGTTAGCACCATGATAGTAGTTTAGTCATTATGTTTTCATTCCTAACCGTAAAATTCTTTTATTAATAATAAAATATTACTATTACTTCATGAATATAAAATTAATCCTAAGACTTGAAATTAGCTTGTTGATCTTTGAAATTATATGTCTATACTCAATCGAATTACGTTCAACTATTTTTTTTGAGACTAAATTATTGATTATATAATATTGATTTCACTTTATAATTCGTTTAAGTTTTAATAATTGAATAATTGATTTTCAAATACTATATGAGCTAAGCTAATTATATTCTGTTAATTAAGCATCTAATCTTTAGTTATTATTATGTCCACGTTACTTTAATAACATAAAACGATAACGATTTTATTCTTCATATAAATTCATATATATATATATATATATATATATATATATATATATATATATATATATATATTTGCAATCTAAAAACTGGAAAGTATTAGTAATCAATAAATAGAAAGTATAATTATTAATAATATAGTTATAACGGATTCACATGATGAAAATGAATCGTGAATCTAGAACGAATTATTAATAAGTCTTTTAACTCGTGACTAGATTAATAGGAAAGGATATTACAGCCTCCCCCGGTTATCAAGAATATTAAGCAGAAAACGAGGTAACGTCTACTGCTAACACCCGCATTCCTCTTGTAATGTTTTATACGATGTTTTGAATGAAGATTTTATCAATGTTGTTTTGATATGGATTACGGGATATAAAATGCTTCTTATTGAAATAACGTTTATGAAATGACGATGTTATGAAAGAACTTGAAAAGTACAATTATGACGATGCTTATGAAAGTCACTTGAAACTACGAAACATGATAAATAAAAGTGAAATACGGTTCTTGGCAGTATTCTGTTATGTTGGGTCGTGCATGTACCTTTCGGCGGCTAATCACCTTCTGTTTGTGGGAGCTTATGCTCTCGGGTGACACCGCATTGGGCACCACCTTCCGTTATGAAGCAAATGATCTTGTGTGGTTGCCTTCCGTTCACTATAATGATATATATTTGGGGAGACGTCCCTTCCGTTGTACTTGCCAAGGTACCATAATAAATGATATATGTTGATAAGATATATAATCCCACTTACTACTTGGAATGACGTGATTTCAATGCAATTATATGTTTTCGAATGATTTAACGTTGTTCCCGTCTCTCTGTTTTCAAATAAAACGAATTGAAATGAATTTACGATGTTAGAGTAATATGTTACTGAGTCTCGGCTCATGACGTTTTGTTTTTCTGTTTTAGGTACGGATGGGGATGACGGCGCTGCATAGAGGCGAGGAAATATTTAGTCTTTAAATTACGTGACTATAATGGTTATGTTATCGAACTACTAATGGTCAAACTACTAGTTCTCAGTTAAACACTCTTATGTATTAAGTACGTTGCTTTTAATATTAAGTAATGTTTATGTTTTATGTCGCCTTGTATTTTCCAACTGGGGAGTATGGCGGTAACGCACCGACTGTCTAGGATTGCCGCTGCTAATATCAGATTAATTTACTTAATAATTATGATTAGGAGTCGGGGCGTTACATAGGAGGCTAGGACTATATACTTCCTCCGCTCTGTAATACTCGCAACATTAGTATAGTAACCACTATCTATCTATCAATCTAATATTATCTTTTTTCCAAATGTATAAGAAAAAATAAGGGGTCTTATTTGATTCGTTTTAATGCATATTATCATAATACCAACTTTTTATAATTTTAATTTATCAATAATTACAGATATTAAAGTTCAAAGTATGCATTGGATAATGTGCAAACAAGAAACGTAGCAAGTATTGCGATTCGGAGGAAGTATTTGGCTTTAGGCTCCCTTTGTTTTTGGTAGAAAACCATTTTTTTGGAAAAAAGTTTTCCCCGTCTTTCCATTTTCCTTTGTTTGTTTTGATAAATGGAGGAAAACGATTTTCTTAAAGGTGGAAAATGCTTTTAGAAGAAGAAAACCAATTTCATTGTGTAAGGTATGCTAGATTTTACTCTTCAATCCCTCCTTCTCTTTATTCTATACTCCCATCTTTCCTTCTCTTTTACTCCTATTCTCTATAGGCTCCTCCAATCAAACAAACAAAGGAAAACTTTTTCTAAAATTATATTTCCATTGACTATCGTTTTCCTTGATATGTGATTTTCCATGAAAATTATTTTCCATCAAAACAAACAGAGCCTTAGTTTATAAATTGGGAACTTAATTTTATAAAAAAAACCAATAATTTGAACTTTCATGTTTTATGTCATATTATATGAATAGGATTGGACTTTGTCGAGTTTAAAACTAGTCCGAAAGTTTTTAAACTCGGAAATTTGAGTCCAAAGTGAGTCCAAGCTTTTCTTAAGTCAGTCCAGTCTAGTTTGAACTTTTTCCCTGAGTATAGTCCAATCTAATTAGTCTGAATTTGACTTCATCCCTTTTTGGTTTTCGATTTTTGACTTTTGGGGTCAATTTTATCTTTTCTTTTTACTGCTTAAAGACGCGAAAGGAAAACATTGGGAGCCAATTTTTAGTGTCTAGTTGGTAAATCGAAGATAAACTTTTATGCTTGCAAATGAAAAATTACCAATTTGTATTATACTTCCTCTGTTTTTCTTTTGCATCATATGAATTGGACAGAATTCTTAAAGAAAGCAAAAAAAAAAGGACGGGGGGGGGGGGACACTACTACTTTATACAAAAGTGAGAAGTAAAACGTTTCAAAAATGAAGATGATGCAATTAATATGCAAGTTATATAAATAAGAAATAATATATTAGAAAAATAATAGAGAAAGTATACTTTGTATTACTAAGAAAACTTGTCCTAAACTTTAGACTTTGGACTCCAAAGGGGTATGTCCAAGTCCAGTCTGAAAAAGTTTGGAATTGATAGATTGAATCCAAGTCCAGTCTAACCTTTTTGCACTTTACTCCAGTCCAATAACTTAGCTGAACTGAACCTTGAACTTTTTACAGTCTATTTATTGTATTATTAGGATTAATTTGTATAAGAATATTTGCGGGCAGGAGGGATGCGGATATTTTAACATTGTCGGGAAAACAAAAATAGCAAAAAGGGTCGTATGTTGTGAGGATCCTAGCAGTGGCTCTATTACGGCCCTGTTTGGTAGGTTTGGGCATAAATTAGCGGATTGAAGAGCATAAGTGGTTTACCTAGTCAAAGCAGCGGATTCTTGAGCGGATTGATATATCAATCCTCTCAATTGAAATTGCTCCAATTTGCAGCTTTTTGCATTAGAGGATTGTTAATGTAGATTATAAATGACTATTCTACCCTCTTATTACACCAATTAAAAACTTGGTGTGATATATCTATTTATCAATGGTTAAGTGACCTTGTGTAAATTAGAAAAAAATCCTTTGTATTACTAATACTTGATTTTAATCTTTTGTAACAAAAATACATGTATATATAACTAAAAGGTCAATTAGAAATTACCAAGATTTGTTGAATCAATTTAAGGACTCTTAACTCTTTCCAAAAAAAAGGACTCTTAACAATAGTTGGTAATAAGAAGATGTTACTCTTGAGTAATAATAGAATATAACCCATGTCTTTATATGTCATTTTACTGAAAATCTGCTACCAGCTATCAATTTATCTTACCAAACACTTTTATAAAAACAGTTGATCAAATTAACTAATTTTACCAGTTAGTCAAACCAATTAATATCAGCTATCCGTTACCTGCTGAGCACCAAACACAACTTAGATTTATCTTAAATACAAAATTTTATAATATTAAAATCATAAATAAAAAAAATTGATAATCAATATTATGGTGATTGTGATTGGTGGGGGCAAGGCTCAGGAGAATACGTGCTTCCGAGTATGTCAATGACTAGGATTGTGGATGCAGTTTGGCTTTGCCCTTCACAATTGTTGACTTCCTCTCACCATTTTGTTGTAAGAACAGGTCTCTTTTAAAATTTTAACCACTTTGTTTTGTACTCATTATTGCTGGTAATGGGTATATTTATGTTGCAGGAATTTTTTTCAAAAAAAATAAATAAAATTATATTAATGTAAAAAGAAATTCTTATACAAGTGAGGAAAAAAATAGGGATTCTACTTTGCAAGGTTGCGAGAATCAATTCTTTGTCACAGGGAGACAAGGGAGGGCCTCAAACCAGTAGAACCCACGATCCTCATGTTGCAGTAATATATGTGTAGTTAAATAGGGATATTCCATATAGTATCTGTTGGAGTTAAGGCTTGCAAAGCCTACTTGTGTTTTTCCCAAACATCCCACATCACCTATGGAAGGGAGCTTGCCTTTGTTTATTAACTCCCTTCCTCTTCATGTTTATTGAGTAGAGTACTTGGTTGGCTTTTGTGGTTGGAGATCAAGCTTGGGTTTGGGCTTGCTATCACACACACGGGCGCCGCCCGCCCGGGCCGGACCGGGCAGGGCTGGGCCTGGGATCTGGGTTCTGGGAAGAGCTGAGCTGGAGCTTATCTTTTTGGACCCGAGCCCAACTGTGTGTAACGGTAATATGTAACACTGAAACATTTTTAAACGTTACAGTGTTAATGGCCTTTATTGTCGCCCTTGATTTCCTCCCTCTGTTTATTACCTTCCTTATTTGGCCTGATTCTTTTACTATAAAATCAGTCCACTGCTACCTCAGTTTGGCATCCGAAAATCACTTCTCTTCTCTTCTTCTTTCTCTCTTCTAAACACTGGGTACGTGCATAATCAGTCTCCAAGATCTTTCTCTGTTAGTGGTGACTTAGAAAGGTCGCTGTGTTAACCTTGGGGAGCTTTCCGGCCAGTTGCAATTACCACCATAGTCGGGCCGTAATTGCTTTCAAGTCAGTGGTCTTCTACCGCGACACAGCCTTGAATTTAGTCTTTGTTCAGTCATTGTAATCAGTCTTTTTCTAACAATTTGAAAGCAATTAGTTTAATTTGCAATGGCTGATTTTTCAAGCAAATCCGTTTCTCATCTGTCCAAGCTCGAATCTCTTGACGGAAACAACTACAAACGTTGGTCTTCGAAACTGCTGATGTTCTTTGAGCAATTGGACATTGACTATGTCCTTTTCAAGGACTGTCCCACTACGCTTACTACTACAGGTGACTCATCCTCTTCTCCTTCTGCTACTGAAATTAAGAAGAAAGAGGACGAAATTGAAAAATATGTAAAAGATAATAAAACTGTCCGTTTCCACCTCCTTAATCTGATGATCAATAATCTGTATGATTTGTTTATGGTTCATAAAAGTTCAAAACTGATTTGGGAGGCCCTTGAGAAAAAATATGGGGCTGATGATGCTGGAAAACAGAAATATGTTGTCGGCAAGTGGCTGGCTTTCCGTTTTGTTAATGATAAGCCAGTTATGGATCAAGTTCATGAGTTCGAAAATCTCTGTGCTGATGTTCTTAATGAGGACATGAAAATATGTGAAGTATTTCAAGCTAATGTTTTACTAGAAAAATTTCCCCCTTCTTGGAGTTATTTTAGAAATAATCTGAAACACAGAAAAGAATTCCTGTCTCTTCAGGAATTAATTAGTCATATGAGGATTGAAGAGGCAAATCGCCTTAAGGACAATCTAGATTCAGTTTCTGTTAATACCACTAAAGCTAACCTGGTGGAATCTGCTGCTCCATCAGGCTCTGATAAGTTTAAGGGTAAAGGGAAAAAGGGTAATAACAAGGGAAAGAAGCAAGGCAAATTTAACAAACTGGATAGCAAGATTCAAAAGAAGTCTGATGTCTGTGGCAAGCCAGATCATAAGGCTTACCAATGCCCTCAACGCCAAGGTTCTGTGCAAAAACAAGGACCTCAGGCCAACCTTGCTGAATCAAACGACATTGTCGCTGCTGTGGTTGTTGAAGCAAATCTGATCGAGAACAGTACTGATTGGATTCTGGACACTGGGGCTTCAAGACATTTCTGTGCAAACAAGGAGCTGCTCCATGATTTTCAGGATGCTTCTGAAGGCGAGTGTGTCTACATGGGCAATGCTGCAACTGCTGGAGTACTTGGACGAGGAAAGGTCACTCTTAAACTTACCTCTGGAAAAACCCTCTCCCTTTCAAATGTGTTGTATGTTCCTACTATGCGTCGCAACTTAGTGTCTGGTGCCTTGTTTAACAAAACTGGTTTGAAAATTGTTTTTGAGGCTGACAAAGTTGTAATGACTCGTGGTGGGGAATTTGTTGGGAAGGGGTATTTAAGTGGAGGTTTATTTATTCTGAATGTTGCTTCTTCCATTTCTACTGTTTTTAATAAAACTGTTTCTGGTTCTGCTTATATTGCTGAGTCTTTAAATTTGTGGCATGGTAGATTAGGGCATGTGAATGTTGCTTCCATTAAGAGACTAAGGACCTTAGCTTTAATTCCTAATCTGTCGACTACTGAGTTTTCTAAGTGTCCAGTTTGTGTTGAAGCAAAATTCACTAAGAAACCTTGCAAAACTGTGACTCAAAGGACCACACAACTTCTAGAGTTGATTCATACGGACTTAGCTGACTTCCAGAACACTAGAAGTAGAGGAGGAAAATTCTGGTATATTTCATTTGTTGATGATTTTTCGAGGTACACTAAGATTTACCTTCTCAAAGCCAAAAGTGAGGCAGGGGAAGCTTTCATCAAATATAAGGCCGAAGTAGAATACCAACTTGATAGGAAAATCAAGAGGGTTAGATCTGACAGAGGTAGAGAGTTTGAAAACTTCTCTTTGAATGACCATTGTGAGAAATTGGGTATTATTCATGAACTTAGTGCACCTTATGTACCCCAACAGAATGGTATAGCTGCACGGAAAAATAGGTCTTTGAAAAACATGATGAATGATATGCTTGTAAGTTCTGGGTTGCCTGATGAAATGTGGGGGGAAGCAGTCCTTTCAGCCTGTCATGTTCTTAACAGAGTACCTCACAAAAGGTTAGATAAGACTCCCTATGAATTATGGAAGGGGTTTACTCCAAACTTGAGCTTCTTGAGAGTGTGGGGGTGTCTAGCTAAAGTTGGGCTACCTGACTATAAAAGGTCAAACCTTGGACCCAAGACCTTTGATGCAGTATTTATTGGTTATGCTCATGCTGCCTATAGGTTCATGACTTTGAGTGATAGGTCTATTTGTGAGTACAGAGACGCTGAGTTCTTTGAACATGTTTTTCCCTTGAAAAAGGGTGATGTTGCTTCCCTGCCTTCATGTTCTCCTCCTACGGTTGTTTTACCTACTTGTTCTACGCACGACGTTCCCTTACCTACTAGTGATGTTCCTGCTGATTTGACTTTAAGTAGTACTTCAGTTGATTTGCATGTTAGTAGTTCTGGTTCTGGTGCTATAGATGAACCTAGGAGAAGTAAAAGACCTAGAGTAGCAAAAGACTTTGGTTCTGATTTTGTCACTGCTTTTCTGTCTGAGAGCTCTTGTATTGACTTGTTGAGTGATGAATTGGTCTATGCTTTCATGATAGAAGAGGACCCTAAGACTTTTGAGGAAGCAATGAGATCTGTGGATACTAGTTTTTGGAAAGAGGCCATTAAGAGCGAGTTAGATTCCATAGTGTCTAATTCCACTTGGGAGTTAACTTACTTACCTAAGGGATCAAAGACCATAGATAGCAAATGGATCTTTAAAAAGAAGTTGAGACCTGATGGGACCATTGAGAGGTTTAAAGCCAGACTTGTGATTAGGGGCTTCACTCAAAGGAAAGGACTAGATTACTTTGACACTTATTCTCCTGCGACTAAGATAGCCACCATTAGGACCCTGTTAGCTCTTGCTGCTATTCATGACTTAGTCATACACCAGATGGATGTTAAGACTGCTTTCTTGAATGGTGACTTAGAGGAGGAGATTTATATGTCTCAACCTGAGGGTTTCGTGGTGCAAGGTCAAGAAGATAAAGTGTGTAAGTTGAGGAAGTCCTTATATGGTCTCAAACAAGCACCAAAACAGTGGTATGAAAAATTTGACAGTACTATTGTGTCAAATGGCTTCATTGTCAACAACTCTGACTCTTGCGTTTACTCAAAGCTAATAGGATCAGATTGTGTAATCATATGTCTGTATGTGGATGACATGTTGATCTTTGGTAACAATTTAAAGGTGGTCAATGATACTAAACTTTTCTTGGCATCGAAGTTTGAGATGAAGGATTTGGGAGAAGCTGATGTGATTTTAGGAGTGAGACTTAAGAAAACCTCCGGTCGCATCTCCCTTAGTCAGTCTCATTATGTGGAAAAGGTGCTTAAAAAATTTAACTCCTTTGATGTTGCTCCAGTGAGTACACCCTATGACCCTAGTATTCATTTGACTAAGAATTTAGGAGAAAGTGTTTCTCAAAGTGAATATGCGAAAGTCATAGGTAGTTTGATGTACCTCATGAACTGTACTCGACCTGACATAGCTTATGCAGTGAGTCGACTGAGTCGGTATACTCATAACCCTAGTAATGAACATTGGAATGCTCTTCATCGTCTTCTTAGATACCTGAAAGGAACAGTTGATCTATGTTTGCACTATTCTAAATTTCCTGCTGTACTTGAAGGATTTTGTGATGCAAACTGGGTTTCAGGTAATGATGAGATTAGTTCAACTAGTGGTTACGTGTTTACTCTTGGTGGTGGTGCTATTTCGTGGAAGTCTTCGAAACAGACTTATATAGCACGCTCAACCATGGAGTCTGAGTTTATTGCACTCGAGTTGGCAGGGCAAGAAGCTGAGTGGTTGAGAAACCTTTTGTCTGATATTCCATTATGGGGAGGGCAGGTTGCTCCTGTCTCCCTTCATTGTGATTCTCAAGCAGCCATTGGCGTTGCTAAGAACAGTGTCTACAATGGTAAGAAAAGACACATACGGATCAGACATGGAGTCGTGAAACAACTCCTGAAAAATGGGGTGATTTCTTTGGACTATGTCAGGTCCGAAAGAAATCTTGCTGATCCCTTTACTAAGGGATTATCTAGGAGAGTTGTCCTAAAGTCGTCGAGGGGGATGGGGCTTAGGCCCATTAGTTGAGAGTTTATGGTGGATACCCGTTTGTGGTCAAACGAAGCCATAGAATCTTAACTTGCACTACATTTCTCATCCCTATGGTGTGTTGGTAGTGCTTTCTAAATCCATAGCCTGTTTGGTGGTGCTATTGAGACGCACTTTATGGATTTATATTGTGAGGTTGAGCTTTTGCTCTTAATAGTTCCATATCCCTCGGGGTGGTGTTATTGAGGAACACTTAATGGACTACCTACGTAAGTGTGGAGGTTAAGCCGCCTTCTATGAAAGACTGGGCTGTCTTTCTAGAGCACTTATGAGACCCAAGGTGTGCGCATGGCTATAAAGCGCTTGTGTTGTATCGCGGAGACTGCACGTTCTTAAGGTAGGTATGTGTTGTGGGGGTCTCAACGGAACTCTGGTGAGTTCAAGAGAAATTCACTCACTAGAAAGTAAGTTGTTGCCTCACTCCACTATGTATCAATTCAAATCGAAAGATATTGATGCTTAAGTACCTCCCTTTCCTTACCCAGGAATTTCTTTTGCTTTTCAGAGCCTTTGTGGGGGATTGTTGGAGTTAAGGCTTGCAAAGCCTACTTGTGTTTTTCCCAAACATCCCACATCACCTATGGAAGGGAGCTTGCCTTTGTTTATTAACTCCCTTCCTCTTCATGTTTATTGAGTTGAGTACTTGGTTGGCTTTTGTGGTTGGAGATCAAGCTTGGGTTTGGGCTTGCTATCACACACACACGCGCGCACGCGCGCCGCCCGCCCGGACCGGACCGGGCTGGGCCTGGGCCTGGGATCTGGGATCTGGGTTCTGGGTTCTGGGTTCTGGGTTCTGGGTTCTGGGAAGAGCTGAGCTGGAGCTTATAACAAATTTGTCCAGTTAAAGTTTTGGGGGCATTTTGAACCTTAATGGGCCAATTTTGAAGTCGAATTTGGCATAAAAAGATCAAAAACACCTCGCTTTATGTGCGTGGGAAGACTAGTCGTTTTTCATAATGCTTATATTAAGGCATTTTCGATCATTTTTTATACCAATTTCGACCTCAAAATTGATCCTTTAGGGTCAAAATGCTCCTCAATTCATTAACTGGGCAATGTCTTGGTGAGCAAACCAAACTCTTATCCCTAAATAATCCCAATCAACGCTATGTTTAACAGAATGTTACCTTTGAGGACTTGTATAAACTTTAGTAGTATAATGTAAAATTTAAAACAATTTTTGGTACCAAATAAAAAAGTCAAAAGTACAGTGATACCAGATAGAATTTTCCATTGATGTTCTGAATTGCGTAGTATGAGCTCTGAATCGCCGACTCATCCACCGAGATCTCGATTCATCTGGCACCACCAGACTGCAAATTTTCATTGATGTTCTCAGCGCTAAGCTCATCAGACTATCAATTTTCATTTTTATGAGAATTGAGATACAGAAGGAGAAAGAAAGAGGGTAGTTTAATTGACTGGGTGGGGGAGATGACTTCTTACTCGCATGGGCCTTTTGGTTACTAGACCTATCGGGCCCGTATGACACTTAAAAAGTTTAAGGCGGTCTGATACTGGAATTTGTATTTTTTTATTAATGACAATTGTATATTGATTACATCATATACTATCTTCGTTCCATATCTATTACAACATAGAGAGTTTTATGCCTCCCAATGGACTACATTAAACGTTAATATCTCTAATTTTCTAATTTTAAATAAAAATTATAAAAAGTTGATATTAATCAAGCATATATCTAGATGAATCATATAAGATCCCACGTGACTATATGTATCCTTATGTATAAATCACAAAAAGAAGGTCAAAGGAGTGTATTCATAGTGTAAAAAGACAAAGGATGCAATTGATATAAAACAGATAAAGTATCTACTTTCGGCAATTTTCCTTCTCACTCTTGTATGAAGTAGCTTTGGTCTCCATCTCTTGTTTACTTTTTTGCTTTCTTAAAAATTGTTCCCTACGCATATAAATGTAAAAAAAACAGAGCAAATTAATAGGGGTGTTCATTAATATCCGACTGTTTCAATCCAAATTTACTGTTTCAGGGATTTAAGAGCAATTTGGACCAACTTTTTTCATTTTGGGATATCCGAAATGTGGGGCTAATCGGATATTTTAGTATATTCAGATCAATACCCGAAAATCTCATATGAAATATCCAATTATTCTTAAATGTTGTGTTTTAGTTGTGTTTATTAGTTTATTAATTGTGTTTTCACATGTATAAAGTCGGATGTATGATTTTAAATGTCGTCAAAACATGAATAGAGCCCACGTCGTTGGAGAGGCTTTGGAGCTTTGTCTCCGTCACTAACATAAAAATAATACGTAAGCATTGGATATAAAGTAGATCAATAGATTGACGAAGAAAGAGAGAGACATGTTGTCACAGAGAACGAGTCCAACACATCGTTGTCGTATTCCAAGTTCCGACGACCACTCCGGCATCTGACCACCTTTTCTCCGCCGTCATCAACTCATTATCCTTCTTTAAAACAGTTTTGTTATTGCTCAAATTGGACTATACTTAATCATGCTATGGAATTGAGTTTAAGAGGTAAAAACAGAGCTTAGGGAGTTACATTAACCAACAAAAATAAGAATTGAATCGGAATGTAATGTAATGCAGAATTATAAATCAGTGAATCAGAATCACCCACACACACTATTATACAAACATGTAATGCATTTTCTTTGAACAATCCAAAAAAAAAAGAAAATAGAAGAGAAAAACTTAGTCTAATATTAATCATGATCATGTCAAATGGGTAGCTGGATACTTCTCCGGAAACACCTGAGGAGAGAGGAAGAGAGAAAGAAAAAGATCAAATATCAAGCGTTTGACAAGCTTCCTCTTAGTTGGGATGACACTCGCCTTCCCTTTCTGGGGCTTCAGCTGAAATGTGACATGCTCTTTCATGTCATTCTTCGTCTTCGTCTTCGTCTTCTCTGCCATTGTCAACTTTTGGGGGTGAGTTTGCAGTAAATTGAGTTTGAAGCAGCGGGGAGAGAACAGAACAGAGAAGGAGGGGAATATATGGGGAGAAAGAATGAAAGTAGTTGGTCCTCTAAGGCTCACCCCATCAACCCTATTTAAGTATTTGGTTTCTCTACTAGATTTTGATAAAAATAACAGTGATTATGTAAAAACCATATTTTACCGATTAGAGGACACGTGTACGCTTGAATGGTGGTTAAAAAAACCCACACAAATAGATTTTACCAATTAGAAAGCGATAGGTATATGCTTCCTCCTTTGTATGATTCTTGCAATATTTACAGTTATGCGATTTCTAATAACTAATTTAAAAACTAATATATTTGACTATGTATTAGTAAAAATTATAAAAGTTTTCATATTTAAAACTATACATTTAAATATACTCCCTCCGTTTTTATTTAATAGGAATCTTTAACATTTGTTATTATTTACAATTTACTCTTTAACCACCTTGTGTTATCAATTCGTGAGAAAAAATATAGTCATGTGGAATCTTGTTTGATGCATCTTAATATATAGATTTTTAATATCAAGTTTTCATAATTTTTACTCATGTGCAATTACAGATATTCTTTGTCAAAAATATGCATTGGCAAGCGTAAAAAGTACAAATGTCTCTATTAAATAATAACAGAAGAAGTATTTAACAAAAATGCACATAACTATCTTTTAATACTGTGATAAAATTTATAAAATTTATAAAATCGACCTTATAAAATAAATATTATAAAAATTCAAAAAGTTATTAAAAGAAGCGGTCTAACCTTATATTTAAATTAGTCTAACTTAACCCCAACGCTTTATTTAAAAAAGGTGTTTCATTCTCTTTTTTTAATCGGTCTAGAGCCGCAAATTATAATCTACACCCGGGTGTACCTTGCGGTAGGTACACCTAGGTATACTTGATATACTTTCGCGCGCCCAAACTATCACAAAAGATGTTATAGCTCAGTCGTTGGGCGCGTTTCTTCAACTTGCAATGAGTTCGGGGGTTCGACTCCTCACTCCAACCCAAATTGCCTTTTTCATTTAATTTTTTTTCATATAATTCATACTAATTTAGAAAAACTCATACTCATTTGCCTTCATACTCATTAGTTAATTCGTACTCATTTGGAATATTCATACTCACTTGGCTTCGTACTCATTTTGAATATTCATACTCATTTTGTTTCGTACTCATTTGAAAAATTCATACTCATTTTAGAAATTTCTTCTAAAGCTAACTCATACTCATTTGGCTAAGTCATACTCATCTGGAAAACTCATAAAAAAAAACTTATATTCATTTGGCTTCATACTTATTTAGGTAACTCGTACTCATTTGGAATATTCATACTCATTTACATTCGTACTCATTTTGACCAAGGCATACTCATTTTGCTTCGTACTTATTTTGAATATGAATACTTATTTTGTTTCGTACTCATTTTGACCAACGCATACTCATTTAATCTACGTAAAGGTACGTAAATGAAGATATACCTTTTACCTTCTCGTCCAGTGCTGTAATCTAATTTAAATTTAAATTAAATAATGTTGTATCTCACCTACTCATAAAAATTATAAACAGAAAAGAAAGGGATCTACGGTAATGGTGAGGGCGACCCCCCTCTCTAATAGTCCAATTCGCACAAATTTATGTAGTCTCCACTCTCCGGTAAGATGTACAAAAGAGAATTGGTGTGGCCGTGTGGGGCCACGTTGGTAAGTGTGTGGGGCCAGGTTGAGGACCTTAGAATTAGTTGTATACTTTAGTTTTAGTTTGTTGGGAAAGAAAGGGTATAAAAGAAGTAGAAAGGGAGTGATTCTTATTTGGATATGGTGATAGGGAGGACAGAGGACCAAGCGAAAAAGTAATTGGGTTATTCCGTAATAAATTAAGTCCTTTTCCACCCCAAGGCTACACATACATTATAAATTATATACTTGTGTATATGTACTAGGTCAGTGCACTTTGTGTATATATACTACTAAAATGTTGTTGGTCCTATAGAACTTTTAAGTTTACTACAAGAGGGGGGTGAATTGTAGTAAAGACTATTGTGGGCTATTTTTGCGGAATTAACAAGTTAAAATGAAATAAAGAGAAGTTAAAACAAAGAACACTAGAACTGCTTTTAAACAAGATCTTATTCCTATTTTTTCTGGGAATAAATCTTCCCCTTTTATTTATAATAGTAACTTACACTCTATTATAAACAGCAAGTCACTCTGTTCCTCTAGGAACTGGTTCCCAGTCACCTTGTTCCCCCTGAACACGTGAACTCTTCTCTCGACTTCACTCGCAGTCTTCTCCTCCTCTCTTTCCTCTCTTGAATGTAGAAATTTTCTCACAAAATTTCACTCACCCCAACTCAGATTAACGGAATACAATGAATTGTTGAAGAGAATAAAACCGAAATAACTTTCTAAAAGATTTACACAATTATCGTGGAAAGTCTTAAGAACTAAAATTGAGTTCTTCTTAATTTATATAGCTGTGATGAATCTTCAACGATCTTCTTCAGCTTCTTTGTAGTGGACGCAAGTTTTTAGGCATTATCTTCCACCTTTATAGCCGTTATGGACCATGTTAAGGCCACGTTCCATGATCGTGTGTTTGCACGGTTTGAATGAGTCTTCGAGTCTTCCACGATCTTCTCAGCAGCTCTTGACTTGGTCTTTGGCAGTTAGGATATATGTTTGATGTGCGGTTAGCTGAGATCATGGCCCCTAGAATCTAGGACCTCAACCCATCAATTCAGCCACGCATCATCGTCATCTCTTCAACGTCTATTTTCCTGTAAACCATTAACAAACTCAACTAATATTATGGAATCCAATATTCCATAATATTAGAATATTAATTCTACACAAAATAACTAAATATTCTATTTTCCTAAACAACTTAATTTTGGTTATTATTAAACCAATTCTCCATAAGTTTATTTTAGGCAAAATAAAATAAATAATAAAATAAAACTATATAAATAATTACATAAAGAAAAACTAATTAAAAACTAAGTTAAAAACTATTCATTTGTCATCATCAAAATAACGAGTACAACAAATGTATACTTTGTATATGTGTTACTATTAAAATATATATTATTATTTACAATTACAAAGTTACAATCATTTGAACATACATTGTTGTAACGATATTTGAATTTACATAATACATAGGCTAGTACACTTTGTGTATATGTTACTATTAATATGTATACTTTGTGTATATGTTACTTTACTACTAAAATGTACTCCATCCGTCTCATTTTGATATACCCATTTGGAATATATGGGAAAACCAAGGCAAATAGAATCATAGGGGAATCTTATGTTTATTTTAATAATTTCCATGTACTTTTTTGTCCTTATTGCTTTATGTTAACTCAAAGGTGGGGACCATTAAAGTACAAATGAGTAAAAGATAGGTAAATGCTTAGATATTGAAGGGTAAAATGGGGAGAAAAAAGGTATATAAATGGAAAAGATTTTATATGGGTATATCTTTTTGAAACGGCCTAAAACGGAAAATGGGTATTCAAAATGAGACAGAGGGAGTATATTGTTACTAAAAATTACAAATTTAAATCGTTTGAACCTGTTTTGTTATTAACGATATTTGAATTTACATAATACATAGAAGATTGTGGAAGCCTATGTGTGGTCTTTAATTTGGGCCCCAAATATACAATATTTCGACAAATATTGTTTTGTTTTTAATGATTTGGCTTTATATTAGTTTAAAAGATCTGTTATATGAAGTTTTCTTTGTTTAAATATGTATGAATCCGTTGTTTAATACTAGAAAAAAGAATTATATTTATTTCTTCATATTATTCATATATTAGTTTCATCTTATTCATCTTCACCATTTTTCTACTATTGAAATCTAGTAAATTTTCCAGTCGTTTTTAATTATTTTATTGGTTTTTAGAAAAATAATATTTTATTTTCATCCCTAAAATGTAATAAAATTTAATTCGAAATATAGTATTTCAATCGTATATGTATTATGTAAATTCAAATATCGTTAATAATAAAACAGGTTCAAACGATTGTAAGTTTGTAATTTTTGAGTCACAATACATTTTAGTAGTAACACATACACAAGGTGTATGTCTAGCCCACATCACCTTATGTATGTGTATCATCTCTCCCTTTTGCATGTTTAATAGAAGGCAATGATTTAATAGAAGAATGAAGAAGTTCAAGGAGGAGATAAATGACTTGTTTTTGGTGTATAAGGAGTCATGAAAGCGTTTCCAAGACTTCTTGAAATCGGAAGGAATATTCTAAGCAATTGAGTTATCCCTCAATCTTAAAGAGGAGAGAAAAGATATGAAAGAGAAGGAAATAAAAGTGTGTACTTCATGTGCAATAAAAGAAGGAAATAGAAACAATTAATCACCTTAAGTTAAATTGTTGGTTGCATTTTGGCAACAAGCTAAGGTGCCATTCGTAAAACGAAACGAAAACTTAAATAATGGTCCGTTCGGTATCATTGTGATTTTCAGTTTTTCAGTTTTTTGTATTTGAAATTCATATGATATATATCCAATAATAAATCAAAAATTAGTTAAACTTATTGGAAACATGATGATTTTGAAAACTGAGAACAACAAAGAGAAAACGACTTTTTGTTGTTTCCTAATTTTTGTTTTTTGTTTCAAAAAAACAAAAAACTGAAAACGAAAAACGATAACGAACGGATACTTTCTAACGATAAAAATAAAAAGTGTTATTTTTTCTTTTTCAAGATCAAATGTGTGTGCGGTCCAGGCGATGCTCTGAGTTTATATGTATGTGGTTTTTTGTGGCATTTGAGAAAGTTTAAAGTATTTAAGTTTTCCCCTTTTCATTTATTTTTTCATTTTAATGAGTGATATAGATATTAACACAAGCCATATATGCACGCGATGCGTGTCTCATGCGAAAGAATAATATGTAAGGATTTAGGAGAAAATACATTGTAATTTCTCCAATAAAGTGTATACATATTCTTCATACTTTTAAAATTAATCATTAAGTTTTAGTTATTTTGTTTTTGTAGAGGATGTAATCGTAATCTCAAAAGAGTTTAAATACTGAAACAATTTAAATACATAATAAGAGTAATAAATATTAGAGAGTTGATTAGCAATAGTGATTTAAAAACAAAACGACAAAAAAGACAAAAAATCTAACAAACATAATGGAAGATTTTATTAGTGTCATCGTTCATGAGTAACATCCCTCTCCCTCTACCACTTTCTCATTCATCCTAAAATACCTTATTATATTTCATGATCAATTTGATTAAATGCACCTTCACTCATGAGCAATCCATTACTCATGTATTTGAAAATTAAAAAAAAATCAAAATTATATAAAAATATAGCAAAGTGGGTGTCTATTTACAAATCTCAAGAAAATATAACCATCAATATTTTTTATAATTGTTTTTCCTTTTGTAGATGTCAGATATTTTAGTTTGAAGTTTTAAACATTTTTAGCTAAAACTCTGATGGTTAAGTTTGTAAATAAAACTTAATTACTTATTAACTTCTTTGATTTATTTTATTTGTTTTATCTTTTTCTTATTTTTGGTATCCATCCCCCTCCTCTTCCCTTATAGTATAGAGATTAGTTATGGCTAAATATGCTCATTTAGATAACTCATACTCATTAAGGTACGTAACCTACACTCGTTTAGCTAAGTTGTACTCGTTTGGATTTAGATATTTTGGATACACATACATGTATGTAGACCAAGGTGTATAATTTACTAACTCTCTAAAAAAGATCGGAACATCTAAGAGATCAAAATGATAAGCAATAATTAATAAGCAATCTACAAGAGTTTGAGGATTCCTTATCACAAAGAAAAGATGGACAAATAAGAATTTGTTCTTTTCAACTTATCTAAGTACTCTAGTGCTTATTTCAGAATTGATTAGATCAGAAAAATTCAGATTAAATCAGATCAGAAAAGTTCATATCAGATCATATCAGAAAAGTTCAGATGAGATCACAAAATAATAAGAACAAAAAACAACTATAGTAAGTTCAGATCAGATAAGAAAAAATCAGATCATATTAGTTTAGATCAGGTCAGAAAAATTCAGATCAGATCAGATAAAAAGAACACACCTTAAGCCTTATTGTCATGTCAGTGACAAATACTCCCTATGTCCCAAAAAACTGCTACTTTATGACTAAAAAATACTCTACTTTTGATCAAAATGTAACAATTTTTTTTGGGACGGAGGCAGTATAAGCTTTCGGGTTGCAACTTCTTCATCAAACGTTTATTAATAGCAAAAAAGAATAAAGCTACCATTTAGTTCGTAAATAATGACCTCAGTGACTATATATTACTATCTATTCTTTGGTGAGTAATATTAATCATAGATTCATAATTGTTACTTCGTAAGATTTAGGTATGTTCAGTTCGCCTTATCTTTGCTAAACTGGATTTATTTTAGTGAAATGAACTTACTCGTATTAAACTGAATTGAATTGAACTTATTTTTAGTGAACTTGACTTATTTATAGTAATTTTCTATTGCTTTATTCGCTGTAGTTACTTATTTTTCTAAATTGAATATATTATTATTGAACATAACTTATTTGACTGAACAAAACATAAATATGCTAAACTAAAGCTAAAATTATTGAACTTAATACATGCATACATCAACCTGTAAGAAAATACATGTGCGGATGTGCCCCTCGAATCACATTCCAATTTCCAAGTAGAGATAGTAATTTGGATTATCGCCATATTGCATGTTGGATATCAAGGTTTCATGTTAAATCGAGACTAAGAAAGGAAGGTTATTATTAAATTAAAATTCAGAAGTAATATGGAAAGATAACCAAACTTGAAATGTATGATGATGATTTTTTCAACGATGAATATGTACGTAGCATAAGATGAAATAGGTGATGCCAGATTCAAGTACTCCTAGTTGCTTTCACTATTTGTTGATTTTACTTTCTTCCTTCCTATTTTTTTGTTAAAGGAAAAAGATGAGTTACTTTCCACTTTCGAGGAAGGTGCCTTGATAGAAAGCAACTATATGTGACTATGTGAGAATGCTCGGTCTAAAGAAAAATGGAGCCTTTATATTTGTTGGAGTTTAACACTAGCAATTTATTAATCGAGAGAGAATTGAAGACTTCCAGAGCTAGAGGTGAGAAATGGAAGTTCTTTTTCAAGATTGACTAGAAAAATTAAGTAGAAATCATTCTACATTTTGCTTTCTAATATAAGAACCACATTGACTCACCTTTTATGGACAATCTTTTAATTGTTAGCGACTTGGAAGTGTTAGCCCGTCCAAAACAGACTGGACTCGATTGAATTGTATATCTGTATTTAACCGAAATCCGAAAAATATTGAAGACCAAAGATTGAATCGGTTACAAATTGGGTCGGAATTAGACCAAATCGATAGTTCGACAAGGTCTATTTTGACGGTCTAGATCGATTTTTGAACAATTTTGCTAAATCTAGGTAATTAATATTTAATTGTGTAGTCCCATTGATCTAAACTTTAGTTAAACTATTAACAACTACCTAATAAAAATCAGTTTTTAAACAACTATGTACTTTTCTATATAAAGTACCTAACTTTACCATTTCGTCACCATACCGCTACTAAAACCGTTAACACTTGAAACGTCCGTGGGTTTCACCCTTTTCCTTTTAATCCCACCATTTCAGTGGTTCTCCCTCAAAAAATCACTTAAACCCATTGGAAAGGCCTTAAAACAACTATAAACATTAGGCAAAGCAAATTTTTTTACCAAATTCAACCTAAAGTTTAATTTCTTGGATATTAGTGAAAGGATATTAGGATCTAAGTGATGAGTGTCTCAGGGTAAAGAGTGAAAAAGAAGAACAAAGAGAGCAAGACGGGGTAACCCCTGGTTGAAGAAACAAAGGAGAAAATACGAACGGAGGATGTCGAGGAAAGAGAAAGTGGGGGCACGAAGGAGAGGAAGAGATAGGAAGGGCAGATTGGCCAATGGAGTTCGGCGAGTTTGAGCAAACACCAGTAGCCACACAACATTAGACAACAAATTAAAGAAAAAAGCGAGAAAGGAGGCGAAGGAGAATGAGCATGGTGGTCGAAGTGCAACGTCGCTGCCTCGAATAGGGTTGTTTTCGACCGTTTTGCCGGTGAAGAGTGATACAGAGAAGGGATTGGAACTTAAAATTTTCAAACGCCCCAATTCGATGTTTAAAGAGAAAGTCAACCAAAATTTAGGGTTTAAAGAGAGGTGGGACCTTTGACGAAGCTATAAAGTCTCATGATCCGCCTTTTGGAAAGAGACAATGAATGATGAAATGGATTCAATAATGATGGGTTTTAGTTAACATTTAATGAAATGGATTCAACCAAAAGTTAGGGTTTAAAGAGAGGTTGTAAGTGAATTTTCGTAAGGAAAAGGAACAAAGATGGAACCATTTTAAAACATAAATCCCAGTTGGTGATCCAAGGTTTTAAGCAAAAATATGGTATCGTTTACTTTGACACTTATGCCTCGGTAGATATAATGCTACCATTAGACTATTGGTAGCTTTGCCTACGATTCATGGTCTTGTAATTCACCAAATGGATGTTAAAAATGCTTTCCTTGATGGTGAATTGGAGGAGGAAGTGTACATGAATCAACCTAAAGAATTCATGGTCAAAGGACAATAATCGAAGGTTTGCAAGTTAGTTAGATCTTTCTATGGACTTAAGCAAGTACCAAAGCAACAACATCAAAAGTTTAATGATGTAGTAATGACTAATGGGTTCAAAATAAACCAGTTTGATAAGTGTGTATATAGCAGATGTGATGATAATGGTAATGAAGTTATAGTTTGCTTGTATGTCAATCATATGCTTACCTTTGGGATTAATTTGGAACAAGTGAAAAGGTATAAAGCATTTCTCTCAAGTAGCTTCTCAATTAAAGATTTGGGTGAAGCGGAATTTATTCTTGGTATTAGAATGATGAGAGTTAAATGAATTATTTCTTTGTCACAATCTCATTATATTGAAAAAGGGGTCTAGAAGTTTAATGAGTCAAACTAGATTCATTTAGCTACTCCGATGGATCCTAGTATTCATTTGAGTCTGAGTAGTGGTACCCTTATTTCTCAATTGGAGTATGCAAGCTTGATGTATGCTATTACTAGCACTCGGTCGGATATAGCGTTTGCTATTGAAAATCTTAGTAGGTATACTAGTAGCCTAATATGTTGCATTGGCAAGATTTAAGAAGAGTGCTTAGGTATTTGAACAAAACCAATAACTATATATATACGACCTAGAGATCCTTCTATTATAGAGGGATAATAAGTTGCTAGTTGGATTTCCAATAAGAAGACTATTCATATACAAGTGGATGGATGTTTCCTCTTAGAGGAGGTGATGTCTCTGGGCATCTAAGAAGCAAACATGTATTTACCGATTCAACTATGGCATTAGAATTCATAGCATTAGACTCTTGTTGTTAAGAAGTGGAATGGCTAAGGAATGTGCTGAGTGAGGGTGACTTATGGGTAAAACCTATATCTCCTCTTGCTATTCATTGTGATAGTGCATCCATAATAGCCAAGCTTATAGTGAGGTCTACAATGGCAAGTCAAGGCACATTGGGGTTATACATAGCTATGTTCGTGAGATGATAAGGAATGGTTGTATAACCATTGATTTTGTTTGATCTAGTTTGAACTTGGTGGATACGTTCACAAAACCGTTGCCAAGGGAAATAGTGAACAAAATGAACAAGGGGATATTAAGCCTATTGATCAACTTTTAGCTAAGGAAAACTCAATTTGACGTTCAATACAACATTAGATCTCAAATTCAATAAGGATAATACTTTTCTTGAAGGTTGAAAGCAATTGTTTATTCACATCCCGAGGTTAGTGCTTGTTACTGCAATGATAAGTGGTTGAATTAAGTTTCTTAATAAATCTTTGATAGATGCTCAATTGCAAGAGGTGTAAAGATTTACCTATATGAGCTAGAGGGTTGGCCGCTTCACGGAGTCTTAAGCTTGACTTGGAAAGCTCGTGAATGGATATGGACACCAAGGATTCAAAGGTGTCGGAGGTTCAAAAAGTTTGAGCATATTTTGTAGTGG
Source organism: Patellifolia procumbens (assembly GCA_947645195.1). NCBI lineage: Eukaryota > Viridiplantae > Streptophyta > Magnoliopsida > Caryophyllales > Amaranthaceae > Patellifolia > Patellifolia procumbens. The sequence continues at coordinate 354,049 of CANSGD010001243.1, read as the reverse complement.
CTGTATGATTCAAAGCTTAGTCTCTCATTATAACGCCCCGCGTTTCCTAAATCCTAATTCTCCCAATATATATATAGGAGGGGTTGAGAAGGTCACCCTAGAAAATTTTGGCAGAGTTTCCTTTGAAAATAGGGCATTCTATTCCTGTGTATTTGAAATGCTAAACTTGTAGTTATTAAATAACATATATACAAATAAACCCCGACTCTACATCCCAGGGCGTTACCGCCGCGCTTACAAGGAGTAAGTGCAAGGCTATCCTTCGCTTAATCTGTCAAAGCCATTCCCTTCCTAAAACCAATATATTTAGTACCCAGATAACTAAGTGATTAACTCCTTATTTGACCTTTACAACCTATTAAACTTTTACGCTTATATTTACAATCAAAAGTGAAGTTAAAATCCTACATCAACCACAAAACATGTACTAGGAGGGTAGCTAAATCAAAAGTAGTTAATCCATTTATTCTCACTCCAGCGCATCCCCAAATACATCCATACCTGCAAGATCGATTACCTGCTCGCCATAATCATGGGTCATCACAAGTTTGATCTAAAGGAAAGAACAATAATCAAAGAAAACAACATTAGCAAAGCTGGTAACCACCATTCCACCTAATTAAACATACTTCAATTTCAAAACTATAACTACCATATAGAGCATGTTCATTATTATAATGCACATACACACAACCATTCAAAATGCAGTGCATATAAAAGAAACACAATGGATCCGAGAGTCTCGACCTACCCACAAACAACAATAGAACTGGGAGTCCCGACTGGCCTATCAAAAGCAGCTCAATGCATATGAAAAGAACACAGTGGATCCGGGAGTCCTGGCTGACCCACAAACAACGATGGACCCGGGAGTCCCGGCTGATCTATCAACATCATCTCAATGCATATGAAAAGAACACAGTGGATCCGGCGGTCCCGACCGACCCACAAACAACGATAGACTCGAGAGTCCCGGCCAATCTATCAACATCATCTCAATGGCCAATAACCTAAGTGTGCACATCCCCTCAACTCTAGCTTTCTTTGCTGACGCGGGAGTCCCGTTCAGCCACACTAGAGCGAGAACGGTTCGAAATCTTGCCACATACGGCTATAATCATCATCCTTACATCTTCCCATATTCGGCGAAGAAAAATCAACCAAGAATCACACAAGATCATAACTTACTCATTTCCTTCATCACAGTTTACATGAATCACATAAAGATCCAATTCAAAAATAAGGTTTCAAACATACATCCATATATACAAGTATCTTATATATATACATTCACATAACCCAATCCACACTCCTCTTATATATACAAGTCATATACATACATTTGGTTTAGTAATCATAAGTACCTTTTTCTCTTTCTCTTTGTTTTTTATATCTTAGTAACATTGAAAAGAACTTAATCTTATTAGCGCCCATTTCACATACTTTTCAACTAGATGCTCAAACTATAAGAAATACGCCAAGTTTCTATGTACTAATGTATATAAATCTCACATTTATATAGTTCATGAAATCGTTTAATGACTTGAGGAGGATACTATGATATGTCTTTATATTTTGGAAAATTCTCAATGGTACACTTCTAGATTTGGCTTCTCTGCTGTTACACTTCTATATTTTTTACTTCTTAATGGTACACCTGTAGTTTGAAATCTTCACTACCGTGATCATTCCATTAAATAAAATGTTAGTTTAGGGTTAATTAAGGTTACGATTTTGCCTTGTTTTGCGGGCTTTTACTTTTTCAATATGAAGATGACGTTTTTCAAAAAACGGACACCACCGTGCACCCTTTGTGGGTATGAATATCAAGAATCCCTAAAAATGAGTACCAATAAGTCGAGTTTGCGGGCACGTAACTCTACATGGCTAATTGATAGCCGAAAAAGCCCCCTCGATGTACGTGTCTAAAAACCCGGCTTGTAGGTAGTCGTTTCGCAGGGATTTTCGAAATTTTTGCCCATGAAGGGTGCATGGTGGTGCCTGTTTTTTCGAAAAAACTTCATCTTTACCTTGAAAAAGTCAAAGCACGCAAAACGAGGCAAACCCCTAGCCCTAATTAACCCTAATCTAACCTTTTATTTAACGGAATGTTCACAGTAGAGAAGATTTCAAACTACAAGTGTACCATTAATAAGTCAAAAAGATAGAAGTGTACCACTAAGTGAAGGCAAATCCAGGAGTGTACCATTGAGAATTTCCCTTATATTCTAAAAGTCTCTAAGGTTCTTATATAACATTTGTCGTAGTCATGAACATGCCTTTACACATACACAAATTCAAACTCCAAGTTGTAAACAGATTGCTTTTCATATTACACAAATGCAAACAAGTCCCTTAGTGGAAGAGGTGCCTAGGTGGTTAACTTGAGAAAAGTGAAAAGTGGCTTGAGCCTCTTAGTCTTCAACTTGCTCCTTTCCTCCTTAATTTTTTTATACGTCAAGAGTACATGAAAGGAAAATCAGTTTCCCTTTGAGAATTCAGTTAAGAATGGATAAATCATATGAGCCAAAGTTGTACTCAAAGATTCTAATTCGCAATGGAATACTAATCGAATGCTCTCAAAATAATAAGTCAAGAAATATGAAATTATACATTAATTATCAAAAATTATTGGCTCATAGGATTAACTTTTAAAACTTGTTCAAATAATTCAAACTAAGATCAAATCGGATTTTTTTTACCCAAAGTAGTCAAGTTTTAAAACAAACATAGTTGAGTATAAGCAAATAACAATGTACCAAAGTAATCGAATATGAAATTAGGTTCTAACTAAGAGAAAATTATGATTTAAATATTAAAACAATTGAATAACTTATGGGTAATGTAAGATTCAACATTACTCCCTTCGTTATTTTATAATATGTAATTTTTTTTATTTTGGGGTGTTTTTTTAAATTGGTACACTTCTATCTTTTCCCATAAATGAAAAGTTGGCCCACCTAATATGGTGATCGAAAAGGAGTGTGAGGATGAGTGATTAAGGCTTATAAAATAAAGACTTAGTCATTAAGAATAATGTTAGTCCAAATAGCTTTCTTCCACTTCACAATACATTAAAAAAAAAAACTACTTTCTACCTTATAATATGAAGTAAGAGCATATAAATATTTACATAAAAATATATTTTAAGATAGATACTTATAATAACTTGTAGTTTTTTAATAAAATATTATACAAAATATAGGGGTATTACAATCATTTCAATCGAAATTATTGTTAAGTTTACTTTTACTAGATGTTTCCATGATGAGTGAGCATGTCTTGTTTATGTTTAATTGCATTGTAAATGTTTCAATATTACCCTACAAAGGAGAGGATGATTGTTGGATCGAGAGTCGCGATTTGCTTTGCGGGTCATGACGGGGTTCCTAATTGTTTGCGTATTTTCGCGAATGGATGGTTTCTATCCGTTGTTGGCTTGTTGACTGGGGTTAGTTATGGCGGTTGTTGCACATTTTTGGAAGTGTAACTTTAATGAATATTTTGAGGGATTAATAAATACTCCCTCGCACATATGAATGAGTAAAGGAGGAAACAATATAAATTCTGATTTTTTTTTCGCTCTGGAAACTTGCTTATCCGATCCCTTATTGATCCTACATCTAACATACCCAGCCCGTTTAAAAGAATAGAATGGGAACAAGACCCGGTTTATTTTACCCCAATCAACGGGCCAGGTCCGACGGGTCGGATTTTTTTGAACATCCCTATACATACGAGTGTAGATCTAATTTGCTACAGCAAGGGCTTGTTCTTTTCGACAAAAAATAGCTGAAAGTAGGGATGACAATGCGTAGGGTCTGAGTCGAGTCTAACAAGACCCAGACCAAGACCCAGACCCATTAATTTCTTCCATACCCTAACCCATTAATTTCTTCCCGACCCAGACCCATCTGAATTTTTCAGACCCAAACCAGATCCTTTAGGTCTAATAGGTCTAGGGTCCTTACAGGGTCCTTTTGAATTTCAAGTTTAATATCATTTTTTAATCTAATAAATTTATTATTATATAGGTTCGCGTGACCATGACTAAAGTTTATTTCGAAACAATTAACAAAATATAGCTCATAAAATCTAAAAAATATTTCAACTTACACTCTTACATGTCTTAAATTGTAGTTCCAACTACTTATCAGGTCGTAATTTACAACTTAATTTTTATAAAAAAATTTAATGTACATGGGTCTGTGAGTAGGGTCTGGACCGGGTCTAATATATTTGGAGCCGGACCCGCCAGATAACCTCTAGACCCAGACCTCACTATTGGGTCTAAAACAGTTGGATCTAAACCTTTATAAACGAGTCTGTGGGTTTGGATCTGGGTCGGATCTAAGACCCGTAGCTAACTAGCTATCCCTAGCTAAAAGTCAACGTATTATCCAAAGTTGATTTGAATCGAAAATAAGCCCGGGGAGAAAAAACAAGTCCATCACGTGTACCAACTCAGAACCAGTGCTAGCAGGATAAACATGTCCTTGAATCGTGGTTCATGCTGGTGCTAGTCCGCTACTCAATCTTTTCCTCTCTCCTTTACTCCTACTGTGGCTGCTCTTCCTCCCAGCGCTAAGGTTCTGATTCTCCAAAACCCCCTTTCTTTAATATGCCTGTTAATGCCAGCTATTGTTGTCAATACACCATTATAGCACATTTTTACTTATTTTATCTCGGAGTGTGCTGCTTACTAAGCTTTTATAGATAATGTATTGCTAATTAGCTATTTGATGTCATGGATTGTATCTGTTTTCTGGGCATGAATTGTAAACTTAGTCTAATACTTTTGCTTTTATTTTCCTTTCCATTCTTCAAATATCTTTTAAATTTTGCAATTTTTGTTTACTTTGATGGGAAATGACATTGTGGAATTATCAATATTTGCTTGGTTCTTCAGATAATTTGAAGGGCAAGAGAGTTAAGGCATTTAATGAATGGGGTTTTCTCGTGGAATATTGAATCAAGCATAAATGTTCATGCTAATAACCGGGAAAAAAATGAACACAACAATGACAACAACGAACAAACGATCCTCTAGGCGTGTTTGGGAAACACTTTCCCAAAAGCGATATTCCGACCCTATACGAAGCACGGGTTGCACAGAATTCATTTCTGAGATACAAAGAAGAACAGTGAATATCACGCTCGTATGAGATTCACCAAATAAGAACAATGTTTGTGTAATTGCTTTGATGAACAATGAAGCAAAGAGAGAATACTTTGAGTGCTTTTTGAGAGAATGATAATGAACATGTGAACATTCATCAGAGGAGAGACCTCTTATAATACACATTGATGCTTTGGAAACCTCTCAATAAACATGAAACGGTCTAATTAAGTCGTCCGCATAACGGCCCAGTCGCGACTCGCAATACAGGTCGCGAGTCGCGACCATACGCAATCTGGAGCACCAACGAAGCAGACGCTCGTCGCGAGGCGCGACGGCTATCACGAGTCGAGAAGCCCCACAAGTTGCGGGCCGCGACGTGGGTCGCCCCCCGCGAGCCTGCCCAGCTCGTCGTTGGCTTGTTGCTTGCTCATCACTTCAAAGCCACATTACTCACTTTAGTTTCCAAAGCCATATAACCACAACATGCATATCTAAACACCACTTAAGTAGGGACACCATAACCAAGCATTTTAAGTTAGTGTTTCATGAATATTACCAACCAAATACTCTAAATATTCAACAATCCTCCCCCATTGTTCGTGCTAGTAACCGGGAAACAAGATGAACACAACAATGACAACAACGAACAAACTATCCTCTAGGCGTGTTTGGGAAACACTTTCCCAAAAGAGATATTCCGAGCCTATACGAAGCACGGGTTGCACCGAATTCACTTCCGAGATACAAAGAAGAACAGTGAATATCCGCTCGTATCAGATTCACCAAATAAGAACAAATGTTTACGTAATTACTTTGATGAACAATGAACCAAAGAGAGAATACTTTGAGTGCTTTTTGAGAGAATGATAATGAACATGTGAACATTCATCAGAGGAGAGACCTCTTATAATACACGTTGATGCTTTCAAAAAACCGAACTCAACCGCTCAATAAACATGAAACGGTCTAATTAAGTCGTCCGCAAAACGGCCCAGTCGCGACCATACGAAATCCAGAGCACCAACGAAGCAGACGCTCGTCGTCAGGCGCAACGGCTATCGCGAGTCGCGAAGTCCCACAGGTCGCGGGCCGCAATGTGGGTCGCCCCCCGCGAGCCTGCCCAGCTCGTCGTGTGCTGTGTTGCTCGTTGCTTGCTCATCACTTGAAAGCCACATTACTCACTTTAGTTTCCAAAGCCATATAACCATAACATGCATATCTAAACACCACTTAAGTAGAGACACCATAACTAAGCATCTTAAGTTAATGTTTCATGAATATTACCAACCAAATACTCTAAATATTCAACAATCCCCCCCCCCATTTAGAGTATTCTAAAAGATACTAAGCACAAAAAATCATCACAACAAACGACCTCATGCATCAATGAAAGTGTACTAAGACTTGAACTTCCACCTAATATAATATACATTCCAAGTATCCGTATCCGAAAGGTGTTGCAAGCGATTGAATCAATCTCAATACATAGTGGAAAACTTGAAGATACCATACACACAAGATTAACTATTTGAACTCATTAAACTTGACACGTTAAGCCATGTGTCCGTATCATTCATAAGTGTATCATAGCTATGCCCCTATAGCTACTTGAAGCCGCTAAACTTCACAATTACATAGGTAGAACTCTTAAATAAACATGCCACTATGACAAGGCATAACAAGAGAACTATTAAGATTCACAACCTCTTTACAACATCATAGTCAAAACAAGAACAATACTTGAGGATACTTACAAATGTTCTCCAATCATCAAATAAAGGAATTAATCTTATTGAACTTAAGACCCAACGTCTTATTGGGCGTTAAGTTAAGATTCCCTCACTCGTGATTAACTAAGGGCTCCAATCCTAGACCGATTGTCATCCTCTTCACCGTATCTCTAGCCAAGACCTTAGTAAAACAATCCGCTAGATTATACGTAGTCCGCACATAGTCAACAGTGATAACACTATCCTTAATAAGTCCTTGTATGTAAGAATGCCGCACAGCAATGTGCCTTGACTTACCATTATAGACTTGACTATATGCCCTTGCCAAAGTTGCATCATTATCACAATGTATCGCTATGGGCGATATCAGTTTTGGCAACAAATGTATCTCAATCATGAGATTCTTTAACCACTCCGCCTCTTTACTAGCCGAGGACAAAGCAATGAACTCCGAAATCATGGAGGAGTCCGCAATGCAAGTTTGCTTCTTAGAAGCCCAAGAAATAGCACCTCCCCCAACTAGAAAAACAAATCCACTTGTGGAAGAGTGATCCTCTCTATTAGAGATCCAACTTGCATCCGAATAACCTTCTAAAACCGAAGGAAATCCACTGTAGGATAAATCATAATCTTTGGTTTTCCCCAAATACCTTAACACACGACGAATAGCATGCCCATGCTTTATACTAGGGTTACTAGTATACCTACTAAACTTGCCTACCGCAAATGCAATATCTGGCCTAGTACTCGTCATAGCATACATCAAACAACCTATGACCCGTGCATACTCAAGTTGAGATACCGCACTACCATCATGTGGCATTAATTTCTCACTTGGATCCATAGGAGTTGATACAAAAGAGCAATCACTAACATTGAACTTCTTAGTTACTTTTTCAATGTAGTGTGTTTGAGATAAAATCAATTTTCCATTGCTTCTTTTAATTCTTAAGCCTAGAATGACATCCGCTTCTCTAAATCTTTCATGGAGAACATTGATAATAGGAAAGCCTTTGCCCCCTCAACTTGTGACAAATAAGTCCCAAAAATCAACATGTCATCTACATATAAACAAATCATTACACCATGACCTAAGTCATCAAATTTGCTATATACGCACTTGTCCGAATTATTCAACTTAAATCCGTTAGACATCACAACCTTATCAAATTTTTGATGCCATTGCATGGGTGCTTGTTTTAGCCCATACAAAGATCTAACGAGTTTGCAAACTTTACCTTCTTGACCTTTCACAACACACCCTTCGGGTTGTCGCATGTAAACCTCCTCATCTAGCTCTCCATTTAAAAACGCGGTCTAAACATCCATTTGATGGATCACAAGGTTGTGTATAGCCGCTAGAGCAATCAACAACCTTATAGTAGAGATTCTAGCAACGGGTGCATATGTATCAAAGTAATCGATACCCGGCTTTTGGGAAAAATCTTGAGCCACTAACCGGGCTTTGAACTTATCAATAGTTCCATCGATTTTCATTTTCTTCTTGAAAATCCATTTATACCCAATTGGTTTACAATTGGGAGGCAAATCCGCCAAAACCCATGTGTTATTCCCCATGATGGAATCCATCTCATCATCAATAGCTTCCTTCCAAAAAAGAGCATCTTGAGATCTCATGGCCTCATCATAAGTCAAAGGATCACCTTCCACATTAAACACATATGGAAATTTAGTCAATGTAGAACTTCTAGATCCTTCAACTAAATATACATGAAAATCCGGGCCAAGGGATTTTTCCTTTATTGCCCTTTTACTTCTCCTAGGTTGTGATGGAGTCAATGCTACATTCTCATCTAGAGTTTGTTCATCTAATTCTTGATCATTTAAATACCGATCAACTTCTTGAATAATGGTACTTGGAGTCACATCCTTTGGTCTAGGAATTGATGAATATCGATTTTCATCAAAAGATTGCATCTCTTGACTCCACAATAGTGTGAATTGACCAAACGTCATTTTGTTCTATAACATAGAACCTATAGGCCTTGCTATGAATAGCATACCCTATAAAGATGCATTCAACTCCCCTTTCACCTAACTTTTTACGTTTAGGTTCCGGCACTTTTCAATTGCCCTACAACCCCAAACTCTAAGTTAACTTAGATTTGGTTTTCTTTTGTACCATAATTCATAGGGTGTAACTTTGTTCTTTTTCATAGGAACACGGTTTAATATATAACAAGACATTAAAACCGCTTCACCCTAAAACCCATCACTCAAACCCGAATATGATAACATAGAATTTACCATTTCTTGTAAAGTTCTATTCTTTCTTTCCGCTATACCATTATGTTGTGGTGTATAAGCTGCGGTACTTTCATGTATGATTCCTCATGATTGGAAATAACTAGGATCATGGTATTCACCACCCCTATTGGTTCTAAACCGTTTTATTTTGTCATTTAGTTGCAATTTAACATCGTTTTTATAGATCTTAAACTTATCTAGAGCTTCATCTTTAGTGAATAGAAGATAAACATAACAATACCTAGAATAATCATCTATAAATGTTATGATATACTTCTTATTACCTAAAGAAGGATTGCTATGGAAATCATATAGATTACTATGCACCAAATCAAGCAAACTAGTATCTTTTTCCACATTATTTGGGAAAGAATTTCTGGTTATCTTTGTAAGCATGCATGTTCTACACTTCTTTATGATTGGATCAAAACTAGGAATCAAATTATCCTTTGATATAGAATATAACTTTCTATAATTAACATGACCAAACCGATAATGCCAAAGAGAAGAATTATCATTAACAACGCAAACATTGTTTAACAAAGTATTCGAAATACTTAACTTGAACATACCATTACATAAATAACCCAAACCAACAAATGTACCTCCTTTAGATAAAATAAACTTATCCGACTCAAAGACCATTTTAAAACCTATTCGATTCAAGATAGCTCACGAGACTAGATTCTTTCTAAGGTCCGGAGCAAATACAACATCTCTTAAAATAAGAGACTTTTCGAAACTAAAAACTAGCTCAACTTGCCCTACTCTTAAGACTTTAGCAGTAGAATCATTTCCCATGTAAAGAACTTCTCCTTCATCCGCCTCCTTGAAGGTCTTGAAGAGAGAACGTTCCTTGCATAAATGCCTTGAAGCTCTCGAATCGATGTACCATGAACAATCATCCTGTACACAAAAGATTTCAGTAATCGTACACACATAATTCAAACCCGAATTAAGTGAAACTTGTGCACATGTATATGGCTTGACTCGCCTTTCCCACCACCATGCCCATTCTTGTTCATCTTTTTCTTCCAAATGGTGCAATCCTTCTTGAAGTGACCGGGCTTTCCACATTCCCAACAAGCTCGTCGTTGTCCTCCTCCACCAAACTTTGTTTTCTTACCATAGTTTCCCTTGGTGAAGTTATGTGCCCTCTTCTTAGAATTAGAGTCATTAGACTTTCCATCCTCCACCATGTTAATAGTGGAAGAACTAGGATTTACCTCATTTTGTCCATCTTGAACCCGAATGCCTCTTCAATCCGAAGATGAGCACCCAATTGTTCAATAGTCATTTCGTCCTTCCTATGTTTCAAGCTATTTCTAACATCTTTCCATGAGGAGGGTAATTTGTCGATTATTGAATAAACGGCAAATGTTTCATCTATACTAATATCATGTTGTTTAAAGCTTCCTAAAATTCTTTGGACTTCATGGAATTGTTCCATAATTGGCCTAGACTTAACCATCTTAGAATTATTCAAATTGCGTGCTAACTAGAAATTTCAACTAGAAGCATCTTCGGCCATATATTTAGACTCTAAGTCATCCCAAAGAACTTTAGCGGATTCATAGTATTGATAAATATCAAACAAGTCATCGGACATACCATTGAGAATGTGACCACGGCATATGTAGTCGTCGTTTTCCCACTTCTTCCTTTTCCTAGTAGCCTCAATCGTCTCATCATCCACTTCAATTGGCTTCGGGGATGTGAGAACGTACACCACCGCCAAAGAGGTAAGAAGAAAGTGCATCTTATTTTTCCATCTACGGAAACCAACGCCTTCAAACTTATCAAGTTTGTGGAAATTCGCTGTCATTTCTCAACGTGTAGCCAACTTTGAGACAATATCGCTTTTCGATTGTTCGTGCTAGTAATCGGGAAACAAGATGAACACAAAAATGACAACAACGAACAAACGATTCTCTAGGCGTGTTTGGGAAACACTTTCCCAAAGCGATATTCCGACCCTATACGAAGCACGGTTTGCACGGAATTCACTTCCGAGATACAAAGAAGAACAATGAATATCATGCTCGTATGAGATTCACCAAATGAGAACAAATGTTTGTGTAATTGCTTTGATGAACAATGAACCAAAGAGAGAATACTTTGAGTGTTTTTTGAGAGAATGATAATGAATATGTGAACATTCATCAGAGGAGAGACCTCTTATAATACACGTTGATGCTTTGGAAAACCGACCTCAACCGGTCAATAAACATAAAACGGTCTAATTAAGTCGTCCGCAAAACGGCCCGAGTCGCAACTCGCGATACAAGTCGCGAGTCGCGACCATACGAAATCCGGAGCACAAACGAAGCAGACGCTCGTCGCGAGGCGCGACGGCTATCGCGAGGCGCGAAGCCCCACAGGTCGTGGCCGCGACGTGGGTCCCCCCCGCCCGGCTCGTTGTTGGCTTGCTGCGTTGCTCGTTGCTTGCTCATCACTTCAAAGTTACATTACTCACTTTAGTTTCCAAAGTCATATAACCACAACATGCATATCTAAACACCACTTAAGTAGCGACACCATAACCAAGCATCTAGTTAGTGTTTCATGATTATTACCAACCAATTACTCTAAATATTCAACAATAAACTGATGGTAATGGTTGCTCTCCTACATTTTTGGAAACTAGCTGAACTAGCTTAGTGAGCTCATGAACAATCCAAGATGCTTATTATCATGAAATCTCTCTCCCCGTTTAGTCTTTCGTCTTCCTTCGACCAAGCTGTTCCTTATAAGGCATTCCGAGCTCCAATTTGCTCGTCTTTCTACAAGTTTCAGCTATGTAAAAACCCTAATAGAGTTTTATTCAAGAAGCTTCTTTTCCCCCAAAGCTTGGTGCTTTCTGGAAATCACTCGATTTGGAGGGCAACCCGGATTGCGTTGTGCTATGCTGAGGAAATCTCAGAAGGTTTGACAAACAAGCAGCAGCCTGGAAACTCTCATAATGGAACCGAAGAGCTGGAGTTGCTAAACAAGCCCTCGCCAATGATGCCGGTTAATGGTACGTCTGATACAAAGGTTGAGATTGAACCCAAAAAACCAAATAAAGATGAGGCATTGGAGCCTTTTTTAAAGTTCTTTAAGTCAAAGGATTCGGAGGAAGAACAAGCTGAACAAATTGAGGTTGAGCAAGTTAAAAAATCCGAAAAGGTGGTTGTTGAGTATTATGAGCCAAAGCCGGGTGATTTTGTTGTTGGTGTAGTTGTTTCTGGCAATGAAAACAAATTAGATGTCAAATGTTGGGGCAGATTTGTTGGGCACAATGTTAACCAAAGAGGTGCTTCCATTGTATGACAAAGAGAAGGATTATTTGTTATGTGATTTGGATGAGAATGCTGAGGAATTTATGTCAAATGGGAAGATGGGGATTGTCCGAAGTGAAGACACTGAAAGTCGACAATCCGTTTCTGGCAGGCCTGCTGTTCTTGGTACTGTAGAACGCTTAGTGGCCGGCCATTATTTTCAACTCGAAGCTTTTTTAGGCAAGTTGCTTGGCATCGTGTGAGGCAGGTTCTTTTCTCACCTTTTTCATTTGTATAATCTTTTCACTGTGATTTGACAATTCTTATAGAATTACGATCTGAGCTCATAGTGGTTCCTTTTTTTTTATTTATCTCTCTGTTTACATTTGACATTTTCTCTAGTATGCTTTGAAATTGCAATGTCTTACTATCGATCAACATACTATCAAGAATTCTTCTGATTTGAGTAGTATAATAAATTTATAAAAATTGCCTAAATATGGATATTGGGTCAGTGGGTTCTATCAGGATACAGAAGAATTATAGTGGTACTACTTCGTATATTCACTCAGTAGAAGGATCTATGCGAACTGAGATCATGTGCTAGAAGGCCTGATTTTAATTCTAACTACTTGCAGATTGAATATATTAAGTTCTTTGAATTTCCATCTTAATATTTTGTTCAGATAAAACAGTTGGGTGAACCTATTGAAGTTAGAATAACAGAGTGGAATACAGGAGGTCTCCTTGCAAGACTTGAGGTTGGTATTGGCTTGGTTTGCGAGCATTCATCCCTAAAGCAAACATACATATTAAAAAAACGAAGATAATAGATAATGAAATAGAACAATAAGTATTCACGACTTAAAACAACGAAAATATATTGGGAATATCAATCTAATTTCTAATAAACACATTTACTACTAAATTAATAAATTAAGGGTTTACCTTTGATATTGACTAAAAAAGTTTCGATGCTTATAATTTGTTTTATAACTGATTGAGTTTTAATTGGATTCATTTATTTAAATAATCTAATAACTTACACATTGGAATTTTCTATAGAACTTTTTGTAACCTATGCATTTTGCATGGAAATAAGATTTCTCGTGCATTTTTGCACGGGTCTAAATACTAATTGAAGATAAACTAATATCTAATATGTATTCATTGATTAATAAATCTGCTATTTTTTCTATTCATGCAAAAGGTTTGATGTAAATCCCGTACATACTTTTTTGTGTATTATCTAATTTGCACTCTTTTTAGGACACTGGACACCTCATAACTCATAAGTCATATGTTAGTCTACATCAAAGTTTCGAAGGTAGTTGAAAAAGGAAGTAAAAAGAAAAACAACTTTTTTTTGTTTTCAAGGAAAGAAAAAAATGTTTTCTCGTCAAAAGAACAAAAAGGGTAAAAAAGAGGAAAGAATTTCAGCTGAAGTGAAGCCCATTACTTTGGAGCCCATCATTGATCAGTAGTAGTCTGAACTTTCAGGGACAAATTGGGCACTTTTCAATTATTCCAAATAAAAAACAAAAAAATTAATCCACTCTGTTTCCTTTAGCTACTACTCGCCGGAAAACGTGATCGGTGATCTCGACGGTAAAATTAATAGTCACCGGAAAAGGCAAAAAACAGAGTCCATTACCTATCAAATTATCAAACAAATTTAATCGTATTCAAATAAAAAAGGCGATCAAATTTACAAAAAATAAAAACCATTACATCTTCAACAAGCTAAGCACCCTTCTTTACAAAATGGGGAAAACAAATTACAAATCAATCACAAATTAAATAAAATAAGTGTGTTTAATTTAAATTACATGAAACTAGGGTGCTAACACTTTCGAAACAAAAAAGATATTGCTGTCATTATGTAAGCTGTTATTTAATCATGAAGAATTGGAGGGTTTGAAGAGGGAGCAGAGAAGTAGAGTGAAAAATTCATCAAAGATGATGCGCTTCACAAGCTTCCTCTTAGCTGGGATTACGCTCCCCTTCTTCTTACCAGGCTTCATGTTGGTCTTGCTCTTCTTCTGCTCTTCCTTTTCCATCATCTTGTTCTCCACCATTTTCTTTTCTTTGCAAGTACTAAAACCTGTGTTTGAGAGTGACTGACAGGGAAAAGGGAGTAAAGATAGTTGTATTGAAAAAATGACTGAATAAAGGATTTTTATAATAAGGGGTAATATCTATATACATATACAGCCAAAATGAATTGAGAAATGAATAATATGCTTTTTTTTTTTTAGGGGAATGAAAAATATGCTTAATCCTTAATGAGCAAGAAATTTCACCCAAAAAAAAAACACACACACACAAAATCTTCTAGAGGGAAGTTGACGTTAATGACTTCATGAAAGTAGGTCATCATTTATAGCTTCTCTATTTCAATTTATGTCCTTTTCTGCACAATCATTTTAACTGTCCAAATAGCTTTAACAACGAGATGATATACATAAAAGTTATGTCACGGTCTACATATACTTGATTCTAATTGATTTCATCATTTATAGCTTCTCTATTTCAATTTATGTCCTTTTCTGCACAATCATTTCAACTGTCCAAATAGCTTTAACAACGAGATGATATACATAAAAGTTATGTCACGGTCTACATATACTTGATTCTAATTGATTTCATCATTTATAGCTTCTCTATTTCAATTTATGTCCTTTTCTGCACAATCATTTCAACTGTCCAAATAGCTTTAACAACGAGATGATATACATAAAAGTTATGTCAGGGTCTACATATACTTGATTCTAATTGATTAAAATTAGTGGGACTCATTTTTCATTAATTTCAAATTTTCATTTTGAATTTAAAACCTAAATTTGAAATTGCGGGTTTGAATTTCAAAAGTTTAGTGGGACCTATACCTAACAAAATCCAATTTTTTTTCTCTCCTCCCCATTTCTTTCTCACCTAAGTAAATCTCTTTCTCTCTCTAAAGTTTTCTCTCAACCTCACCAAGGACCCAATCGGATTTCTTCGCCGGAAAATTTAAACAATCACCGGAAAACTCAACTTTGCCGGAAAAGTAAAATCACTCAGATTTATGGTTCAAGCCGCAAATGTAACTCAGCTTACTTGTTTATGCGAGAAATGTCCATCAGAATTGAAATCTAGGCATTAATCGAATTTTTAACATGAAGAACATTACACTTCTTTTAGATCTGTGCCACTGTATTACTGTTTTGTTGCCGGAATTTCATAACATTGGCACCGAAAAGTGTTTATATTCTCCTCAATTAAATTCACAGAAGTTTTAGACCAAATCTAGATTTAGAATTAATGTTAAATTAATGTCTTTGTATTTGGACTTGGATTATAGTCAAAAAGTGAATAATTGATGTGCACCATATAGATATGGAGTTTGCATATTGGACATTTAAAGCTTGAACGCTTGGGGTTGTAGCTAGAACATTTAGAACACTAACCTTAATTTTCTGGAATGGAGTTGTAGACTGGAAAAAGTAACCTTAATTTTCTAGAGTATCACACTATTATAAATTGCAATAGCGTTATTTTAATCTTAAGCAACAATTGTGTCCATTCCATATTACGGTAGAATATCTCGTCCACATTGTCACAACTGCATGCATGAAAGCATATTACTGGCTGTGAGGTCTCAAGTTCCACTACCCATGCTTGCTACTAACTCCTTACCTTCCCTCAACCCTCTTTTTTGGACTTATTAACTCAAATATATAACCAACATAATAATAATAAAAATTAAAAGCAAAACAGATTATATATATATATATTTAATCGCTAATCATAATTACATATCAATTGCAAACGAGAATGTTTAATAGTAAACAGAATATAATATTTTTTTTCTATGTAAAATTTGCACTTTTTAACTCAAAATTTATTTTCAGTACGACATAAAAATAATAATTAAAATCGAAAGCAAAACATATTATATATATAAATGTAATCAGTAATGGTTGACTGTAATTACATATCACTTTGAACCGACCTTCCGTTTGTGAATTTTTCTAGTAACATTGTATTTAATTAAGAACATAAACACTTGTATTATGGTTTGCAGTTAACGCTGGTATTTACTATGAATACATAATATATCCAACTCATAACACGGTTGAATATCCCATTATAATTGACTTAATACTATTATTTTGTTATTGATGAAACATTAAAGGTTATTTCTCATAAATTGTGCAAAACAATTCCCACTCAATGCAAATTGTTGAAGGTTGAATGAATAAATGCAATTTGTGGAAGGTTGAATTATGAACAATTCCACTCAATGTTAGTCAACAGTCAACCTGCAAAATGTTCACTCCAATTAGTTGGATGGATGAGAAGTTGAAACTTCTGTATACTTCCAATTTATTACAGTAACAAACAATAAATGTTTGTATTTAACTTTAAAATAAATCATACTACTCCTTCCCAATTTAATAGCCAAAGTAGTATAGATACCCATGTTAGATATATGTTTTTCTTAATTTCGGTTCATCACTAGTGAGTAATACAACTTGAAAGTATTTTGTAGAAAAAAAAGAGTAACAATGTACCTGGAATGTCGAATGTAAATGGGAATTGGAGTCCGGACTACAATTGTTTTTCCGAGAGGGGTGGGGGAAATTATTGACCGATAATAACATATGTGTACATGACCATGTTGGTTTGTAATATGTAGGTAACGGGGTATTTTCTCTTCATGTCCGCAATCATGCGTTTGAACTAAAAAATGATTCCAGCGTTAATGATGACCCTCCAACTATTCGTGTTATAAGAGGTCGACATCCACTTTGAATTAACAAAGGAAAAGTAATGTACGCGGCACAATCGTACCTTGATAATACATCTCATCCTCATTTAAAGATTGCGATGAGTGATAAAAACTTTCGGAACGGAAGGTTGACGGTCTCATCATATGTAAGTCGACATACAAAATATGTGGATATCTCCTCTTTAATGGCAGACTATAAGAACTAATGAAAGTGCATTGTTTTTGTTTCATGACAGGCTATTCCATGAGAGTTTGCCGATATGTACATCCCTAAAAATCGGGAAGTCGATGGATATCCAGAACATGAGTCAGGTACTTGGCCAATACAAATCAAGACGTACAACCAAAAACAATGTAAATTGTTACTTGGATTCAAGGAGTTCCTTAACAAAAATGAAGTACAATCGGACAGCATTTGCACATTTGAACTTCTAAATTGGAATGAATTTATCTTTATATTCAAGCTTTTCACACTAATTTAGATGTTCTCAATAAGTGTGAGGTACTAAAGTCGAATATTTCTTTGTATTATGTTTTGTCATAGTTCTTTCAAATTTTGTTTAAATTTAGTTGTGTAAGTTCAATGTTATCATCAAATTATTTTTGCGCGTTTTAACTTGAAACTAATTTTCAGTACATCGTAATAATAATTAAAATTGAAAGCAAAACAGATTATATATATATGTAATTAGTCACCGTAATTACATATCACTTTGAACCGACCTTCCGTCTGTGAATGTTTCTAGTAACATGGTGTTTAATTAAGAAAATAAATACAAACAAATTTTCAACATGCGCTGTCCTCTTGGATTGTTTTCCTTTACAAAGAGTACTTGCTTGGAGGGAAATAGTGATGGCGGTAACGGAAAGCAAAAGACTTGTATGTATTGGTCCTGAGGAGATTTCCCCTCTCTCGCAATGTTGCAAATCCATGTAGCTCGAACCCACCCAGTGTGTTCTTGTTGGAACACTTCGCTTTCTCAAATTCTTTAATTCTAAAATCAAGAGTTATGCCACATTTTTCGCAATTTCCAAACTCCTCCAAGTTAGAATGGTCCCAGATGCAAGATAGTATTAGAGAAGACTCTGAACACAGCTTCTCAATGTAACTCCAGTCCACATCTTCGTTCTTTTTATACGTTGACCTATTATCTCCTTCAATTCTTTGTTGACACACCGAAGCTTCAACAACTCGTATATATCCTTCACTTTCGGGAGTATATGCAATATGATTATGTTATCCCAGTCCCCAAATTGTTGATGAGATAGGCAGACTACAATTTTACATTTCTGCCATAAGGGTGGGGGTGGAGGTACACGACGACTCACTATGTGATCTCAGTCGCCAATTGGTAGAGGGTGGGAGGACTAGAGTTTCACATTTCTTCCACGGGAGTTGGGGTGGATGATGTATGAAATGGTGATCTTAGTCGCCAATATCTTCATGGGATGAGGGGACTTCAGTTTTACATTTCTTGGATGAGGGTTCTATGGAAATGGACTGATGGTGTGTGAGATGGTGTGTGAAAGAAGAGAGAGGGGAAGTTATTTATGGAGGAATCGGTGGGTGTATAATACAGAGAATTGAGGGTGATACGGTGGGTGGGTTTTTAGTTTTAATGGAGGAAGTTATTTATTTTTATTTTTTAGTTTTCAATGTATTCCCATTAGCCAATTTCATCTATTTGACTTCTTCTTATTAGAGTCTCAATGACAATACCTCAAATAACGATTTTAATGAAATTAACGTCTTTTTCTTCCTCCGCTGAAAATTGTTCCACATTTAATTCACTTATTATTTTTGTTATTATATTAGTAACATATTGTGTTTTTAATTGTGAATATTTTTCACGTCTTTGGGATAAATATGTTTCGTTGCACTGGAACACATGTGCTGATACCCCGCTAACATGGTTACTTGCTAACTACCCTTCGCTGCATACCCAAGTTCGAATCTTGTCCCCTGGTAATCTGTGTAGGGTTAGGAAAATTATTTGGACTTTCAAATATTGATAATTATTTTCAAATAATAATACTAGAAGTAGCTATGCAACAGGTTGCCAAACGACCGTTGATTTGTTATAAAGCCTTCACCCTTGTCTGATTCATTCTTCCCCCATACTCCTCTTCTGCTTCCATTGATAAACATTCCCATCTCCTTCTCACTCATCTGTTTTCCATCTCAACTAAATTTCATCTTAACTTTCATTGCATTGCAATGTCAGGAAGGAAACAAACCTCAACATCTGGTAGTTCTTCTTCTTCACGAATGCCTCCAACCGTCAATTGCCAATGTGGTGAAGATGCTGTAATCAAAACGGTTAGCAATGAGCTCAATCCGGGTTCAAAGTTCTATGGGTGTCCTTCATGGCCATTACGTACTTTCAATTCCTTTCCATTAGTATGTTTCTTATTTTTTAAATGAAAAATCCTTATATATTATGTGAAAAATTATTGTCTTAGGATACAATATGTAATATGTTCAAATTGGTGGATGGAAATGAAGAACACCAGTTTGAAATGTTAGAGAAAGACACAATAATAGATGAAATGGAGTTAGTGCAAAAATTTAAAGATGAAAAGTTGAAGAAATTGCAAGTGAAGAAGGAGGGTTTAGAAGCTATTATAGGTGAATTGAGGAAAGAAAATTCTGAACTGAACTTGAAGCTAATAAGAGTTCAACGAATGAGAAAAATATGATCTTTGCACTGTGTTTATCTTGGTTATTTTTTGGTGTCTTGTACTTGGTCAAGTAACTTAGTAAATCAAAATGGTTGGTTCTTTTGTACTCTATTTTGGAAAGCTTTGAATTTTTTTGATTAAGTAATGTACGTGATCAAAGTACTTGATCAAATTAAATGAAGTTATGTATGTTGTCCTTTTGGGTGGTTGGATGCAAAATTCAGAAACTACTACGGGTATGTTACTCTTTTATTCTCATAATGAAATATATTACTTCGCTTCGGCTATATAACTTTGGCTTGTAACTCATGCCCTGTAATGCAAGCATGATAAGGTGGATTAAGGAACAATGTATAAATTTATTGGCTTGTAACTCAAAAATTATTTCTCTGTTCAACAAAATATACTGCTTCAAAATGAAGAGTGATGAATATAATAATTAGTGGCGAAGATGATAATAATTATGAGAGAGACTATGGTATTACAACAAATGAATGTTTAAGTAATTTACGAGCATTAGAAACTACATTACAACAAGACATACAAAGTACAAAGTGCATTACACATAAAATTCACTGTTGATGAACTTGGTATTCAGAGAGCAGGATAAGGTGCACCATATATTACATTTTGAACGGCTTTAGCATTGTCGTATTTGTCATCATCTTTCAAGTCGGATAGCAAAGCCATATCAACATTAGCCTGGTCCCAAAATACTATCCTGCAATTGTCTTTGCTCCATGCGACACTCTTCCCATTCACAATCCTGTCAAGGTAAACCAACTGCATATTTTGCGTACATAGTTTCATTAGTGATGCAATATTGCATGTAAAAGAAGACGTGAAATATAGGACTCTGAAGTCAATAAGGGTAGAATCAACTCACCGTGAGAAAGAGAATACAACCACCATATCCCTCTTTTGTTGTGTCAAATTGTTGGCAGTAATGGACAAGCCAGTCCAGTACACATTTCCCCCAATTGTAATCGGGTGCATTGTCTGCCTTGTCAAGCTTTTAAATGTGCTTCGTACTTATCCAACCACGTTTGGCGGTCGGACAGAGTAGAACGACCAACAAATACAAAAGGAAATGTCTCTTGAAATGGTTTTTACTAGTATTATCTGAAAACTTCTGAAGCTCTTTTTTCACCATATGACATCTTTTCTTTGTATTGTATCTTAAGGTCATTGTAATCAATACATTTTCCTTCAACAGGATAATATAGATGGCATCCACAAGGAATGCCCAACACCCACCCGAGCATATCTTCATTCAGATTGACTATGACATTGTCTCGTATATTGAATGTTAATGTCACATGATCAAATTTGGATGTTACCCAGTGACCAAAGCTACGTTTGATCCCCTTAATTTTGATCTTAAGTAAATGTTGGAAACCCATTTCCTTAACCCATTTTCGTTGAGTTCTATCTAGTGTTGTGACTAGTCTGAAGAAATTCCGAATATCGCATCCCATTTTAGGTAACTATGGAGAAATAGAAATAAATTTCATAATTTTTCTTCACAATTTCCTAACATCGCATGTCAAAAATTTGGAGAGCAAGTTCAAAAGTATTATAGTTTTACTATTAGTAACCTAAGAGTTTATTTTGACGATGGATTTTATGGCAAAACTCTTACGATGCTAAAATTATAAAGTCCCCTTAGTAGTGAAGCAACATAATAAATGAACATATATTTGATGTTCCCAAATTTTGAATGTCACATGAAATAGTAGGTTCATAGTATGTATTTGATTACATAGTTGCCAACGGGAAACTAAACAATATGTTGCGTGTGGGATCAATTACCTGTTTCCCCAATTTGGTGGATGCATGCTTTGCTTTCTTCAATCTCCGGAAGCGTAGGAGATCATAAGTGGTATGCTTTATTCGCATCTTAGGTTTTAGGTGCTGGTCATTGTCAATGCCATCCATTCTTTTCCTTATCCTTTGCTCCAACGACTTCATTTTTTCTTCCCGATCTTGATTGGATTGTATAGTTTTCTCTTCTTGGACATAGATCTAACATCACAGACAATGAAAAAAGAATGAAGAAACAATCCATAACCAAATTTACATCAGACTACATGTAGTAATATGGAGAAAATTACATACCTTGCAAATCTATTCACAACATCAGTTGACTGTTTGCGTTTCTGCTTGAAGAAACTGAAAGCTCGGGACAAACATTAACAAGGAAGATGGGAAAGGAAATCCCAGTCGCTAGTTTGTGTATCAGGAAGATGCCGCTTTGAGCTGCTCCATATACAGTAACAACAAAGATGGGTAACCATTAATTTCAAAAAGTACTCATTGGCCCATGATACATGGCCCACTATATGATGTTTCGTACTTCAACAGTTTCCAAACACTTGTAAGTTTGTCTAATAAAGCAATGATAAAGGTTTGCATTTACATTGATAGCAATATATAATTACTAGTACCAGAACACGTTGTTGTGAAAATATTTAAATTTCATAATCGCAATATTATAAATACCAGTTCCTATTACTATAAATACTACACTGTTACTCTAACATTAACTAACTAATACAGAAATATAATCTTTGGGTACAATGGGGGTTTAACTTAGGATGCAGTTAAGTCCACCTGCTGCACCTTCTTCTCCTTGTTGTTTTTAAGCTCATCTTCTGATGCGTTCAACGGTTCAATCTTCAGAATGTCGTCATCTACCTCATCCAAAGAAGTGACTCGCTCCCCCCTTTCGTTGAAAGGAATTTCTTCGTATAAGTATTGTGTTATCTGATAGTGTTCTAACTCAGAGTAATACAATTTCTTGACATTTGGTGGATTACCAGCTAGTGTAACCAGTTTCATACGGACCGAGAAACCAAATTGTCATCGTCATGAAATTGTAATATGAGTAGTTTTCCTTGAACTCTTCAAGTTATTTCCTTTTCTTTGCAGAGAATCGGAATGCTACAAATTAGAAAGATTTGTTAGCTTTTATTAGTTTATAAAACATACAAGAGTAGAACGGAATACGTCCATAGATACTTACAAGTAGATCTCTGTCGCTTAGCCATGCCAATGGGAACAATCTGAGAACTTTTCACGAACAATACTATTGCTTGGTTGCTTCACTCTCTAAATATATGTTTGAATGGGAAACCAAGATGTTGATGGTTAATTGTTGAGGGAGATGTGGTGGTAGGGTGGCTATTATATAAATAGAAACTAGGGGTGATTAGGCGCCAAGTTTTCCCGCCAGAGTTTCTGTAGGAGTGGGAAACTAAAATTCATTGGAAAAATTAATTTCATTGGATATCTGTTGTTTCTAATAATATGTTTAGCATTACTAATAAATTGCATGACCTAACTAAAAATTCCACCAACTAGCAATATTCAGAACCAGTTTATGACGTACTTGTATATTTTATTGATTTTGGTGTTATATATAAATTACAAATTACAAATTACGTAATTTAGTTCTTTATATCTTCAGAACTAAATTTAAGTATTTCATTTATTAATATCTATAAATTACAAATTAGATTCAAGTAACAAAAAAGGTTTTGTTTGTAATGTAGTTACATAGAAATTACTCACAGAAAGATTACGATTATTTAATATTTATATTCTATTTATGTTTGATAGTGGCTTAAAATGTAAAAGGGGGTCCAATTTTATTCGCAGTAATATTAACTTGTGAAAATTTACTTAATATCAACAAAACGAGTAAAATACGTCATAATCTAGTTCAACCACAATACATCACCAAAATACGTACTGCTAAAATATCCAATTACAATTACTATGTTAAAAGAACATTCATTATCAACAGAAGTAGAAAGACTCTAGTGGATATCAGCTAGAGAAACACGGGTGGCACTGATCTCTCTGCTTCCTTTTTCGTGGACGCTGGAAGCCCTACGTACCTCTTGCCTCCAACGTCGATCGTACAGCGAAACTTCCTGTGGGAAGTGACCAACTCTTCTTCTGTGCATACTCTTGCAATACATTCTTGATTAAACGAGTTTCATCCTACCATGGATCAAGAAAGGACAAAGAAATTAATTAAGCATAGACTCCATCAAAAGCATGGTTTAATTTTTTTATTTTTAAAGAAACTCAATGCAATTAATTAAATAAGAGCAGGTGGACTTTAGTAACATACCACAGTTCGATCAATGGCGCCAACCCGAACCAAATCCTGTAGGGCAACCTTCGCTGCCGATTGCTCAACAAGCTTACGCTTGGGATGCCCACCGAAATACGAGTATTTGAAAGCTCCAACCGTAACAGTACAGCGAAAGGTAAGCTGGTGTGGAGTTCCTGTCACATATGTATCATATACCGAGGGTGTGATAAGCACCTTATTGTGCTTAATTGTAGGTCATTTTTAGTAACCTTGCATGTAGTTTAGAGCTTTTAAGCCTAACATTGCATGGTTTTTGTCACCTTTGAATTATATTGTCGCTTCATTATCTGATTAGTTGTTTTTGGATGATTTCCAGCCTAACTAGCAGGTTTTTGAAGTCATGTGATCATTGGAAGACTATTTGTGTACTTTTGAACTTCAAATGGACATAATTTTTGATCCATAAATCAAATTAAGGTAATTCTAGTGGGAGTTGTTAGATCGTTTCAATAGCTTTCCAACAACTGGTCATAAGCCCAATTTCGACAAGAGACGAGAGAGATATGATCGTTTGAAGTTGAGGTGTCCGCTGACCGGCAGGTCAACACGGCCGTGTTGGTCTTTTTCCACGAAGACAGTCCTGTTCAGCTTGCCCACTGATTTGAGAAAGTCAGGTTAACACGCTCGTGTCCATTTTGACACGCCCATGTCCATTCTAACATGCCCGTTTTGGCTAATTTCTACGAAGGCAATAACTTTTGTGAAGACTTGAGTATTCTCAAGAGCAGGTCTACATGGCCGTGTCGTTTTGGACATGCCCGTGTCGACCTGTATTCGGGTTTTTTTCCCGATTTTTCGTCTTCATTTATGGGTTATTATAAATAGGTTTTTGCGTTTTTGCTTTGTATTAGCTCGATACTTAGACTATAATACTCAATTATTATTTTCTCTAAACACAAAAACAATCTTAGTTTTGTCATATTGCAACTTTAAAGATTCAATTGTTCATTCAATCCAAGTAATTTTCTTTCAATCTCTCTTCTTTATTTTCATTGCTTTGTTAATCATGTTTAATTTTATTAATCTCTTTTACTTTGAATCCGTGATTAGTGAGTAGTTCCTTATCTAGGGTTTGGGTGAAAACATGGATTAGGACTAAATAAGATGTTTTGATCTTGGTGTTTTGACACCTTAGGTAGACCTTGATCAAGTTTATGCTAGGGCTTAGATTTCAATCACTCTTAATTCATTGTTGTTGTCTTGGCACCACTAAGGTGTGATGCCATGGCGCAAACTCGAAGCAAGAAAGGCCAAGGAAGCAAGTCCAATCGTGATATAGAAAGGAGAAATAACCAATCCAGCGTAAATGCGAAACAACCACGGAAGAAGAATGCTAAGAATTCCAGGAACAAAATTGATCAAGAAATTGAAAATGCAATGGCGGGCTCTGTTTCTTGGAATTCAGACTTGGAGATCTCTTCTAATGAGGAAGATTGTGATGATTCTGGGAGAGAAATTGAGCAGCCTCAATATCAACATCTAGCGGATGATAGACCAAACCCTAGTAATGGTGTTTGTGGAGGTAATTCTGTACAGAACCCTAAACTCCCAATTATTCGCCAATTTACTGTTGGTGACAATATTGTTGAATTAAATATGCCTGATATCCATGGAAGAAAACACAATGTTGATTCTGTTATTGTACCTATGAATGTAGACTCCATTAGTAGTGAACATAGCATACCTCAAAACAAAATTCATAAACCTGTAATTGAACTTGATGATGTAAAAGAGGAAATTGAATTTTGGAACACAGCTGTTTACTGTTTTGTGGTTGGTGCTAGCCCTCCACCTCATGTTATGGAGGGGTTTGTGAAAAGAGTATGGGGTCAGTGGGGAGTTAATATTGTTGCTCCACTGGAGAAGGGATTTGTGGTGAGATTTAAGGATAAAAATGGTGTGGGTGAGGTTACTAAAGGATATGTCACTTTTGATAGTAAGCCTGTTGTGGTGAAACCTTGGAATCGTGATATGGAGATAGAGGAGCTATGCACTCAGAAGGTGCCAATATGGATCCAGCTACCCAACCTAAACCTAAAATACTGGGGATTTAGATGTTTAGGGAAGATTGTGGAGGGTATTGGAGAGATTATTAAGCTGGATTATTACACTGAGCACAGGGAGAGATTGAAGTATGCAAGGGTCATGATTGAGGTGCAGATTGATCAGGGTTTTTCTGATCAGATTACCTTTATTAATGAAAGAGGTGTTGAGGTAACTCAGGAGGTGGTGTATGAATGGAAGCCTACAACATGTTCCTCTTGCAAAAAGTTGGGACATGAAACTGAGGATTGCTGGTACAGGAAGCAACAGAGGAAGGTTTGGAGGCCTAAAGCCATACAACCACAACAGCAACAACAGGCTACTAGAACCATAACTGTGGATGAGGATGGATTCATTACTGTAACTGGTGGACAAAGGAATGAGCAGAAACAGGGAAAAACTGATACAGCTGCTATGCTCACCACTGTCAATAATTTCAATGTTCTGTTACAGGCTGCTGTGCCTGATGCACAGGTGTGGGGTGACAGTATCATTGCTGTTAAGGATGATTGTGATAAAGAACAGAGAGGGGAAAACAAGTGGGAGAGCCTGGGGGTGGCACCCCCATCTTGTGATGGATAATATTGTGGTGTGGAATACCAGGGGGCTTAACAGTATTAGCAAGCAAAATGAAGTAAAGAAACTACTTCATTTACATCATGCTAGGTTGTTTTGTCTTCTGAAAACTAAGGTGAGAGCAGCTAAACTAGGGGCTCTCTACCTAAACATATGCCCTAACTGGTGTATCACTACTAACATTCCTTGGAATGGGAATGGTAGGATTATTATTGGTTGGGATCCTAGCTCTTTTCAGGTAGATATTCTCAAATGCACTGCTCAAATGGTGCATTGTAGATTGAAGCCTAGCAGAAGTAGGAACTGGTTTGATTGCACATTCATATATGCATATAACCAAAGAGAAGACAGAGTTGGTTTATGGAGGGACCTATGCAGTTTAGCTACTAGCATCCAAGGTGCTTGGATGTTAGCTGGTGATTTTAACATCATAATGCATGATGAGGAGAAAAATGGGGGAATTCAGTCTAGAAGAGGTATGGAGGAGTTTAGTGAGTGTGTGCAGCATTGTGGTTTGGATGATGTGGAATTCACTGGCAGGTTATTCACTTGGAATAATAAGCAGGAGGGTAAGCACAGAGTAATGACAAAACTGGATAGAGTGTTAGCAAATGGTGACTGGATTAGTTCATATGAAAATGCAGAGGTCACTTTCCTACCTGAGGGTGATTTTGATCATAGCTCTGCTGTTATTAGATGTTTCCCTGAGGTGAAGGGTAACAAACCTTTCAAATTTTTCAATATGTGGGCTGAGCATAGCAGTTTTGAAGAACTTATCAAAGAGCACTGGAATGTACAAGTGGAAGGGTATGCCATGTTTAAAGTTGCTCAAAAACTAAAAACCCTGAAAACAAAGTTGAAGATAATGAGTCATACTCACTGTCTTGATATTGCTGAAAGAGATAAGAAAGCTGGAATTCAGTTAGAAAAAACACAAAAAGTGATGCATGAGAACCCTTTTTATGCAGAGGTTGCCACTAATGAAGCTGAGGCTTATAAAAGCTACAGGGAAACTCATGCTGTATACCTATCTTTTCTCAGACAGAAAGTTAGGGAGGATTGGATGTGCTATGGTGATGATTATAGTGCCATGTTTCACAGGGCTTTAAAAACCAGAAACAGTTGAAGCATAATCAACACAGTCCAGAATGGTCACGGAGATTGGATTATTGATCCTAGTGAGGTTTTCCAGGAGTTTGTGCAACACTTCTCAACATTCATGAATAGAAGTAAGGGCCCATTGCCTAAACTCAGTCAGAAAATTATAAATTGTGGCCCTGTACTGGATGATAATCAAATTAGTACCTTGAACATGGAGTTCACTGGAGAGGAGATAAAAGCAGCAATTTGGTCTATTCCAAGTAATAAGGCTCCAGGTGTGGATGGGTATAACAGCTTGTTCTTTAAAAAGGCTTGGGGCACTATTGGGGAGGAGGTGGTGGCAGCTGTCAAGGAGTTTTTCAGGAAGGGCAAACTGCTTAAAGTGATCAACTCCACCTCTGTTACTTTGGTGCCTAAGATCAAATGTCCTGTGAAGGTAACTGATTAGAGACCTATAGCTTGTTGCTCAGTGCTATATAAGTGCATCTCAAAACTCATCTGCTCAAGACTAAAACTGGTATTACCTGATTTAATCTCTCAAAATCAGGGTGCTTTTGTATGTGGGAGAAGTATCATTGATAATATTCTTGTGTGTCAGGATTTGGTAAGGCACTATGCTAGGAAGAATGCTCCTAAAGGC
Organism: Patellifolia procumbens; assembly: GCA_947645195.1. Taxonomy (NCBI): domain Eukaryota; kingdom Viridiplantae; phylum Streptophyta; class Magnoliopsida; order Caryophyllales; family Amaranthaceae; genus Patellifolia; species Patellifolia procumbens. The sequence goes on along the minus strand of CANSGD010001243.1, from coordinate 325,688 downwards.
TGCCTACTAAAGGTTGATCTGTAAAAACCATATGACACTGTAGAGTGGCAGTTTCTCAAAGATCATCTCAAGGCTTTCAAGTTTCCTGATCCTTTCATTGAGATTATTATGGCCTGTATCACCACTACCACCTTTACTTTGCTGATAAATGGCACCACCCAGGGGGGTTTTTGGTGCTAATAGAGGCTTGAGACAGGGTGACCCTATGTCTCCTCTGCTGTTTGTGTTATATATGGAATACCTATCAAGAACTATGTGTTACATTGGTCAGAAAAAGGATTTTAGTTTCCACCCTAGATGTAGAGGTTGAAGCTAAATCACCTATGTTTTGCTGATGACTTAATGCTGTTCTGCAAAGGAGACTTGAGGAGCGCAAACAGATTACGTCAGGGACTTCATCATTTTGATAATGTTTCTGGTCTAAAGGCTAATGGCTCAGAGTCTTAGATATATCATGCTAATATGGCTAGTACAGATGTAGATATCATTTGTCAGAAAACTGGATTCATTATAGGCAAATGGCCTTTTAAGTACCTGGGTATTCCCATTTGTAATAAGAGGCTGAACAGGGGTGATTGTGAAGAACTGATAAACAAAATCACACTGAGAATACATAGCTGGAAGTCAAGGAACATCTCCTTTGCTGGCAGACTCCAACTAATCAACTCTGTATTGATGAGCCTTTGCACCTATTGGATGCAAATTTTGATTATCCCTATGGCTGTTATACATAAAATAAATCAAATATGCAGAAGATTTCTTTGGGAAGGCAGTGATAAAGGAGCAAAACCAGGCTATGTCAAATGGAGCAATGTATGCAGGCCTAAAAAGCTTGATGGTTTGGGAATCAGAGATATTGCTATATGGAATAATCTAGCCATAGGCAAGATTATTTGGCAAATTGATACAAAGAAGGATACATTGTGGGTCAGATAGATTTATAGTGTGTATTTGAAGAACAAAATGTGGAGGGACTATATACCCTCCTCAAATGCTAGCTGGATATGGAAAAAAATCTGTAACACAAGAGCTTGCTTGAATGATCTAAATAGTGCTAGCTGGTGGCTTGCTAGTAGTGGTAAATACTCCATTCAGAAAGCATACAAAGCAATTACTGGGGTGGGTAGGAAAGAGGAATGGACTCCCTTTATTTGGAACAGATTATTTGTTCCTAAACATAGATTCAACTGGTGGCTTGTCATGCTTCAAAGGCTACAGGTTAGAGCTAGGTTACTGAAATTTGGCATCTCTCCAAATGCTGACTGCTGTATCTATGGGGCTGCTGAGGAAACTCATCAACACCTCTTCTTTGACTGCACATATGCCATTAGGGTATGGAAGGAGATAATGTTGTGGTTGGGGCAGAGAGTAACTCATAGCAACATGACTAGTGTGATAAATTGGCTAAGAAGGAGAAGAGGTTTGACAGCCACACAAAGCAAGGTAATGCAAACTGCAGTGGCTGCCTCCCTGTACCAGATATGGAGAGTGAGGAATCAGTCATTATGGAGCATGGAAACACCAATGATTGCCTATACTTGTAAACAGATAAAAAATTTTGTAAGCAACAGATGTAAAATGTTGTATAGTGGTAGGATTACTAACAAGGATAGAGAATGGATTAGGAGCATACATACATGATGAAGTTTTGTATTAGTTGAGCTTGGTAAATGATACCAGGTGGGCATATTGCCAGTTTGTTTCTTGTTTGGGGTTGAGGTGCCTACCTAGTAGGGATGTCCACCCCAAATCAAAGATAGGTTGTAAAGGGTTTGATTGAGCTTTAATATATTTTACTTTACCTAAAAAAAACTTAATTCCCATACCAAGATATTGGATGGAAAATAAGAGGATCCTTATTAGGGGTTTTCCAAGCAAATTGAATCTTTTAATCAATTGGCTAAAGACCATTCGAGAGAGGATTTAGTTGATTGATTAATTGATTACTGTTGAGGACCATTCAAGAGAGGACTTAAGTACTTTAGAAGGAAACTTAACCTTGCATGTTATTCTTTGTAGTTTCGTAGTTGCATTAGTGTCGTGTCTTGTCCGAGTTCATGCGAGTAGCCCAAGCTCTAGTGTTTTCCTTATTATATTTACATCTCATATTTGATTATTAGTCCTTATTTGTTAGCTAGTTATTAGTCGATACTTGAATCAATCCTTCACACCCCCAATTACCCTTCACTTAGGTAGTTTTAGATTTGGTAGACCTTAGTCAATCCTTTTTTCTCTGTGGTTCGACCATTGACTTGCCATTACTACGTTCATAGTAGTTGCTTGTTAGGTTTATAAATATTGTTTGTTAATCGATTGTTAGTGCCTTAACGACACACTAAAAACCTCTTACCAGGGTGCCATGTCATTCATTTGGGTAAATTCTTGGAGGCCATTTTTGTAAATAAGGCCATCGCAAGGAATGTCAACCTCTACCAAATGAGTGGTCAAATACAATAAAAATCAATTATATAATTACAAGGCAAATCATACTAACATCTCCACGCCTTCTTCGTAACTCCATTATCATAAACTTACCCCGAATGTCTGCCCTTACAAGCGCGTTGGCAGCTGAAGTGGCATTGGAACTCGACATTTGTAACTAAAAATCAATCAACCACAAATTGAAAGAAACTGTTGATTTAATCACAAAATTTGTATTTATACAAGAGTAGTTAGAACTTCTAATCTTACTCTATCGCTAGATATAATTATATCCTTAATATTACATATACTTCTATCTACACATAATTTTATAAAGATGATTATCTGTAATTATGTTTTACACAATTCTAACTAATAATACTAGACTCCTAATATCACGATAATATCGTCATATGATATTATTCTCATAATATCATACTAATTTTCTCTTTTATCTCAATAAAACGATGGTAACAAAACTGTGTCTTACCTTGGGCAATCTTGATTCGTACAACCATTTTCTCTGCTTGCTTTAGTGTCGAACTACCCACCAACAAAGTAAACCAACGACCACCAAATGCCACCTTCACTTTTAACGTTGGTCTGTGGGGCGACCCTTCCATGATGTTGTCGTAGACAGGCCAACTCATTCAACTTACTCTTGGAAAGTTTTTTTGTTCCTAGGTCTACCATGCTAAACACAAGGTTCAGTCTGCTGTAAAATTTATTAAAAAAACAAAAAAAAATACTACTATATTCAAAACAACTCCAGTCTAAGTACAATGTTACTAAACATAACTACTACTTACTAAAATATTTTACATTTAATTGAACGGTATAAGAAGAGATATCACTTTCCACATTAATCATTCAACATCAAATATGTGCTATGATTTCACATACGGGAATTTGACATCATCATAACAAGTAGTTGTCAATAGGCTCCTTCAGTTGGAGTATAAGAGACATCATTTATTTGTCCATTCAAGGAAGGCATTTGAACCCTAAAATAGTCGTCATAAAATACAACTCAGAAAAAAATTCTTCCATTCAACTTCCATTAAAAGATAACGACAAACCCAAATATAAACCGTTACATTAATAAACAAGCCATTATTACCAAGAATAGAATAGAAGCCACTCTCACAAGAATAGAATAGAAACAAGTACACAAAATTGTACTAAATCTAAAACAGAGTATCACAAATTGTAGCAAAGTATGTAATAGATAAATACACTAGATTGTGCCCAATTAAATGCATGAGTGATTTTCAAATGGTAAATGTAAATATATACTCCCCCGTCCCCATTTGTTTGATTTTGTAAATGTGTCCACTATTGGTCTCATTTCATTCATCTTAATCCTCTATCTCCTAAAACTAAATTTCTTCAAAAAAAAAAACAAATTTTCAATTACAATCTAAGAACAATGTTACTAAATATAACTACTACTTACTAAAATATGTTATTTAATTGAACGGTAAATAAGAGATATCACTTTCCACATTAATCATTCAACATCAAATATGTGCTATGATTTCACATAAGGGAATTTGACATTATCACAACAAGTAGGGTGCTCAAATTATATTTATCTAAAACGACTACTGGGTAAATACATGAAATGCAATAAAATTGATTCTTTTGGCCGGGTCAAAAAAGGGAAGAAAAACAAAAAAATCAAGGCATAAATAATATATTTATTATGCAAAAAATTTAAAAGATACACAATTGAGTAAAAGAGAGTAAAGTTTAGTTGCCAATAGGCTCCTTCAGTTGTAGTATAAGAGACATTATTTCTTTATCCATTCAAGGAAGGCATATGAACCCTAAAATAGTCGCCATAGAATACAACTCATAAAAGTGATCTTCCATTCAACTTCCATTAAAAGATAGCGACAACCCCTAATATAAACCATTACATTAAGAAACAAGCCATTATCACCAAGAATAGAATATAAGCCACTATCACCAAGAATAGAATAGAAACAAGTACACAAAAGAGTACTAAATCTAAAACATAATATCACAAATTGTGGCAAAGTATGTAATAAATAAATACACTAGATTGTGTGCAATTAAATGAATGAGTGATTTTCAAATGGTAAATGTAAATATATACTCCCCCGTCCCCATTTGTTTGATTTTGTAAATGTGTCCGCTATTGGTTTCATTTCATTCATCTTAATCCCCTATCTCCTAAAACTATTTTTCTCTTTCAAAAAAAAAAATAACAAATTTTCAATTACAACATTGTCATCATGCGACCCAACAAAAACAACTAATAATAACATATAGCAACCCACAAAATCAAAGAACTGCATTCTAGAAAACATAATCCGAAACCCAAATTTCTTAATGCATAGAAATACCTTGTCTCTTGTTATTTCTTTCCCTTCTTTTAGCCAATTTTGTATTGATGAACAACTACTCCCGCAAGATATTATGTTTTGAAAATGAAATGGACTCTCTACATACCCTCTCTCCTCTCCTTATTATGCTTCAATGAAATGATGACATATTGGTAATCTAAAAAAAAAGTCACCTTCCCCCGCCTCTCTCTCCTCACACACTCTCTCTCTGCATTCATTGAGGTGAGTGACAGTTGAGAGTCACGTCGCCACTTCTTCAGTAGGTAGGTTGACTTTGCAGTTTTTATTTTATTTCGTGTTGCATACGATATGCCCGTATCTTGTGAAACACTTCTAATATTATGATATGTTCCCTGTTTTATTTTATTGATACTATGGAAATATAACTGTAAAATTGTTTTTATAATGGGTAAAAGTACATCATAATAAAATAATGTTCATAACACTAACCATATAACTAATAAATAGTTACGATCTTATTTCAAATATAGTATACGATCAATATCGTCAATATTGTAGTCCTCCTTGGGAAGTTAGTAATTCAACCTACGATCACAGAGTCCCCTTATTTATTGAATGGCTTGTATATCTCTCTCACAGTCTCGGTTATTCTTTCATATATTGAAATACTATATTATGTATGAAACTTAAAAATATTTTTTTAAAATAATATATTTAGTGTTTTAAATTAAATTATTGAGAAAAAATATTCATTATTAATTAAATAACTACACAATACACTATTAATAATAATAATAAGTCAAGCTTGTGAGTGAACATAATATTTTAGTGTACGATGTGGGTTGATTTATGAAAATGTTAGTGATAGAAATGTAGTCTATATATTAGTAACATCATATTTGTTTTTTTCAAATGATTTGTATTTAGTAACGTAAGATTTTTAATGTTTTGAAGCATTACAATTGCAAATGTACCGATTGATTTATAGTTGATTATTTTGTTAATTATCTAACTATTGGACGCTATAAATACACATGTCTTTGTATGTAAATCATATCTCTGGTTGTTCTTTATATTACTTTCTCTCTCTTCATAATCAAACTCACTTTCATTATCTCATTTTCTTACGCACCCTAAACATGGAACCTTCATGCAAGGTATGCAAACTGTGTATTTTTTCTCTTCTATGTCTACGTTCGCAATATTTTCCAGATATAGTTGGATAAATTCCAACTTTTGATTTATAGGTGTAAACTATTTATTCGTAAAGTATTATTTAAATGACTATGGTTATTTATAATATACCTGAAGTAATTTGACATATTGATTATGTGTTGTAGGGAAGTATACATTGAAGCGCAAGAGATCGGGCGTAGGGGAAACCTCTAAGAAAAAAAATTGATGTTAAGACAAGTAACGAAAGGCTTGCTTGTGGTTGCCTGCAACGCGTGATAAATGAAAGAAAAAAAAACAATTGGGATGGCGAAATCACTCCCAAGGGTAGGTATTTCCAATTCTGTGAGTGGCATGCTATTGACACAAATGAAGTTCTAGGATCTAGCATTGTGTCTAATGAAAGTATTCTTTCTCGGATATGGGCAAAATTGTCGGACAAAGATCTTGGAAGGTGCATGGTAGTTTGTCGAGAATGGGGTAGGGCAATACCGAATTGGAGACATTCGTTTTGTTGGCGAGATTCAAGGCCATAGAACATGATCGAGGGTGCCTGGAGATTCAAGCGCCCTAATCCAATATCCGACTACGAGGGCAAAATCATATGCAAGATAGAGTTCGCGCAAGAATCCGGAGAAAGTGAGGCATTTGATGAGTAGTGTTGTTATTTATTATATATCGCAAATTAGATGTGTCTTATAAATATATTTTGTTTAGTACAAATTGTGTGTTTTAAGTATTTAGTGGGTTTGTGTAGTGACCTAAATTATTGTGTCTTAGAAACAAGTTCCTTCTGTAGGAATTGTGTGTTTTATGTATGACGATGCTTCGTGTAATTTCAGACTGAAATGTGTGTTAAATAAATGTGTGTATGAGGATCTTCTATAGCGAAATAAATGCAACAAATTTCTTGGGGACTCCTGCCAAGACAAAACTTCAAATATTAATATCTCCAATTATGTATTTGAAAAAATTGCGGTCAAAGTTAAAATTGTGAATAAGATAAATTGTTCACTAGTACCTTTTAAAAACGTGAACTTGTGAACTAGTACCTTTTAAGTATTTTTATGTGAAATAGTACCATAAGTAGGGAGAACAATGGCCAACAGCCGAAATATTGATTAAATTGGCCTGAACTTTAGAATAATATACTATTATTAGAGTTTTGTACAACTTAAGGTACTACTTCAACAAAAATATTAAAAGGTACTTGTTCACAAATTTCACCTATTTAAAAGGTACTAGTATTTCGTTACGAAGGTAGTACTAACAATACTGTGGAATTTAGTATCGACTTAATTTTTAAATTCGTAGCGTGGAAATTTCATCCGGCACAAATATCTTTCCAAGTACATAACTTTTCCCCTTCTCACTCTACTATAAATAAAGATATGTTGTGGTTAAATGCGCAATTATAAATAGTTAAGGCCCCAAATTTCAACTTTTAAAGTACTACTTTTTTTCAAGTACATAACTCTTCCCTTCCCACTCTACTATAAATAAAACTAACTTCCCACTCTACTATAAATAAAACTAACTTCCCCCATCCCCCTATATCCCTCCACAAAATCAAAACCCTCTTCTCCTCCATTCCTCGGTTCGAAGTTCCGATCCCTTCTTCTCCTTTCTTCTCATCCAAAAAAATGGCGTCTTCTTCTCCTCCAGATTTCGGCGACTGGGAGAATATCTCGACGAACCACATGTTCCCCCAAGTAACAGATATTCAAGACTTAATGAATCTCCAGGGAGTGTGCAGGGGTTGGAATGGTGCTATTGCCCATCGGACTAACTGCAACGAGGATATAGACTGGGGTAAGCTTGAAAAGTCCATTTGTAAGCCTTGTCAAGGTTGTCATGGACAACATAATAATCTGGAGGAGTTCAGAAATTGCGCGCACTGCGGACATGTACTGTGGTGGAGGAGGTCTAACTTCAACAAAACAATTGATACATGCAGGACTGTCCATGGTATGTGTGTGGTGCGCAAACTTCTTTCCTGGGGATGGAGGTCATTGATGAACTGGTGGACATTGGCCAACACTGAAGGAGGAGGTTTGGAGTAGGGTTTTTTTATAAAAAAAAAGTTTAGTATGTCGTGATGAACGAAGGTGATGTAAGGAAACATTTTGGTGATGCATGCATGACCTGGCTATATTTTGCCCTTTTTGGTTTGGCGTGTGTTCAAAGCTTGTTGTACTCATTTTGGTAAGGGGAACCAAAAGAACTGATTGTAAATTTATGTTGGTATTTGAATTATTCCTTTTATGAATTATTTACTTCAATGTGTCTTTCTATTTTTTCGAATAACTTTTAATCCATTGAATAAATAAAGGTGAAATTAGAGAAATCTCCATTGAATTTTAAAATCCCCGAAAACAAAACAATTATACACAACATCACTCGTATTATGTTACTAAAAAACAAATTACAATAATTAGTATTGGGCGTCAAAATGAATTTGAAAGTACTTGGGGTTCGAAAAAGCAAATACTGAGAATGAATTTTGAGTAAAAGAGTTAAGCATAATACAGTAAAAAAAATCCATTTGCGTAATTGTGATTAATGAACTATAAGTTGTCCATGTTTGAAATAATTTATGTTGTACTTTGAAATAGAATCTAATTATGATTAATAAAGTTTAAATTATATGATTGTGATTAATGAACTATAAATTATAATATGATTATGATTGTAATTATAAGTAATGAGCTTTTGTTATTGGTACCTTTTAAAGAAAATCATATTTTACTAATATAAATAATGTGATACTAAAAAAATTTGTGTCATATTTTCCCCCCATTTTTTCTGTTTTTAAATTTAGTACTTTAGTCTTTTTACAATATTAATTAGCACTTTAGTCTTTTCAAATAACAAATTGTAATAACATGTTAATAGTTTTTACTTAAGAGATAATAATTATTTTTTTTCAAATGGATATTTTGTTAACCATTCACTATTTGTTTGAAACCTTTAGACGTTACGATTTCTAATGAATATGCTATTGAAAAAAAGACAAAAGATATAGTTTCAAACGATAGAATGGATGAGTACTTCCAATTATGTGATATGATGATAAATATTTTATAACTCTATATTTGAATATAATGAAAAACATTTATAACTTAATGATAAAAGAGCAATAGTTGAAGTTATTAATTATAATCTAATATCTAATACTAATATTAAGGAATAAGATCTCATATATTAGTAATGCTAACGAATAGTGGATGAATTATTTAATAAATATAATTAATAATATTCTTACATGATTAGAAAAGAAGGATAATAAAATGAATAATAGTTAGAGATTTGCTTACGAGAAGTAACAAAGTACCAAAAATCTAAGTTTTATTATAAAAATATTATTTGAACATACTTCATTTGGATTTGTTTCACATAACGCGATATTTATTAGTAATAAATAACTTCTATATGGATTTCTATCATTTTTCTCTATAACCCTCTACCTTTTTATTTTAATCCTTCAATATTTAATTTTAACCCTTCAATATTTAAATTTAACCATCCAACTTAGGTTTTGTCGTTTTTTTGATGGTTGTAGTAAATAGAGTATTTTAAGGGTTACTTTTTAGTTTGTAAGTACTCCCTCGATTCCCTATTTTTATTCCCGCTTTGACTTTGCACGTTTGTCAAAACACTTCTTTGACCATCATTATCTTTAATTGCATATTAGTAAATATTTTAACAATTCAATAATAATAAGGCACTCATTGAGACGAATCAAACAAGACCCCACATGACTATAATTTTTTCTTATACATATTGAAGAATTTAGAAGATTCCCTCTAATTGTGAATAGTACAAAAATTCCAAATGGAAACAACAAATGGGAACATGGAGTAGTAATTTACGCAAAATATCAATTTTAGGTGAAACAACCGACCGAGATTTAATAGTAGTATATTACTTAATGTTTCCACTTGTTTGCATGGTGAATATCTCGCTCCCTAGGTTACAAATGTAACAAAGAAAGCACGTTTTTGGCTACTAGGTACCGAGTTCGAAACCCATGCTTGCCAGTAATGACATATTTTGCCCTCATTAAAATGAATTTTTAGTATCGTGAAGAAATATTCAATTTATTAATACAATGAAAACGTTTGAAGTCCATTGTATGATAATTAAAATTGAAAGTAAAAACGATTATATAAATAAAAATATATCCAATTATAAGTATATTAATAATATTAAACAAAAAGTAACTAATTCTAATCTTAGATGGATAGTGACTAACTAATCCCCGATCCCATATATTTGAACCAAGAGTGAGACTTTTAAATTAAATAGTACATAATTACTTCTTATTATTTCAAAAATATTAAGCAATCACTCTCGAATATAATTTATTCCTTAATGGTGTGATAGTAATTCATTTAACGTTACATAGTCCCTATCTGTGTTCAAAAGGTCGTATGTATTTAATTGTTCACGACACCGATAGACCCCTTAACGTATCACTAACTAATCTTCGTTAGAGAGACTACTTAATTTAATAGTAAATATGTACGATCTTATTTTAAACATATTAACCGATCACCCTCGAGTATAATGTATTCCTTAATGAGGTGATACTAATTCAATTGACGATTACAAAAGTTCCTATCTTACTTCAAATGATCGTATGTGTTCAATTAATCAACAACACCGATAGCCCCTTTAACAAATGTTATTGAAATCGGGATTCTACTTTGAATTGGAAGGGGCTCTTAAAATCGTATCGTAAGATATCGAATCGTAGAATCCTACGATTCTACAAACATGCTTCATCAAAATCCTGTAGTCAACTTCCATTAGAACATGCTCATGTTATAAGTTTTAAAACATAATAATTAGAGAAAATAGAGGTTTATATTGTAAATAGGCAATAAATGACAATATATATTGATTAATACCTTTGTTTCTATGATTTAGTTTGATTTATAATCATAAAGTACTCGTCAGTTATAAGTAATTACTAGAATCGTAGATAGAATCGGATGACTGTAGTTGAATCGTTGAATCGGGATTCTAACAACAATGTCCTTAACGTATCACTAACGAAGTAACGATAGTTGATGAATTGTGTTTTAATTACATGTTAGTAGATGATGTTTGTTAATTTAGGAACCTGTTAGCGATTTTATAATACACTTTATTAGTAACATAGTGAATTTATAATACACATAAATTTTTAATTAGTAACGTAATTGTTCTATTAGTAACATTTGTATTTGTTTTCACAGAAAAAGATATTTATTAGTAACCCACAACTATTATGTGAATTTCAGCTGTTATTCTTTATAACCCTCTGCTATTTTATTTTAACCCTTCAATTGATACATTTTATCAGTAGCTGTCGCATTTTTTTGTTTGAAATTAAGTACAAAAAAACTTGGATCCAATATGTTGAACTTAAAATTAATTTAAAATAATCTATCGTAATAATAATAATAATATATTTTGAGTTTAAAATTGCAAAAATCGTTCCTAGACCTACACACAGTTGTCCATGCTCAAGATTCGAACTTGGGTCAGCAGTGAAATCAAGTAAAGTAGTAACCAAGTTAACGGGGCATTAGCACATTGTTCATCTGGCAATTAAATAAACTTAGTACAAACGAAATCCACACATTATTTTACCTTTTAAAGAAAATACAATGTTACTAAATAAATAATTTGATCCTAAAATTTTTTGTTTCAAATTAATCAGATTGGCGTCTAATTATTATTATTATTATTATTCTATTGAACTTAAAATTAATTTAGACTAATCTATTGTAAAAATAAATATATATTTTGAGTTAAAAAGTCCAAAAATTGTTCCTAGACCTACACAAAGATGTTCATTCGCAAGATTGGTACCTGGTTCAGCATCGAAAGTAAGTGAAGTAGTAACCAAATTAGCTGGGTATAATGACATGGTTTATCTTGTAAATAAATGTACTTGAAATAAAAACCTTACATTATTTTACCTTACGGTAGGCAATGAAATTGTCTATCAATAAAGGGAGCAAACAACGGGCAGTGAGACTCTAATTAACATGGCCTCTTGTACGTGATCTTCTCCACGCTCAGTCTAGCCTTATTCAACACAAGAGAAAATAATATTAGTAATATAAATAACGTGATCCTAAATTTTTTTATTTCAAATTAATTATCTTGGCATCTAATTATAGTAATTATCTTTATTATAGTGGTTGTAGTAGCATAGAGTATTTCAAGGGTTACTTCTTAGTTTGTAAGTAATCCCTCGGTTCCCTATTGTTGTTCCCGCTTTGACTTACACGTTTGCCGAAGCACTTCCTTGACCATCATTATCTTTAAATGCATATTAGTAAACATTGTAACGATTGAATAATAATAATGTAATCATTGAGATGAATCAAACAAGACCCCACGTGACTATATTTTTTCTTATACATATTGAAGAATTTAGAAGATTCCCTGTAATTGTGAATAGTACCAAGATTCCAAATGAGAACGGAACGAGTTATTATTTATGCAAAATGTCAATTATAAGTAATAAAGTATATTAATAATACTAAATAAAAAGTAAATAATTCTAAACTTAGACGGATAGAGACTAACTAATCTCCGATCCCATATATTTGAACCAAGAGTGAGACTTTCAAATTAAATAGTATATAACTAAGATGTTATTTCAAACATATTAAGTAATCATTCTCGAATATAATATATTCCTTAATGGGGTGATAGTAATTTATTTTACGTTTGCATAGTCCCTATTTGTGTTCAAAAGGTCATATGTATTCAATTGATCAGCGACACCGATATACCCCTTAACGCATCACTAATTAATCTCCAATAGGGAGACTTTTTAGTTAAATAGTAAATACGTACGATCTTATTTAAAACATATTAACCGATCACTCTCGATTATAATATATTCCTTAATAGAAGGCAATGATTTAATAGAGGAATAAAGAAGTTCAAGGAGGAGAGAAAGGACTTTTTTGGTGTACAAGGAGTCATGAAAGCATTTTCATGAATTCTTGAAATCGGAAAGAATGTTTTAAGAAATTAAGTTATTCCTCATTCTTAAAGAGGAGAGAAAAGGTGTGAAAGAGAAGAAAATAGAAGTGTGTACTTCATGTCTATAAAAAAACAAAGGGTGTAATTCATATGCAATAAAAAAAGGAAAAAGTAACAATTAAACACATTTAGGGCCTGTTTAGATTTACTGAAAACAACTGAACTGAACTGAACTGATTGGAGCTAAATTGAACTGAACTAAACTGAACTGAACTGAACTGAACTGAACTGAACTGAATTGAATTGAATTGAATTGAAATGAATTGAATTAAATTGAATTTAATAAATATTTTTAAACAATTATAATATGAATATTAAATAATAATTATAATGATAAGTAATAATAATGAATAATTATTAATGAATACTAATTTTACTTTGGATATTTTTAAATGATAATTATAAATAAATAATATTAATATCATAAATTAATAATAATAATGATTAATGATTATAATGATGATTAATAACAATTATTTTATAGGGTTTGTATTAATATATTAATACCTGATGATGATTATATAATAACAATAATATATAATAATTAAATTAATAATACTTTGTAATAATTATATTTAATTATATATTAATATTTAGTAATAAAATCATGATTGGGTCAGACCGTGCAAAATTACATCATGAACCGTTTGACGTGATTTGATTGGATTATGGGCTGAAAAAGTGTGTTTATTTGTGCTTTTAACCTAAACCATGTTCCTCCCTAATGATAATAGTAATAATAATGAATTAAGCTATAATAAACAAAATAATATACGGATAATAATAATAATACTTAATAATAATGACATAAAAATATATAATAATAATAACAATATTAATAATAATAATAATAATAAGATAAATTAGTAAAATAAATTAGTAAAATAAATTAGTAAAATAAATTAGACCAACATAATAATATTTAACAAAATGGTTATAAAAGAATGGAGCTGAACTGAACTGAACTAAACTGATTGGAGCTGAACTGAACTGAACTGAACTAAACTAAACTAAACTAATCTGAACAAGCCCTTAGTTAAATTGTTGGTTGCATTTTGGAAACAAGCGAAGGTACCATTCATGAAACAAAACAAAAACTTAATTAAGATACTTTCTCACAAAAAAAGAAAAAGTGTTATTTTTTCTTTTTCTGGTTCGGACGATGTTCTGAGTTTATATAAATTTTTTACTATACACCTGAGTATACGATGGGTATGGTACACTCAAGTCTATTTTTTACTCAAATGGTCTTGGGTGTACCATGCGGTACACGCAAGGTTGATTTTTGCTCAAATAGCCTTGGGTGTACCATGCTCATGGTACACCCAGGTGTATGATGCATAATCTCGAGTTTATATGTGTCTTTTTTTGTGGCATTTGAGAAAGTTTTTAAGCTTTGCCCTTTTTCATTTATTATTTCATTTTAATGAGTGATATAGGTATTATTATGAAGATATGTAACATTATTTATGGCTAATTCATGCTCGTTTAGGTAAGTCATACTCATTAAGGTAACTTATGCTCGTTTATCTAATTTGTACTCATTTGGATTTATATATTTTGGATGTAAATACATGTGTACACCAAGGTGTATAATGTACTAACTCTTACAAAAAGATGGGAACATCTAAGAGATCAAAATGATAAGCAATAACTAATAACCAACTTACAAGAGTTTGAGGATTCCTTATCACATAGAAACGATAAAAAAAAATAAGGTTTTGTTCTTTTCAACTTATTTAAATACTCCAGTGCTTCTTTCAGAATTAATTAGATTAGATCAGAAAAGTTCAGATCAGATCAAAAAAATAAGAACAAAAAACAATTACAATAATTTCAGATCAGTTAAGAAAAATTTAGATCAAATTAAAAAGTTTAGATCATATCAGACGAAAGGAACACACCGTAAGTCTCGTTGTCATATCGCCGACAAATATAAGCTTTGAGGTTGCAACTTCATCAAAAGTTTATTAATAGCAAAAAAGAATAAAGCTACTATAACATTTGTTACTTGTTTATATTAGTATCTATTCTTGGGTGAGTAATATTAATGATAACTTTCTCATGAATGCAAACATTAATGATAACTTTCAATTTTAATTACATTTTGATTTATATAATCGTATTTACTTTCTATGACTAACACTTTTCCTTGCATGAAAGTGATAGCATTAACCTTTAATTGGATATTGGATAACTACCCCTAGGAACAACATTTATGATATTGATGGATAATTAGAGTTCTGGTTCGTCTCGTGACAATGATGGATCTGAAATTTCTGACTAGCTTTTGCTTTGAATACATGACATATTTCTTCTCTCGTTGCAGATATGGGTTTAAGTGATGGAAAGACCATGGTATGACATGGAAAACCTAGAAATCCAAATATGATGCCCGTGAAGGTCAATGGAACTCTTCTTTAATCGTAAAAGATTATCATCTTAGGAAACTTTTTTTTGGTCTTTACAATACCCTAACAAAAAGTGTGCGTTTTTGCTACGTTTATGTACGTCTATCTTATTTGTTTTTGGCTTCGTCTACATTTTTCCCCGATTTGTTTTTTTATGGCGAAGGCTTCTTTGAGTTGAATTTTATTTGGGTTTATAGTATGTTTTAGTGTTTATTGCTAAACAAAGGATCTAAAGTCAGTGTAGCACTTATTTGGATTGTCTTATGTTGCTCCTATGATAGACTACTCTTATTATGTATTTTGCCAACTCGATTATGAACTGACTCTTGTAATATAACTTTTATGCTACTACGTCTTAGTAGCTATCTTGAGTGTCGAATATTATCAATTACTATCATCATTATTCTTAGCCGTCATTGCGAAGTATGCTACTCTTATAGGAGTACAAATAAATGTCGGTGTCTGTGCTATTAATACTGTTACAAATTCTGCATACAAAAGCGAGAATTTGCAAAACAAGAAAACACATCTTGGTATTATTCCTTCTTTTTTAAACCCAAAATATGGTAGCTTAAGTTCACTAAATATCGATTTTGCAGTAAACATGGTGGTTTGACTGGAAATGTGTGATTTGCAATCTCAAAATTTCAAGCATTAATCATATCCAATTCTACTCAATTTTAGCTATTTTTGAAATTAAAATTAGAGATAAACATGTTCGTAAGCCAATGAAACAAATTACACTAGCACCATTTCCCTATAAATATAGTTCTTTGTATTTCACATATAATATATTGCATGTAAATGAAGTTCACCTTTTGAGGAATCGCACGCGTTGCGGTTCCATAACTAGTAGTACCAAGAATCCAAATGGGAACAACAAATGGGAATAGAGGGAGTAGTTAACTTCAGCTTAGATCAATTGCACTACACAATTAAATATTAATTACCTAGATTTAGCAAAGTTGTTCATAAATCGATCTAGACCGTCAAAATAGACCTTGTCAAATTATCGATTTGGTCAATTCCGACCCAAGTTATAACCGATTCAATCTTTGGTCTTCAATATTTTCGAATTTCGAATAGATAAAGACATACAGTTCAATCGAGTCCAGTCCGTCTTAGACAGTTCAACGCTTCTAAGTCGCTCACAATTAAAAGATTGTTCATCAAAGGTGCGTCAATGTGGTTCTTATGATAGGAAGCAAAATGTAGATTGGTTTCTACTTAATTTTCTAGTCAATCTTGAAAAAGAACTTCCATTTCTCACCTCTAGCTCTTCAAGTCTTCAATCCCCTGTCGATTAATAAATTGCTGGCGTTAAAGTCCAACAGATAGAAAGTCTCCATTTTTCTTTATGGCGAGCATTCTCACATATATATAGTTGTTGTTTCTGTCCAAGACAGCAACAGTGTATGTGGTGGTGGGTACTTGGTGGAATCGTGGCTCCCAAACGTCCTTCGTGGTGGTGGTTACCTGCAAAACAAGGAGAAACCCCGGGGTGGTTCCGAGGATCGCCTCTCCGATGCCTAAGTCAGTCCAAGTTGAGCACAAGATCTCTAGTAGAGAGAAAACGAGTATCAAGTGCAAGTATTTTGTGAGTGTTTTATTGAACGTACCTTACCCATGCATGGGCATGGGTATTTATATGAGACATGGACTTGTAACTGACCTAGTAAAGTGAGTGGGCCTCTTTGGAAGTGGGTGAAGGTGGAACGAGGCCTTCATTAAACTCCAGCCTAGAGGTTATGTCCGGAGCGGTCTGCCTGAGGAGGTCTGCTCTGCTCCAGGCGCTCTGACGTGGAGTGGCAGGACCAGTGGTCTGCTGCCAGCTGGAGGTCTGCTGGGCAGACCCCATACAATTTGCCCCCCGGACCCAGTATTTGCAGACTGCAATATGCTGGGTACATTTGTTTTTGGTCTGGCGTTCTGCTTTTCGCAGACTGGTACGTGGCTGTCTGGGAGTTGCTCTTCACAAACTCCAGAATGCTTCCATTTTTCCCGCCCATTTGGTTGGGGTGTTGAGCAAGGGTCATTAATTCATTTTGAATTGAATTGAATTGATGTGACTCTTTGGGTTCCCAAGGAATGTAATGATGATAAGTTGGTGCTGAGTGGACGGATTGTGCCTATTTAAAGGCTGAATCGACCTTTTGTGAAGCTTTTCAGTTTCTTCTTCTTCGAACTCTTTGCTTTCAAACTTTCCTGTTGTTCTTCAAGAATTTCTTTTTGTCCTAGCCATTTTCAAGTGATTTCTCTCGATTATCCTGGGATTTGTTCTGCGTTTGGAGCTCGATTTGATATTTGATACTGTTGCGTTTGTGGCTTTCGTCTTCTCTTTTCTCGGCGTCTTCCGTTCTTTATCTAGGTAAACTCTTTTTCCCAGATCTACTTTTGATTTTTTCCTTCTTGGATGGTTTGGATGTGATCTTCCCTGTGTTAATGGATTTTTCCCCCTTTTTCCTTCTGTATGTACTCATTTGCCTGTGTTTTTGAGGTTAGGGTTTCTTTTCTTTGGTCTTCGGATGTGATTGTTTACTTCTTTGTTTCATGGATATGTTGGGTGTTGTTTCATTTCCTTTCTGCTGCTCTGGATGATAGACTCTGCTCTGCTTCTTCGGCAGGGCTCTGCTCTGATTGGTAGGCTTTGCTCTGCTTCTTCAGCTGAGCTCTGCTCTACTGTTGTTTGTGGGATTTTTAGGGTTTGCTTTTTTTACCCTGTTATCCTCTTTACTTGCTGGGTTGTAGGCCTGTGATGTGCCCTCATTGTTTTGTTTGCATCATTTGCAAGAAAATATCCTATTTCTTGGCTATCTCTGATCTTCACATACCATACATATCCTTGCCCCCAGTCTGGTAGCTCAGTCTGTAGGTCTGAGGTGCCAGACTACTTTTGCATGTATCTTTTTGTAAGAAAAGCAAGAAAATATCCTATTTCTTGGCTATCTCCGATCTTCACATACCATACATATCCTTGCCCCCCAGTCTGGTAACTCAGTCTGTAGGTCTGAGGTGCCAGACTACTTTTGCATGTATCTTTTTGTAAGAAAAGCAAGAAAATATCCTATTTCTTGGCTATCTATGATCTTCACATACCATACATATCCTTGCCCCCAGTCTGGTAGCTCAGTCTGTAGGTCTGAGGTGCCAGACTGTCTTGTGTTGTGATAGGTTTTAGTCATATCGCCTATTCAAAAATAAATCTACGGTCCTCAACTAAGGTAGTCAGTGGAAGCAGGGTCGAATCCACAGGGAGACAGAGTTTCTAAATCAATATTCAACCAATTCAGCTACTCCAGAGTAAATCAGGGAAGAATTAATTAAACTAATGATTCAGCTAAGAAAGACGGGAAAAACGAGGATTAAACTATGGAATAAAAGTCTAGGGTACTAGGTCGGTCCACCATGCTTATACCAATCAAACAAGGTCAACAACTATCAAAACCTAAGTCAAGAGTCGGGGGATTAGAGCCTATGTTGAGCTATGGTTAAGACTCAACGCTCATAGTTCAACATACGCCGCATGTTCACTAACGTAATCAGAACTACTGACGTGTCCTAGGCCTCTAGTCGTAAGACGGATCTGTGCAAACTACTATTAACCACAAGCAACCAACGATACTGCGCAATAACGTTAATTACTCAATAAAGAACAAACCACATCACAATCACCCTAATCAAGCCCTAGAAATCAATAAGAGTCTAAATCACAATCATGGTATAAACATGGCTTTCCTATCTAACACCCTAGAAAGAGACTACTCACTCATGATCGAATTAACAATAACAAAACTAATATGAAACCCTAACAATTACATCTTGAACGATTAAATAAATAAACTAAGCAATTGAGAATAATAAAAGAGATTAGGGTAAGAAAAATACCAATTAACGGAAAGCAAGAACTTTATTGGAATCGAAATAGGTTTGATCACCTCTAAATTAATCTAAAGTGTTTGAATTGAACTAAGAACAATGAAGAGTAAAACTAGTCTAAAGCTAATGAAAGATGAATAAAGATGTAAAATAAAGATGTCCCTAAATAATGAGGAAAACGGTATTTATAATACCCCTCAAGTCTAATTAAAACGGAAAACGAAAGTCAAATTCCGCGTACAAATGTACCAGACCCGATCGGGCCCGAGGCACCCACCCGATCGGACCGCGGTGCAAAACTTCAAATCTTGCGTTTTGGGCCTTCGTGTAGCAGCAGCAAGCAGTAAACTTATTTTAACGGCCCACCCGATCGGGCCATGGGCACCCACCCGATCGGGCCAGGCGACATAAAAATTTAAGGCCCCTCTGCGCCCTGTGGAGCCTAACTTCCAGAAGCAGTTGGACCCCCATGCACTGAACTGGGACGAGAGGGTAGCCTACTACTACTTCAAGTCCAGATCCAAGGTTACTGCCGGGAAGCAGTTTCTTCCCAAGTACTGGCTACCGCATCACTATGTGATGTGCCAGAATGCCTTCCTGAGGATAGGCCATCTGTCCCCCGACTATACTACTGGTAAGCGCTCTGCCAGCCCTTAACTCTGCTTTTCATTTTCCATTCTGCTGCGCCCCATGGCATTCATTGTTTGTGCTGTGCTGCAGCTCCGTGCAGACAGTTTGTTCGCCAAGTCATTAAGGGTGGGTCTTGAGCTGGCGGGCATGCTCTGCCCTTTTCCATTATTTTCCGTCTGCATTCTGACTTGCTGTAGCTAACGAATATTCTGATATTGCAGAGACTCTGGGGTCTTCCATTCCTTGGGAGCTGGGTCTGAGTCAGTCTTCAGTGTGTCGGAGGTATCGTCCGGTACCTGACCCAGGGACCTACACCGTCTCTGATTTCATCAGGGAGATTAACACTACCTCCTTGGACCATCCTTCCCTCCGGACCAAGCGCCCGGAACTTGTGGATAGGTTTACTGGGACATCCCGGCCGCAAGGGGGCCCCTCTGCCACTGTCACCGAGATTCAATCTGATGACGAGGAGGAGGCGGCAGCTGTTCCTCTGCAGATCCATCGTTCCCGGCGTGCTGCGTATCTGCCGGAAGACGACGATGATGATGATAGTGCAGAGGGGGCCAGCACTCTGCAAGGGACTGTTCTGATTGTTGAACCCCTGCAACAGCTTCCTCCTGTGCAACCAGGTACTGCTTACGATGAACCACAAGGTACTCTTCCTGCTTGTGTGCACTCTGCTAATCACTTCTCATTTTCTCTGCTTACTTTCAGAACCACCTGTGGTGGAGGATGTGCCCATGGGAGAGCCTGACCAAGCGGCGACAGAGTTTGACAGGACGGAGAAAGAACCTATTCTAGTGGATGGTTCTGCTCAGCCTGGTGAAGCTAGTCAGGAGTGCCGCCAAGCCATGACCGAGTTTGACAGGACGGAGGCAGAGGCTGCTCAGTCTGATGAAGCTGGTCCGGAGTCTCATCAAGCCATGACCGAGTTTGACAGGACGGGAGTGGAGGCTGCCAAGACTGTCATGACTCAGTCTGCAGAGGGCCAGAGTGAGGGCCAGATTCCGTCAGGTAGGTGTCTTCTTCAGACCCAGACTGCTCTTTCTTACAGGTTTCTTTTTACCTGCCCCTTCTTGATTTTCCTGTTTTTATTTTGATGTGATAGGTTCCGCTGGGCAGGCCGTCCCTACGCCTGTTCAGACTAACCAGGAGGTGTTGGAGCCTCTCCAGCATGAGAGGGTGGAGCAGCAGAGCTCAGCTTTCATCCCGGTGGTGGAGACTGTCGTGTGTCCCCCTGTTCGGAAGTCTACTCCTCCTGTCCAGAGGCCTACTCCTCCTGGTAGGAAGGCCTCTCCTCCTCCTCCCAGAGGCTTCAAGCAGGTCCTTGCCCCTACTCTTGAGGATCTGGCGCGTGTGGTTAGTGTTTCCTTTTCCTCTCTTTTGTCTTGCAGAGCCAATTCGTTATGTGCCTTACTTTGCTGACGACATTGTTACCTTTTGCTTTCTTCAGCAGCAATTGAGGGCTAAGAAGGTGCAGTCTGTTGCGGCTCTTCAGACCTCTGCTCCAACTGCGGGCCAACTTAAACCCCCTGCGGAGGGTGCTCAGCAGACTATGGCTGAGCCTGAGGTCTCTTCTCATTCCCATAAGAGGTCAGCAAAGAGGCAGAGTGAAGAAGGAGCTCCCCCTCAGAAGAAGACTCGTCTCCCTGCTAATTCCCCTCGGATCATTGTTGTTGAGGACGACGTCGTCACCAAAGGTGTGTACCCCTTACCTGGTCTTAGCTCCGGCATTTTCCCTTCTGTGGAACTGACTGGACTTTCTTTTGGCTCAGGTTCTCTGCAGAGGGAATCGGCGGATGACCAGCATGAGGCTTAGGGCAAGAGCAGATGTCTGTGGCTTTTCCTGATCCCAGTGAGTGGTTGAAGCTTCTGGCAAGTCGCTTCTCACCGGACTACGATGTTCAAGATGTCTCTTTGGTGAGTTGTCTATCCTTTTTATAGTCATCTGTTTCTGACATTAAGATTTCTTTCTGATCTGCTTTTTCATTGATTACAGGCTGCGCGGGCCGGTGCCTTCATTGGGGAGTTCTGCCATACTGTAGGGCTGGGTAGACATGAGGAAGATCTCCCTGAACTACAGCAGCTTAAGGCTCAGGTAGCACAGCAGAGAGCCGAATATGCCAAGCTGAAGGCTCAGAACTCTCTGATTGTGTCCACCTGCCGCGAAACTGAGGAGGAGAGGGATGCTCTGATTGTGGAGCGCGACACCTTGCGGACCGTCAACCAACGCATGGAGGGTCAGGCGGTGTAAGCAGAGGCTATCGCGGCTGAGCACTCCCGGCTCTCTTCCCAGCTTAGTGAGGCGTTGTCTCGCGCTTCAATGGGGAAGACTAAGCTGAAGACCTCCGAGGCTCGGCTGCAGGCAGCGTTGAAGGAGCAGGAGCAGCTCAGGGTCAGCTCTCTGCTGTACAAGCTGATCATGAGGGCTGCTCTGCTAAGTTGGCTCTGCAAGCCAAGGAGGCTGAGGAAGCTCTGAAATAGTGGGAGGAGGAGCTAGGGGCGGAGTTCTCCAAGTTGCTTTCTGAGAGGGAGGCTCAGCAGGCTAAGGAGGCTGAGGCAGTCCTGAAGCAGAAAGAGGCCCAGCTGCTTGCTGAGGAGGCAGCCCGGGCTGCGCAGATGGAGGAGGCGTTCGGGAACAAGTACTGGGAGGATTGCAAAGTTGCGGTCCGCAGGGTCCTCTGCCATCTGCAACCCTCTTTCAACTAGGATGCCTTTGAGGATGCTTATGCCAGTCAGGTGCACATGCGACCTCCGGCGACCCAGGAGCTCAGAGACTTGGAGTTACTTTACTCTCTGCCTTCAGAGGGAGAGTCTTCAGAGCAGCAAGCTAATGGGAGCTCCGCGAAGGATGGTAGCTCTGTTCCTAAGCAATAGGAACTCGGGCGGCTATCTCACGCTTCGCCTCAGTCTTCTTGCGACTCCTGTCTGAGCTGCTGAGGTAGATGAGCTGGGAGCCTGGGCTGAACTGATTGCAGTCCTCCGTTTTTTCCCTCCGATGATATCCTAATTGACTTATCCTGTAATATTTGTAATTAAATAGTCAAACATTTCCCTTTCATCTGTATTTGCTCCCTTCTTTTGGTTAGGTAGCCGCCATTGTTGTAGTATTCTGTAGCACTCTGATTTGGCTTATAGCTAGATCTTTTATGTAAGATTCAAGTATTTTTCCGGCAATGCGAGTTGCGTTCTTCTGTTGACTTTTGTGCTTTCTATTTGATGCATGCCAAGTTTTGTTATTTCTGTTAAGTACTTGCGTTCTGCTCTGATGCTGAGTCTGCCGTGCTATCAAGCAATATATCTGAGTGTTTTCGTTTACTTGGCTTGGTGGATGGTGAGATTTGCTCAAAGCTAGGACTTTAGGGGCCCTTTACTCTTCTGCTCTGCCTTATGCGTGACAAAGATTCAACAATAGCAGAGCAAAGGAGGTATTTTGACGCCCTAAGTCATGATGATTCTGGGAGTTTTGGGGTTCGCCCTTTAGCTCCTTCTGCCATCTTTTTCGTGTCGAGGTACGTTTTGGTTCTTAGGAACTCTGGCGTCCCCATTAGCCTTAGGTGTCTATGACTTATCCTTGCTGCTTTTTGGGCCTTCGGCCCTGCAGGTTTAGAGGTAGAGGTCTATGACATCGGTAAGTCGAGCCGGCATCCGATCACTCTGCGGGCCTCAGGGGCTCTGGACAGAGTTAACCTTTTGGCCGACTCCCTTTCTTCATTATATAGTTTACTTTTGTGTCCGAAGAGCCTCTTCAGCCTTCAGTCTGACTCAGACCCTGTTTTCTTTTGCCAGACTGTGGTATTTTTTCTCAGTCTGCTAAGGGTCTATCTGATTTTGACATTTTGGTTTTCATAAAGAATTGATAAGGGGATGGGGGTTTAATGCGAAATGGAGAGTGGTGGATAAAGGGTGGCTCAAAGGCCTTTCATTCATGGGAGTTTTTGATACAATCTGGGTTACACGAAGTATTTTTTCAGTATTCGGGCGTTCCAGTTGGTTTTCAGTTCGCTTCCATCCATTCTTTTCAGTCTGTAGGTTCCAGGGTATAGCTCTTCACTAACCTGGTAGGGTCCCTCCCACTTAGCCGACAGCTTTCCGTGTATTTTGTCTTTCTGCACATCTACTGCATTTCTGAGTACCAGATCCCCTACCTCCAGAGGCCTAGCCCTCACTTTCCGGTTATAGTATCTGCTGACTCTGGCTTTGTAGGCTTCCATTCTGAGCCTAGCTTCGTTTCTGTATTCATCCAGCAGATCTAGATTTGTCCTCAGGGCTTCGTCGTTCAGACCTGGCTCAAATAGGCTGATCCTCAGACTCTCGGACCCGATCTCAACAGGCATGAAAGCTTCAGAACCATATACCAGGTGGAAGGGGGTCTACCCAGTTGACTCTTTGACTGTGGTTCTGATCGACCACAGAGTGTTAGGCAGCTCCTCTAGCCACTTGCTTTTTTGCTCCTCCAGCTTCTTTTGCAGACCTATCAGGATCTGCTTGTTAGCGGCTTCGGCCTGACCATTGCACTGAGGGTTGCAGACTGAAGATAGGGCATATTTGATCCCAAACTGCTCCAACCACCTTGACAGGGGCATGTTGTCAAACTGTCTCCCGTGGTCGAAGATGAAAGCCTTCGGAATCCCGTATCTGGTGATGATGCTCTGCCACAAGAATTTTCTGACGGCTGCTTCTGTGATGGTGGATAGGGCTTCTGCCTCTATCCACTTAGTGAAGTAGTCTACCCCCACAATTAACCATCTCTTATGATATTGGGCCGTTGTGAAGGGTCCCAGAATGTCTAGCCCCCATTGGGCGAATGGGATAGGGTTGTAGATTGGCATGAGGTCGTTTGCGGGCAGGTTGATGTTCGGCGCAAACCTCT
The DNA here is from genome assembly GCA_947645195.1 of Patellifolia procumbens. Lineage (NCBI taxonomy): Eukaryota > Viridiplantae > Streptophyta > Magnoliopsida > Caryophyllales > Amaranthaceae > Patellifolia > Patellifolia procumbens. Next base: position 300,918 of record CANSGD010001243.1, on the reverse strand, counting down.
GGCAGCTGTCGCATTTTTTCACCAGAGCCTCAGAGTCAGCTTTCATTGTGGGCCAATAATAACCGGCTCTGAGAGCTTTATGGGCCAGAGCTCTTGGTCCGATATGGTGTCCGCAGAGTCCTTCATGAATCTCTCTCAATATGTAGTCTGCATCTCTCTGCCCTACGCATTTGAGTGAGGGCAGAGAGAAAGACTTCCTGTATAGCTCGTCCCCGATCAGGCAGTATCTGCATGCTGTCAGCTTGAGCTTTCTTGCTTTCATTTTCCCTTCTGGTAATTTGCCAGTCTGCTTATACTCAGCGATCTCCTTGATCCACTCTGGCATATCTTCTAGCTCTAAAACTCGCTCTGCATCCTCGCAGATTGCACTGGTGGGTCTGACTTCCACCAGAACAGACCTATTCAGCTCCTGCAGACTGCTGCTTCCCAATTTGGACAGAGCATCTGCTTGTGCGTTCTGTGCTCTAGGCACTTGTTCAATTCTAAAAGTTTCAAAATTTTAAATCAGAGACCTCATCCTGGCTAGGTAGCTCTGCATCGTCGGCTCCTTGGCCTCATACTCCCCCTTGACTTGGTTGGTTACCAACTGAGAGTCAATTTTGAGGTGGACGTGCTTGGCTTCCAGGGTCTGGCAGAGCTGCAATCCAGCGATGGCCGCTTCGTACTCTGATTCATTATTGGTTGCCGAAAACATGAACTTCAAGGCGTATTCAATGATTTTCCCTTCTGGGGTTCTGATGACCACGCCTGTCCCAGAGCCGTTGATGGTTGCAGACCCATCTGTAAAGACTTCCCAGGCTCTGGGCTCTCCAACTGCTTCCTGATAGGCACACTCTGCTAGGAAATCAATGGCGGTTCGTGGGGCGAATTTGATACCGAACCCTGTCAGCTCCAGGGCCCAGTTCATGATTCTCCCCGATTTGTCTACCTTCTCCATTGCCTTTTCTAGAGGCATATTTGTTAGTACAGTGACGGGATGTGCGTCGAAATATGGCCTCAGCTTTCTAGTGGCCAGCACTACTGCGTAGGCTGCCTTTTCTATCAATGGGTAGCGTGTTTCTGCACCCGTGAGGGTGTGGCTCACAAAATATACCGGCTGCTGCTTCTTGTTCTCTTCCTTCAGCAGGACTGCACTCACAGTTGCAGCAGTAACGGCAATGTATAGGAAGAGAGCTTCCCCTGTCTTGGGTCTGGCCAGTGTTGGCAGACCAGAGAGGTGTGACTTCAACTTCTGGAATGCCTCCTTCTGCTCTGCTTCCCACCTGAACTCTTTGTTCCCCTTCAATATTTTGAAGAATGGGAGAGCTTTCTCCGCAGACTGAGCTATGAATCTGGACAGGGCTGTCATTCTGCCTGTCAGCCTCTGGATGTCTCTGATGCTTTTAGGCTCTGGCAGATCCATAGCTGCTTTCACTTTGTCGGGATTCGCGTCGATGCCCCTTTCACTGACCAGATAGCCCATAAATTTCCCTGACCGTACTCCGAACACGCATTTCTTAGGATTCAGTTTCATGCTGTGTTTGCGAAGGTTGCGAAGGTCTCTTTGAGGTCTGCTATATGGTAAGTCTCAGTTTTGCTCTTGGTGATGACGTCATCCACGTACACCTCCAGATTCCTTCCCCTCTGACCTGCAAAGACCTGATCCATCAGCCTTTGATAGGTGGCGCCTGCGTTCTTCAGCCCGAAGGGCATCATGACATAGCAAAATACCCCGATAGAGGTGATGAATGCCGTCTTCTCTTTGTCTGCAGGGTCCATGAAGATCTGATGGTATCCGCTGAACGCGTCCATGAAGCTGAGCAGAGCGTGCCCACTGGTAGAGTCTACCAACTGGTCGATTCTTGGCAAGGGATAGCAGTCCTTGGGGCAGGCTTTATTGAGGTCTGTGAAGTCAACACACATCCTCCAGCTCCCGTTCGCCTTCTTAACCATCACCACATTGGCCAGCCATTCTGGATACTTGCAGGGCTCTATGAACCCTGCCTCAAGCAGCTTCTGAACTTCTTCCTCGATGGCTTTATTTTTCTCCGCAGAGTAGTTCCTCCTCTTCTGCTTCACAGGTCTATATCCTGCATCGGTGTTTAACTTGTGGTTGATGGTGGCGGGGTCCACCCCAGGCATCTCAGCTGCTGAGAAAGCGAACACATCTGCATTCTCCTTCAGCAGACTGATTAGGTTGACTCTGGTTTCAGGATCCAGGTCTTTGCCTATTCTGACTGCCCTGCCTTCTTCCGGTCCCAAGAGTACCTCTTCGGTCTCTTCCCCCGGTTCAGGCTTATTTGCTTCCTGCTCTGCTTCTGGCCGAGCATCGGCCTCACTGATAGCAGCACACTCTTCCTCTCTTTGCTTGGCCTCTTCGGCCCTTCCTTTCTTTCTTTCCCGGCTTCTTCAGCCTGGTCCTTCTTGGCTTCTTCAGCCTCTTTCTTCTTTCCTTCTTTCTTTTCCTTTCTCCTGGACCCATAGTGGTCAGGAGGAGGAGGTCTTTTATCCTTCTTTAGAGCGGTCAGATTGCATGACCTAGCTGCTCTCTGGTCTCCCTTCAGTCTGCCCACCTCTCTAGTGCTGCTTAAGAAAAGCATGGTCTGATGATGGGTTGACGGGATTCCCTATACCGCCTCGATGAACTTCCTTCCCATCAGAGCGTTGTATGGTGACAGGAGGTCTACTACCAGAAACTCTTGTACTACCATTCTGCCCCTCTGTGGTCACTGTCAGATGTATTTTCCCCTCTGGGACGATGGAGTTCCCCGTGAATCCGACGATTGGAGTTCCTCCTTGCTTCAGCATTGAATGATCCAGCTCCATTTTATCGAAGGTGTCCTTATAAAGGATATTCACGGCGCTCCCGCCATCTACCAGTATTCTTCGCACATCTATTCTGCTAATCTCCAGAGTGACCACAAGAGGGTCAAAGTGCGGGAAACTGATGCCTTTGCAGTCTTCTGCCATGAAGGTCATGTTTGGCAGGTCTGGGCTCAGCTCTGCCTGGTTGATGGAGTAGAGGTTGGGATGGGTAAGCTACCTTAGATGAGCCCTCTCTCCCCCCATCGAGCTAGAACTGCCAAATATGACGTATACCGTCTTCTTTTTCCCTTCCTTGATCTCTGCTCGCTTGTCCTGCAATGTCTGCCCTTCGCTCTGTTGCTCCTTCTCCTTGATCCCCTGATTACAGGCGAGGTACTCTTTGAAGTAGCCTCGTCTGATCAGGCTTTCCAGATTGTTTTTCAGGCTTATGCAGTCTTCTGTATTGTGGCCTGGCGCCTCATGGAAAGCGCAGAACTCTGCCATGTTTGAGCCTAGGCTTCTCTTCTTGGTGGGTGGTGGTCTGTGCCACCTGCTGTCATCTCTGTTGGTCAGAAAGATCTCAGCCCTTGGCGCGCTGAGGTTGCTATAGTTGTTATATTTCTCCTGGGCCTTCAGCCGGTCCACTTCTCTCTCTACTTCTTTTTGTTTTTCTCTCCCTCTGCTCTGATGGGGCCTGGGGCCTCCAAAATTCAATCTGCCTCCCATGAACTGGTGCTCATTCTGCCTGGTATCCTGTCTAGCAGGTCTGCCTGTTTCTGCTCCGTGTGTCGATGCTTTGTTGAAGTCTTCGACGGCTATGTATTTTTCTGCCAGGGCCAGGGCCTCGCTGAGCTCCTTCATGGTGACCCATTTAAGGTCATCTCTGAATTTACTGGTGTGGGGTAAGGCGTTCCTCAGAGCGTGCAGAGCGAGCTTCTGCTCTAGCTCTGGGATGTGCACCAGCTCTTTGTTGAACCTCCCTATGAAATCCCGCAAGCTTTCATTCTGAGTCTGCTTCAGCAATAGCAGCTCATGTGTGGATTTGTTCCTCCTACTTCCGCTAACGAAATGCTCTTTGAATCTCTTTTTCAGTTCATCAAAGTTAGCAATCGTCCCCTGGGGAATAGTCCTGAACCAGGTCTGAGCTATCCCTGTCAGAGTGGCAGGGAAGTGTCTGCACCATGTGGCCTCATTGTAATTTCCTAGCTCCATGTGGGTCTCAAAGGCTGCCACATGCTCCTTTGGGTCTCCCTCCCCTTCGAACTTGAGATTGGATGGGAGCTTCGCTTTCGACACTCTGGCCGCAATGATTTCAGGTGTGAAGGGGGACTTGGAAGGAGATCTAATCTCCTCTGCTGGTGAGACCACAATGGGTCTGGAGTTGACTCTGTGGGTTATGAGTCCTCTGAGGTCTGTGGGGGCTCCATTATCGCCAGAGCCCTCCTCTGGTATTGTTCCTAATCTCAGGCTGACATGCCTTCTGATCGTTCCGCCACCAGGCGCAGACAGGGCCTCTTCAGCTCCTGAGTTGTGCCTGGTTCTGGGTCGCGGCTGGACATTCTGGGCCACGCCCCTTGGATTTCCTCTGTGGACAGATCTCCGGCTTGAGCCTGCCATATACCCTGTGGGTGTCAGTTCCTCGAACATGCTGGGATGATCTTGTTGCATTATTTCAGTATCCCACTCTGCTTCCTGCCAACCCCTCTTGATGTACCCGGGTCCAGAGCGGCTGGATAGGCCATACTCCGACGTCGGGGTGGGTGTGATGTTCGTCATGTTGTACCCGCATAAGGGGTCTGCTGTGGCTGTCTCCTCTTCAGATGACAGCCGCAGGTGCCTTCGAACTGAATCGTGTGTTCTAGTTCTCCTTCTCTTTCAAGCAGGTTGGCTTCCAACAGTTTGCATAAACTGTTGGGCAGACTGCAGCACTTGAAAGGCTGCTTGAAGTTGCTCCGGTGTAGGCATGACCACTAAGCTGCTTGGCTATGGGGTCTGCCTGGTTTCATGGCGGGGCTGATAGTGTTATCCCTCCTGCCTGATCTGGTGGTAGCAGCACTACCCCCTTCTTGTTGATCTCGTGTTTGTTTCTCTCAGTGGAGAGTTGCTTTCTCCCGCTGAACTGTCGGAACCGAGCGTTTCTGAGGTTGGAACCACCATTGCGAAGTTGTAGATTGGGATTTTCTACTCTTCCCCTCCTTCTAGCGCCAAATTGTTTCTGTCCAAGACCGCAACAGTGTATGTGGTGGTGGGTACTCGATGGAATCGTGGCTCCCAAACGTCCTTCGTGGTGGTGGTTACCTGCAAAACAAGGAGAAACCCCGGGGGTGGTTCCGAGGATCGCCTCTCCGATGCCTAAGTTAGTCCAAGTTGAGCACAAGATCTCTAGTAGAGAGAAAACGAGTATCAAGTGCAAGTATTTTGTGAGTGTTTTATCGAACGTACCTTACCCATGCATGAGCATGGGTATTTATATGAGACATGGACTTGTAACTGACCTAGTAAAGTGAGTGGGCCTCTTTGGAAGTGGGCCAAGGTGGAACGAGGCCTTCATTAAACTCCAGCCTAGAGGTTATGTTCGGAGCGGTCTGCCTGAGGAGGTCTGCTCTGCTCCAGGCGCTCTGACGTGGAGTGGCAGGACCAGTGGTCTACTGCCAGCTGGAGGTCTGCTGGGCAGACCCCATACAGTTTTTTTTTTATCAACGCACCTTCCTCGAAAGTGGAAAGTAACTAATCATATTTCTTTGACAAAAAAGGGAGAGGAAGAAAGTAAACTTAACAAATAGTGAAAGCGACTAGGAGTACTTGAATTTAGCTTTGCCTACTTCATCTCATGCTACGTAGATATTTCTTGTTGAAAAAATCATCATCAAAATTGCAAGTTTGGATTATCTTTCCATATTACTTCAAATTTAAATTTATTTATAAATAATCTCAAATTTAATAATAACCTTCCTTTCTTAGTCTCAATTTAACATGAAACATTAATATACAAATGCAATATGGTGATAATCCAAATTACTATCTCTACTCGGAAATTGGAATGTGATTCGAGGGGCACATCGGTACATGTGTCTTACATGTTAATGTATGCATGTATTCAGTTCAATAATTCTAGCTTTAGTTTTGCACAAATATGTTTTGTTCAGTCAAATAAGTTATGTTCGACAATAATAAATTCAGTTCATAAAAGATAAATTCAGTTTAGAAAAATTAGTAACTACAAAAGATAAAAACAATAGAGAATTACTAAAGATAAGTTCAATTCACTAAAAATAAGTTCAATTTAATTCAGCTTACAACGAGTAAGTTTATTTTACTAAAAATAGATCCAGTGTATTAAAAATTAGGCTGAGGGAATCAATTGTTACCCCTCAAATATAGTATTAAGAATAATGATGATAGTAATTGATAATATTCGACACTCAAGATAGCTACTAAGACATAGTTGCATAAAAGTTATATTACAAGAGCCAGTTCATAATCGAGTTGGCAAAATACATAATAAGAGTAGTCTATCATAGGAGCAACATAAGACAATCCAAATAAGTGCTACACTGACTTTAGATCCTTTGTTTAGCAATAAACACTAAAACATACTATAAACCCAAATAAAATTCAACTCAAAGAAGCCTTCGCCATAAAAAAACAAATCGGGGAAAAACGTAGACGAAGCCAAAAACAAATGAGATAGACGTACATAAACGTAGCAAAAACGCACACTTTTTGTTAGGGTATTGTAAAGATAAAAAAAAGTTTCCTAAGATGATAATCTTTTACGATTAAAGAAGAGTTCCATTGACCTTCACTGGCATCATATTTGGATTTCTAGGTTTTCCATGGCATACCATGGTCTTTCCATCACTTAAACCCATATCTGCAACGAGAGAAGAAATATGTCATGTATTCAAAGCAAAAGCTAGTCAGAAATTTCAGATCCATCATTGTCACGAGACGAACCAGAACTCTAATTATCCATCAATATCATAAATGTTGTTCCTAGGGGTAGTTATCCGATATCCAATTAAAGGTTAATGCTATCACTTTCATGCAAGGAAAAGTGTTAGTCATAGAAGTCGAGAAAATTTAAGTCCTATATTGAGTACAGATAGGGCTAACTGAACAAACTCAGAAACACTAAATTAAAGAATGCATAGCATTGTTCAGATTACCCACAATATTAAACATAAAGAGGGCATAGTTCAGGTTTAAGAAGCAATAATGTGAATTTAGGAACAGTCTATTAAAGTCAGGTACACGAAGTTCAAAAGAGAGCATAAGAAATCAAAATGGAAGAGAGCAATACAAAGCGAGGCCTCAAGACAACAAAGAGCTGCTCAACTCTATAGGAAACAAGCATCTTACTGTCCTATTTGCTTGCCGATTGTTAAGTCCTCCACAAGATTTCGTAGTACTCTGAAGAATTAGGACATCCAATTTATTTAAGATATTGTTGCTTCCACTTCCACAACTACTTGCACCTGCTTATGTTGTTTACATTGTATTGTTTACATCAAAAGATGACCACGACACAATGGCCTAATTAGCGCGAGTACAGTCACCAGTCCGCCTCTCTGATTTCACAACAGAATGCAGGCCATCTGAATCTTCTTCCCCGTGATCCCATAGCCTAAAAGTTGACTTCTCCTGTTGGCTTCTGGGGTTTCTCGTTCAATTCCATTCCAGGGCCATTGAAACGTTTTCTGCAAACTATATTAGATTAACATTTGATTAACTAATTATCTAGATCACCTCAAAACGAAGTTCAGAAGTTGTAGACAATTTTGAGCGAACCCAAAAGCTCCGCTTTTCGGAGCAGACCAATCTTCCATTATTTTCAAGTCATAATCTGATTGAATTTGCATCCCTCTTAAGCAAATAATTCAATATTCAAGGATGAAGCTATATCTCTGATTACGATCAATTTAGGACATTTCAGAGAAGTAATTTTAGAAATCTAGTTAGGGGATTCAGGCAAGCAAACAGTCACGCAGAGATGGGGGCTCGAGCCCAATTACCGAATCGTCAAATCAATGGTTTAGCTTCATGAGCTTCAGCAACCTCAGCTTCATCTTGAATTGTGGACGAGTCTTCCCTTTCTGCTGAAGAATTTGCTTGACTTGCGTCTTCCTTCGCTTCTCTAGATTTTTACTCCATCAAATTCAAATAAATTAGCATTTTTGCACAAGATATTAACACAACCTAATCAATTTAGACCGAGAACCAATTAGACAGGCATTGCTGAGACAACCAATCCATAAGAAAAAACAGGACACAAACTTAACCATTCCATAGATAACAGAAGCATCAAAGACAATAAATATAACCAAGAATGATCAAATTAAAGCAACAAAATTAGACCATTGAATGATGAGCATGAGAATCAGCAATTTCCATAGCTTCAACATCCAAAGAATCAACCCTCGTTGGTTTCTTAACAAGCCTTCTTTTAACAGACCCAGAAGGAGACCCATATCTTCTCCTAAAATGTTCTTCCTCCATTTTTAGACCAAACTGGTGCTTCTTCAGAACTAACTTCACTCCCATCTACCCACCTTGAAGTTCCACTTCCACCACTTCCAACCCATCTCAGATTACTGCTGCTCTCTTCTATCTCTTTTCCACCTATTTTCCACACCAAAAAACAGAAGAATTTGGGCACAAATTTACCAAAAATGAAGTTCAATAGAGCAAATTTCCCATCAATAATAGAGATGGCAGTAGATATTAAACAAATGAAAATGAAACCCTTCAAAATTTGTTAATAAGGTAGATTGGGAAGAGTTCCTTATCCTTGGAACTTGAAAGGCATGTGATTAATGTCAATAATTGAAGGATTGGATTTGGGAGCTTGTATGCGTTACAGAGTTACAGTTACAGTCATGGCCATGTTCATGGGTTATGGAGGAGTACAAGAATTGCAATAAATGATAAATTTTAGCCACCCAACGATTTTTAGCTGCCTAACCAATCCTCACCAATACATCATTCATACTTTAATGGAAAAATTGTATATTACCGCCTTTTGTGTATCACTTTTCGTAAATTACCACCTTGACTTTTTTTAAAAAAAATTACCACCTTTTGGTTCCATTTTTTCATAAACTCCCACCAACTAACGGATTCCGTCAAGAAAGCTGTTAATGTGGGCCCACTTCTTAATTACATTACAAATTACTCGTTTTATGTCTAATTGAATAGGGTTTTGCTTGTTAAAGTCAATTAGGGTTCTTGGTTATTCAATTGATTTAGGGTTTTTGCTTGTTGAAGTACATTAGGGGTTTTGATTATTCAATTGAACCACCAATAACCCTAAATTGATTTAACAACCAAAACCCTAAATCAGTTCACAAGATAAACCCTAACTCAATTAAACAAGGTTAACCCCTAATTCAATTGGACAACTTAAACCCTAAATCAATTCAATAATGAAAACACTAATTTTCGTCAAAAAAACCCTAATTTTTGAATCATTCAAACATAAACAATTGTACTTACCTTCTTCAACTCGTTTTGCTCCAAAGTGGATCGAATTCTGGTTGTCTCTTACTCTCTATTTGTTGATTTGAAGAAAGAGAAGCAAATCTGATTATTTTAGCTCTCATTCATTGGGGAAATTAGGTTAAGAAGAGGAAAGATGAAAGGGGAAAATGAGGAAATTGGTAAAGTAAATATGAAGTGGGCCCCACAAACGGTTTAATTGACAGAATTCATTAAATGGTGGGAGATTGTGAAGAAAACGAAACAAAATGTGATAATTTAAATAAAAAAAAAGTCAAGGTGGTAATATACAAAATCTGTAAACCAAAAGGTGGTAATATACAATTTTTCCTACTTTAATTGCTTGATTTTGGGTTGCCTTGCCTTGGAATTTTGGTGGGATCGAAATCAGGAGGACAATATTTGTTCAACACCTTCCGTTCTCCCATCTTTTATTCTGCTTCCTCAAATCCAAAATGTAGTTTAATAGAAGAGCATTACAATTGCATCTAAGATTTACATTTAAAAAGAAAGTTTTCTCAAAATACTTCTCAAACTTTTCAAGGTTAAATCCAGAGTAACTATTTAACATCCACCTCATGTTCCTCCACATAACACTCTCCAACTAAGAATTAACTAATTATCAACTCAACTGATTCTACGGTCATTATAACTCAACAAATGGCAACTTAAAAAAGCAATCTCACAAATTTAACATTCACAAATAATTCACATTGAGAACTCACAATTTAACCAAAAATCAACATTCACTATGAACAAACAATTCACACTTCATCAAATCACTATAAAGAAATAATTCAAAACTCAACTAGTAATTCATAGATACCACTAATACCCAAAAAGTCAGTTCATTACTCGAACCAGCAATCACAATTTAAAAAAACTTATAGTACATAATTAATCAACCAACAATCTAGCAATTTCGATAATAAGCACCAATTCACGTTCACAATTTATAATTCAAAATATTACCTGTTACGTTGTCCTTCTAAATGCCTCAGCCTCATTCAAAACCACCGGTTCTTTACTTCAACATTCACGCACGAACAGTCAAACGACACGACACGGAAATCCGATGGGTGAAACCATCAGTTCGACAACGCACCAAGCCATCAACAACTCGCCAAGAGTCCAACCAGACCAACGGACCAACGCCTAAGCCATCAAATACTAAGGGTTTAATGCTTTCAGGGGTGGTGGAACTTGGAAGATGGGATTTTGGGTCTGGGTATAAAAGATAAATGAAGAAGTTTCCTTACTATTGTAGTTGAATTAGGGTTTCAAATTCAGAATATTTGGGGATTTCGTCCAAAAATCGAACGCAAATGTGTTCAAAGCAACTTTCTCATTCTTTTCCACTTTCCCACCGCCTGCTTGTTCTTCAAGGTTGAAAGAATGGACTGTGAAGCAAAGAAGAAGATTAGATCAGAAAGTAATGAAAGGTGGAAGCATGGGTCCCAGATTGATAAACCTGAATCTGCATTTAAATCGACCATGGATAAGGTAGAAGATACATCCAAGCTTGCAGAGGGTGGTGAGAGGATAGAAACTGAAGTGTGAAAAAGTGGGTAGAAATTAGAACACCTGGTAATTGAAGAGGGATGTGGCAAGCCCACGTGGCCAGCTGGCCACAAACAGGTGAGTCACCATATTACTGTTCATACTCTTCTTTTGGGATTTTAATATGTAGATATATAAAAATATATAATCAAGTGAGATCTTATTTGATTCGTCTTAATGTAATATTAAAGTTTAAAGTACTGTATTGGATAGTGTGCAAAGAAGAAACGTTGTGAGTATTGCAAAGTGGAGGAAGTATAATGTAGAATTTAACTAAATGATCTATTGGATTTAGTGAGAACCAGAGATATTTTTTCAGATCAAAGTCAAAATCAATTAAAAACACCATAGTTCCAGACGGAATGCATTAAAAATAATTTCAAAGGAGAAATAAGGTTATACTTCTATAAATTGACATAAGAACTTATAGCAAACCTTAAAACCCTCAATACCCTTATATAATTTCTCATAAAATTCCCAACTTACACAAAAAGCTTGCTCAAATTTCAAGTTTTAAAATTCAAATATAGACAAAAAAGAAACAACATTCAGTTTATTACTCTGATTCAACAGTAACCCAATTTATAATTAGAGTTAAGAAAACAGGAAAAAACTACATTAAAAATTGAGAAAAAAGGGACATAGATAAATAAAACAACAAACCCATTAAGATCAAAGAAAAGGGTAAAGGTTATCAATGGGTTGTCAATATTTTACCTCAAAGAAGGAGGATGAGTAAAATTCTCACCCAAATCAACGAGCAATCAATAACCCATAAAAACCCAACCAAGAATTCAACTAATCGGCAGATGGGTTATCATAACTCGACAAAGAATTTAGAGACCATCGAAAGAGTTACTTTACGCAAAATGATAAAACTAAAAGCAATGGTAATAGCAATGGCAATGGAATACAATGGGTGAGCAAGAATAAGCATTTTATGCCATAACAATCAATGGAGTACAAAAATAAGCTCTTTTTGGGATAAAAGTTGTGTCAACACACATCCAATTGAAAAAGCCATTAGTGATAATGGTTTGTTTAAAGTACTCTTAATTCAAAATGAAGCAAAATACATAGTTAAAAGTAAGTAAGCCAGATATTCCAAAGCCATACAGACGACCTAATAAAAATTGGAAAAAATGTGAATGAGTGGAAACTCACTGTATACACAAATTTTGTCTAAGTCTGCAAAACAAAGTCAAGATAAATGTAACAAAATAAGAATTTTATTGATTTGAATTTTTGGGTACAATCCCTAATTTAATCCTCTGATTCGATCTCTACACTGATTTAACTTGTTGTATCACGAACTTGGTTTGACACCTTCGTAATACGGAATTGATTTCCTTGAATGAGGGCCTCCGGGCTTGATCTCTTCAAGTCTTCTTCTTTAGAATAGAACGGCACGTTGATTTTTGATGCTTGTTGTTCTTCTTCTAGGTAAAAAGAATTTGATGTAGCTTGTTGAGTTTCAGAGAATTTTTGTGTACTCTAGAATAGCTCTGGCTTCTGTTTTTCTGGCCTTCTGGTTTTTCTCTCTGGAATTCCTCCTTTGGTTTCTCTCTTTGTGGTTTTTTCTCAACCTCCAAATGAAATGAAGGACTCCACTATTTATAGACAAGTCTCACTTCAAAACCCTAGGGTTTTAAGCCATATTGGGCCACTTAAATTAACTTGGTGTCATGACCCAATAGTTTAAACCCTTTTATTGGCTTTTAACTATTAAATAAAATGATTTTAAGCTAATCAAAAATGGACTAAATAATTTGTAACCCAAATTAATTGACAATTAATTGACCGTCAAATATAATGAGTCAACAACTTGACCTTTGACCCATATAATATCCAACGTGGCACTTTAATAAAATATTAGTGCCTACAAATTGCCCCCTCGAGACCGGTCACGTACACAATTTCAAGTGTTTAAGCGCGATCGGGTCTCGAATTTTCTTTCTATGGGCTAAAGAGCCTTTGCGTTTCGAACCAATAACCCATGGAACAAACTTAATTTATTTTTTACTTTTACTTTTGAAATCACTATTGTTAAATGATAATCAAAAATAAAATATATAAAAAAAACTTTTAACTAAATCAACACCTTCACGCCAGTGAAGTGTTTGAGATAGTAATAAAAAAAAAATTATGATTTGATTTTTTTTTGAGCTCACGCAGAGATAACCAATCAAACAGATATGTATAATCTTTTGGTTTGAATAATATCTGAATTTTTTGTTTTGGAAGATAATGATAACAATATCATACTTCCTCCGTTTTTATTTAAATGTGACACTTTCTATTTTAGAAAGTTTTAAATTAAATGTGACACTTTCTTTTTTGGTCAATAAACTCTCTCTATCTCTCTCCTCTCACCTGGGTCCCCTTATTTTTTTCTCTCTATCTCTTTCCTTCCCAAAAATTGCCTATGAGTCCGTGAATCTAAAAGTGTCACATTTAAATAAAAACGGATGAAGTATATATATATATATATTTTTTTTTACCAAATGATAATTGAAAAAAGATAAGAAAATAATCTTTTCAGTTTTAGATTTTAGAATCTAATCTTTTTCTGAAAAATCTAATCCTAATACAATTTTAATTAAGTTAATTAAAATTGCAAAGAAGATAGATTTTCATGATACTATAAATAATACCATAGGGTGAAATTCAATTTCACCATTGAAGGGCGGAGTAATCGGACGCCAGCCGAACGTGCCTTGCCGAAGCCAATACTGTCACCATTGAAGACGGAGTAACCCGACGCCAGTTCAACCAAGAGCCCTGTCGAAGCCTATTCTTTCACCGTCTACTTGGAGTTTGACGGAGGTCTTGACGGAGACGAATTCTACCACAACGAGCTGAACCATACCCGTCGGTGAAGCCTATTTCAGATTCCCGTCAAGAATTTTTTGCTTGAGTTAGCCAAATTTCTACCACTCAGACCATCTCCGAGGTATCTTCTAATACTCTGTTTTTTATTTCAAATCCCTAAAAAATAAACACCTAATCCTTAACTTTCAAGTTGATTGAATTATCACTCCAACCATCATCTTCCATAAATTAATAGGCTAAAATTTTATTGAAACTTACAGGAGAAAGTTTGCCAAATAACAGAATTGGTTTGCCGGAATTCGACCACTGCTGGTACATCACCAGCCTTGCCGTCGGAGCTTTGATCAGGGTCAGACACCCAGATCCGTCGGCCGATCCACCCCGCCTGCCGCTCACCACTCTTCCTTCTACCTTATTCAATTAAAATTAATTCCACCTCTTGCACGCCTGATTGATCTTTGCTCCAAGAATCAAGATACTTTTGGATTTCATAGGAGATTAATGGGGAAAAATAATATAGAGGGAAGAAGAGCCGTATAGAGTTTAATGAAGTATTGAACTTTGGTTTTTTGAGTTTCTTTGCAGACATCTGATAAACTAGGTGTTTTGGCTCTCTTTCTCCTTTATATTTTTTTCCTACCCTTGTGCATTGCTGAACAGGTGGACAAAGGCATTTATGTAAGCTTAAATCTAGTGAGCTGTGACTTGTGAATAATTGTTTAGTACCAAGTGGTTTACTTTACTCTTGTCACTTATTGCTTCTTTGTTTAACAATAATGAAAACAAAACAAGTGGGCACATGACTTTAACATTAACAATTCACTTAGAACACCAACATGCTTCACAATCTATTTACTTTTCACGCATTCAATCCATCATTTTTTTTATTTGAACTCTTGTATTTTGTTTCCTTTTTGCTAGGAAATAACATATCATGGTGAGATTCGAGTCCAGGGAAGAATCTGACGGAGAATCGTTGATTGTAGTCGATGACGCAAATGGTGGCCACAAAGCACAATTTTCAACTTTTCGTCCACTGACAGGACCTTTTGCAAAGAATCAGTCTTTCGAACAATGTCCGCCGAGTTTGAACTGTTGGTAGAAAGACATTTCTGGCCACAAAACATCTGCAGACAAAGCTTCCAAAGCCGTTCTTCGTGCATCTCACCATCAGACACGTGACACTGAAATCAAACTACTAGAGACGCTTCATGCACGTATCTCTAGGAAGGAGACTAGTTGGAATTCTTACATGAACATTGGTGTTGAGTTTACCCATATCCCTCGCTATTGGGAGTGGTTGGAGGACATATTGCGACATTTCAGAAATTCCCTTAGTAGTTTACACCTTCTCGACGCCGTTTATGCCTCAATGTTCCTTTACAAACAAAATCCTCCAGTTATGCAGGCCCTTTGTGAATCCTGGTGTCCTGCTACGAATACCTTGCTCACTGAGTTTGGAGAGGCTTCTATTAGTTTATGGGACATATACCTTCTCAATGGTCTACCAATAACTGGCATTTTTTATGATGAAGTCATACCCTCTGCTGCTGAATTTGAAAAATCTGGGAACGAAGGTCAACTATGTCTTCCTATACGTTGCAAATATCTGTTTAAGGCGTTCCTCCACATAACAAGAAAGTCTGGAAGATCAAACATCACATTTGAAGAGTGGTGTTCATTTTGGTTCCGAGGTTCCCGTAGATACATGGTGATGTCCAGAAACAATGGTAAGCGAACTGGTGTTCCTCTTTACGTGAAGGACCTTGCAACTTTCGGAGATCCTCAACCATGGAGTGACGTGATTCATGGGGCGTTTAACGACATAGATATCCCAGTGGAACACCGCAAGGCCTCATACCTTGCAGCATTCTATTCTTGTTGGCTTTGCGCATTTGTCTTGCCAGTGGAGAACGTAGGTGACATTCGTCCGAGTGTTTTCAAGCCTGCTTCACTCCTTGCTCGTGGACGCCAGACTTCTCTTGCTATTCCTGTCTTGGCAAGCATTTATAGAGGTTTAAATGATCTTTCCCAATCTGCAACCCCAGGCAAACTCTGCGGATTTTTTCCTGCACATTATGTGTACGTTTGGGCGGTGAAATATTTTCGTAGCCACCATGCCACTGTTCGCGACTCTGTAGGTGCCCCCATGATTGCATTTCAAGGCCAAGATGCTGTTTTGCCTATCCGGCTCTCAGAAGACCAAAACCGCTTTCGCACTGGCAAGTCGATCAACTGGCTCGCTACTTCAGCGAATGGTACACGTGACGAGGAGTTCATAGATGATAACCTTCAATCTCGCCGAACCGTGAATTTCTTCATCAGCATGAGATCCAATTTTGTCAATCTGAGATACGACGACACTTACGTGGTTGAGTCGTACAGTCCCCACAGGTTTGGCAGACAATTCGGTTTTTATCAAGACGTGCCCGGAGAATTGGAGCCTCAACAAGGAGAAGTCAAGCTAGAAAGATTGTTTCATTTATTCGAGTTTAGCATTCGCGTGGGAACGAACTCTTCCTTTATTATCCCTGGCCGCCCATCGAGTCCTCAAGGACGACTTACGCCAGCTTATGTATCTTGGTTGAAGTCTATTTCATCAGCGATTTCATCTTCCAGTCCTCCAGTTCCTCCAAAGATTCCTGAAGCTCGTGGCCAGAGCAAGCATAGGAAAAGAAAAATGACGATTCCAACATTTCAGCATCAAAAAGGACAACTAAGATTCCACTCGACTCTACCGACAAGTGTAAGCTTAGGGTCAAATTACCCAAGGACGCTGCCACTTCTCCTACACAACAAGAAGTCATTGCAAAGCGAAGGAAGGATGATAAAAAGGATAGCCCTTGCAAAACGCTTGAAGCTGAGTCGGTTTTTGATGATATTTTTGGTTCTGCCTATGATGAGGATTTCGAAAATGGAGGAGTACAAGTAAGAATCGTTTTTATCACACTTTCCGCCATTTTTATTTAATATACCTGACCTTTATTTCTCCTATTTTGTAGGCTGATCAGTCTGATTTGAACATCGCCGAAGAGCTACGCGCTTGTAACAATGCTTTTGGTCTTTCCATTGATGAGGATTTGATCAATTCTATCGATGACCCCATCCTACTTCCTGATGCAGAGGGTGCTTTAGCCAGGGAAGTTGACCATGCTCCCGAAATTCCTTCCATCACTCCCAAAGCATCTATTCCATTTAGTGTGCAAGACATGATTGCCCGAGCTAACCGAGAAGCTGATTTTTGTGCTCCAAATTTTATGGTCAACTCGATACGAGGCAAGCTGCTGGATACTCCTCTAGCCGACGTCTCTAGATTGAAACAAGAGCTTGAAGAGCTCCTCCAGTATATCAGTTCTAAGAAGTTCGACATTTCTAGACCGCGTGATCTTGTTGAGAGGTACGTGGAGCACAGCTTACAACTACACGTCCATCGAGAAAAGGAGCAAGGAGAAACTCCTGTGAATGTCCTTCAAGAACAACTTCTGGATGTGGAGTCCCGTATGGAGAATGCTGCACATCTTCAAAAAGAGGAAGAGGAGAAAGTCCGGACACTTCGTGGCAAGGTGCAGGAGATTGAACAACAGCTGACTGAGCTGCGGAAAAAGGAAGAAGGGCTTATGTTGCTTGTCCGAGACTCAGAAAAGGCTCTTGCAAAACGAGTTGTGGCAGTGAGAGGCTTGGTGAACTCTCATACTTCCCTAGAGCAGAGTATTTCCGCTGTGAAACAGAGAGAAGCAAAGCTTTTTGAGATTGAGAAGGACTTTGACAATGCTCGTGAAGCCCTTAGGACTCTCCAATGGGAGCCATAGTCATATGTCGACTTTGTCTCTCCCTCTTTTGATTTCATTTTTTTTGCACATCCTTTTGTTTTAGTAAGGACTATGAAGTTATTTTATTTCGTTCCAAGTGAATAAAGACTTTCCTCTCTTGTTTATACATGGTTTCTCCACAATAAAGTCGTCCGCATATCCATAAGATCAATGTTCAAATGTTGTTTGTTTGTTTATTTAGCAGTTCACAGTTTAGACTCTTGCGGGCCAAGAGTGTTACAATGAATGATGATTTTTTTTTTGGTGTGACTGCACTTGAAGTATATGGATTCCTCAAGCTGCCTACGTACCTATGAAGTGAATGAATTCACTCCACAAGATCAAGCCAACGTAGTTCGGTCAAACAAACTTCACTTTTTTCTCTTTTCAATTTTTTTCATTTTTTTTTTTCAATTTTTTTTTTATTTCTCTTTTTTTTGCAATTTTTTTTATGTACATGTGTATGCAGTTTACCCTCTTGCTCAGGAGCCTACATGGTACAAGACCTCAAGGATAGTAACGCTTCAAGAATTTCCCGTTGATAGGTCATATGCGTAGTCCGTCTGCGTCAACGATCTTGTAAGCTCCACTAGTGTATACCTCTTGCACAACATACGGGCCATCCCATTTCGATGTGAATTTATTCCCTGTCTTCCGAGAAGTTATGATGGGCCTCTTTACAGCAAGAACCATGTCCCCAACTTGGAAGGAGCGAACCCGTACCTTTTTATTGAACGCGCGTGTTATGCGAGCTTGGTAGCATTCCAACTTTTGTTGTGCCTCAAGCCTTTTCTCGTCAAGAGCTTCCAATTCAGCTAACCGAATCTTAGCATTTTCCTCTGTAGTGAGCTCTTCTTGGATGGCCATACGTAAAGATGGAACTTGTATTTCTAACGGGAGCACAGATTCCACACCATATACGAGGGAGTATGGCGTTGCTTGGGTTGGTGTCTTGTACGTAGTACGGTATGCCCATAATGCTTCCCCCAGCCTCTAGTGCCGATCTCGCTTGTTCTTTGAGACGACCTTACTAAGAAAGTTGCAAAGCGTCTTATTAAAAGCCTCGGCCAAGCCATTAGCAGGAGCATTGTACATTGAAGATTTACGTTGTACGAATTTGAATTTCTCACAAAGACTTGTCATCAATCGATTAACAAAAGGCGTACCATTGTCTGTGGTGATGTAACGAGGTACACCATATCGATATATGATATGATTTCGAACAAAATCGGCAACATTTTCTTTTTTAACTTCTCGAAGGGGAACTGCTTCAGCCCACTTGGAGAAATAATTCGTCGCTGCGAGAATATAAGCATGGCCAGCTGATGACTTTGGTGTGATAGGACCAACAACATCGAGACCCCAAGCTTCAAAAGGCCAGGATGTCACAGTGGGGTGCAGTGGCTCCGGCGGTTGGTGGATGAAATTTGTATGATATTGGCAGGCTTGGCATTTCTTCGCAAACTCCATGGAATCTTGAACCATCGTGGGCCAATAATATCCGGCCCTTTTATTTGATCATGAAGTTTTGGACCAGCTTGATGTGCTCCACACACTCCTGAGTGGGTTTCCTCCAATATTTTGGCCGCTTCTTCGTCTCCAAGACATCTCATCCAAGTTTTGAGGTATGACCGCCTGTAAAGTGTTCCTTTGAAATAAATGAAGCGTGGAGCTCGTTGTCGAATCTCCGTCTTGTGTCTCAAGTCGCTTGGAAGCTTTCCATGTTCCAAGTAGTCTATGAGTGGTTGACGCCAATCATCTGTGTTTATTTCATAAACTGAGACTGGATTGGCTCCTTGTTCCATTTCATCCTCTAGAGGTGCAACTACCCATCGATTGCAAACTGGAACGAGCACACCTTGTTCTTCTGCCCCCAGTGCCAATGTGGCTGCGAGGTTTGCAAGAGCGTCGGCCAACTTATTGGCACTCCTCGGAACGTGTTGTAACCTTTCTTCATCAAATGTTTCTAACAACTGCGAAGCACGTCGGTGATAAGGCACAAGGTCCTCCTTCTTGACGTCATAGTCATTGAGAAGTTGATGGATCAACAACTTAGAATCTCCATACACATCTAGATCCTGGACTTCGGATTCTTTGGCCATTTGAAGCCCCAGAACAAGAGCTTGGTATTCAGCAACATTGTTGGAACACAAATGAGTAAGGACAAAGGAGTATGTGAGGACTAGTTTTTCTGGTGATACCAGGACAACACCGGCGCCAGCACCGTCTTGCCTTGCAGCCCCATCGAAGTACATTTCCCATGATGGAAGGATTTCTATGTAGAAGAGTTCTTCTCCGGGCAAGTCTGCTGAAAGTTCCCAATTAGATGGCGTCGGGTGGTCTGCCAAGAAATCCGCCAAAGCTTGTCTTTTGACTGCCTTTTGAGGAACGTACACGATGTCTTGTTGGCTTATGAGAATTGCCCATTTAGCAATTCTTCCCGACAACACTGGTCTTGACAAGATATACTTGATAGGATCTGCTTTTGAGATCACTCGTACAATATGTGCTTGCGTGTAGTGCTTCAACTTTTGAATGGCGAAGATCAGAGCCAAACACATCTTCTCAATTGCTGAGTAATTCAACTCTGCCCCGACCAAAGTTCGACTGAGATAATACAGGGGTTTTTCCTTACCTTCGTCGTTCTTTTGGGCACATAATGCCCCCAAGGACTTCTCTTGAGCCGCGATATAGAGTATAAGTGGCTTTCCTGGGATGGGTGCCCCCAACACTGGAGGTGTCGACAAGTATTGTTTAATACTTTCAAAAGCCTTCTGACATGACTCGTCCCATTCGAATGGAGCGCCTTTTTTCATAAGATGGCTGAATGGATGACATCGTCCGGCTAAATTTGAGATAAAACGTCGAATGTACGCCAACCTACCTTGGAGCCCACGTAATTCTTTGAGATTTCTGGGTGGGGGCATGTCTTGGATCGTCGTGATCTTGGATTGATCAATTTCAATTCCTCTATGCCTAACGATGAATCCTAAGAATTTTCCAGAGGTGACGCCAAACGCACATTTCAAAGGATTCATCTTCAATTGATATCTACGCAACTTTTCGAACACGTTACGTAAGTCAGTTAAATGATCGCCCTTCTTCTTCGACTTGACCACAAGATCATCAACATAACACTCAACTGTTTTGTGCATCATGTCTTCGAATATTTTATGCATTGCTCATTGGTAGGTGGCCCCTGCATTCTTTAGGCCAAATGACATCACCTTATAGCAAAATATTCCCTTAGGCGTGCGAAAAGCAGTTGCTTCTTGGTCTTCGGGCGCCATCAAGATTTGGTTATAACCTGCTGTGCAATCCATGAATGATAGAGCTTCATGTCCAGTCGTGGCATCAATCATTATCTCAGTGACTGGTAATGGAAAGTCGTCTTTGGGACAAGCATCATTGAGGTCTCTAAAGTCAATACATATACGTAACTGACCATTTTTCTTTCGTACAGGGACGATATTGGCAATCCATGTAGGATATTTGACTTCACGAATGAAGCCTGCATCAATGAGCTTATTGACTTCTGCTTCGATTTCAGGGATCAGTTCTGGTCGAAAACGCCGTTGGGGTTGTTTCTTTGATGACACCCCCTTCCTTACGGCCAAGCGGTGCACTGCAACTTTTGGATCTAGCCCGGGCATATCCT
Organism: Patellifolia procumbens; assembly: GCA_947645195.1. NCBI lineage: Eukaryota > Viridiplantae > Streptophyta > Magnoliopsida > Caryophyllales > Amaranthaceae > Patellifolia > Patellifolia procumbens. The sequence continues at coordinate 279,777 of CANSGD010001243.1, read as the reverse complement.
TGTAGCTCCATGCGAACACATCCTTGTACTCCATCAGTAAATCGAAGTACCCCTTTTCTTCTTCAGGTGTGAGCAAAGCACTCACATAGACTGGTCGTGGCTCTTCCGGCGTGCCAAGATTTAGCTCTTTCAAATCATCAACGGTGGACTGGCCTCCATCTTCCAGAGTTTTTGGTGCTTCAGTTGTCTCTACTTCTTCATCCATACTCGCATCTTCAAAAGCTGTAACATGATTAGAGGTGATAACCATTCCTCCGTCCAAGACTGGATGCTCGTTCATACTCTGACGTTGATTTGTGAGGACTACAGTGTGGCTTCGCACACTAAGAGATTCCCCTATTTTCACGTCTAAAACTGCACAGCGCTTCATTCGAGATGGTATGACACTCCTCACGTCCTTCTCCAATTCAAGCTCGTCTTCCATCTTCATTCTATCTTTGCGTCGCCATTGCTGTATAGGCGAAGTTTGATTTTTTCCAATTCGGGAGAAGACTGTTTTCTTGAGCGTTGTGGCTTCAAGGCTCAATACTTGACGATCCTTGGGTCTGTAGGTAACTTTCCCCAATCTGTTTAAAACACCTTTTTTGGAAGATTTTGTACGTACATCCTTGCATTGACCACCTAATCTTTTAAAGATCGACCTTGAAGGTGGAGGATTCCCTTGGCCTTCTAATCTGTCAAAGACTGAGTGTCGTGACTTTTTAGAGACGGATTGGATTCTATCAAAGACAGACTCCTTCTGGGTTGGAGAAGCATTCCCGCCTTCATTATCTTCAAGCTCTTCTGCTGCAATGTATGACGTAGCTTGCACTGCCTTCTGCCTAGCTGATATTTTGATTGGATTAGGCTCCGTAAATCCAAGGCCAATCTTTCTGGCATTAACATGCTCCCCTTGTTGCTGGAGATTTTGTTGAGTTTTATTAAGGCCATAAGTCTTCACTTCTACGACCTTTCCCATAGGATCTGGATTAGAGAAATCGTAACCAGAATTTTCCATAAGCTTGTAAGCAACTGGGTCAAAACCGTCCTTTCTCGAACCATGCACCTCTGATTACTTGATGAAGCCGGAGAGCGGTGCTCTTCTTATTCGAGAATCGTTCATTCTTTGTATTGGTAAAGTCACACTTTCACTAAATTCTTACAGCTTACTTTCAACTTCTTTTGATGCAGGCTTCATCTCACATTCCTTAATTCCAAATTGGACAAAAGGAGATTGGCCTTCCTTGCGCCTCGACATAAGAACGTAGCGCAACACTGGAGTTGACAAGCTAGAAATAGCTTTATCAGCCTTTAAAGAAGCGCCATGGTCTTTCTTTTCGGAAATAGCTTTATCAGCCTTTAAAGAAGCGCCATGGTCTTCCTTTCCATCAACTTCTGCGAGTTCTTGCTTTACAACTCTCCTTGAAGGAAGATCCTCCTTAATTGGTTCACATTTCTTCGGAAGGGCTTTTCCTGTAGTTGCAATCTCTACTGGCATAACCTCACGAGGTTCCTCCTTGTCAATATAGAATTTCGCATCGGCAAAATGAGACTCTGCTTCTGAGAATGGCTTAATGTCTGCGCTCACCTTTCTTTCACCATTTCTATAGTACTTGAGGCATTGGTGCAGGGTCGATGCTACAACACCGTTCTCATCCATCCAGGGTCGTCCCAAGATCAAGTTGTATGAGGTCTTCGAATCAATAACATGAAAAATGGTTGTTGCCATCATTTCCCCTACCGACAAGTCAACTCGAATCATAACAATGGCTCGTTGTCCTCCAAGATTGAAGCCTTGGATCATCAAACGACTCTGGGATAACTCTTCCATGGTGATCCCTAGCTTCTCCATAGTGGACTTGGGCATAATATTCACAGCAGAACCTCCATCTATAAGAATGCGATTAACTTTTTGTTTTCGGATGTATCCACACACAGAGAGATGCCTATTGTGAGGCTTTGACCCTAACATGAGGTCATCGTCTGTGAATGCTAAGGCTGCACTGCATGCTGCACAAGGATCAGGATGATTGTCATAGATCCCATGCTCAATATTTTCTTTTGATGTATATTGAGTAGGATTTTCCATGGCACGAGCTAGAGCCAACCGCATTTCTTCGGGAAGAGATAAAGCTTGTCGCCAACCCATCCGAGATGGAACTGTATCCAACAACGCCAAGATCTTGGCATCTCTCTCAGGATTTCTCCTATGATCAAGACCTTTCACAGGAGAATCCTTTTGTTCTTCTTGCTCTTTTTCTTCCTCAGCCACATTGCACGTCACGACGTTGACCGAGGCTTCATCGAAGTAAACTTCAGGAAAGAATTCTTCCAAGGTGATAGGCACTCGTGCTTCTTGTTCAAGCAACTCCATGGGTAAGCCCCCTTGTTTTCTGACTTGTGTAGTCTTTTTCTTCGCCTTGGAGTGTTTAAAATTCTTCCTTCTATGCTGTTGCTTTCTTCGTTGAGACGGTGGTGGCTTCGACAACATTTGTTTTCTTGGCCTTCTTCTTCTGACTAAAGTCCACCCCTCCTCTTCTCCTTCGCTTTCTTCCTTGCAGGATGTGGATATGGAACGAAAATTCTCGAAACATGATTCACCATATGGCTCTACCACATATACTACCACGGGCTCCAAATTTCCGAACTGGATGATTCGAGCTTGCCCCCTTTGTTCATCATCAGAAAAGGCCTCTAATGTGACTGAAGCATGATTCGTCTCGGCCATGTCTTCTAGATCAAGAACGATCCTCCCATCCTTAGCAAGCTGCATAATTTTCTCCTTGAGAGTGATGCACTTCTCGATAGGATGGCTTACTAACCGATGGTAACGACAATAATTCGGATCAGTCGTCCTCCCTGCCTCTTCGGGTCGTTTTGGTTCAGGCAACTCTATGATTTCTTTTTCGAGCAGGTCATCTAGCATTCCAGCTAAGTCTGAATCTGGGAACGGATACTTCTTAGCCTGTAGTTCTTTCAACGTGGGTCTATCCCTCTTGACATCTTTTGAGAATGACCCCTTCTTTTGTTCTGTCTTTGCTTTCGCAGAAATCTTCATGGGGGCAGTCGTCGTGGTGACTGCATATGACTCCTTTGTAGAGCCTTTGACATACTTTTCTGGTTTCTTGAAGTCCTTCTTCTCTTTCTTGTACTCAGAAGAGCTTCCACCACGATTGGCAATAGTGATCTCCATGTCGTGGGCGCGTGTTGCCAGTTCTTGAAAAGACTTGGGTTTTATACCTTGTAAGATGTATAAAAGATCCCACTTCATTCCTTGGATGCACATTTCTACAGCAGAAGTCTCCGACAAGCGATCTTTGCACTCCAAGCTCAAAGCACGCCATCGATGGATATAATCAACGACGGGCTCATCTTTCCATTGCTCCGTCTTGGTCAACTCGGTCATGCTCACAATACGCTGAGTACTGTAAAATCTGTTCATGAACTCCTGTCGCATTTGGCCCCAACTACTTATGGATTCTGGTGAAAGATCCGTATACCATGTGAAAGCAACTCCCTTAAGAGAACGAACGAACTGCTTAGCCAATAGGTCTCCATCGGTTCCAGCATTGTTGCATGTTTCCACAAAATGGGCAATGTGTTGTTTAGGGCTGCCTTTGCCGTCAAATTGTTGGAACTTTGGAGGTTAGTAGCCATGGGCATCTTCAGCTTGTCGATCCTTCTAGTGTACGGCTTGACATAGTGATAATCGACATGAGGATCGCCAACAAGTTGATGCTTAACTGCGTTAGTTATCATATCTTGGATTTTCTGAATAGTCAACGCATCGTGTTCCTTCTTGCTCTTTCCAGTATACTTGGATTCACGACTGGATGATGATCCATCACTTTCGACTTCGGAGTCAGATTCGCCAGGACGTTTTTCAAGTTTCCTCGCCATGGAAGCGATCTGCTCGTTTTGTTGTTTGATTTGTAAATCTTTCTCTGCTCCGTCCTTCATAAGTTTCTCGAGGAGATTCTTCATTTCAGCTAGTTGTTCCTCGACTGTTTTGGCTTCATGAACCATAACAGTAGCAATTTCAGGTTGTGGCACCTCATCTTTCAAAGGGGACGACAAAGAGGAGTTGCCAGTACTCAGTGTCACTTTCCACACCAACAGGCTCAAAGAGAGAGCTAGTGTGGAGAATCAATTTTTTACCTCCTTCAAGGGAGATCCTTCTTGAATTGAACAAAGTGTTCTCAGATTCTTCATTCTCCGCAGAAGGAACCGAGCCAAAGATGGGGACTTGGCATGCCCTTCGGAAAGAAGATGCAATAGATGATTCAGAATTGAATGAACCACCAGACTTCGTGCGCGGCTTGGTAGGAATAGATGAGGACCGGAGGCTGGAAGCAGGAGTAGCAACAACGGCTCTTTGTTTTCCTCTTGTGAATACTCCTGTGGATTGATCTCCAAGGACTGAACCCAAGTTTTCAAATCTTCGTTGAGTTTCAGCAGCTTTTTCGACATCGGATCGAGAAGTATCCTTCTTTGACGCCATTAGTTACGAAAAGGATTTCAGATTTGTATGGAGAAAGGGATGAGTGGTAGAGAATGGTCCCACCGAGCGTGCCAAAAATTTGTATACACAAATTTTGTCTAAGTCTGCAAAACAAAGTCAAGATAAATGTAACAAAATAAGAATTTTATTGATTTGAATTTTTGGGTACAATCCCTAATTTAATCCTCTGATTTGATCTCCACACTGATTTAACTTGTTGTATCACGAACTTGGTTTGACACCTTCGTAATACGGAATTGATTTCCTTGAATGAGGGCCTCCGGGCTTGATCTCTTCAAGTCTTCTTCTTTAGAATAGAACGGCACGTTGATTTTTGATGCTTGTTGTTCTTCTTCTAGGTAAAAAGAATTTGATGTAGCTTGTTGAGTTTCAGAGAATTTTTGTGTACTCTAGAATAGCTCTGGCTTCTGTTTTTCTGGCCTTCTGGTTTTTCTCTCTGGAATTCCTCCTTTGGTTTCTCTCTTTTTGGTTTTTTCTCAACCTGCAAATGAAATGAAGGACTCCACTATTTATAGAGAAGTCTCACTTCAAAACCGTAGGGTTTTAAGCCATATTGGGCCACTTAAATTAACTTGGTGTCATGACCCAATAGTTTAAGCCCTTTTACTGGCTTTTAACTATTAAATAAAATGATTTTAAGCTAATCAAAAATGGACTAAATAATTTGTAACCCAAATTAATTGACAAGTAATTGACCGTCAAATATAATGAGTCAACAACTTTACCTTTGACCCATATAATATCCAACGTGGCACTTTAATAAATATTAGTGCCTACACTCACATCACCTGAAAACTGAGGGTTCTTAAAGCCACGCTTGGGGAGACGACGGCACAATGGTGTATAGTAACCCTCGAAGCCAAATATCATGGTACCACGAGCATTCTGGTCCTTGCCCCCATAAGGTTGGACTTGAAACTTTGATTCTTCTCCACCGCCGGAGCAGAAGCAACCTCTTGCTCAACCAGAGCAGCAAGAGTTTCCTCAACTGCTTCCATTGTTAGACCTCTAAATTAGGGTTTCAACTCAGAAATCAGAATATTGGGGAATCCATTAGAAAATCGAAGGCAAATTTATTTCCCATTCTGGTTTTTATTTAATTTTAAGCCATATTTTGAAAGATTGTAGCATGGATCACAATAACTATTCAGATTTAGTGCAAGCCAACGAAAAAATGGAAGAGATTGTGAGGCAGAAAAGAGGTAATGAGAGAAAATAGCATGGGTCACAGATTAATAGATTTGAATTTGGATTGAAAGAGTTCATGTATGACCTAAATCTGTTCTTCTCAAAGTTTTGTTGAAGAAAGCAGTGAGAGGAGAGGAATGAAATAAAGAAATTGCAAGGGAAGGGTAACTGATCAGCTCCTATTTGGTAACTGAGACAGGATATGCGCGTGCATATTGGTTGAAATCTGATGAGTCATGTTGACACGGTTCATATGAATAGTAACTTAGCTTTTGGCATTTTAATGTGTATAGATATAGATTCATAATTGGAGGAAGTCTTTTAAATTCTTTAATTTATATAAGAAAAAATATAGGTCTTCCGTATCAATGAGTACTTTATTACTATTCAATCGTTATATTTTTTACTGAGGTGCAAAGTCAAATCGGGAACAGCAATATAAAATAGAGGAAGTACCTAATAAATATCATTTTTTTAAAACAACTACATAATACACAACTATTTTTTTTATAAAGTAGCTAACATTTACCACTTCGTCAACGTACCACTACCAAAACGTTAACACTTGAAATGTTCGCCATTGGGTCTCCCCCTTTTCCTTCCCCGCCATTTCAACGGTTCTCCCTCCAAAAATCACTTAAACCATTGAAAAGGCCTTAAAACAACTATAAACATTAGGCAAGCAAATTTTACCAAATTCAACCTAAAGTTTGATTTCTTGGACATTTGTGAAAGGATATTAGGATTTAAGGGCCTGTTCTCCCCAACTTGTTTTCAGTTCAGTTCAGTTGAGCTCGAATCAGCTCAGTTTAGTTCAGTCCAATTCAATTCAGTTTAGTTTAGTTTAGTTCAACTCAGCTCAACTTCATTCTTTTATAACCATTTTATTAAATATTATTATTATAATGGTCTAATTTATTTTACTAATTACTATTATTATTATTATTATTATTATTTATTTTTATATCATTAATATTAAGTATTATTATTATCATTTCTATATATTATTTTATTTATTATAGATTTACTCATTATTATTACTATTACTATTAGGGAAGAACATGGTTTAAGTCAAATATACAGATAAACCCCTTTTTTAGCCCATAAACCAATAAAATCGCATCATAATGGGTTATGATGCAATTTTGCACTGTCTGACCCAATCATTATTTTATTACTAAATATTATTATATTATTAAATCTAATTATCAGAATAGTTATATTAATTTACTTCTTAGATATTATTTTTATTATATAATCATCATCAAGTATTAATATATTAATACAAAGACTATAAAATAATTGTTATTAATTATCATTATAATCATTAATCATTATTATTATTAATTTATGATTATTAACGTTATTTATTTATAACCACCATTTAAAAATATTCAAAATACAATTATTATTATTCATTATTAATTATTTATTATTATTACTTATCATTATAATTATTATTTCATATTCATATTATTATTGTTTAAATATTATTTATATATTTATCAAATTTAGTTCAGTTCAGTTTAGTTCAGTTTAGTCAAATATAATTCAGTTAAGTTTAGTTCAGTCCAGTTCAACTCCAATCAGTTCAGTTTAACTCCAATTAGTTCAGTTCAGTTCAGCTAAATTATGCCGTAGATAACAGGCCCTAAGTGATGAGTGTCTAATGGTACAGAGCGAATAAGAAGAACAAAGAAAGTAAGAGGGGTAACCCCTGGTTGAAGAAACAAAGGGTAATATACGAAAGGAGGATGTTGGGGAAAGAGGAAGGGCAGATTGGCCAACAGAGTTCAACGAGTTTGAGCAAACACCAGCAGCCATACAACATGAGGCAACAACTCAAAGAAAAAAGCAAGCAAGGAGGTGAAGGAGAAAAACATGGTGGTCGAAGGGGTGCAGCGTCGCTACCTCGAATAGGGTTATTTCCAACCATTTTGCCAGCAAGGAGTGATACAGAGAAGGGATTAGAGCTTGAATTCTTCAAATGACCCAATTCGATTTTTTAAGAGCAATTCACCCAAAATTCAGGGTTTAAAGGGAGGTGAGACCTTTGACGAGGCTACGAAGTCTCATGATTCCGCCCTTTGGAAAGAGGCAATAAATGATGAAATGATGAAATAATGATACTTCACCTCGCGGTTGCAAAACTATTAGGTTGTGTGAATTTTCGTAAGGAAAAGGAACAAAGATGGAACAATTTCAAAACATAAGGCCTGCTTAGAGGTCCAAGGTTTTAGGCAAAAATATGGTATCGATTACTTTTTGCCCCGGTACCTAGAATAGCGACCATTAGACTATTGATGGCTTTGCCTGCAGTTCATGGTCTTGTAAGTCATCAAATGGATGTTAAAACGACTTTCCTAAATGGTGAATTGGAGGAGGAAGTGTACATGAATCAACATGAAGGATTCGTGGTCAAAGAACAAGAATCAAAGGTTTGCAACTTAGTTATATCTTTGTATGGACTTAAGCGAGCACCAAAGCAATGGCATCAAAAGTTTGATGATGTAGTCTTGACTAATGGGTTCAAAATAAATCATTTGGTAAGTGTGTATATAGTACATTTTGATAATAACAGGAATGAAGTTATAATTTGCTTGTATGTTGATGATATGCTTACCTTTGGGACTGAATTAGAACAAGTGAAAAGGTTTTAACCTTTTTTTCTCAAGTAGCTTCTCAATGAAAGATTTGGGTGAATCGCATGTTATTCTTGGTATTAGAATAATAAGAGATAAAGGGGCTATTTCTTTGTCACAATATCATTATATTGAGAAAGTGGTCAAGAAGTTTAAAAAACTCGTCTCATTTTGCTACTTTGATGGATCCTAGTGTTCACTTGAGTCTGAGTAGTGGTCCTATTGCTCAATTGGAGTATGCAAGGTTGATCGGAAGCTTCATGTATGCTGTGACTAGCACTCGACCGATATAACGCTTGCTATTGGAAAGCTTAGTAGGTATACTAGTAACCTAGTTGGTTGCATTGACAAGCTTTGAGAAGATTGCTTAGGCATTTGAACAAAACCAAGGACTATGCCTTGACTTATACGGGAGATCCTTCTATTATAGAGGGATAATAAGATGCTAGTTGGATTTCCAATAAGGAAGACTATTCATCCACAAGTGGATGTGTGTTTCTTGTTCGAGGAGGTGTTGTCTCATGGGCTTTTAAGAAGAAAACATGTATTACCGATTCGATTATGGCATCGGAATTCATAACATTAGCCTCTTGTGGTCAAGAAGCGGAATGGCTAAGGAATGTGCAGAGTGAGATTGAATTATGGGTCAAACCTATATCTCCTGTTGCTATTCATTGTGATAGTGCATCGACAATAGCTAAGCTTATAGTGAGGTCCACAATGGCAAGTCAAAGCACATTGGGGTTAGACATAAGTATGTTCGGATAAGGAATGGTTGTATAACCATTAATTTTGTTCGGTCTAGTTTGAACTTGATGGATACATTCATAAAATCGTTGCCAACGGAATTAGTGAATAAATTGAACAAGGGAATGGGTTTTAAGTCTATTGATCAAGTTATAGCTAAGAAAAACTTAATTTGACGTATAATACAATGTTAGATCTCAAATTTAATAAGGATAATACTTTTTGTGAAGGTTGGCAACAATTATTTATTTACATCCCAAGGTTAGTGCTTGTTACTGCAATGATAAGAGGTTGAATTAAGTTTCTTAATAAATATTTGATAAATGCTCAATTGTCGGAGCATATGTGTAAGGATTTGCCTATATTAGCTAGAGGTTAAGCTGCTTCACTGAGTCTTAGGCTTGACTTGGAACGCTCATGAATGGATATGGACACAAAGGCTTCAAAGGTGTCAGAGGTTCAAGAACTTAGCATGTATGTGCTTAATTGTGTGGATTTGTATCTTCAATAATTTGTAGTGGTTGTATGATTCAAAGCTTAGTCTATTCTTTTAATCGAAATTGTTGTTAAGTTTACTTTTACTAAATATTTCCATTATGCATGAGCATGTTTTGTTTATGTTCAATTACAAGTTGTGCACCTTTTAATATTACCCTACAAATGGGAGGAGGATTGTTGGAACATTTATAGGTAACGGGTTTAGTTATGCATATGTGGTAATATTAGAAGAAGAAGAGGTTTAATATTTTTGGGTTTTCGAAGGTATAAGAACAACCAAGTCGCGTATTGCGATCCAGTTCGCGAAACGCGACTGGTGCTGGTCACGAACCTGACCAACTTAGGTTGCGAGTCACGATCTACTTCGTGGTTAACGATGGGGTTCCTGATTATTTGTGCATTTTGACGATTGGACAATTTCTATATGTTATTGCCTTGTTGACTGAAGTTAGGGGCGGTTATTACACGATTTTGGAAGTGTAACTTCTCTGTATTGGTTAAGGGATTAATAAGTATTCCCTTGCACATATGAATGGGTAAAAAAGGAAACAACATAACTTTTGATCTGCCTTTTTCTCTCAAAACTTGATTTCTTCGGAATTGTCGTATATCTAATGGAAGAGGAAGAGAAAGGAATTTAAAACAATGGATATATGTGTCATAGACGTATATCCAATATCTTTTTTTATAATGGTAATGAGAAAGAGAAAGGAATATTTGGAGACCCACCGCTTGAGTGGCACTCCTAAAATATCATTACAAAGTGTTTGGGACAATTCACAACCATTACAATCCGTAATACAAAGTGAATCTACAAGTAGATGACCCGCATTTGCTATCCAATCAGCTGCGCGATTAGCTTCTGTATAAACATCTTTAACTTGAAAATCCTTAAAGGCTTGTAGGGAGATTTTAATATCTTCAATTTGCCAGGGGGAATTGCACTTCTCGTTTGCTGCATTGATGACTAGTAAATTGTCACCTTCAATAATTAGTTTTGAATGAATGTGTTTGGCGGCTTGAATGACTCCTCTGTGAGGGCTGTGGCGTCAGCTACAATGACCGAAGTGTTACCCAAGTGGGTTTTCGCTACAATGACCTGACCTTCGTGATCCCAAATAATGAAATCAGCTACTACATTGTTGTGTTTGACTGAACCATCAAAGTTGAGCTTAATCGTGGCCCTAGGAGGATGGGACCATGCAACGAAGATGGACCGATGTAAAGCCTTAGAATAAGTGCATGAGGGGATAGGGGAATCCAAGTTCGAGGGGTTCAAAGCATATTCATCGTAGTGGTTTCGCATTTTCCATTTGTGATGATACTGCCTGGCACGATGGTAAATTATATGAATGTTCAATTTGGTGTTGTTGAAAATAATGTCATTTCTCTCCTTCCAGATACTCCAGAGGAGGAACGAGAGTTTAGCAATAGATCCCTTGTCCTATAGGTGGTGACGTATAAGACTTGTAGTGGTATGGTTGGATACCGTACATCCTATCCAATTCATGACCTTAGGCAAAGACCATAAAGGTGTGGTGCTCTGGCATTGGAGAAAGAGATGATTCATTTCAGAACACGAGCTGTTACAAATTGGGCACGTGTCAAAAGGAATAATATGCCTTTTGCAAAGAATAGCACGTACACTATTCGCATTATGTAACATTTTTCAAAAGAAGATTTGGAGTTTTGGCGGGATATGAAGCTTCCGAATCATTCCAAATTCCTATATGGGAGGGTTGATGTCATGAGCTATCAAGTTTGCGAACTTTACCGTAAACTCTCCATAAGAGGACAAACCCCAAACCGGTGTATCTTTTGAAATATTTCTAGACAGAGGAATTCCACGTACTAATGCCATGATGTTCTCAGGGAGCAAGGATCGTAGCTTTTGGTAACTCCAAACTCCTCCATGATGAATTCATCCAAAGTCAAATGAATGTCAATGTCATTACTTTCCATGCTAGTTTGGCTAGGAAAGCCTGGTTAAGAGGCAACGTTTTTTCTGAGGCCGAGACCTCCTTGCTAAGAGGATTTTAGTGTGTTGTTAAGGCACTAAGAACCCATGTCCAAACAATATTTATAGTCCCAACGAGCAACTACTATGAACGTAGAAATGGCAAGTCAAGGGTCGAACCACAAGGAAAAAGGGATTGACTAAGGTCTATTAAGTCTAAAACTACCTAAGTGAAGGGTTTTTGGGGGTGTGAAGGATTGAATTACTATCAACTAAAAACTAGCTAAAGAATACCAACTAACGATCAAGTATGAGAGATAAATATAATAGGGAAACACTAGAGTTCGGCTACTCGTATGAATCCGGGCTAGGCAACAACTACCAATGCAATTGAAGTTCACAGGCAAATATCATGCAAAGTTAAGCTCTCCTCTAAATTACTCGAGTCCTCTCTCGAATGGCCCTCAAGAGTAATCAATTAATCAATCAACTAGATCCTCACTCGAATTGTCTCGAGTCAATTGAGCAATGGATTCAATAAGCATGGAAATTCCCTAATATAAGGATCCTCTTAATTTCTACCCAATCTCTTGGTCTAGAAATTAAGTTGATTCCAGGGAATGATGAAGAAATCAATATTCATTTAAGAGGAATTGAAATCTAAAAGCCCTAACATAAACGTGATCGAGATCTACCCTAGGATGTCAAAACACCAAGATCAATGCATAAAAATCAATAGGAAACACAACTACATGAATATCATAATTAATCCCTTAATTCATACTTTCGCCCTAACCCTAGATAATGAACTACTAACTAATCATGGATTCAAAGTAAAAGAAATTAATCAAATTAAACATGATTAACAAAGCAATGAAAATAGGGAGAAGAGATTGAAAGAAATATACTTGGATTAGTTGAGCAATTGAATCTTCAATAAGAGTGCCAATATGAAAAACTAAGAGTTTGAGAGTGTTTAGAGAGAAAAACTAAGTAATTAGAGTCTAAGAGTCGAGTTAATACAAAACAAAACGCCAAAAACCTATTTATAATGTTCCATAAATGAAGACGAAAAATCAGGAAAAAACCCGAATACAGGTCTACACGGGCGTGTCCAAAACGCTACGGGCGTGTTTGATATCACGTATTTGTATAGAGTTTTCTCCCTTATTTACAAGCTAATTTGTGCGTCATCTGAGCTCTTGGGAGCTATTTTGTGCTAACTATCGTAAATAGTTGTGGTTTTGTGTTTTAGTGTTGAATTGCAGGTTTTATGGAGTTTTTTCCTTATTCCCGAGCCATTTGGAAACAACCACGGCTTTACGAGATGTTACGAGGCACGTAGGATGGCTCACGAGCTTTATGGGTAGTTTAGGAGGTCCCAAGACCCATAAACGTGAAGTTTAGAGAGCCAAAGAGTCAAAAAGGAGGATTCCGTACTCTGATCGGGATTTGCCCGATCAGGCGAAAATACATTGATCGGGTATTGAAGTTGCGGACCCGATCGGGCAAGGCGTGCCCGATCAGATCAGGCGAACATCAATGCACCAGACCCGATCGGGCGTAGTGTGCCCGACCCGATCGGGCTGGGGGCTGCTACATCTCATCATGATGATGCGGATTAGGGGAGCGTGCTGGTACATTTCGTCGCTTGGCCCGATCGGGTGGCTGCCCAAGGCCCGATCGGGTGGGCCGCATTTTCACCCTCAGCTTGCTGGGCTGCTGTGTGGACCACGAGAAGCAAAAGGGGATTTTTGGTATTTGACCCGATCGGGTGGGTGCCACGGGCCCGATCGGGTCTGGTACATTTATACGCAGATTTCGACTTTCGTTTCTCGTTTTTAATTAGACTTGAGGGGTATTATAAATACCTTTTTCCTCATTTTTTAGAGACATCTTTTATTCATCTTTCATTAGCTTTAGACTAGTTTTATTCCTCATTGTTCTTAGTTCAATTCAAACGCTTTAGATTAATTTAGAGGTGATCAAACCTATTTCGATTTCAATAAAGTTCCTGCTTTCCGTTAATTGGTATTCTTTCTTACCCTAATCTCTTTTATTATTCTTGATTGCTTAGTTTATTTATTTAATCGTTCATGATGCAATTGTTAGGGTTTCATATTAGTTTTGTCGTTGTTAATTCGATCATGTCTGAGTAGTCTCTTTCTAGGGTGTTAGATAGGAAAGCCATGTTTATACCATGATTGTGATTTAGATTTCTATCAATTTTTAGGGCTTGATTAGGGTGATTGTGATGTGGTTTGTTCTTTATTGAGTAATTAACGTTATTGCGCAGTTTCGTTGGTTGCTTGTGGTTAATAGTTGTTTGCAGAGATCCGTCTTAAGACTAGAGGCCTAGGACACGTCAGTAGTTCTGATTACGTTAGTGAACATGCAGCGTATGTTGAACTATGAGCGTTGAGTCTTAACCATAGCTCAACATAGGCTCTAATCCCCCGATTCTGGACTTAGGATTTGATAGTTGTTGACCTTGTTTGATTGGTATAAGCATGGTGGACCAACCTAATACCCTAGGTTTTTATTCCATAGTTAGATCCTCAATTTATTCTGTATTCCATAGTCTATTCATTAGTATAATTAATTCCTTCCTGATTTACTCTGGAGTAGCTGAATTTGTTGAATATTGATTTAGAAACTCTGTCTCCCTGTGGATTCGACCCTGCTTCCACTGACTACCTAGTTAGAGGTCTGTAGGTTTATTTTTTATTAGGTGATACGACTAAAACCTATCAGTGTTGGCCTGACCTTCTCAAATCAGTGGGCAAACAACAGCAAGACTGTTTTCGTGGAAAAAGTCGAACACGGGCGTGTTGAACTTCAAACGACTATATCTCTCTCGTATTTAATCTGAATTGGGCTTGTGACCAGTCGTTGCAAAGCTATCAAAACGAGCTAACACCTCGCACTAGAATCACCTTAATCCGATTTATGGATCATAAGTTATGTCCATTTTAAGTTTAAAAGTCCATAACTAGTCTTCCAATGATCAAATGACTTCAAAAACCTGCTAGTTAGCCTGGAAATCATCCAAAACAACTAAACAGATAATGAAGCAACAATATAGCTCAAAGGTGACAAAAACCATGCAAGGCTAGGCTTAAATGGTCTAAACTACATGCAAGGACACTAAAAATGACCTACAATTAAGCACAATAAAGTGCTTATCACTCTTACACTTTTAGGGAGCATATTTTATCCCATGTTATAAGAGGGATAGTTTCTTTACCCATAGTTTGATTCCATTTTTTTATGTGTATAGAGTCAATGATGAATGTCGTGGCAGTTTGCAGCATTGAAGTTGTCGAAGCATAATTGGAATTGCTTCAAGATTGGACTAAATCAGTGTGTGCCGACCTGCCTTGGATAGTAGGCCCCGCTTCCCACAGTCTAACCCTTTTATCCATATTATTCAATACGAAGTCAGGTTTGTCTTAATAGGACGATAGAACTGAAATGAATTCTGAGATATTGACCTAGGCAAGCCTTAGGTAGCATATTAAAATGGCTGGCCAGAGCATCTTTGCACGCATTGGGCACTTCCTTAGAGAAAATAATAGCTGAATTATGAAAGTTTACAAGTTGGCCCGAATTCTACAAAAAATTATCAATGATCGCTTTGAGGTTGGAGTACCCTGTGTAACTTTACATAACAAAAGAATGTCATCGAAAAACAAGAGACAAAGGATCATAATGGTCTTTGGACACACTTAACAGAGGGAGTCTAAATCAATAACAGTTAGATGTTTAGAAACATCTAACATGAATATAATAATATAAATTTTATAAAGAAAAAGGTAAAATAAAAAAGCAAGGGAATTAGGGGAAAGGAAGGGAAACAAAGGGTATTAGGAGAGAGATTGTAAAACCTAAAGAGAAGAGCAGCAAGTTTCTCTCTTCCATCCATTCCCCAACTTAAATTTCTCACATCTTCATTGACAAAAACATCTAAATCATTGATTTCCCTTCTGTAGGCGTAGCATTGAAGTGTGATTTTGAAGAAAATTTTGCGGACGAAAACTGAGGAGGAAGAGTATTAAACAAGGAGTGGAATTGAGGGCCCACTCAGATGCAGGCGAGAGGTAGGAATGCTAAAAATGACTTGTAACTGTAAAGCTATAGGGTATCAAAAAATTTGAAGATTTGATGATGGAGGGAAGAATTTCGAGTCAATCTGAAGCAAGTATTGTAAACCCATATGCAAATGAAGAGGTATGAAGTATATGCATTATTTAATTTCTTTGTTGGTCATGAATTTTGGTGTATGCATTTATGATTTTATCATTGGTGTTTGGGGCATTAAATTTTCTGTTTATGGAGTTGGAATTTTATGGGCATTTATGATCAAGGTTTGCATTGATGATTTTTTGTGTTTACATATGTAAGTAGTCATGCTGTTTTGTTTTTTTTTGCATTTATGATTATGGGTTGCATTGATGAAATTCTGTTTTACATACATAACTGAATTTTGTGGTGTATGCATTTATGAATTAGCTGTTGAAATCTAAGTTGGTTGCATTTACTATGGTGTTGCAAGAATTTACTGATTTTGGGACGTTTAAGGAGGAGGCAGTGCTGCTCCTTTGGGGTTGTTGGGCTGTTGGGAAGTACATTATATAATTTGAAATGATATGTTTACAGGATGTAATTGAAAATGATGTTGTAGAAGTTGCTGGTAATGGTGGTGGGGAGAATGAAGAGCTTGGATTGTTTGATGAGGAAGGACTGAATGGCAATGATGATGAAGTTTGTGTTGGTAGTAGTAGTAAGCAGAGGTTGCAATATATGCCATGTATGGGCATGGTTTTTGCTACATGGGATGTGGCTGATAAATATTTTAGGGGTTTTGGGAAGCAAGAAGGTTTTGGTGTGGTGAGGGCCGCAGGTGCTTATCGGCAAAGAGGTGGTAAAGTGACAAAAGAAAGAAGAAATTTCACTTGAAAGTGTGAGTGTTTTGGGGAGGGTAGTAAATCCCAAAGAATGAAAGGGAAAAGGGTAGGCGTTGGATCAAACGGAGTTGAGGTTGGTACACGCAAGACCAAAAAGTGTGGTTGCCCTGTTATGATGTACGCAATCGTTAATGGTGAAGGTGAGTGGGAAGTGAAGAAAGTAGTTACTCAACATGTGAATCACAATCCAACGCCAAGGAAATCCCGTTACATTACCATGTATCGTAAGGAGGAGATAAATTGTGCTTTCCGGAGGAAGCTATTTAATGATTATGGCGCGGTGTTAAGATAAAGAATATACATAGTAGTCTTGCACGAGAACGTAATGGTGTAGAAAACATGGCCATAACCCAAAAGGATTTGCGTAATATTGTAGATCATGAAAGAAGGTTGAAATACGAAGCTGGTGATGCAAAAGCGATGATGAATTATTTTAATAAGATGACGGCCGATAATCAAAATTTCTTCCACATGCATCGACTAGATGAAGGAGGATACTTGAAAGATGTTTTGTGGGTTGATGCGAGATCTAGGGCTGCGTATGTGGAGTTTGGAGATGTTGTAACATTCGATGCGACTTATGTTACAAACAAGTATCTACTGCCGTTTGTGAACTTTGTTGGTGTAAATCACCATGGCCAATCTATATTGCTAGGTTGTGCATTATTGTCTAATGAGGACACGGAGACATACGAATGGGTATTTAGTACTTGGTTGTTGTGCATGAAGGGTAAAGCACCAGATAGTTTTTTAACGGATCAGGATGCTGCAATGAGGAAGGTCGTCGAGAAGGTGATGCCATTAACAGTTCATCGATTTTGTCTTTGGCACATTGTACAGAAATTTTGTATAAAGTTGGGGAGACTTGATAGGTACCAAAAGTTTAAGCCTCTCCTTTATGATGCGATTTATGAAAGTTTGAGTGAGGAAGAATTTGAATCATCCTGGAAAGCTATCATATCGGAATACAATCTTGGAGACAATGAATGGCTTGCAGGTAATATTTAGTGGGATATAGTGTATTAAAATTTGTAGGGTAATTCCAATAGTTTTTATTTTGATGCCCTAATAAACTTATATGCTAAAATGAGCAGTAGTACAAGCACAGAAACAGCAGTAGTTTTTAATTTGGTTTAAAAACTGTGTGTGTTGATATAATGTGCATGCAGGGCTGTTTAGGGAGAGGAGAATGTGGGTTCCGGCATACCTCAAACATATGTTTTGGGCTGGTATGAAGATGACGCAAAGGTCAGAGAGTATCAACAGTTTTTTTGATGGATATGCTCATAGGAAAACAAGAGTTTGCGAATTTGCGGAGCAATATTGTAGTGCCTTGGAAAGTCGAGCAAATGCCGAGAAAGAGGCTGATGCAAATACGTTGAGGTACGTACGACAACTTGTAACAAAATTTAGGACAGAAGCTGTATTCCAGAAGTTGTACACAGATTCAAAATTTCAGGATCTACAAGAGAAGTGTTTGAAAGTGTTGTATCTACATTGGTCTGGTAAGGAAGTTGTGGGAAATAACATAGAGGTGCATACTTTTATAGATAGAGTATGGTTACTTGCAAAGAGACAAGGAAGGAAATCCCTCTAGATAGGAGTCGTAGTTATAATGTGAAAATAGATATTGGTTCTACGGAAGCATGGTGTGATTGCAAACTATTTGAAAGTCATGGACTTGTATGTAGGCACATTATTTCACTATATGATAGACTTGGAATTAAGGAGGTATGTAGTAAATATATTCTTAGGCGATGGCGGAAGGATGTCATTCGGAAACATACCATGGTGAAAGTTGCTTACCATGATCCCTCTAAAATGGAATTAGTACAAAGTTATGATCGGGGTATGGTGGTGTTTGATCCAATTCGTTTGAAAGCCGCGGACTATGGTGATATGCCACTTTTGATTGAAACCTTACAACTCCTAGACATAAGACTTAATGAACGTCGAATGATGCAAGTTGTTGGTACGACAATGAATGATGCTTCGCCTTCACCCTCATCTGTAGGTAATAATAGGTTAAATGTTGGCTTAACACCTTTAGTTCAAGTAAGTGGGTCACCGGATGTCGTGACACCATTATCACATTTGAAGGACCCAGTGGCAAAAGTAGGTAAGAGAAAGGGTACGGGTACGGGAAGGTTGAAGTCATGTGTTGAAAGGATAAAGAAGAAAGGTAAAACTGGCCCAAAGAACAAAAAAGGCATTCCCGCAAAGGTATGAGTTTTGTAGGATTGCAATGTATTGTAGTTAGTTGAGTTTTTTGATAGTGTAATTATTGATACATGAATAAATAAAGTGTTATTTATATTTGTGCAGGAAGCGGCCAGTCATAACCGGAAAGAAGTTGTCGATGGTTTTGATTTGAACACGGTTCCTGGATAAGTTGCTGGTCATTTTGGTGTTTCAATTTATTTATTCATGTATAGTGTAGTGTTAGTGTATAGTGTATTAAGAATAGGTTGTAATGAAAACAGTGTGGTGAATATGTCCTTGCTCAAGGTATTTGTGGTGATGGACGCCAATACAGAAGAAGCACAATACTTCGCTACTGAAAACATTGGACATCACGTACTTCCCGCTACCAATTGTGTTGTTGTGCTGCTCATCAGTATGTAATGAAATTTTTGGAAGCAAGTGATCAACCTAATTTGTAATGATGCAGGTGAAAATATTGTATCTACAAGAGGAGTATCTACAGGTGAAAATATTGGACTTCACATATGGTTGTAATATGGTGATGCTATGCTAGTAACCTATTTTGTAATGATGCCAATGAAACTACTTCAGTGTGCAAGTCTCCAGCTCCAATTCCTATCTCACGTAAATGAAAGGATACTTCACAAAGTTATGACATACTATTAATGGTCTTCATCTAGGCCATTAATACTAAAGTTACATACTATTTATTTGGAGTGAACTTTTAATGACTTGGTCTCATCTAATATGGCTATTACTTACTTGGTTTTGGTCCATATGAAACTTTTATTAGTAGTGCATAACAAGTTGACACAAATGAAAAAAGGTTTAATGGTGTGGCCCAATTTAGTAATTTCTCATAATTCGGTCCCATAAGACATAGTCCAATTTTTTAATACCGTATCTTAGTGTTGTCAAAAGATACACCTTTTATAATATATGGCCCATTATAAAAAGGCCCATAGAAGGGATGGATACATATCAAAAGATACACCCTTTTTAACCACAAGCAAACATAATAAATAATAATAAGTATGAATTTCATGAGTTTGCAACATAAAGTAAATAAAATAAGTATTAATTTAAATAATAAGAAGTTTGGAAACCATAAAGTAAAGCAATGAAAAAAAGGATGTATGAATTAGTGGTTTCATGAGTTGCAACATTTAACTAATAATAACCATATTTTGGACAAAGAATTAATAACTTTGTAGTATGGTGTACTTGAATTGATAAGTACACAAGAATGGGCAACTACAATAGTGGAATATGTACACAAGAAGGCCAAGTAACGCCCAATTGCCTTGGCCCAATTCCTGAACAGGAAATTGAATATTATTGAATTGGGTTGTGTTCACTTAATAATATATGGCCCAATTCAAATCAGAATTTTGAAGTCCACATTTTCTAGGATATTGAATTTTTTGGAATTGGGCTGTGTTGACTTAATAATATATGGCCCAATTCAAATCAGAATTTGTAAGTCCACATTTTCTAGGATTTTGATTATGTTGGAATTGGACTGTGTTGACTTAACAATATATGGCCCAATTCAAATCAGAATTTTGTAGTCCACATTTTCTAGGATTTTGATTATGTTGGAATTGGGCTGTGTTGACTTAATAATACATGGCCCAATTCAAATCATAAATTTGTAGTCCACAATTTGTAGGATATTGAATTTTTTGGAATTGGGGTGTGTTGACTTGACATGATAATGAATTGTAATAAGAAGTTTACTTGACAATGCCGAACCAATTAGGAGTTTTAATAACATCATTAATAAACTTGAAATAATATTAACAAGCTAATTGAAAGCATAGGTTAATTGAAAGCATTACATAGTAATTGTTCCTAACCATTTGTTGACTCCCTTAAAACCAACTTCGAAGCCCACATGAATGTTTGTGTTAAGAACGACCAAACCTCCTTCTAACCCATTTGGTGATGCGATGCTCGCATGTTTGTAAGGGAATGGTTGCAATATGACTTCACACATGTAATTAGATACTCGTGTTTCGGTAATGACGAAGACGTCCGGCATTAGTGTTTTGAAAAGATGATTGAGTAACATCGGAAATGATTCTCTTGCCATACCACGACAATTCCATACAACGATTCTTCCCTTTCTTGTGTAGTTAGGATTACCCACTGTTTTTAATCTTTTAGCTTGAAGTTTATGCATTCCCTCCAATGTCACCCGAGCGGTCCGGCCATCCATTGCATCCCTTGTAGCTAAAAAAATTGATGCTTCGAGTCTGATGACGTTTGAATAATTCCTATTGACATCTACAATTTTGAAGTCATTTGAATAGCTTCCCATGGAAAACGTATGACTACCTTCTCCTAGTTCGTATATTTCCCTTTTCTTGAGTAAAGTAATTGGTGTAAAAGTATCTACTAAATGCAAATTTGCCCCTATTTCCGAAGTAGATGAATTCTTTAGTTTCCAATATATGAACACCTTAAGGCCTTTTGGTAGTAAAGCCAAATCACCAACATCTTGTTTATTTAAAGGTTTAACTTTCCCACTTGGTGTTATTTGAAGTAAATCCAATAATTCATGGCTTACCTTATGTGGAGAGAGGATGGATGTAATGTAAAAGCTCTTTGACAACAAATTGAACCTTAGTAAGTGAGTTGATAAAGATGCTTTTGTTCCAAAGCCAATTAAGTTTTGAGAAGAAGTTTGTGGTATTTGCACCTTGAAGCCAATTTTTTTGCTATTTGGTGTAAGATTTATGGTTGTTGTTGATGTGATGAGGTTATGTTGTACAAGACCTTCTTCTTTAATAATTTTGTGTGGTAGAATCATTGAAGAGTCAATGAAGAAAAAGGAAGCCATAGTTGGATGTTGAATTAGTGGACAAAGGATGTTCAATTGCTGGTATTTGAAGTTGGAGGAAAGTTGTATTTTGTGAGGGAATTCACTGGCGGGAAACAAAAGGGCGGGTAATGACAACTTTGCTCAATTTGGCTATGGTATTTAAATATAGTAGTTCCACTAAAAATTTGCTAGTTCCACTAAATTTGCCCACCAATTCCAATATTTTCAAAGGCCACCAATTAATATATGAATAATATATGACCAATAATAAACACAAAAGAGTATATAGTACTTGAGGACAATTCCATTTAAATATAGTAGTTCATCTCCACTAGGACATAAAAGATTCAACTTCTAAATAAGTATTAAACAAACTTAAGTACAATTCCACTATTACAATCCCTATTACATACTTAAAGTAGGGTGTTCGAAACAAAAAGAGGTTATAATTGATTCAAAAGTGGGACCTATGACAATAATATTAGTTAAGCTTAGTATCGAAATTGAACGTTAAGATTTCACGTTAGTCTTGACAAAAAAAAGAACACAATTTCGATACCCACGTACATATTAATGACTACAACTGTCAATTGAAAAATTATCCAAACATACTACTTAAGTTACCGTCTTCAATTATCTTCAATTCATGAGGAGCCCATACATATTTGCTCCATCATAGATATTTGCATCTTCGATTGTCATGTTAGGTTCCAATTTTTTGTTGTCGTGTATAAGAGTAATATTATCCGGGGGAACTCCAATGGTTGCTGCCCATAATACAATTAAAGTCTTCACCAACATTGTATTGTGTACCCTAAACCTTTGGGTAAGGGGAAAACATTTAAGATCTTGAATAGTCACATAGCGAAATGCAGCCCCGTCCATAGCTAAACGAGCTGTAGAAATTCCACGGCTAGTAGTCTTCATGGAATATTTAATAACATTAGGCAAAACAATAAGGCTGAATTTATGTTACCAATTCATTGAGTAAGCATTTGTATCATCAAATAATTCGAAAATATCCATAAAAATTATGTCATCTATTAGTTGTTTTTAGTTTAAAAAAGATTGTCTTTTTTTGTTGACGAAATTTTAACATGACAGAAGTGTTGTTTTAGCAACTGACAAAGTAATTTCAACGTCATCATGTAATAAGAACATATTAGATATTAAACAAGTAGGAACATAGGTATACCTTCGAATATGCAAGAAACACCTCATTCCCCTGCAATTTCAATGAGTACGGAGTTTGACTTGGCTCAACATACTTCCCCTTGTTGAATATCCAAAGATTGGACAGTGGAACACCTGCTCGCATTGCATAATTTGCGTATACACCGCTAAACTTGTCCTCATACCGAATACAATATTCTGAACCAGGATCATCAAACCCCCCCCCCTGACAATGAATTCACACTTAACGGGTAATGCTCTAGTGTTTATTAGTACACTTTCAATTGTTTCTTCGCTATCAGCTGATACATAACTCTCTTCTGTTCCAATTCTCATTGAAGATGAAGAAGTAGACATCTTTTTTGTATCTATTTTTTGAAGAACTCTATCTTGTGTGACTTATTTTTGTTAGTAATAATCAACAATACTTTGGTGGAAGAGTATATAAAGATGGACTTACGTAGATTTATTGCAAGATTGGATTGATTGTTAGGGAGCATTTATTTTAAGAAACTTTATCTCAATGCATAATTGTAGGAAAAAATTGATTACAAGACTTAGGTTATTCTTTGAAGACTACATAAGCACTTGATTGTGTTCTTAACACAAGTAAAAAACGGAAATACTAACTGTAGTAGTATAATTATACAACATATTGTCTTCTATTGCATTTATGGGGTTGTTGGGAAGCATAACATTGTTATGTATACATTACTCGTTGTATTGGTAGTGTATTTTCCTCAATTAACTTTGTAATTGAAATATCCTAATATAATGTGTAATTCACACAATATTTATTACACAATGGAACGAGAAGGCATATAATATTAATAATATGAGTTATACAAAAGACACAATTTTAACTTAAATAAAAGAAGTGCATACCTTACATTCCACATAAATAAAAGAAGTTCATAGGTTACAACAACATAAACATAATACGACACAATTAAAAGTAGAGTTCATAGGTTACAAGCCAACATAAACAAAATAAACTTAACATATAATAGCCGATAATAAGTTGTCATGCGAACGGAAAAACAACCAACCCCATCACCTAGTACTGTATGGCCGTCATGAAGAGAGTAAAGGGTTCTCTCCTTATCAGTTCAAAGACGCAAACATCCCCATCCGTTAGATTGTAGGCCGCTATGACATTCTCGAAGCCTTGCTTAATCTTGCAACTGTTACAATGACCTTCACGGGTGTAGTACTTGATGTTCACCTCAAAACGCCTTCCACGACCAACAATAATCCCTTGCCAGTTCTTTTTGAAGCGTAAATACTTCGTAGCAAACTTCGCCGGAATTGTCTACAAAATGAAATCAAGTAACGTATGTCAAATAACAAAATTTAATAGATTTTACGTTGTACGACCAAAAATAAACCTAATTACAATACCACAATTCCTGAGTTGACATAAGATTGACCCATATGCACTATAAAGTTAGGCTTCTCGGAGTTTTGAACAAAACAATCAGCCGACATTCCAAGATCTCCGGAATCAATCCAATAAGGTTGACGACCCATAACTCGAATATGGGATGTTGGTATTTCCTCAACAACTTCACGTAACTCTAAGTCCTTCACACAATAGTCCATTCCAAACCCGTAGACGGTGAATACTCCGTTCCCAATATATTGGAAAACAAGAAATTCCCCAATTTCAACTTCATTTTGGGCCATAAATTCAGCCCACCCGGTACGGAAAACTGCTCGGTGACGTCCATCTTCGTCATGAGATCGGTTAACTCTAACGTTCCAACACATTCTTGTGTTTGACCTTCTTAGTATTGCCGTTGAACCCAAATCGACTATTTGGATTTCAAACGAAAGAGGAATGGCCTACGATTAAAATGAGAGCAATTAATATTATTATAAATAACTGAACAATCATTTACGGAGAGAGCTATTAATATTATTATAAATAACTGAACAATCATTTATGGAGTTTGACTTTGTATGTTGAAACTTACATAGCGGACACGCATTTGTTGCGTGCATGGAAGGAAAAACCGATTTGCAAGGTGGGCCATTTCTCCAATAGAATGCTAAATTGGGTTCACAAAAGAACTAGGTTATTATACGTACTTACCAACAATATAAAAGCTTCGTACAACTTACAAGTAGTATATATGTTAAATAAATTATATTAATTATGTTTAAAACAAGTAAAAAAAACTACATAAAATGTACAAAAATGATATTGGGCTTCAAAAATAATACTAATAATAATAATTGTTTATATTGACTTCAAAGATAATACTAACAATTTGCCCAAAAAAATGATATTTGA
Organism: Patellifolia procumbens; assembly: GCA_947645195.1. NCBI lineage: Eukaryota > Viridiplantae > Streptophyta > Magnoliopsida > Caryophyllales > Amaranthaceae > Patellifolia > Patellifolia procumbens. The sequence continues at coordinate 254,776 of CANSGD010001243.1, read as the reverse complement.
CTTCAAAGATAATACTAATAATAATAGTTCAAGTTGACTGCCCAACAAATTATGTAAAAAATTTTACCTTAAAAGAGTTGAAAAACTTGGGCAAATTGTTAGTATTTGCTGAGCTCAGTATTTATATGTGGATATGTTGTTTCTAAGTGAGGATGGCCGGACCTCAAAGCCACAAAAAACTGAAATTGACTTCGTGGGCCCCAATGGTCATCAACCCCAAAACACACCCTTGAAGATAAGTCCAACATATGGGCCCCACGTATGAAATTGTCACTTCTTATTTATGAGATTCTCTATGCCTTGGAAATCGATTTGCAAGGTGTAGTTTCCAGAATTTTTTCTCCCATTTTCAAAGATTGAATAGTGTGGTTTTTTGAGAGAAAAAAAATTATATTAATATATTATTTAAATATAGGTTTCTCTCAACAATGTTTCAATGAATTTTAATTACTTAATGCTCAACTATGCACTGACATTAGTTTTGTTTATTAAGTTGCTGTACAATGACATACTCAAACAAAACATCAGGTTCAACTTCTGTTTGGGATGGGTTTATGCCTTTATGTGATTGTGGAATCCCTAGCAAACTCAGCACCGTCAAGAAGAACAATGAAAATCGGGGACGGAAGTTTTGGGGATGTGGAAATTATCCCGTGAGTATGTTATTTTATTTGTAATTTGAAAACTCCTTTTTATTCTTTCAAAATGTCTAATTTTTTTGGCTTATTTATAACTTTATCTTTGTTATGAAAAGGGGAAAAAATGCAATTTCTTCGACTGGGTTTCTTACAATGGACCCAACAATTGCATTGGTTGTATGAAGATTGCGGAGAGGTTGAATGTATGTGAAAATCATATACAGACATTGTCTGGGAAGTTGGTCAAGATGAAGTCAAAGAAGGAACAACTAAAGGGACGTAGTGAATTTATGGAAATGAAGCTGAATCAAGTTACAAATGAGAAGAACATATGGAAGTACGGTGCTGTGGTAGCATTGTCAATTTCATGGCTCTGGTTCACTTTTGTATTGGGTGCTAAATGACACATTCATATTAGTGAATTCGGTGAATTTGGGGTCAATTTAGTTTAATTAATATTAATTACTCTGTGTACTGGACTTATGTTAATTTGGTGGTAATTATGTAATTTTGGATACTTTAATTATGTAATTTTGGGTACTTTAATATTAATTAACATTACTTGTTCAATGTTGAAGATGTTTATTGCAAACACTTGTTGATGGAAAAAGAATTTTTTTGTGACCAAAGAATTCAACCAACATTTTCATCTACATTACTTAGTGTAGTCAACATTCAAACCAAAGAATTCAACCAACATTCAATGACCCCAACGTTTTGGACGGATCAAATGCATGGTCTTCAATTCATCTACATTTTCATAACATTCAACCTCCCTATTAAATGTTTGTATTTATGTTTAAATTAATTTTTTTATGGCACAATATACTACCCAAGTAGTATAAATACCCTTGTTTCTTACAAAGGTTTTGTTCATCACTTGTCAAAAAATACTTTCAAAGTACTTTTGGTCGGAAAAAAATAAAGAATGTCATTCTTGTTGGCACCTTGCTACTATTTTCAAATAACGGAAAGCACTTTGTCGGAAATTGTAAGTATTACAATAAGTTTGATGTTTCTACGTACAGTTACAAAAAAAGTGTTGTTATATATGTTTTATATTATCAAATATGTTTGATGTTTCAGGAAATACTAAATAACGCGCTTATAGCTAAACTCCGGCGAGATTTACGGAACTACACCGACGAAGAGGGAGATACTCTTAATTTCACGTTCACATTTCGAAGAGTCAACACTCCATGTACCTGGATTGTGGAATGTAAATGGGAGTGGGAGTGGGAGTCTACCCTACAATTATTTTTTCCGAGAGGGTTGGGGTAAATTTTTAAACGAAAATAACATCATCGTACATGACCATGTTGGTTTGCAATATGTAGGTAATGGGGTATTCTCTGTCCATTTCCGAAATCATGCGTTTGAAATTAAAAATGATTTCACCATCAATGCAGAGCCTCAAACTATTCGTGTCATAAGAGGTCGACATCCTCTATGGATTAACAAAGGGGAAGTCATGTACGTCGCATAATCGTACCTTGATAATTCATCTCATCCTCGTTTCAAGATTGGGATGAGTGAAAAATATTTTCGGAACGGAAGATTATCGACCGCTTCTTATGTAAGTCAACATACGAATATCTGCATTCCTCTTAATGTCAGCCTATGTGGTTTAATGAAAGTGTATTGTCTTACAGGCTATTCCAAGAGAGTTCGCCGATATGTACATACCCCAAAATCGGGAAGTGGATGGCTATCTACAAAATGAGTCAGGTTGTTGGGAAGTAAAGATCAAGACCTACAACACACGGCAGTGTAAATTGTTACTTGGATTTAAGGAATTCCTTATCGACAATGAAGTCCGACTGAACAGCATTTGCACTTTTGAGCTTATTGATTGGAACGAATTTAGCTTTAAAGTGAAGCTTTTCACACTCATTTAGATCTACTACCTTATTTATCTACCATATTGTGTTGTCGTATTAGTTATCTACCTTATATAGGCTTTATATTGTGTAAGCTTTATATTTCCTTTTCGTATTATTAATCTACTTTTTGTAAGCTTTATATTTCCTTTTCGTATTATTAATCTACTTTATCTAAGCTTTGTTAGTACTTCATTTTATAAATATATTGGAAAGCTTTATTAGACCAAATGTTATAAAAATATTAGACCATGATACAACTGTTGGGACCACTAAAATCTTCGTATTTTTCCCATAATGAACTGTCATTAATTACACAAATGTTGTCTTCAGTGTAATATATGTTGCATTCAGATGATGAAATTATACTCAAATCCATCAATATAAAATTATTAATTCAGTGCTTGCTTGGAAACAGTCATCATGAGTTTGAACTTTGAAGGATTTATGTGCATTAAATTTCTATTTTTAGACTTTGGTGTAAAATTCAAATTGGACACGAAAATTTTTTAGTATTATGATTTGACCAACAAATTAAGGAAATCTAACTTAATTACAATATCTCGTTAATTACAATGGTGTTGAAAAGAAAGATAAGTAATTACTTTGCTTTGATTAGTGCTACTCCCTAGTAATTTTATAAGAGTACTAATCTGGTCAAAGGAGTACTTAGTTGTTTTCTTTTATTTAGGTTAAGAAAAATTGAGGCCATGTTATCTAATGGAAAGACTTAAGTGTTTGGCCGACCATGCGGAGTAAAATAGTAAATAAGTAAATTTTTTATTCTCCGAGAGGTGGAAATTCAACGGGAATTTTAATTTCCCCCATGTTTATCAGATTGAAAACAACTAGTATAAACAAATTATGTTAAGTAAAGTGTGGAAGTAAACTATACATTTTTTACTTTATATATTCATCGGGAGTATATGTAATATTAAAAGTAAACTATACATTTTTTAACATGAGAAAACGGAGCTTTAGTTATTGGCTATATAAATGTATTTTAGCTATGAGTTCATAAATTATGTTATGGAAACATAACCAAAACTAACTAAAGAACAAACACAAAAGACAAAAGTTAGAGACTTTCATTAGTAATAAAAGTAAGCAAAAAAAAAAGTAAAAAATAAAATAATAGGCCATAGCTAGCTGTTTGGCGTGAGTGAGTGGAAGAAGACTTGGAAGAAGAGCTGCTGACAAGACAAGACTATGCTATAGCTTAGTTGTGTAAGAATAGCTTACAGATTTTGCTACATTTTCATTTTCAAGATGAATTTACTTTAACCTTTTGTTTATAATAAGTTGTTTTAATTCAAAACATATTGTCTTAACCAATGTAGTTATTGCTTAAGTGATTTATATGATTTACTTAACACATTTCTGCTTAACTATATATTTAAAATTTTGTGATTTATAAGTGATTTATATGGTTTACTTAACACATTTGTGCTTAACTATATATTTAAAATTTTGTGAACTTCAATTATGGTTAAATCAAATTACAAATAAATAGCAAAACAAACTTAATGTTAACAAAACTTACAAATAAAACAAAAATGAGTAAAGTATTAATTAATTTTAAAACAAAAATGAATTTTAAAAGTAAAGTATATATATTTAAAATTTTGTGAACTTCAAGTATGGTTAAATCAAATTACAAATAAATAGCAAAACAAACTTACGAAATGTTAACAAAACTTACAACTAAAACAAAAATGAGTAAAGTATTAATTACTTTTAAAACAAAAATGAATTTTAAAAGTAAAGTGTATGAACAAATAACAGTAAAGTATTAATTATGAATTGGGAAAAGGGAGAAGGGAGGGTGGCGTGCTGAATTGGGAAAAGGGAAAAGGACTGACATGAGGAAAGGAGGGTGGCGTGCGTCAGATGAGGTGAGGTCACATCAGTTTTTTTTTCTTTTCCAATGTAACTAGTGTAACAAGGAGAACAAGATTGTAACAAGATTGTAAATGCAACTAAAATCCTAAATGCAACTATAAGTTTAAATTGGGTCGGTCCACCATATAATAGAAGACTATAAATAGTCTAAATCCATATATTGCTTACCTATGTTTCCAAATTACATAAAATGTCCAATACTCCTACACCGTCTTCAAGTGCAACTCTACATTTAACCCAACAAAAAATTAAAATACTTTGTCCACAAATTGACACTTTGTTAAACGGTGGATTACAATGTTCTATGTTAACCGAAATTTTCGGCGAAAGTGGGTGCGGAAAAACCCAAATTTGTCTCCAAGTTGTATTGACTTGTCAGTTACCTCCACAATTGGGAGGTGTATATGGCGCTTCAATTTATGTTCATAGTAATCACCCTTTTCCGGCTACTCGTCTAAATACCATGATGGTTGCAGTGAAGGAAAAATATGGCGATACGCATGATTACATTTCTTTGGACAACATAAATGTGATGCCCGTGGACGATCCGGAACAACTACAACGTGCACTACCTTCCATAGAAAATTTGTGCTCAGAGGCTACTGATACGGAAAGGCACATACGTGTTATAATTATCGACTCCATAGCTTCTATATTTGGATGTGAAAACACAAAAAACAAGGAAGACATGCTGAGAAGGACAAAATTGTTTTTCACTATAAGTGGGAAATTGAAAGAAATTGCATACAAGTATAATATTGCTATTGTTATAACAAATGAAGCACGGGAACACGATAAACGAAGAGGCAGCTAGCTGGACAACAAACAATAATACCTTATACAGTTCTGGTCGAAAGGTGCATCCAGCTTTAGGATTAGCATGGTCAAATTGCATTTCAACCAGATTATTTATAAGCCGTGAAGAACTTGAAAATGGTGTAACCATAAGAGAGATGAAGGTCATATTTGCTCCCCACCTACCTAACTCACAATGTGAGTTCTAATTGACTAGAACTGGGGTCGCTTAATATCCGCTTTAACTAAGCAATTCAATGATTAGTTATATTTAAAATGTATGTTTAAAATGTATGACTAAAATATGTTACTCGGGTTTTTCCCTACATAAACTATAGTTTATTGCTTTTTTAAGATGTATGCGTAATGGGCCTACGTAAAGTATAGTGTATTGTATGTTGTGCTTAATGGGCCAATGTGAACTATTAGTCTTGGCAACAATTCAATACCTGGGCCTTTTGGGCCTTTTGGGCCATTTTAACTGATTTTCACTGATTTCATAGTCCTTTTTGCCGAACTTTTCTTGTCTACCTGCCTGCCTTCATTTACTAAATGGGCCCAAGTAACTACAATACAAAAAGGGCAAATGTTTTACATATGTTTCTTTTCCAAAATACATAAAACATATACTAAGGACCTTCAAAATTCACCAAGTACTAAATGGCCCAATGTTTACATATGTTTGCATAAATACCCCAACATTTACAATATGGGCTGATTTTGCAATACTACTACTTCAACACAGACACCGTCACTACTCCGACAGCAAAGCTTTCACTACGTCACACTTCTCATTCTCGTCGCATAATACATCTTCGCAAACAAGCAACCGCCTCTCTTCATTAACATCAAACTGTCACATACACAAATCAGTAAAGGTAATCCACAACAACAACACATAAAAGAACGTTTAGTTTGCCCTAAAGTAACTAACCGGATTCATATGTGTCACTAATCGGTCGGCGTTGGTTTTAATTGCCTTCAACATGTGCACTCCACAACTATGCCTACAAAAACTTACAAATGTCTTAAATATTTTCCAACATGACTTCATAAATTCAACTAGAGGGAGTTGGGTTAAACTTACAAATCTTCTTGTTTGTTGAGGTTCATGGAAACAACCGGCCAATTTTGAAGTGTACCACATTGCCAAGTGCTATCAATACAACTGAACACCTTGTCCATTGCAAATCCCTACAAATAAGTTACCATTTAACCATTTAGTCATTTAACTCACATTCAAGACAACACAATTACCTCACAACAAAACTCAACGAATGCCCTAACCAATGTTAGTAGGTCAAGGTGATGAACTTCCGCTGCCGATGTTGTCTCCATTGAATCAATCACGACAACCTCCTCTCTATTCAACGAGTACGCAACACACCACCAATGGTCACCTTGGAGTACCGGAACAAATACCTATACCAACACATTTGTACCCAGATTTATCTTGCTACTACTACTACTATAAACTATATGACCCACATTTATCTTGCTACTGACCATGTCCATTACAGTTGGCTACTACTAGTATTTATCTTGCTACTGACCATGTCCATTACAGTTGGCTACTACTAGTATAAGACAGATTTATTTTGCTACAAAAGAAACATTTTACCACTACTAAGCATCAGAAAGTTAAGAGACAGGGTGCATTACAGAACGTCACAAACTCAAAATCCTCAATTTAGCACTACTAATATAAGTTTTATGTAACTATTAGTTTTATATTTTTCAAAACTTAAAGCGTAGTTCTTGGAATCAGTTGCGTAAAACGGTTGTTTTAAACATACCACATTCATCCCGTTACATGGCGTGCCCTTCATTTTCTTCGTATACGCCTTAATGACGCGGTCCATCTTACTCCAATCATCAGCTTCAACTTGCAACGCTCTCATCTGCATATTTTATAAATTCTCGTGAATACAATGTCAATACAATGTACACCTTCTTCTTGGACTACCATATATGGTGAACGACTTACAGCAAATGTCGGGTCCAACATGAAACGCCTACTACGTCCTTCGTAGCGCTTCTCCCATACTTTTTCATATATCAAACCCGCAACCCTAACATACTAATCAATAGCCATAAAATACAATTACTTTTACATAATCATCCAATTTAAATTCGTTACCGAATTCAATAGCTATACAATAACATTTTATTATAAAAAACCACCTAATAAAGACACTTTTTTTGAGAAAACCACCTAATAACCATTTTATTATAAAAAACCACATAATAAAACACTTTTTCTTTCAAAACACCACCAATTGAGACCAAATAAGTAACTTATTTAACCTTGTAATCAGTTCCCTCCATTTGCATTCAACCCCAAATGACTCTTTTGGAGTTACTAATCTGTCGATAAGTGGTTACGGGGCTAACGGAGTTATTAATTTGGTCTCAAGTGGTAGTGTTTTGAAAGAAAAAGTGTTTTATTAGGTGGTTTTTTATAATAAAACGTTTATTAGGTGGTTTTCTCAAAAAAAGTGTCTTTATTAGGTGGTTTTCGATAATTTTTCCAATCAATAACGCAACTTACATTGTCATCCACCCGACCACGAGATTTGGCTACCAACTTGCAACTCTGTAATGTTGCATAATTCCCATCACAACTAAGCAGTACAGGGTCCAATCTTTCCCTACTACAAAGGCCAATTACTTTCAGTCAGTTTCATAGGTAAAGAAATTTACAAAAAATTATGACAATTGCTAACCACTATAACATACCTGTACTTCATAATGTAATCGATCAACTTCTTTCTAAGTGCCCGAAACTTTTGAGGCTGCCATATCTCATTGTAACCCTCATCAGTCTTCACAGTGGACTTAATTTTCCTTTGTTTACGACTACGCTCAACGCATCCTGGACTACTACCAACACCATCCTCATTTTCAAATCCTTCACCACCGACATCTTCATCTCCAACCATTTGTGATTCAGGGGTACTTCGACCTGGACTACCCCACAAGTATTTTGAACCTTTTATATATCCCATTTGGGTAGTAGGGGGGACAAACTGTTCACAACGGCTTGTCACATTATCAACCACGACACCAATTTCACCTAGATGCTCTTCATCAACACCATCCCCTTCGCCTTTCTCCTCATCTGAACCTGGCCACATAACTAACATTAGCAGTACACAATTCAAAGTACATGATGATTAGTACAAGAATTGTCTTCACTTACCACAAGAAATATTTCTCATCTCATCTTCTTCCAATACATCATTTTCATCACCGGTACTATCATGCTCATTTCCCATAACTGATTTGCCTTTATCCTTCGATGCTACCTACCAAGACTTACTTCAATCTAAGTACATGATGGGCAGAACTTACAGAGAGTATAGTAAAGGTTTTGAAGTCATTTTACTTATGAAGAAAATCAATTTTATTTTTATCAATTTCAATTCAATTTCTGACTTTTAGGGTTATGATATAAAGCATGGGTTTCGAAGTCACATAACACACCTTGTAATGATTTGGATTGAAACCATGGGTGTTCTTGCGTCGGCCCTTGTATGCACCCTTTTCCTTCCGCATACCTTTCACACTTCCCTGTACTAATATTTTCAACTAAGGCTAAAATTGTACAATATAATTGTCACCTTCAACGTCGGGTTACAAATACATAATGAAGAATAACCAATAAACTTCCTACTTACTGCCATGCTTAACTGGTCGTGCACAGGCATCACATCCTTTGCTTCCAATGGGTGTTGGAATCCGTATGCAGCTTCAACAGACTACTCCAACAATTACTTACATATTTAAGGAAAAAATAATTAAGATTTACTTAACTAATTAATTCACAACCATACTAACCCCTAGTTCTCCATAATCCCCACCAGATTTCCTATCTTCTCTAATTGCTAAATTTATCTCTGATTTGCTCCATGCTTTCATCCTTGGGAACATTCCCCAATTTACGGGTAATCTGTTCAGCCGGTCTAGGTACAACATCTGTCATGCATAAAACAACAACCAATTCATACATAATGCAACAACACGAATAATACAATATTATTATAATACATTCCAATTTAATTTACTCACCACTAAGAATATGCTACAACCGCCACAACCTTTTGCAAACCCTTCCTTCTCATACTTCTTTGCAAATCGCCCCACTGCCTTCATGAAGTGGTCTAGCATAAAGCCACACCAATCGTATTCACAGGCATTACCGGCTACCGATACGGCATAAAGTTTGTTATATGCAAGTCTATGACAAATTGTTGGGCATATTACGTCATTCAACACCATCATCAAAAACCCCTTCTTAAAATCTTCAGCATCAGAAATTGGCCCTTCTACCATTTCCATTATCATCTTCCGACTTACTCCACTACTACCTGGACCACTACTAGAGCCATAACTTCTCCATAGTCTATCAACTTCTCTTTCCATTTCCTCACCTTCAACTGAAGTTGGAACCTTTCTCGAACCTAATGGTAGTCCTAAAATCCAATGTACTTTTGTTTTAGACAATGGAAACACCCTCCCATCGCTACAAACTATTTTTCTCATGCGTACATCCACACAAGTATATAGCCAATAACTAAAGCTCCGTGGCAACCCTTTATCGGCAAAGTTTAACAAACCCTCAAGACCCATCTCACAAACCAACCGCTTCTTTGTGTCATCGAAATCCTTTACAACATGACCAAAAGTCTCCACACGACAATTATGAACACCTTGCTGCACAATTAATTTTGATTTTCATATATCAACATTTGACAATAACAGTTTGTCAATTCTCAGTCAAAGGTTTTCACAATAACCTGATTCTTATGCATTTGCTTACGTCTAGCAATCACCAATCCTGCTTCTTTTACTCTAACCCCTTCACATTTCTCACCATCCTGCTCATTTTGGCCACCAATATTCAAACTCTTTCACAGATGGATTTTATCACAGATAAATAGTAACTTCACAACTATATTCACAAACACAATTACTATTCAGTCACAAATACCCCAAAACATTCGAATACCACCATTTGTATCAAAATATGCAAACAGTTACATACATAACACTGACTTATTTCTAAATTCACAACTATATTCACAAACACAATTACTATTCAGTCACAAATACCCCAAAACATTCGAATACCACCATTTGTATCAAAATATGCAAACAGTTACATAAATAACACTGACTTATTTCTAAATTCACAACTATAATAACAACATGCACAAATTTAGGTCCATCAATGTTAAGTTCATCAAGAATGCTACTTCAAATTAATTAACTCCAATGACAAAACAACAATGCAAATTTAAATTACCTCCATTTCCACAACAGAATCAGCTACCTTCAACAAGAATTCTCTACCTTCAAAGTTGATGATTTCACACTAACTCCTTCACCGTTTTTCTTCCTTAGGAGAGAGAAAAAAATCAGAGAAAATGGTTTTAGAGAGAGACAGGGGTTTGAAACAAAGAGACAGGAATGAAGGGAATGGAGGATACCCCTTTCTTTTTCCAAGGCCTTGACGGTTTTGCCCTTACTAACATCTACATTATTTATCTTTCATCTAAAATGACCAAAATACCCATGTTAGATGTTTCTAACTGTTATTGCTTTAGCATGCCTCCACTTAACACCCTATACCACTTGACTTGCAGTTTACAGCTTGGGAAAGCTCTTAGACTTCTAGTTAACGAGTAGACGTATATCCAATATAAACTTGGCATTTGTCCTCAGGGGCTGGATCCATTAAAAACCAACCATTTGCTGAAAACTAAAAAAGGAAAATCTGCACCGTTCATATACCGCGATTAGGTCTGACGGTTGAAAATTACTTTACCCATCACGAAGATATGCTACTGAAAAAAGGGAATAATGACTCACCCTCTAGAAAAAGGAAATCGCCATTTCCTCCAATTCAAAGCTCCAAATGGGAAGAAACTATTGATTCTTACCTCCGAAATCCTAATCAACATTCGACACCTCAAAATTACCTTTGAAAAATCCAGTTTAATCCTTTCAAATACAAGAATCGACATTAATCTACAAGCTGCAAGGTAAAAATTCACTATTTTGTTGCGAAAATTCATCTACAAGTTGCGCTTACTTATTTTTCGTTTCTAGAAACCCTAACTTTCAATAGATTTATGATTTTCTATGATTCTTAACTTTTTGAGTAGTAATATGAAGATTATCATTTGATGTATCACTCTATCAGTACTTCCAATTGTTGTTATCCACTTTGGAGTTCGACTATTGTTCTTTTTTTTTCTAATTCCTGTTATTTTCCCCAATTTTCACCCTAGGTGACGAATCTATGATTTTCACTTGTTCAACCTTTAAAGAACCAATTTTATTATGGAAGTGTGGAGTGGTTGTTTTGTAAATTAGGATATCAGGCCAATTTGAAACAAAATTATATTAATAGAAGTAAGAACTTTTGATTCTGAAGAAACTTGTGCAAAGAATATGAGAATTTGGTTTTTGTCTGGGATTCTTTCCCATGATATTTGATCGAATTACTGCTCTAGAATTATTTTCTATCCTATTCTTTAATACATTTAGTTGAAAGTGATACTTTAGTTGAGAAAGAGATACATTTTGGTGAAAAGAGATTATGTTTTCAGGGAACTTGTTGCTCGAATAACTTGATTGTACAATATCTTGTATGAAATTGCAGCTTACGATAGTTCAAATTAAGTCTAAAAGGCAGTTAATCGAGTGAGTAATGTGCCTAATGTAACTGGAGGTTGTGTGAAATTAAAGCAGATTATGGGTAGAAACCTCATTTAATTCTATGATATGCTCGTCACTCAGTAATGTTGACGATCGAAATGATACATATATTATAGAACCTTGCTCTTGTTGGTCCAAATGATAATAAAAAGGGCTACAATTAGTTGAAAAGCGGTAGTTTTAGTTGATAAAGGACTACAATTAGTTTAAAAGGGGATACAATTAGTTGAAAAAAGGATACAATTAATATAAAATGGGTTTAGAATGCTTTCAACATCGTTCATTGGGTCTTGTGTAAAAGATTTTATTTCTGATCGACTACCCTTGCCTGCTTCCCCTTTCGTTTTTCTGTATAGAATTCTTGCAATCATGCAACTGCAGCTCGATCAAAGGGTAGGAAGATAAGATGCACTCAAAGTTGGAGAGAAGGTGCAGACACAATGAACCGAAGCAACTACACTTTGTGCACGAGTCATGTTGCTTCAGGCAAGTAATCGTGTGAACATTTTTGACAAATCCTCTATCTTGTTGTTAGTATGGGTTGTTACTTGACTTTCCCTGAGTCCCTGTTATTAATACATGTATTAAATTATTAATTTCCTTCACGGGTCTCAATCCTTAGTGTTTGAAGTGCAATTATTGTCTAGTTTGTAGGAATGATAATGTAGCGCTATAATGACTATTATGGTGCAAACGGCTAACACTGACTATCATGTTTACTAGCAAACTTGCATACATTACGAAATTATGGGAATATTGCAACTAAGGTAAAGATCATAAGGAACCATACCAACAAAGAAAAAGGGGCGGGGGTGAGAGTAAAGGAAATAAGGTGAAAGGGAGGGCATTTTTTATTTGTTAATCCGTGCTATTGTGTTTCAATTTCTCCAATTTGGCCTATTCAATTAAGTGGCTTGGTAACCACAGTTGCATCTAATTTAGGATTGAGCTCTTCTTCATTTATTTTTAATATTATTGAGATTGAATTAACATTTTGACAGGGGTGGATATAATTGTTAGTTTTGTGATGTCCGAATAGTGATCCTACTTGGTTAGGAATAAAGGCACTGAGAAGTTGGGAAGATAATATCTAGTGATCATTAGCCATCACACATTTCATGCTAGTAAGCAATTAGATTGGAGTACTCCTAATCCAAACTTTCAAATTACCCTATGTTTTTATTGATGTTCATCTTTTCTTTTAAATGTACCCCTTTTTGGAAAAATGTACCTTTATAGCTTTAGCTCGTTTAACTATTAATTAGCTGGTAAGCTCAATTAACCCCCCTTCATGTCTATATTAGTCTCGGCTAATTATATGACTGTAAATGATGGTCTTTCTAGATGGTTTATGTCATTGAGTGTTATTTTTGTTAGTCTACTGGTAGTTAGTCTCATAAGTGTGATAAAACGCAGAACTAATGATTAATTAGATGAAAAAATAGACATGCGCCTGCCGTAGTGATCTATAAGGTTGGTGCTGTGCTACCCCCAAGTATTTCTGTATGAAAGTTAGGGGTTTAAGAGGGCCTTTTGGAGGAAAGGTTTCAGGCTAAACACACATTTTTGGTTGCATTTGGCTTGGCATTCCGTTGCATCTTCTATAGCTTTGAGCTTTAAAGGATTCTACTTCAGCATGATTTTCATCTTCCTAGACATGAATTACGATCTTCACATAATTCCACAAGCCTCTTAAAATATGCTGAAATTTGACGTGTACACAACCAATATGATAAGCTCATAGATGAAAAGATGGTTAACTAACTAACTGAAGTCTCCTTTCACTATGTATCTCATGAATCAGCTCTTGTTCTTACCAGGTTTTAGAGTGATAATGAGCTATTGAGGTGTCATATAATTACGTTCACACCTTAAAGGCGATGATGGATGACTAATATGTTATCATGTATCTAATATACTCGATGAATGATACTATATTATAACCTCAATTTGTATTTCTTATATCATCTTTTTCTTCTAGGTTATTACCGTAATTGTCTTACCATTCCTTTTTGTTTACTAGTAACTATTGATAGCTTCATAGCAATACAAGATAATGAAAAGGCTACAAATGTTGGTGGTCGTGCCTTCACCTGTGTGAAGTACTTGATATTTGGTTGTGCAACCAAATCTTTACAAGAGTGCCTGCTCATAAACTGAAACACATAATAAACACCTTTAGTATGTGCAAGTGCGAATGCAGAACGTTGAACCATCTGAACTCAAATCAAAATAGGATCCATAAGATCAATGCAATCCTTTCTATTGTTGTTATGTAAAGATGGTTATTCATACCTCTTTATTTCTAGCCTATTAGCTCAATCGGAAGAGCATTGTGCATTGCACAAAGAGTGTAGGTTCAAATCCTACATAGGTTACATGTACCTTTTTCAGTTCTAAATGTACCCCAGTTCTGTTTACGTGTACAATGCCTTGGTCAATTATTCAAATGATGTTGCTTTACATGAATATTCGAGAAATTCTTGATGTGAATTCTTTCTTGGAATCGAGCTTATTGTTATGTATGAAGTTATCACATGTCTCCTTAATATACAATGGGGAACTTCTCAAAGAAATCTGATGTCTAAAGCTTTGGAGTGATACTAGTAGAAATTGTTAGTTGCAGAAAAGCTCCACCTTCCACCGTGTTTGACGCTAATAGGATATGTAAGTCACCAACATGTACAAGTCGCTACATTGGAATAATACTCACATAACAAGGAGCGTGGATGTAGTTGGATTGATATGCAAGGTAAAATGCACACCTTTGTATCTGGTGATAGAAGCCACCCATGAAGTGTTGAGATTTATTCAGAGGTTCATGAGATTATCAAGCTGATTAAAAAGGCTGGATATGTGCCAGACACAAATTTTGCTCTCCATGACACGGATGAGATCGAGATGAGCAAGGAGTTATCTCTTGCCTATCACAGTGAAAAGCTAGCAGTTGTATTTGCGCTTCTTATGTTTCCGCCCATGTGTCCGAGTTTTTAGAAATATTCGAGTATCTGCTTCTTGATATCAAAAGTTTTTGATAGGTACATTATTTTAAGAGATACAAACCGCTTCCACCATTTTAGAGGAGGAACATGTTCGTGTAATGATTATTGGTAGTTGTGTATCCGCTCTATAGACAAACTCATTGTTCCTCAAAATTTAATTCTCTACACGGCAGATCGCTTCCTTGTCAGGTTTTAAAGGACGGTTTTACTAGAATGTATGACTTGGACTGTCTGCAATTATCTAGATTATGGGTGGAAAAGATATTCAATACTTGTTTGCTGATGGAAGTGCAGGTCAAACAAAGGCTTAAAAAATGGCTGAAAGCCTAGGCATTGTGAAGTCAGAAAGTGATGAATATGATTTAACTCCCTCATAGTCATTATGGATCAGTTGGAAACTTGAAAGATGAAGAAGCTTTAGTTTACCGCTTGTTACTTTCCTTCTGGGAGGACCACTACTTACTACTGGGCATATTTTTTTCAATAGTTTCATCTGTGATAAAGCTAAGATGTGAGTATTATTTTAATCTCAAGCATTTTTGCAAGATCACCTCTAGATCAAAACTACAATCCGACAGGCCCTGTACTTGAATTTTTAGCTAATGTCCACAACTAGAAGACGCTCTCACTAGATGAACTTCCCTAGTCTTTGACATGAGAACCTTGTGTTGGTCTATCAAGCATGCTTGTGGTCTTTTGTTATCCAATTCATTCTCGTTATGTTTATTAAGGTTACGTTTCTGTAAATTTTGGTTTTTAGCATGTCATTATGTACCATGGCTATTTCGCCTCTACACAATGATGTATTATTTGTCAGAAAATCTCTAACACTTTGAATTAATATTTGATGCTCATACTGAGCCCTGATGACTGGCTACATTTCTAATTGCTTTTTTTTTATATAAAAAGCCTACATTTCTTGTAAAAAGGGATACATTATACAATAAAAAGGGAACGTTGGAACTAACTCAATATTATCATTATTTAACCTATGTAGGATTTGAACCTACATCCTTTGTGCTATTGCACGATGCTCTACCAATTGAGCTAATAGGTTTACATGATTAATATAATACATCAAAATATGAAATTATAGCCTCGTAGTAGAAAGACCACAATCCCTCTAATAAACTCATGATTTACTAACTAAACGGACCCCTCCTTTTAACATAATGCATCCCCTTTTCAACTAAAAGTACCCATTTTACAACTAAATAGTCATTTGCCAATTTCAATTTATCGAACACCTTCAAAGATATAGATCATCCAAGAATCCTTAATTTATAACTACGTAAATGAGACTTTCAAAAACCATGAAAATTAAGGAAGAACTCACCTTTTTTTTTGTTAAATGTTGTAACACTTTTATGGTGTAATGTAGCTCATTTAAGGAGACGTACCTTCCTTGATAAGAAAATAGTTGATTACATCTAGCCTTTGTGCTTTAGTCTTTAACAAACATTTTGAATGAAGTGAACCCTTCCTCCATGCTTTGGATTATCCAAATGCTTACTGTGCCACACAAAAGAATAATCTTACTGTAACCCATCCTATTTAAAATATGAATACCAAACCCAACATCAGTTATTTCAGTTCGTTCTGCACACCCCCCTCCCCAATTGAAACCCAATGCACAACAGTTGTGCAAAGCATTCCCACAGCGAGAGCAACATGTCTCTTGAGTGTGAACACAAGCACTTAACATGATCAGGTTCCTATTTTAGAAGAAAAAAACCACTACATTTAAGATAAAAAGGAATACATGTGACCAAAAAACTACTACTATGAAATGGGATACAGTTATATAGAAGCTCTACTTTTAAAGTAAAAATTCAAGCCATCTAAAATTAATTGATTTAGAAGCCCACACAATCAAGTTTTATTGAAACTTATAATAATGATAAATATATTCCTGCTTCTGAGTATTGGTCACAAAGGGTTGTGCATAGATTACTTAGCTTTAGCTTTTGGAGTATCTTATTCGTAGTTATTATATCTATGTATAACTTGTCAATATCTTGTGTAGCTTAGTGTTTTATTCTTGAGCAACTGAAGATTTCCTATACCTGTAATTCGCAAAATCAAAATCAAACAAAGTAGAGAACAAATCGACAAGAGAGAGAGAAGATGAAGCAAGCTTAGCAGACAATTTAACCTTATATAGAGTCAAATTAGTCTTCCTAAAACCTAATTTTTCGAAATTTGATAACACCTAATTTTTTTCAAAATTTGTCTAAATCTAGCTAAAATCGAAGCCACATACAATAAACAAGCTGGAAATTCTAGAATCTAGGTAGTGAATTAACAAATCGAAGCAAAAGAAAGTTTCACTAGCATTCAATCAAAAGTTAGGTAGAAAATTCTAGAATCTTAACTACAAAAAATGAATAAAATCCAAACACATACCAAAAATAAGTTTGATCAGAAAACTCGATAGCAATTGCGTAGTATCGATCATCAAACTTGAACAATGCGATTTCGATCTTCAAAACCGGAAAATCCAACAATAATCTACCTCACTTATCTCTGTAGTTCTTGATTTGCATTAGAGAAAGGAGAAGAAGAGAAAAGGAGATATAACGAGAAGTACAGTAAAAATGAAACAATGTAAGCAGGTGGAAGTTGTGATCCGTTCAATTTAAGAGCGTCTGTTCTATACTTCGATCTAATCGTAGGGCTCATATTTGCTGTTTTCAGTTTTAAGTTTAGTAGGTGGTTTTCAATGGATCCAATATATATATATATATTAAAAAGCGTAAGCATATGATGCAATCTGGCACATGTCACTCTCTATTCTTTACAACAATATTCTATTAACGTTTCTCTCATACAAATACAAATTGTCCATGAGAAGTTTCGAACCCGCGACCTTAACTGTGGAAGATAAATGCTCTAACCATTGTGCTACTACATTTTTGTTGCTTTTTTTATATCAATACTAATAATGATATTAAATATTATATGTTTTCAATGCAAAACAATAATTAAGGTACAATATTTTAATTGTATTTATGAATAAAACTACTAATCTATGACTTTTTACTAACATATTTCTACACCAAATTTTAGTTGTCTTAAACTAATAAAGTATAATACATATAAATATCAGAGCATCGCCTAGACCTATAATATTCAATGGATGATACATTACCCGCTCCACCCGAAAAACAAAAAAGGGTGAAAAACCGAGTTAAATGGATGATGGACGGGTGAGGGATGAATGTTTAACGGGTGATGGATGGATTAGGGTGAGAAAGTTTCATCAATCACCCGACCCATCACCTGTTTATCACCTGCTCCATCACCCATTTTTTACATTTTCTTAAATGTCTATCATTTTATTTACTTTAGTATAATAATTTTACCGTTTGATTACTATCGACATGTTTCCATAAATTGAACTTATCTTAATTTGACATGAAGTTAATATATAAATTGTGATTTTGCAAGTTTGATAACTTTTCTCGTTCAATTATCTTAAATGGATGATCATCCTGTCCACCCAGTTCACCCGCGGGTGATGGATGAATACGAGTGATGGTCTTACTAATTAACGGAGAGATAGATGAGAGTTGGTCTAACCAGATGATGAATGCGGGTAATGACTCACCGATCCAAATCCCACACGTTACCATCTCTAACCAACATGCTAGTTTGCTATCGTAAAGGGGAAAAAAGGAAAACAAGTCAATGACGTGTACAAACTCAGAACCAGTGCGGGCAGGATAAACCTTCTCCTTGAATCGTGGTTCAGGCTGGTGCTAGTCTGCTACTCAATCTTTTCCTCTCTCCTTTTCTCCTACTGTGACTGCTCTTCCTCCCTGCGCTAAGGTTCTGATTCTCCAAAACCCCCTTTCTTCAATGTTTGCTTAGTTCTTCAGATAATTTGAAGAGCAAGAAAGTTCAGGTATTTAATGAATGGGGGTGGGGGAATTTCTCGTGGAATATTGAATCAAGCATAAATTGATGCTAATGGTTGCTCTCCTACATCTTTGGAAACTAGCTGAACTAGCATAGTGAGCTCATGAACGATCCAAGATGCTTATTATCATGAAATCTCTCTCCCCGTTTAGTCTTCCGTCTTCCTTCGATCGAGCTGTTCCTTGTAAGGCATTCCGAGCTCCAATTTGCTCTTCTTTCTACAAGTTTCAGCTATGTAAAAATCCTAATAGAGTTTTATTAAAGAAGCTTCTTTTCCCCCAAACTTTGGTGCTTTCTGGGAATCACTCTATTTGGAGGGCAACCCAGATTGCGTTGTGCTATGCTGAGGATATCTCAGAAGGTTTGACAAACAAGCAGCAGCCTGAAAACTCTCATAATGGAACCGAAGAGCTGGAGTTGCTAAACAAGCCCTCGCCAATGATGCCGGTTAATGGTACGTCTGATACAAAGGTTGAGATTGAACCCATAAAACCAAATAAAGATGAGGCGTTGGAGCCTTTTTTGAAATTCTTTAAGTCAAAAGATTCGGAGGAAGAACAAGCTGAACAAGTTGAGGTTGAGCAAGTTAAAAAATCCGAAAAGGTGGTTGTTGAGTATTATGAGCCAAAGCCGGGTGATTTTGTTGTTGGTGTAGTTGTTTCTGGCAATGAAAACAAATTAGATGTCAATGTTGGGGCAGATTTGTTGGGCACAATGTTAACCAAAGAGGTGCTCCCATTGTATGACAAAGAAATGGATTATTTGTTATGTGATTTGGATAAGAATGCTGAGGAATTTATGTCAAATGGGAAGATGGGGATTGTCCGAAGTGAAGACACTGAAAGTCGACAACCTGTTTCTGGCAGGCCTGCTGTTGATGCTGGAACTGTGTTATTTGCTGAGGTTCTTGGTAGAACGCTTAGTGGCCGGCCATTACTTTCAACTCGACGTTTTTTTAGGCGAGTTGCTTGGCATCGTGTGAGGCAGGTTCTTTTCTCACTTTCTTTCATTTGTATAATCTTTTCATTGTGACTTCTTAATTCTTATAGAATTACGATCTGATATCATAGTGGTTCATCTTTTTATGTATCTCTCTGTTTACATTTGACATTTGCTGTACTCTCTAGTATGCTTTGGAATTGCAATGTCTACTATCTATCAATGTACAATCAAGAATTCTTGTGATTTGATTAGTATAATAATTTTATAGAAGTTGCCTAAATATGGATATTGGGTCAGTGGGTTCTATCAGGATACCTGCAGATTGAACATATTTAGTTTTTTGAATTTCCATCATACTATTTTGTCCAGATAAAACAGTTGGGTGAACCTATTGAAGTTAGAATAACAGAGTGGAATACAGGAGGTCTCCTTGCAAGACTTGAGGTTGGTATTGGCTTTTACTGTGCTACACAATGTCTGAAAGAGGTGCATATTGACTTGCAATTGTATTGATTTGCAGGGTTTGCGAGCATTCATCCCTAAAGTTGAGCTGGTTGACAGAGTAAATAGTTTTACTGATTTAAAAGAGAAGGTAAAGTACAATGCACAACTTATGCATTTTAAAGACCTCATTGTACTAAATGTTTTTAGGAAGTGTAACTAATTGTAAATTGTAATGTTTTGACAATGTTTAGCTGCAATGCTGAGTAATTTAATTTTGAAACTCTTGAGTTTATTTTATGATCCTGTCCTTGATTTTGGGTAAAGAAAGTTGCTAATTTTGCATTCAAGTTTAATCATAGAAACCCAAAATCTGGAGCATTGTCAAACAGGATTTTTTAAAAACAAATCATGTATGGAATAGGTAGGCTTGATTTTCATTAAATTTGGACTGCTTCCTTAGTTACTATCTTAGTCCATGCTCTAAAAATTCTTATTGCCGTTTTTAGTCACTCATGTCAAAGAAAGTATGAGAATATACCATCGCTATTGTCTAGTATCTTCTTTTTTTTGCCGGCGCCCTTTAAAGAAGGTGGCTTGCTTGGATTGAAAGCTGAGATGCTTTTGCAGAGTTTTTTATTCTCAGGTCTGAGGAATGGAAGAGGGGTCCATAAGTGGGTAGGAGATAGGTTTGGATTTGTATTCTAGATTCTAAATTCTAGAATCATCTGATATTGACTTTGATGGTTCCATTTGAACTAATTGTTCTTAAGAAAGGTTGACTAGGAGTAGGTATAGGCTGATAAGATACAGCTTTGACGCTTTGATAGGCAGATTGCTGTATGGGGACAGACCTTTTTCAGTTCTCACTCTGCTTCGGAGTTGTGTAGACTTTTTCTGTCATATACTATGTATGATGTTGCCTGAATGCCTTTTACGAGGCTTCCATGTCTTCCCCGGCAGCTCCTAAGGAGTTCGTCTCTGCTAGACACCTCAATCCTGGTACTTTGAAATGCTATCATCTTAAAAATTTTGTCTTATAAAAATTTGACCATTGTAAGTACTATAATGTCCTTAGTTCGTGAAATTCTTAGATTTAGGCTTTGGGATTTGCGGAATCTTCCGCAATCCTCCTTGAAACATGGAATCTTTAATCATCTTTTTGGTGTTATTTCATATCACTTAAGTGAATGTGTCTAATAACTTGTCTGACAGTTGGTTGATAATGAATCGGAGTATTGATGGATTAGATGTTTCATCTTCATATCATGTCCTAGGATATGTGTAATGTTGTTAAGAAAACGTTCTGAATCTTTCTAATACTTTAGATTGTGAATACTGCAGGTGGGAAGTCGAATGTATGTGCAAATTAGTCGAATAAATGAAGAAAACAATGACTTGATACTCAGTGAGCGAGAAGCTTGGGTAAGTTTCTCTTACATTGACTTTTAAGTTAGCTGCTTATAATCTGATACACACTCTTTTATTGCTCCTGCAATCTGACAGATTGAGAAAGGTCTCTGAGTTTCCTGTTTCATGTGCTAGGAAAAACTGTACCTACGAGAGGGAGCCCTTCTGGAAGGTACTGTCAGGAAAGTTTTTCCTTATGGAGCCCAAGTGAAGTTAGGACAAACAAACAGGAGGTAAGGTATATCCAGAGATTTGTTACTCATACTTTGCACAGTTCTAAATCTTGGCTTGCAAGCTCGTGTGCACTATTCTTGTGAAAGGCCGTAACCAAATATGCAATTTTGATGAAAGAATCTTTTCCACTTTCCTTCTCATAGGGGGATAAGGATGAATTTATCTCTAACTTGTCTACTGAGGGATAAGTTTAAGAATGCAAAAAGGATGATTGTTGTGACAGAGTGACCTGTATGATTGGCTTCTAACATTTCCATAAACATATAGACACAACTGAATTGAATTTTAAGCTGTACTTCCCATAAACCGGATTATACATTTTGGTACTGAGCCTAAAAGTAATGCTCTCCATTGCACAAAGTGCTTGTCTCTCCAATTTGCAATCTTGGGTCAGATTGGTTCCTAACATGCTGCCTTTCAATAATATGCAATGCTGTTACCACCTCCGAAAATACAAAATAATTTTGGTACTCACGGGACTTTTGGTATTCTGTGTGTTGACCAAATCAGAGACTACACTATTCATATAAAGGGAACAAAGCCAAGAATCATAGTGCTCATACTTATATCTCCCCTGGGGTATCAATTACATCATGAAAGCTATAAGTTGGATAAAAGGGACCCAATTTATCATATACTATCACATAATATATAAAGGTCTCATTATACTATGTTCAGGTTCAACTATTCCTCACATTCATAAGCAGCAGCACTCCAGCAATTGGAATTCACAATGGGAGTTATAATCCTCTGCTGCTATTGGATTCTGCTTTTCTGTGTCTCAGCTTCATTTTTAATTCATAATCTGAGTCCTGCCCTAGCACAGATAGACTGCAGTTAGAGTATAATACCAGTTTGAAACACATTAGTTCATGACAGTTGAGAAATTTGCATGAGCCGAAACTAGGGTTGCCCAATATTATTTGTCTGTAGTTAAAGAAATTTACATCTTTTGACTTACATCTGTGAATAGCAAGTACTATCCAAGATAAGAAGGTGATATAGAAGTGTGAGAATATCTCCTCGGTGGAAATGACCTTATTTTGGTATTTCAAAATCTATTGGGGCTTATAATAATGCAAAAGTGTACATTGTCCAGGATTAAGAACAATGGAGAAACTACCAGCTTGCTGGTGGATATTATGTGCGTGATTTATTTACATGATAAAAGAATATATGTGAAGCTGACACAGAGATGCAATTTTTCAAATTTATCTTGTTTAAACTGTTGCTTATTGATGTTCTTGCTACAAGCCAATAAAAGTTTAGGACATTGTTAGAGCTTTGCAAGGCAGAAGGTTCTAGATTATCCTTTACTAATTTACTACACGGGTAGGGGTGGGGGTGGGGATGAGGGTGTGGGTGTGCATGGGCGTGATCAGGAGGGGCAGCAGTCAGCAGGTTGGTGGTAATGGGGACGGGCGATGGTGAGGAGGGGGCAACAGGGTGGTGGTAGAAGTGGGGATGGTGATGCTGAGAGAGGATTTAGAGATTGAAAAGGTTTAGTAATTTTAATTAGGTTTGGAGTAAAAAATAGAATAAAAATGTTTTAATGGGGATTTAACGGCAGTGTCACTTTTGTTACTTCGACAAAATAGAGGATCACATCAAAAAGTCGAAGTTTTGTTTTCCACCATGTAAAAAATTCCAAGATATAGGGTCACCGTGTAGGATTTTCCAAAAATATTTTTCTAGAGGAAGTATATGATTTCATTACGAAAAAGACCACTCTAAACAAGCAAATAAAAGTACGGAATGTAATTTCAATAACCTATTAATCTTGAAAGCAACGAAAAACGATATAGAACAACGAGTCAACAAAGCAATAAAAAGCAAGAAAATTGACACAAAGTGATTGACGGTGGAAAACCCAAGCACCAGGAGATAACCCTCCACTATGCACTACTAGAAATTAATGAATGTTACACAAGATGAATTACAATTCTCTCAAGCTTTTAATCTCTCTGGAATATGTGTGTTAATGTCTAATCTCGCCACTACATATTAATATAATAACGCTATACAACATCTATTCGAAACTGGCTTTGCAAATAAACGAAACAAAGCCCGCAGCAGTCCTCGCGAGCTAGTTCCTGTAACTTTCTGCCACCTTTGCTCGCTAGTAGCGATACTGATCGCCGATCACGATACACTTCCTACACGTTTTTTCCACTTCGATTATGCTTCATTATTCCCATCTCCACACCATACCCAACAATCTCCCACTTGGAGATTGGGTAAATGAAGAACACCTTATTACTCATCATCTTGACAATCATCTCTAACTTCTAGTGCACTTCCACCTTCAAACTCAAACAACAATTATAGAAGACTAACTAAGGTCTTACATAACCTTAGTCTGTCATAGCTAACATTCTTAGTAAGCGTATCCGCGGGATTCTGCTAAGAACTGAGATATAGGCAGCAGAATTTAAGGCAAGAAGAAGATGAAATTCGTATTAACAAACTAAAATGCAATTATGTAAAAGATAATCAAGCTTTCGAGTGGCTTGTACACTCCAACTCCTCACTAATTCGAGAGAGTGAGGAAGCTCTCCAATTTCTATCATTCAGTCTTCATTTGATATCCTTCCTCCTAGCTTACATTCTTTATTTATAGCTAAAAAGATTATCTCCAAGAGCTGGAGGAATTCTGTTACTCTAACTGCTCAACAGAAATAAAAGCAATAATAAAAGAAATAACAGAAATGAAAGATGCTTTGCCACCTCAGCTTGTATAGCTAGATTCATTCCCCCCATCTCAGGTGCTCTTTTGCCTGTTTCTTCTAGCATAAGTGACTGTAATTGGGGGTCTTTCCCAATTCTTTGCATTACCCGCCACCCAAGCTTTCACCTTGTCCTCAAGGTGAAAAGAGGGAAGTTGGGTTGTAAGTTTGGATATGAAAAGGAGGTGGAATTGGAAGATGTGGGTTAAAGAAATGAATGTGGGGGTTGGACTTAGTAATTTTGAAAACGGGCTGATAATTAAGAAATCCAAATATAGGCCCAATTGCTTGTGAAGATGGGTTGAAAACTTTGGGATGGAAAGATATGGATCTGGCCTCACTCCTATGAGCCAAACACATGTTCCGCTTAACATCAGTGATTGACACTTGGTGGGCAAGTGGGTGGGACCATTGAAACTTCTTTTCTTTTCCCCTTTTACCCTTACCAACACCTTTTAATTTTGTCTTCCCCACCAAGCCACCATTAAACCCAGAATCCCCAACTTCTGAAATCCTTTGTTGAATGTCCCACCAGAGCAACCGCTTAGCTCCACCCTCGGTTATCTTGCCAGCGAGGCTCGTTGCTTTACTGGTGAAAGATGTCTGACCCGCTTGCATCATATCCGCATTTCACTAACTTGTATCCACCAGCTAATTCCTCAAACAAATCATCCAATTTCACTCCGGCAAGGCAACTTCGACTTCCTCCAATGTGCACAGCCTGACCTCCAAACCAGAACTCATGAGAATTTTCCGAAACCACAATACCACTAAAATAACCAGGTCCACCGCAACCCAGAGATCTTCCTTCGTCTCCTCTTCCTCTTTTTCGCCTTCGCACTACGCCACCTTCTTTGCCCCGCAATCCACCAACAATAATACCTGGACCGCCACCGGAACCACTACTTCCGGCACCACCGCGCTTGAATATATGTCTCTTGACCTTCGCTTGCAGCACCACCTAGATATGCGTCGACTCCCTCGATGCCGGTTAATCCTCCTGCAAAATCACCCTGCCTTTTACCACATCCACCACTGCCGGTGAATCCTTCGGTAAAATCACCTTTCCTTTTTCCAGATGCACGCCTCCGGTAAAGCCACCGCCAAAATCACCATGCCTACAACAAAACTGACCACCAGTAGAGTAGCCTCTTCCTCTTCCGTAAAGGTTACCATCACAGCTTATCAAACCACCGTCGGCTGCATCTTCAACTCTAAAACGTACTCCTCCACGAAAACCACCACACAACTCCAGATCTGCCTTTGCCTTCTCTTCCTCCTGACGTTGCGCCTCCTCAAGTTCTTCCTCCTTGAGTGCTTCTTTGATCGACTTTAACTCCATTTTCAACGGAGCCAAATTGCTATCAAATATCACTACAAGGTTCCTTTTCAGTTCCTCACAACTTCTTTTCAAGATTTCCTGCATCTCTTCGACACATTGCTGAACTTCCAGAATCGAAGCTCCAACGAAATCCGTTGCAGTTTTTTTTTTTGTGTGTTTTAAATCGAAAATCAGAAACTTAATCCCCTTGAATCGAACTGCTCTGATACCATTTGCTAAGAACTGAGATATAGGCACCAGAATTTAAAGCAAGAAGAAGATGAAATTCGTATTAACAAACTAAAATGCAAATATGTAAAAGATAATCAAGCTTTCGAGTGGCTTGTACACTCCAACTCCTCACTAATTCGAGAGAATGAGGAAGCTCTCCAATTTCTATCATTCACTCTTCATTTGATATCCTTCCTCCTAGCTTACAGAAATGAAAGATGCTCTGCCACCTCAGCTTGTATAGCTAGATTCATTCCCCCCCCACCTCAGGTGCTCTTTTGCCTGTTTCTTCTAGCATAAGTGACTGTAATTGGGGGTCTTTCACAATTCTTTGCAGATTCTTAGAACTCAACATGTTTTCCAAGCAGAACACATCTTCTTCCACCAAACTTCTGATGTTGTGAAAGCGCGACTGTATATGCTTGGTTCGACAATGATAGATCGGATTCTTAGCCAAATGTAGTGCACTTTGACTATCACTAGAAAGAACAACTTTGTCTTGTTGAATGCCCATCACTTTGAGAAAACCAATCAACCATTCCATCTTCTTCCTGCCTCCGGACTCTGTACTACACAAATAGTTACACTTTTGTAACTTAGACATCTAACTCACTACATATCCATAATTACTTTTGCTAGTGTCGATATCTCCACTAAGTTCAGCAACAAAGAACTCTTCAAGATTTACTTCTTTCTTCCAAAAGCAGATCCCTATATCCAAAGTTCTCTTTTAAGTATCTAAATAACCACTTCACAACTTCTCAATGTTTCTCACCCGGATTTGAAAGAAACCTACTCACAACTCTAGCTGCAAAACGCAATGTTGCGCCTAGTGCAAAATGTGTCATACATCAAGCTACCAACTGCCGGGGTATAGGGGACACTGGCCGTCTGCTCCTTCTGCTCATATGTTGTCGGTGAAGCAGGAGAACTCGTAGGCTTTGTATCTTGCACATTGAACCTACTAAGCACCTTGGGATGTGAGCCTTTTAATATAACTTCAACATGTCTGTTGATTTGTCTAAATTCTAATGCTTAGAATTTGTGTAGCTTCACCTAAATCCTTCATTTTAAACTTCTCTAACAGTTTCTCCCTAACACCTACGGCATTAACAACTTCCATAATAGTACAAGCAATCAACATATTATCCACATACAGACGTAAATAAATGTAATATTTCCCATACCTGTGAAAATAGCAACAATGATCGCTATCAGCTCTATTGAACCCACTTTTATTGCCATTTATGTACAACTGTCGGAAGCCCGCTTCAATCCATATAAGCTCCTCTTGAGCTTGCACACCAAGTCCTCTTTTCCACGAACTTGAAACCCTTTCGGTTGCTTCATATATATTTCCTCCTCTGAATCTCATGTAGAATCATGTTCTTTACATCCATGTGCTCCAAGAATCCGCACCAACTATAACTAACAAATTGCGAATGTTGTTGAGCTTCACAGCTGGAGCAAATATCTCATTATAACCAATTCCCTCCTTTTGTAGGAACCATGAAGACCTAATTCTTGCTAAATGCTCTATTTTCCGGCAATGTAGACAAGTCCCATGTCTCATTCTTCTTGAAGGGCGGAAGTTCATCTTTCATGACTAACTCACACTTATACGAATCAATCAATCTCATAACAAATAACAAATAGATGATATATTTATGATTTAAACGTAACGACAAAAGACACTTGTGAGATTACCGAATAGGAGTTTTAGACACTCTTACGGATTTCCTTAAGTCAACTTGTGAGATTGATCACCAAATAAATCCTTGTACACCTTTGTCTCATCAAAAGTGACATCACAATGCCTCAAAATTTGTCTCCGTTTAGGTTCCCAACATCGATATCTCTATTATTGAGAACCATACCCATTAAAGATACATTTGTCGGCCTCTGGTCTAACTTGACACGTTTATGAGTTTGAACATAGTATCTTGACCTCCTTTCTACTCCAAACTTCAGCTAGTATCTTGAACTTCAGTGGCACTCTAAGTCACTCCTCGTGCTAGCCATAGAAACAAAACTCAGTTGTTATGTAACGGATTTTGAACTTGTCATCACGCGAAATATTATTGCGGAATGCCGTGATGAAACGATGACTCCCGCATTAGAGCATCTTCTTACCCGTTGCGTTTGTTATTTTATCGGAATTGGTCACTTAAGAGAAGGGAAATATACACATAGTAGCACAAAACAATAGGCACACACCAAAGAAAGGTGAAAAACTTCCATAGGCTATCAAGTTGGATTATATATAATTCCTCTGTTCCATATTAATTGCAACATTGAAAACTTTTACACTATTCACACAATTTTGTTTGATGATATATTTATGATCTAAACATAACGACAAAAGTAGTTGTGCTAGATCTTGTTAGAGTCGTCTTAGTATATGCTTTATTAATATTTAATTTTTATAATTTTTTCCTTAAACACGATTAATGATATAAACGTTAAAAGTTGTGTATAGGGAAGCCTGAACGTTATACATATTGCAATTAAAAAGGAACATAGGAAGTATGAGTTAGTATATGTATATATATAGGATATGAATCTCATGTTTTAAGTAATATTTTTCACCATATGTGTGACCCTAACTATATGATAAGTTTGGTCAAATTAAGTTATAAGAATACTTAAAAAACTTCAAAAATGCAAAATTGTGGTTAGAAATTTGATAGTGTGAATTGTTTGAAAAAATTCACGCCGTGTCAACTTCGATTTGTTTCTATTTAACCGTTACAAGCCGTTTCCACGTCATTGTGAACGCAACCGCATCCGTAGTTTTCTATGAAGGAGAGGCAAATTTGGGAAACATCGTTCTTGAGAGACTGAAAGAGGGAGGGAAAGGTAAAAGAGGCAAGAATTTCTACTGGTGTCTAGAAGGGGGACCAGGCATGACGGGGAAATGTGGAAATCGGTGTGGCAGAAGGAAGGGAGGGAAGGGTATAAGTGTGGAAGAGCATTTTTCTACAAAACCGATCTTGTGGCTATGACGGAGAGAGCAACTTGGGAAAGATTGTTCATGAGCCAGAGGAAGGAAAGTTAAAAGAGGTCATTATTTCTACTGCTGGCCAGCAGGATGGAATGATTGGGAAATGTGGAAAATCGGAGGGGGAAACAGGATCATTTTCCATTGTTTTTGTCTGTTCAATTTGATTTAATGCTACACCAATACAGGCCAGTGTCAGGACATGATTAGACATGATTTAGCAGCAGTGAACCTTGCATTACTGTTATCATCTTATATAAAGGTTGGAGAATGGAGATGTATGTGCTCTATGCTATCATTTTAGTCCACGTTACTTTTTATGGTGTAGTGTAAAATCTGCTCCATGGATTTCCTCCTTGATCTCATATAATATACCTTTTTCATTGAAAATTGTCTTGTGAGAGCTAAAACTCTTGCATTGTCAAGTATTGAACTGTATTTACTGGCAGCACAGTCTTGTTTTGCCTTTTGGCTTAAATATCCATCTGTGCATTGTACTCTTTATGTTTTGCTTTCATATGTGGGTCTTGTTTTCATGCATACTTGTCTCTTGTATTTCAGTGGACTGCTGCATGCATCCAACATCAGTCATGGTAAATTTGATTCAGTAAGCGATTTATTAGCAGTGGGGGAGAAGGTCAAGGTTCTAGTTGTAAGATCTTTGTTTCCAGACAAGATATCTCTCAGGTGAGCTGGCAACTTCTTGCTTGTTACTCAATATGAACTTTTGCAGCATCTTTTGTATCTCAGTTTTTAAAATATGAAGTGACTTAGACCTACTAAAACCAATACATGAATATTTATCATCGATGGAGCACAAATGGCTTCTGCATTCAGTATAAGCAAGTCTATTTTCTGCATCTTGTTTGCAGTATTGCGCATCTGGAAAGTGAGCCTGGACTCTTTATATCAGACAAACAGGTGCTTGCAATCTCTCTCATCTCATATTTTTGTATGGCATTCTGCAGTAAACTAATCACCAGACATTCAAGATATCTGCTAAGAGTTTCTATGCATTTGCTATGGCCAGATAGTATTTGCAGAGGCTGAAGAGATGGCAAGAAAATATAGACGGAAACTGCCAAGAATCTTCGCCACTCAGAAATCTGAACCTCTAGTTAGCAATATGTTGTTTGAAGATGAAGCAAGTCTTTATGCAAATTGGAAGTGGTTTAAATTCCAAAAAGATACTGAACCCGATTCTCAATAAGTGTACTGTTAACTTTTTCATGGCAGGAGGGTAGACTTGTGGAGTTCATAAGTGAGCTGTTAATGGGCAAGGATTTGTCAATAGGTGCTGAAGTGACGGTGATCATGTTAACAGGTCTACTGACTAGTATCGTGAAAAAAGGGATCTGAAGGCAGCAAAATCGCTTGCCAGAAACATCCCCTGATGAGAAGTTACCTTCTTTGTCATTGTTGTACAACTATGGGTGTAAGATTTTGCCTTTATTAATTGTCGGAATGAAGTGCAGAAGGTCAGCATGCTCTCATTATCTCATATCTTGATGAGAAAACATCAAAATTTTGTAATTGTAATTAGAAGAAATTTTTTGATCTATTTTTTCACAAGGTGTATTTATATTCTTCCTAGCTTGTTTAGCTGCCTGTGAGCCTGTGAAAAGCGATTAAGTTGGGCTATTCATGCTCTGTTCTTTTGAACTGAATGGAACGAAACTGAAATTAATGGAGCTGAACTGAGTTGAACTTCTTGAGATAAATGGAGCTAAATTGTAATTAATGAACTAAAGCTAATGGAGCTAAACTGAAAGGAAATTAATTGCAATTAATCAAGTTTTAAAAGAACGTGGTCTAAATATATTTACTCCTTTAGAGGAAGACTTCCAAGTGGATGGCCTTTTTAAAGCTAATAATAATTGACAAATGGGATGTGAGTTACCCTATCTCGTATCACAAGTTATACTTACAAGTGGGTGCATTGAGCATTGTGAATCCATTGACCTGAACATCATGCTCATGTGTGTAGTATTGCTGTTGATTAAGATAAACGTGATATTTATTAACAAATTTTTCACGTTTATCACTTAGGTAATTAGTATTTATTAACAAAGCCCACAGCTCATATTTCACGTTTATCACTTAGGTATTTAGTACTTCCTCCGTTTTTTATTAGTTGACCTGTTTCTTTTATCACGTTTGCCAACGCGTGATTTCAATCACTTTTATCTTGGAAAATTGATTAGTAAAAATTATAAAAATATGGTATTTTGAAAATATATAATGAGACGAATCTAACAAGACCCCACATGACTATATTTTCTCTTACGTATAAATCACAAAAGATAGTCAAAATAGATTATGTGAATAGTGTTAAAAGTCAAAACGTGTCAACTAAAAAAACGGAGGAAGTATTTATTAACAAAGCCCACAGCTCATATTTCACGTTTATCACTTAGGTATTTAGTATTTCAAAAAGTGTGATAAATGTGATATTTATTAACAAATTTTTCTAATTAAATCTACGGTTGATTTGGGTTGGTTCATTTCAAAACCGGTTAAGTTCAAATGCTTGATTTGGATAAAATCTTAGTCGGGTCTAAGTGTTTGGCAATCGACTGATGGCTGGTGGTTGGTGGCTTTTTGTTGTGGTTAGATTGACCGGCTTTTTTTAGTGGCTTGTTTGACTGGCTGTGTAATTATTGGCTGTATATAAAAATGTCTGGTTAAAACGGCTTTAGTATTGGCGTTAAGTACAAAATTAAAGTAAAAGTCAAAAGCCAGCAACAAAAGCTGGTAAAAGCAGCTTTTGGCTTTTAGCTTAAAAGCCGTCTTTTCAACTACTCCAAAAGCCGTTTACTAAACACTTTTTTTGGCTGTTTGACCAGATATAAAAGCTAAAAGCCAATGAAAAAGCTACCCAAAAGCCATTTACCAAACACCCCCTAAGTCTGATTCGAGTTACAAGTCTAATTATTTGGATGTAATCAATCTTGGTGAAGAGACCAAAAATAAGGTGGATTCCACAAATCATCACTACTTTTTAAAAAAAAATTAATTTAATACTCCCTCTATATAAATAACCATTTTTCCAATTTTATTTTAGGTTTTTTTTTGCACAGAATCACCTTAAGTTTGCCATATAATCCCAGCAGAAGAATCCAGCAAATGATTTGATTTAACTAGACAAAAAATCTGAAAATAAAGATATCAAATCCTCCGGCCTATTTTTTTTCTTTCTCTACTTTCTTCCTCTGCGTTTTCTCTCCTTGGCTTCGTCGTCTCTGGCTTCTCTTCTCTTTCAAATCTCTGACCTCTCATCTCATCCCCTCCCCTCCCCATTGTCTCTCCTCTCATTTCTAGATTCTCTCTCTTCTCTGTTTATCTGTCCTCTATTTGTTTGTTTGTTCTCTTATGGGTCTTTCATTTTTGTTCCAATTCAACAGGACATACAACAATGCCACATAGAGATATAGATTCATTGGAAATTCTGTTTGTGGTTGTTGTGTAGCTGCCAATTCATCCCGAAATACTCATTTGTCCTTCACATTGACGCTCTTCGTTTCCTCGGGTGAATGCGCCTCATTTCATAGAGCAACAAAACCCACAAACAGAATTTTCAACAAAGTAAGAATCTAAGCATAATTTAAGCAAAAGAACAAATTTACAATGGATTTAAAAAAAACACTAAAAATCAAACCAACCTTTGTGCTTTTTGTGTGCACCAGAAGATGGGGCAAAAATTTGATAAGAGAGATTAAGAAAGTGAGGAAAGAGAATCATAAATGGATGAGAGAGAGGAGGAGATGAAGGAGTGATTACGAAAAACTTCTGGTGTGGTTGGGTGTTTTGAATGAGGATGATGAATAAGGATAATGAATGAGTGATTGGGGAATTGATGAATAATTGGTGGAAGACATTTTTTTGGGCGGGAATGATTAATTCAGTAATAGGTTAGGATTAGATGTAAAGAGGAGAACGAGAATTACCTGAATTTCCAGAAAAAAATCAAAGCTTTGAAACCTTTGGAGATCTTCAATGGTGGTAGAGATGGAAAAAAATGAGGGGGGGGAGATAAGTTCGGATAGAGGGATACAAAACATATATAGGCAGGAAGGAAAGTGACATTTTTGGAGGGAAAATCAAAGGATATAACTGATGTGGGGCCCACAAGTTAACGGTGTTAGCCAACTTTCGTGAAAAGGTGGGAGTTTATAAACATTTTGTAAACTTAAGGTGATAATTTATAAAAACCAAACATAAAGATGGGAGTTTACAAATATTGGCAAACTTGAGGTGGTTCTGTGCAAAAAATCCTTTGTTTTACAACAAAATACTAAAGGAAAATTTGACAGGAAAATCCCACCTTTGGCCGGTCTTCCATCACTGGTACTACCTTTGATTAATCCAGCTATAATCCGACATTTGACCCTCATCTTCTCATATTGGTACGATATGACCAACAACTTGTTTGACTGATAAAAATTACCGTTGACTTTGTTTTATAAAAAATTAACTTAAAAAACATTCCCAGTGTTGGTGCTTTATGCTGTTGTCTCACCTTCATCTACACCCTCATCAGTCATCACCATTCTCTCCATCCTCCTCCTTGCCACCATTGCAGCTTGCATCTTCTACGTTCTTTACCACCCAAAACACCCAACTTTCTCAGTCTCATTACTCCGGATCTCCTGGTTTAACCTCTCCTCACCGGACCCAATCGGGTTCGCCCACCTCCACTCCCGGCTCAACTTCACACTCACTTCAAGATACCCAAACAAGAAAAAGATCGCCTTTTTATACGACCCAATATCAATTGAATTTTACGACGCATGAATTGATGCTGGCAATGCGACTCTACCATCCTTCACACATGTAGCAGGTAACACAACTATGCTAAGAGCTACTGTTACAAGTGACCCAACTCCAACCTTGACAGTAGAAGACAGCTACCTCAACTCAATCGAACTCGCTCTGGTGCTGAGAGAGCTATGCAAGGGCTTAGATTCATCAGTAGTAGAGGAAATGCAACTTGGATTCAAGTTGAGAAGAATTTGGAGAAGCTTGCCAAAGATAATTTTTTATATCGAGTTGCTTTCGCAAAATGCATTGGTAAAATTTCGAGTTAATTCATTGATTTGATTTAACTTTGAGTTAAATTTCATGACTTGATCAAAGAAACGATTAATTTTGTGAATTAGGATTGGAGAAATCGGAGAAATTTGCGTTAAAGATGTTTGATGCGCTGAGTAGGAGGAGGAGATTGAAGGTTGAGAAGATTAGTAATTAATGAGGGTGGTAGGGGAGGGGTGGCAGGTGAGGTGAGGGAGGGGGGCGGG
The DNA here is from genome assembly GCA_947645195.1 of Patellifolia procumbens. Taxonomy (NCBI): domain Eukaryota; kingdom Viridiplantae; phylum Streptophyta; class Magnoliopsida; order Caryophyllales; family Amaranthaceae; genus Patellifolia; species Patellifolia procumbens. The sequence continues at coordinate 220,309 of CANSGD010001243.1, read as the reverse complement.
GCGCCAGGCAAGGGTGCGGGTGGGGTTGAGTTTTTTTTTAAGTTAATTTTTTTTTGTAAATTAGAATTAAGAATTTAGGTTTAAATTATATTTAATTAGCTATTAATTACGTAATTAGGAGAGTTTACCTATAATTATAGGTCACCAACAGGTTACATACCAATATGAAAAAATGAGAGTCAAAGGTCGAATTATATGTGGATTAATCAAAGGTGATACCACTGATGAAACACCGGCTAAAGTTGAGATTTTTTCTATCAATTTTTCAATACTAAAACACCTCAAACAAACAATCGAGTGCATTGACTTTAGTAGGAGCTTTTCAGGAATCTTTGACAGACCGAGGAGAGTTTAGTTTGCATGTTTTCTGGAAAAACCTAAGATAAAAGTGAAGAAAAGAAGATAGTGTAAGGTACTCAATATGAAGATGACATGGAAGAAGAAGAGCAGCAACAAGCGACTAGCTATACCTAATCTCCCCTTCGATAACGATGAAGATGAAGATAAACAATCTAACTTTAATTCTCCACTCAATACCCATTCCAATAACCAGCAGCCCCAACAATCCAATAAAACCCTTGCTGATTCCTTCTTTGAACAGGGCAACAAGCTTGCCGAGGTTAATTTCTTCTTTTAATTTGAGCTCTTGTGTAATTTTACCTTCTCTTATCAAATTTGAAGTTCCTTAACTTATACATTTATGTGTCTTTCTATTTGGTTTGAGGATTTTGTGTTTTCCATTGGATATGGACATTTGGGTTTCTGTATGTTATTTATTTAAGTAACATAGGCTAATTGGATGTGTCAGACGCAATCTGTTGTGTAATACTGATTCAAGGAATTAGGGCTTGCCTAAGAGAACATACAAAACTTCCATTTGGCAATGTTTCCCAAAGTTTTAGGGTCTCAAGTATTGAGCTTTAATCTTATCTAGCTGTGTTATGTTTGATGATAACATGAAGAGCCTGGGTGTAAAGTTTTCTTTATTTGTCATTCGAAGCTCGTCCATGTTACGAGCTCTACAGACCTGCAAGAAATTTTCCAACTTTAAGTAAATGTTATTAATATCCCGTCTGAGATCGTGCCTATGAAGATTCAATGATCATGGACCATATGTGTCTCAGTGTTACATGGAAAGTTTTGTACCTCACCCGACACCAATAGAGTTCTCAAGGAGTAATACTGTCAAACAACCGTGAGGTTGTCCATCTTTGTGCTATTTCCACAATCTAAATGAGCGTGGTGCTTAGTTTGTCATCTCCGTGACGTCCAATATCCAATTTTTTTAGACATATATAATGAAATAGGGACTCCGCCTTTATCTCTTCTTCATGTGTCAGTGTCACCCTAGGAGTGCCAACTAGTTCAATTGGTTAATATGAGCTCTATTCATGGGAGGTAGATAGTCAACAGTCCTTCCTCCCAGTTTTGAACAAGAAGCTCAGCCAAGCCTATGCTTAACGCACGTGCAACAAACCTCTCTTATGACGAGGTTGCTGTCAACATATCTAATTGATGTTGGTTGTTGTGAATTATCAAGTCCTTAACTAGTCTGGTTTAGCTTTCCAAATGCACTCATATATCCTGGTGATGAGCTTCGCATGGAAATGATAAACATCTTTCCCAATGTGGCGTGTAAGATAGAAGCCTCCTGTCGAGAGAGATGTTTGCTTCAGACTCCTTTCCTTGGAGAAGTTGTTGATATTGAATTATAGTCTTAAGACTCTCAATTCCCAATGAGTCAAGATAGATTTTTAAGGTCCGATGACCAGGGCATAAACATAATTTGGAATTGTCTTTGTGATGTCAAGAACACCATGTCATGTTGATAGTCAAGTCTTCCGCAGCACATCCTCACAAGTTACTTTCTTATTCTCCCCTCATTGATTTGAACCTACTCCATGTGGCCTACAAGTCAAGAAATATGTTTTTTTTAAAGAAAAAAGACTGTGCCTATGTTGAACTTTGCACACAGTTTGCAATTATAAGAATCTTGTTCTATCTATTACAAGAGATCTTTGTGTTCACTATGTGTGAAGGCCCTTCATCTCTAAGGAATGCTTAAGGAAAAGTTGAACTTTTAATTTTAGATCCCTAATGGTTGATATTTTTGAAGTACACACATGTTGCTCATGGTTTTCTGAGTCTCTTATTAGGTGACATTTGATTGTATCTCATCATGTGTGAATAAGTAGAAAAAAGTGCTCCTTATGGAAGAAACCATAAAGAGCCTTTTGAAATAAAATCAAAGGAGAGTGGATATGTAGGTAATATAAGTTCTGAGCTTCATTGGTCAATATTCGGGATAAAATGGGACTCAAACTCCCCCTTGGCTACTAGTTAACTTCGGCTTGTGCTAGGTCTCTGGGTATAATGTAATGGCACTATGAAAGAGAGGCATCATGACTCCTGGAGTGTTGGAAGTTTGGAACTATTTCATGTGTGGGCTTTACTGGTCCTGAAGAATAAAGTTGTTATACTGCCATGACTTGGACCTAGTAAGCACAATATAGAATCTTGGGATACAGATGTAGGAAGGTTGCTGCAACTTGCATTTGTTTGAGCAGTAACATCGTGCAACTTGGAAAAGATAAAACGGTGAGGAGAATTGTCCTTGGAAGTCAGAAGTTTTGTTTGCTGCAGTATAAGCTAGGCTGATTGCTGGTTCTTTACTTGGTGCTCTTGGATATTTGATAATCTGTGGTCAGTCCTCATTATCCCAAAAATAATTTGTCTGAAGAAGATTTTTTTGTCTAGCCACTTGATTGTTGTTGACCGGTGGATGTTTCACACTTTCACTTCAATTGTTAACAGTCCCATGCATTTCCCTGACACCTTATGCATCTTATTTATAGCTGTCTTAGGAGGACCTATCCTTTCATCCATTTCTGAAGTTATTTATCACTCGGCTCAATATTATAATTTGTTGGTTGCTTTAAGTTTCCATCTAACTAGGGCCGGAATTTCAAGGGTATCAGCTGAAGCAAGAACGGCAGATAAGTCTGTTGTTTATAAGAGAGTTGACCGACCAACAATTCCAAGAACTAATTCCACCCGTCTTCATCTTTATCGTTTTGCTTGCGATTCTTCCCGGATATCTTTAGCTTCCTCTTCATCTTCTTAGGATGATTTCTAGCACAGCTCAGTGTTGGCAGTGCTGCTTCTTGTCTTTGTACCATATTTTTGTGGAAGAAAATTAAAGCTGTTGTGTGGTGTGATATAGAATAAAAACCTAGTCATGGAGTTGTCATATTCTATAAGTGAAGAGTGTTCATGGGTTTTCTTATTGGCCATATCATGAATTGGGTATCAGAAAAAAAAACTCTTTTTATAGGTGAACTTATCCAAGTTATCAAACTTATACTTGCACCTGAAACACGTCCTTTAATTAATACTGCCTCGTGATTTCACATTTATTGTTTTCCTTTTGTGATCGCAATTAGTGACTATAAGATATTATAGCTGACAGTAGAGTGTTCTGGTTTCAGATGAGGTTCTATGCATCAATAAGTGGCCTTTTCTCTACATCTCTCTATGTATAAGTATCGTTCACAACAAGTCAACACTCAATCCCATCTATTCCACTTAGTAGCATTTCCTCCCTCTAGTTAGAACTTCTAGCATGACAAGTGAAATATTTGTTGTAGTATATGTCTGTAAAAAATTGAGTCAAGGTTGCAACAAGACCATAGTTTAAGTTAAATCAAAAACAATTTGTTTAAGATTTTGGCTATTGATCTCATGGGACCATGGAATGAGAACTTGGCTATTCCGTTGGTTTTTGTTCTGTTTTATTTGTTTTGTCCTAAATTCTGAGTACTTTTGCTTGCTATGCAATGCATCTGCCTTTTGACTTGTGGATTATCATCTGTGTATCTGTTGCTATTTGTGTTTCTCTCATTTTGGTATTGATTTACTGTTATTCAGCATATCTTCTGGCCTCAAAATTTGTGGTCATACTGTGTTCTCTTTATGAATTCTTTTTTAAAAGTTGAAATCTTATGTTAGCTTTCCCCCTCTCAATTTCAAGGATGGGAAATACCGCGAAGCACTTGGAAAATGGGAGGCTGCTATTACTTTGATGCCCGAGAAGGCTGTTTTGCATGAACAGAAGGCTCAAGTATTACTTGAAGTCGGGGATTCTTGGGGTGCTTTGAAGGCAGCTACTCGTGCGCTACACTCTTTTGTGTCTGTTTGCTTTTTTGCTTGAGGTGTTTGAATTGGTGGACTGTCAAAATGCTTTTTACATGCTTGAATATTCAACTCTTCACTTTTATACTTTCCTCTTATATTTATGTATAGCTATATGTGCTGCTAAATGCTAATGTCAATGGTATTCATTTGACTCGATTGTGTAGTTTACCTGTGAGCTTCTCTGTGTGCATGCTTTATGCTATATTGTTACTATAACATGGGCTTCATTGGTTACATTTGTCTTGCAGGAGCCACTGAATTGAATTCATCATGGGCTGAGGTAGTTACTCTTTTCTCAATTCTGCCCCCCCCCCCCCCCCATGAATATTTTTTCTTCCATCCCTTTTTTTCTTATTTGAAATCCTTTTTCGTTGTTATCTTGGGATTTGGATGGGTTCTGTCCCCGGGGCCTGTGGTGTAAATGATTAAAATCCTAGGCAGGATAGGAGCGCACTACCATTATACACCCCTCATCTTTCTAGCTTGGTCTGGTTTGTTCTATCCATGCTTTTCACTACAGATTTTCATTTTGTTTTCCTCCTCACGAGTTTTTGTTTGAAGGAAGATGTCTTGATTCTGCAACTTTTTCTTTTATATGTATCCCAAGTAAACAATTAGTTTCTTCAAACTTCTAATTGCTCCCATCATACTTAAAAAAAATTATATGTGGAGTTCTGCACAGAGATTAAGGAGAGTGAAAAATGTGGATAAGTTTGTGTGTTGGACCTAAAAATAGAGAACGAATTTAGAGGAAAAAGTTTCTAGAATGAAAATGTAAAATTCTATTACGTCTGAATAAGGTATATGTATATATTGCAAGAATTTACTTAGGATGATCAGTGTTATGTACGGAGTTAGGGATTGGTCCATAAGGGCCACGACTCACGAGCTCATGACAGTTTTGAGAGATTTAAGATCTCCAAAGGAGGTTTTTTTTTTTACCCAAAACTCAAGACAGCTTCCTCAATCTTAAATCTAGTACTAGACTGATCGGACCAATGACTATTGAACTTCTCCGCTCCAATTATGCCTTGTATAATAATAATGCAAATGGTATTTGATTTAACTTGGAACTTATCATGATATCAACCGCTAGACAAATAGAACAGGTTTATATATACAGAAAAGGATGGAAGAAACTATAATATTGTCGAAATCTTTTACCAGTTGATTTGTCTTCTTGTGTATTTTTTTTTGTAAGAATGCTTATTACTATAAAGTATTTATCTTTTATCTCACTTGAAAGTTCTATTTATCTATGATTTCATGCTGGCAGCCTAATGCTAATAGTTGGCCTGATTTTCCACCTATGGCTCTAAATCTATAATTGCATGGCATTCTGATATAATGTTTTAACCTTTTTCTTCCAGGCTTGGATTACCCTTGGTAGAGCGCAGCTAAATTTTGGGGAGCCCGATAGTGCAACGGAAAGCTTCGACAAAGCTTTGGCTATTAAGGTTAGATCTTTTGCATGCCGGTGCGGATGCTTGTCTTACAAGTCTCTACTTTTTTCTTTGTTAATTTCTTTGTTTGGGACGAGGAGATGTGAGTTTTTGGCTGGGAGAGGAACATTTTTCTTGAAAAGTTGCTTTCCCAATCTTTCTTTAGTTTGTATAAGGGTGGAAAAAAGATGGAGAACATTTCCCTTTATAAAGGAAGAAAAGCCACATTTCCCTATTCCTTTCCTACCTCTTTCGGTTCCCCCCCCCCCCCTCCCCTCATTTTCATTCTCTCCAACTTTTCTGTTGCGTAACCAAACAAAGGAAAAGTAGTTTATAAAATTGTGCTTCCCGTTGGAAAATGTTCCCCATGCAATTCTCGTCCAATCAAATAGAGCCTTAGTTATCATGTTTTACAAAATTTATTTCTAAACTTTTCCTGAAACGAATTTACCAACTTGGGCAGCCTGAATTAACCGAGGCAGAAGAGGATAGACAAACTGCTTTACAACTTGTGAAAAAGAGAAAACAGCTTCATTCATCGGGTATAAACCCGAACCGCTGCCGCTATGCGGTTGGGGATGGAAACGAAACCAACCGAGGTGGTGTACTTGAATCCCCAGGCATTGAAGAAGAGAGAAGCATTATTCCGAAGTGACCTCAGCTTGTTTGATTTAGGTAGTTGACAATTCTGGATGTATATAACCGGAGCGTGAGTACAGTTGTACGAGATTAAGGATCATACTTGTAGAATGTTTATTTGTTTAAATAGCATCAAACAAACTCCATCCTCGTTTTGTTTGTCCAGTGAACTTGACAGAAATGAGGTGTTCCAAGTTTCGGATGCATCTTTCAATGTTTCTGTAGGTAATGTAAACAACAGTCTTCTGATGAATAGAAAGGGTGTTTAATAACGATTGATGATTATGATACAGGGTCAGGTGCTCCAATTCCTAAGCATTTGCTTTTACTTCTAATAAAATAGATTACGTTTTATTTAGTGGCCTAATTTGACTACTAGTTTTTGAAATTGGAGCTCGTTAAGTCTAGGCCTCGTTATGACTTGGTTTTCTTTGAACAAAAAGTAATTTTCTGGGATTACATTGGGAGTGATTCTTACTAATTTTTGTCAATTGAAATTTATATATACTCCTGTTTTGGACAAATTTCGTCAAGCACTCAACTTGTCAATAGAAAAGGAGGTCAACAATAAAATGATAAAATGGCAATAAAGATGATGAAAAATGAGGAAATAATAGAGGATGTCACCGTAGCTAATTGGAAATAGAATTGAGATGATGAACTGACTAACTGCTTAGTCGATGGTCGGGCCGACAGATTGAAAATGGTCCGTCTACTAGGACGACGTCAAGGTGGTCCGTCGGGACGACGTCTTGGAGGTGTTGGACGACGATGTAGGACGACAGTGTCGGACGTCGACGGGTCGGAGGTGTCGGACGTCGACGGGTCGGAGACGTCGGACGACGACGGGTGAAACAAGTTGGAAATTAACGAAGGAAAACAAATAAAATATAATGTGAAAAACGAATCATATAAAAAGAATGAGATAGAGTGAATAATAAGTAAAGTGAGTACATAGAAGTTTTAGAGTGAGAGCGAGTGAATGAATGAATAAATTAAGGATTACATCTCCTTTTATAGGCACCTAAAGTAGCCGTTAGGATGTTGAGGAAATATCTCAACAACCTCCTTGTTATGTGGGACGTTGACTGGTTGGATGTCGACATCCTGGACTTAGTCAAGTTGCCGGACTGCTGACACTCTGCAGACTTGGTCTTTGTTTGTTGAGAAGATCATGCAACTACCTCCTCATCTTGTGGATGTTTGACTGACTAGCTGCTTGGATGTTGGACTTAGTCAGTTTGACATGTTCTGAGATGTCAAAACGGACTGCTGAGGTGTCACAAATCTGGGTGTCGGTTGAAAGTGTCATGTCATCAATCCATGTTTCTTCTTATGCTCCTTTCATAGCTCGCCACGTAGCCAACATGGTAAAGGGTAAATTTTACCCCACAACAACTCCCTCCGTTTGTTTTTAATTGTTACACTTTCCTTTTTTGAACGTTTGTTTTTAATTGTTACACTTTGCTTTTTTGAACGTTTCTTTTTAATTGTTACACTTTCACTTTTTACTAATTTTGGTAAACTTCACAACTTTATATTCCAATTTCCAATACTTTTGGGACCCATATGTCATCATCTTTTCCCATTAAATACCCAATCACCCTACACTTTTTACTTTTACAACATTATCTCTCCTACATTATCTATTCCCCAAACAACTTTATTAATTCCCCAAACAATCATTGCATAGATTTCATCAATTTTCTTAGTTATCCCCCAAAATAAAGAGTAACAATAAAAAACAAACGGAGAAAGTATAAATTTAAAGTAAATTACGATAAATTTGTCAAATCAAACCTTTTAAAGATCAAATTGCGAAAGAAGACTTCACAAGAAAATTTTGGGAACTAAAAATCCCATTCATAAAATATTTTGTGAGATGAGACCCAACCTTTATTATTCGGGGTTGACCTCAAAATTCTGATGTTTACCACCTTTTTGCTCTATGCACTCATTTCCCCCTCTACTTTGCTTCTGAAGTTCTCTCTCATTTTTTCACTCATTCATCCCAATACATCCAATTGAAAGTAAATTAACGTTTGTTCATAGATTTCCAAATTCTATCTCTCCATCTCTCTACTTTTATCTTTAATTTTCAAATTCTATCTCTTATTCTCTCTAATTCTCAAAATAGGTGAACTCTTGAACTATCTCAATTCGGATGTCAAAAAATTACCCTGGTTTATGAACAGTTCCGTGATTCGTAGCCCTCATTCTCCTATAAGACCCAACCTTTCTTCTTCCTTTAGCCATTGAAGAGATATAAAGAAAAATAATTCAGTCAAAACAAGTTATCAAATAAATTTGAACAGTGTATTACATATACAGGAAATTAAAGAATTAAAAAACTTACTTTGCGCGGTTGAAGGTCATTCAATTGGGATTCATGATCGTCAATTTGGATTCATGATCGTTGATTTGATTGACAGTAGCAGAGCATTGATGGAGAACAAAAGAGGGAGAAATTGGTAGTGGAAAAGTTTATTTCAAGAGAAGATTTTTTTTTGAGGGAAAAGACTAGTGCATTAATCAAGGGACAAAACGTCCATCAAAACATACGGAGAAACCTCACTTGGACAATGATTTTCCCATCGTTGTTCTACACCAAACGGCACTAATCTAGCAAGGTGATGGGCAACGACATTCCCATCCCTTTTAACATGAGCAAAATTAACATAATTAAAATGACTACACATGCTACTAATGTCTTCTAAAATAGAGTCCAAATCAGAGAGGAAGAACACATCTTTAGATAAACGAGTCACCAACTGTTTGCAATCCGTTTCAAAAATCACTTTCTCAAGCCCATATTCACGCCCCAGCTTCACGGCCATCACGAGCGCTTTCCCTTCTGCAATGGTTGGCAGCCAGCGAGCTTTAATGCGCCTGGTTGCAGCTACTAGAACAGTCCTCGCATGGTCCCTCACCACCACTCCCAGCCCCACCCATCCATCATCCCTTAAGGATGCATCAACATTCACCTTTACCATTCCTAAAGGTGGCGCTACCCATTTGTTTGGGCTCGAAATAACTTGCCTCCTGCTGCCCAGATAAATGTTCTTCGAATACCCATCAAACTCTTCCACATGACGATTAACACGAGCCAACAAAACTGGGTTAGGAGTCATCTTATCCTCGAACACCTTTAGATTTCTATCCGTCCATATGCACCAACTAAGGTAGCAAGTCCTCTGCACCAGCTTTAAATCCGCCTCCTTCCACCATAATAACATCTTGCACCACGAACCATGCGCATTCGAAGGCTTAAGACTGCTACAACCGCTATCCTCCCACAACTCCTTCACTCGCACGCACTCAAATAACATATGGGTCACGGTCTCTTCAGCTTCCTCATTTTTGAAGCGGCGTTGGGTTACTCTTGTAGGTTTTCATGGAGGAGCATATGGGGATCGAAATCACTTGTCAAGGAAGGGATTATTTGGCGAGTGGGTGATGGCACTTCGATTAAGGCTTGGGGGGACCCGTGGATTGCAGATGAAGCAGGGAGGTTTTTGACGAGTGATAGGGTAGATGAAATCCAATGGGTGAGTGACTTGATGAGCGAGGACAAAGCTGATTGGGAGCATGAGAAGCTGGCAGCCCACCTAAATGCGCGTGACCGGCGGTGTATAGAGGCAATCTCCATTAGCGAGAGATGCCCAAGTGACATCCTAACCTGGGCTTTCTCAAAGAACGGCTTATATTCCGTCAAAACTGCATATATGTTAGGAAAGGGGTGCAATTTTGACGCGTTTTACAAAGCTTGGGTGTTTATCTGGAGTTTAGATGTTGTTCCTAAGGTCCGGCATTTTCTGTGGAGATTGTGCACGAAGTCTTTACCGGTTCGTGCTTTGATGAAGGAGCGACATATGTTGGAAGAGGCAAAGTGCCCTTGGAAGATGGTTTTTAATTGGGGTGTTGGAGGGAAAAAGAGTGCAATTAACATGATAGTTGATACACTATTATACATAGTAACGTCGGAAAATAGAGGTTGAGTTTCATCTCGCAAACTATTTTATGTATAGAAGTCTTAGTTGTCTAAAATTTTATAAGGTTTTTTTTTTTTTTCAAATTGGGCCTTTTAGAAGTGTTTTTGGGCAAATTTTCCTTTTTTGAAATAATATTTAGGAAACTTAAAAACTACTTAATATAATGCATATTATTGGTTTAAGAACCTTTTCTATTTTGTTAAAACACTTTAATTCATATGAAAAAAAGATCATGCATCATCAGTTCATCACCTAGGTGTATCATGAGCATGATACACTCAAGGTTATTTGAGCAACAATTAACCTTGGGTGTAACATGCTCATGGTACATCTAAAATCATTTGAGCAAAAAATAGCCTTAGGTGTACCATGCTTATAGTACACCCGAATGTATGATAAAAAATTGTATATGAAATATTATGATCGTATATATCTAATTGGATTCGTATCGATATCTAATTTTCAAATATCATATTTTACATTTTAATCAATCTGATTTAATATGTTAAGAAAAATTATAGCATCTAAAGTCGTGTTACAAAAATTATTAGCTCTGCCCTTCTGTTAACCGCTACCCTCCATAAGTTATTTTTGGAGGGGCTTCTGATGATTTTGTTGGTGGAAAGCCCTGGTCTTTGTTTATTTATTTTTGCTTAATTGCTTTACTTCTCTTTGCTTTTTAGATTTTTGATAACGCTTCCTTCTCTAGCAAGGAATCTTTCTACCATGAAAAACAGGAGTTTTCTCCTCGATTGGTGATACTTTAGATGAAAAATAGGGGTTTTCTCCTCGTTTGATGATACTTTAGGTGATAATTGTTGGGTCAAGGAAACAACGCTTCCGTTTTGTGAGAAACAACCTTATTATTTTTTTTGTTATGACGGAACTTTTTTTGGGAAATTTGATTTACTTTAGGGCGAGTAGGATTTATATAAGGGAGCAAATGGAGGAAAATAAAACTCCAACTTATAAAAAAAGAGAGGGAAAGAGAGTGTAAGTAGAACAAATAACCAGTCAACATCGGAATTTGTTGGTCAATACCGGAAAAACGTTACGAGGTTTTATCTCACAAAAAATAACGTTTAAAGGTTGTTTGTCACAAAAAAAATTATAAGGTTGTTTCTCACAAAATGAAGCTTTTTGTTTCTGACAATTTTTTTTATAATAAACTACAAGTATGCAGATCTGATAGAAAACTGTAAAATAGGTTCCTCGATACAACAATTATAATTCAAATACATTTAGAAGAATCAGATAACATTTTTCCTCGCAACTAAAGAAAATCGTTAGGACAACTCTTCATCAAGAAGGCGGTATATATAGGGGATGTCAATAGGGCGGGTGCGGAGGATTGTCCCTCCTAGGGTGGTTATCGTACTAACCGAGACCGAAAACCCCTGGGCTAGGCTATGCTCGTTTATTTTTTGACTCTGCTCGGCTCGGCTCATGAGCTCGACGAGCCTGGAAACTGAGAGCTCGGCTCGAGCTCGTGAAATATCCTGAGGCTCGAGCTCGGCTCGGCTCGGCACGACTCGATTATTGTAAGCTCGTTTTTGAACTATTTTTTTTATAAAAAATCTATTAATCTAAAACTCAGAATACCGGCTACCAGTAATCCAGCATACATAATCAATTTTGGGGTCAACATAACATACACTTTGACCGAGTGTATTTAAAATTGAAAGGAGCTACCATTTAAGAATCAAGAAATGTAAATTTGTAGAAAATAGTTTATTTTTGTAAAAAAAGTTATTTTTTTAGGGAAAAAAAGTTAGTCGAGTCTGTTCACGAGCTTTTGAAACGACTCTAACCTACCTTAGCTCAGCTCGTTAAGCTTCCGAGCCGAGCCCGAGGTTGAGCCGAGCTGCCACGAGCCTAGCTTTGACCGAGTCGAGCCCGAACTGTTCGCGAACAGGACATACTCATTCTCACTCCCAGTCCCTCCACACCCATACCCTCCCAAAACTCTCATCCCCTTCTGCCCATCACCCATGGCGGGGAAATTTTTTATCCCCATCCACGCCCCAACGTGTACGCAATAAGAACTATCCCCGTTCCATCACCCACGCAGTCTCCGCACCCGTCTCATACCCACCATATCTGCCCCAACATCTGCCATACCCGCCTTAACATCCGTCACATATTCATTAAAGTATGTGCTAATCTAAATTTTTTTTACTATCTCCGTTTCTTTTTAAATGCTACATTACTATAAATGGAAACTTTTTGGCATATTATTACAACTATGACATTACTAATTTCTTTTACTTATCTAATTAATTTTTATCTAATCACCTAAATATCCCTTATTTACCACCAACCCACCCTCCCCCTCTTTCTCTCCTCAACTAATCTGGCTTACCATCACCATCCCTCTCACCCCAACTCCAACCAACCAGACCCACCATCCCAACTCGCCGGAATCCACTGTAACCACCAACCACACACCAGAATCCACCAAAGCCACCAACCACACACCAGAATCCACCAAAGCCCCGACCTCGCTCACTAAAACCCACCGAAACCACCATTCACCCACTAGAATCTTCACAAGCTCACCATTCACTCACGAAAAACCCCAAAATTTGAAGATAATAATACACCCTGATTAAATTTGAAGAAAATCACCCACTAGCAATTCCAGATCTAAGTTTCGAAGATGCAAAGGTGTAATACCCCTATTTTTAAAGAGTATTTTATTAATAGCTAAGTATAATCTGTTAGCCTGATTATATATTAATACTCCTCAAGTTTAAATAAAGGAAATTAGATTTAATTAGAGAATTATTGAAAAGTTAAATATATTTACTTATTTAATTATTTTGACGTTTTAATGGACTGATTTCAAGAAATATTGAGTTTAATTCTTTTAACGAGTATGAGTTATTATTGTTTTAAATGAAGTTGTTTTAGTATTTTTATTATATTTCAAAAAGGTAAATAGATGTACTTAAATATATATAAAAGGAGAGGGATTTAAAGATAATAGTACCAAATAGATTAGAAAAGGGAGATTTAGAATAAGTTAGATGGAAATGGGTCTAAAAAAACATTGAAAGGAAAATGAAAAAAAAGGAGAAAACAAAAGGAAAACAAAAGAGGGTTTGGGGGTCAGAATAGAAGGAACTAAAAAAAAAGAACAGAGGAAAGGCAGAGAGGGAGAAGATGGAGGCCGAAAGGAAGAGCGAAGAGGGGAGGCAAAGAGCAGAGGAGGCGCGACTGAATTCTGGTGAGATTTTGGGGTGTTCGCGACAACACAACAAGGAGGTGAAAAAAAGAGTGAGATGTGCAAATGCAGAGAAAAGAGCAAAGGTCGGTTGTGGTTCATTTTGGGGTGTTTAGGGCTCGTTTTAGGGGTGAATTTCAAGCTATCTTTCATCCCTAATCTTCCTTGCTTGTGGCTTTCGAGTTTACTAAAGAGTCGTTTTGGAGGTGGTTGTTTTGCTGTGATTCGTAAGAGGTAAGGTTGCATATTCAAATCTTTTATAGTTTATGTTAAAAGCTCAAAGAGGTAAGATTTCCTGCTTAAATGTTTTATAAGTTTACAAGCAAACTTTAAAAGGTAATATTTCGTGTTCAGACCTTTTATAGTTTTTGTAAAAAGTTAAAAGAGGTAAGATTTCTTACTCAAATAGTTTATAGTTTACAAGCAAAGTATTAAAAGTTGAGGTTTTGGTTTGAAAGGGAGGATGTTCCTCCAAAGATCGAAAGTTTAGTTTCTAAAGAAACTTTTGTAGTTTACAAGAAGTCTTTTTAAAAGGCTTTTATCTCGCTTTTGTTAAAAGAATCGATTGAATGGGAGGATGTTCCTCCAAATATAGATAGTTTGGTTTCCGAACCGCAATTAAAGAAAAGATTATAGAAATATATTTCGAATAGTTTTATGTTTTGAAAGTTGATGGGATTGCCTATGTGGTATCTCATGGGAATAGTTTCATGTTTTCAAAGTTGTGGGGATTACCTAAGTGGTATCTCAAGGAATTGGAACTTAGTCGGATTTGGCTCGACTATACAGAATAGAATAGTTGGGGTACGTTGATCAGTACCTCGGACTTAGATCTTCAGCTATGGTTTGGCTGTATGTAGGGTGTGCACACTAGGGGTCTTTGTCTATAGTTATCCGGAGGGCCTAGCTAGCCCAAAGGCAAGGAAAGATTGTTCCATTCCCTAGGTTTGTAACTCTTTCTATGTGAAAGAAAAGAAAGAAAAGGAGTTGTTTTGAAAAAGAATTAGAAATGATTTGATTCAGAAATAGAAAAGAAAGGTTTTGTTTTAGAAAAGAAAGAAAGAAATGATTTTATAAATTTTGTTGCTTTATTTGTATGTTTTGAAAGAAAATTATTTGTAGGATGTGATTAATGTATCCTACCTGCATATATGTTTGGCTTTATGATATGAAATCTTGCTCAGCCATTTTGGCTGATACTACATGCCCGGTATATGCAGGTACATGAAGTTAGTAATATTGAAGAAGGTCCGATATGTGTTATTCCTATTATTTGTATTGCGGCGAGGACAATCAACTTTGTAATAGCATAGTTAATAGTTAACTTGTAATTAAGTTTAAAGAGTTTGAGTTTATTAAGTTTAAACTATAATGGTTGCTGGATTTTGATAATACAGGTTTATAAGTGGACGCGAGTCCTAAGTTAAGTTTTAGGCGTTCCGTTTTACAAATGGAACTCTGCCGGATTTTCAATAGAATGTTTAATTACAATCTAGTTGTTTAAAGTGTTTAGGATCACTTAATATAGTTTATTATAGTTAAAGGTTTTAATATAGTCATTACAGTATAAAAGTTATAAAAAGTCAAGAATTTTGAGCTCCAAACTCGTGATGAGTGTGATGGTAATAGCCTGGATTAGGTTTTCTGCTGCATTTAGGTATTAATTAGGTTGAACGTAGATTCGGGTTGTTACAAAAGGTGTGGGGTTGAAGATCGAGGCCATCTTCTTCTAGATCTCCTTGCTTTTCTTCTTTTCTTCTCTCCTTGCAAATCTTCCTCTTTTCTCTTTCGTTTTGGTGGTTGATGATGTTAACGGTGGTGGTATTAACTCTTTTTTTTATTATCTCGGTGGTGGGTGGTGTTAATGGCGAAGGTGGTGGTGGTATTAACTCTAACTTTTTTTCTCTTGGTGGTGGTGTTAATGGTGAATGTGATGGCGTTAATAATGACATTGGTGGTGATGTTAGTGTAATATCCTGAATTTTCGAAGCTTATTGTATACAGCAAATTTCGCAGTCTAAATAAATAAAACAAGAAATAATGTAACAAAGATAAATTTATATTGATAATGTGTCGGGGTACAATCTCTGTATTACAGTTTATATAAAATAAACTAAGTCCTCTGATTCTGTTCCGTAGCTTGATGTCGACACGTGTTGATGACGACCTTGACTTGAGTGTAGACAATGTTTTGTCAACGTCAACCTAAGTTTGAGTGTTGGATGATGTTTCGTCAACGTCAACCTGAGTTTGAATGTTGGATGACGTTTTGTCAACGTCAACTTGAGTTTGAGTGTTGGATGACGTTTTGTCAAAGTCAACGTGAGTTTGAGTGTAGGGTGACGTTTTGTCAATGTCAACGTGAGTTTGAGTTTTTTTTGTTTGGCTTTAGTCGAATGAGGGTTGATGCAACTTGAATCTCAGTCGACTGTGTACAGTCGGCACAAATTTGATGTGGTTGTTGACTACTTGTAGAGAAGATTTCCAAGAAAAATGTTAGAAATCTTGAGAATAATGATCTTCCGACCTCTACAACTGAAGGTGGAGAAGTCTATTTATAGGGGATGGAAACCCTTCATGGACTTTTGGTGGTGTGGGCTTAGGCCCGTTTATGACTTAGTGGTCTTTATTCCTTGTCCATTCAACCATCTGTTTTGGGCTAATAATATGGGCTGACTCAAATATTTTACAATCCAAATTATGTTTATTTAATTTGGGCTTTATTTAGGTGGGCTAAATTAATTGAATTGGGCTATTATTTCTTCTAGCTCAAAACTAATTAATTTAATTTTAATGTAAAACACTAGTAAATTTTTAGTGTCTACAAATTGCCCCCTCGGGACTATGTCACATACACGATTTAAGGTGTTTAACTGTAACGGAGTCTCGACAAATTTAATTTGACTTGAGATTTTTTTTTCAAAAAAGTTATTAACTTTCTATAACTCTAGCTAGTCTTGAATCCAAGAATCCTAATCATATTAGTACTAGAATTGCTCCTTTTAACATATAAAAGAAAACTTATCTTTTTTGTTTCGTTTAAGTGGCTGAAGAAAATTATCTCGTATAATATACAAGACTCGCTTGATTTTCTTCCACCGTTCGCAATTGTATGCGCTATGCAATATCAAACCAAGGAATTCATTCAATCCCTTTATCAAACCGCCCTTCAACATAATCAGGTACATCAACCAATGTCTATCTTTTTTTTCTTTTATTATTAATGATGATGATGATGTAAGGTTTGGCGTTGGTAAGTTTGGTTTTCTTCTATGTTCTTGATTTTTTTTCATGTGTATTTGATTTCATATCTCTTTAGGAACTTGCCGTTGATACGTCCTACAGGTAATCCTTCAGCGTCGACACTTTTGTAGGCTCCATTAGTGTAGACCTCTTATACCACATAAGGACCATCCCATTTTGAAGTGAACTTACTCCCTGTTTTGCGAGAAGTAATGATGGATCTTCTTATAGCTAGAACCATATCTTCTACTCGAAAGGAGCAAGGTCTGACTTTCTTGTTGAAGGCGCGTCACAGACGGGCCTGGTAGCACTATGATTTTGTTGTGCCTGAATCCGTGTTTCATCAAGTGCTTCTAACTCGGCTAGTCAAATGCTATCATTTTCATCACTTGTCAAACCTTCTTGTATGGCTATTCGTAATGAAGGGATTTAAAGTTCTAGGGGTAAAACAACCTCAACGCCGTACACCAACGCATATGGGGTAGACTGTGTTGCAGATTTATATGTTGTTCTGTATGCCTAGAGGGCCTCCCCTATTTTCCCATGGCAGTCACGCTTGGATTTGGCAACAACTTTGCTCAACAACTTGCACAATGTCTTGTTAAAAGCTTCAGCTAAGCCGTTTGCAGGTGCATTGTACATCGATGACTTATGTTGAGTGAACTTGAACTTCTCATATAAACTGTTCATCAACTTATGTAGAATGACGTTCCATTGTCAGTGACAATTCGTCGGGGTACTCCATACCTGTATATAATGTGAGTGCGAATGAAGTCAACAACATTCTCCTTTTTAACCTCCTGAAGAGGAATAGCTTCTGCCCATTTAGAAAAGTAGTCTATAGCTGCCAAAATGTATGTGTGTCCCGCAGATTTTGGCGTGATTGGACCAACTACATCAAGTCCCCATGCTTCAAATGGCTAGGATGCAACTATGGGATGCAAGGGTTCCGGAGGTTGATGATGCATGAAATTAGCATGGAATTGACAACACCTTCACACTTCCTTGCGTAATCCATGTTTTCTTGCACCATAGTTGGCCAGTAATAGCCCATCCTTTTTATGTGGTCATGCAACTTTGGTCCTGACTGGTGAGCACTACATACCTCAAAGTGAACTTCCTCTATTGTTTGCTTTGCTTCTTCATCTCCTAGAAATCTCAACCATAGTCCATGAAAGGACTGTCGGTAAAGAGTCCCCTTATATTATATGAAGCGTGGGGCTCGACGACGAATCTCCGTTCTGTGCTTTGCATCACTTGGCAGTTTTTCATGAGCCAAGTAATCAATAATTGGTTGACGCCAATCTTCTTCGTCAATTTGATTGACGGATATGATGTCAACTTCTTCAAGATCCACTTCGTCCGAGGCGATAATCCAGACTTCTCCATATATTCTTCATCTGGAGCAACAACCCAACGTTTGCAAACGGGTACTACTGTAGTGTCCTTTGCCCCCAGTGCCAAGGTGGCTGCAAGCCCAGCAAGTTGTTGGCACTCCTTAGGACATGCTTTAACTTGAAGGTATCGAGTTTGTCGAGTAACTTCAATGCTTGTTTCTGATAAGGGACAAGATCTTCCTTTTTTACTTCATATTCTCCTGAAAGTTGCTTTAGAACCAACTCCGAGTCACCATAAATGTCTAAGTCTTTGAGTCCCATTTCAGTTGCCATTTGTAGACCTAGTATGAGCGCTTGCTGCTCAGCCATGTTATTTGTGCATAATTGAGTCAACACAAAAGAGTAAGTCAATACATGCTTCTCTGGGGATATGAAGACAACTCCTGCTACCACACCGTCTCGATGAGCAGCACCGTCGAAGTACATTTGCAAAGGCGGGAGTATGTCAATGAAAAATATATCTTCGCCCGGCAAGTCATCTGAAAGCTCCCACTCTGCTAGCACTGGATGATCTGCAAAGAAGTCGGCTATTGCTTGTCCCTTGACAACCTTTTGAGGGACGTACACAATATCATATTGTTGTATGAGCATGGCCCACCTAGAAAGTCTTCTGTCAATACCGGTTATGAAAGGATGTACTTTATTGGGTCAGCTTTTGAGATGACGCGGACTGTATGAGCCTGAATGTAGTGCCTCAACTTCTGAATTGCAAAGACCAAAGTAAGACAAATTTTTTCCATGGGTGAGCAGTTTAGCTCGGCACCTATCAAGGTTCGACTCAAGTAGTAAAGTGTTTTTTCTTTGCCATTTTTTATTTTTTGGGCACACATTTCCCCCAGGGATCCCTCTTGAACCGCAATGTACAAAATGAACGGCTCTCCTTTTATTGATGCCCCCAAGACAGGAGGAGAAGACAAGTACTTCTTTATGCTTTCAAAACCTTTATTACATGAATCATCTCATTCAAATGGGGCATACTTTCTCATGAGATGACTAAAGGGATGGCATCTCCCAATTAGATTGGAGATAGACCTTCTGATGTATGCAAGACATCCTTGTAAACCACGCAACTCTTTGAGATTTCTTAGTTTCGGCATTTCTTGAATTGCCCTAATTTTTGCTTGGTCAATTTCAATACCTCTATGCTTGACAATGAAACCTAGAAATTTCCTTGAGGTAACGCCAAGCGCACACTTAAGAGGGTTTATTTTCAGTTGACATTCCCGTAGTCTTTGAAAGACTTTACGAAGATCAAGTAAATGGTTCTCCCTCTTTTTTGATTTGACCACCAAGTCATCTACATAACTGTTGTATTCGTTATTTTGATGATGACAAATAAAGTAGTTTTTAATTAGTTTTATTTACGTGGTTATTTACAAAGTATTATTAATTATTTATTTTATTAGACCTAAAATAAACTTATTGGAGAATTGGTTTAATAATGACCAAAATTAAGTTATTTAGGAAAAATAGGATATTTGGTTTTATTACTTTGTGTGGAGTTAATTATCTAATATTATGGAATATTGGATTCCATAATGATAGTTGAGTTTGTTAATGGATTATAGGAAATAAATAAGTTGAAGAAGTGGCGCTTTTTACGAGGCTAAAATGGTGGACTGATTGGAGACATTGCAGCGAGGTCCTAGATTCTAGGGAGCACAATCACGTCTAACAAACTGCATACCCAAGACAGTCAAATCCAAATTGCCGAAAACCTATTCAACCGCTTTTGAGAAGATCATGGAGGATCTAAAGACTCGTTCAACTGTGCAACAAACGGTTATGGATCGTGGTCTAAGCATGATCCATAACGGCTATGAAAGTGGAAGAAAATGGCTAAAATCATGCGTCCACTACATGGGAGTTGAAGAAGACCGTTGAAGAAACATCACAGCTATATAATCTGAGAAGAACTCATTTTTAGTTCTCAAGACTTTCAATATTAATTGTGTAATCCTTTTAGAAAGTTAACTTCGGTTTTATTCTCTTCAACAATCCATTATTGTATTCTATTAATCAGAGTTGGGGTGAGTGAAATTTTGTGAGAAAATTTCTACATCCAAGAGTGAAAGATAAGAAAGAGAAAGAGAAGACTTCGAGCGAAGTCAAGAGAGAAAGTCACGTGTTCAGGGGGAACAAGGTGACTGGGAACCAGTTTCTAGAGGAACAGAGTGAGTTGCTGTTTATAATAGAGTGTAATTACTATTATAAATAAAAGGACAAGATTTATTCCTAGAGAATATAGGAATAAGATCTTGTTTAAAAGCATTTCTAGTGTTCTTAGTTTTAAGCTCTCTTTAATTCTTTCTAAGTTTATTAATTCCTCAAAAATAGTCTATAATAGTCTTTACTACAATTCACCCCCCCCTCTTGTAGTAAACTTGTAAGTTCGATAGGACCAACAATAACATTCCACAATTTTGTGCATCATGTATTCAAAGATCTTTTGCATTGCGCGTTGATACGTAGCTCCAGCGTTCTGTGACCCAAATGGCATGACCACATAGCAAAATATTCCTTTTGGGGTACGAAAAGCGGTGGCCTCTTGATCTTCAGGCGCCATGAGTATTTGATTGTAACCAGCAGTACAATCCATAAATGACAAGGCTTCATGACCAGTAGTAGCGTCAATCATGATTTCCACCAAAGGAAGTGGGAAATCATCTTTTGCACAAGCTTCATTTAGGTCACGGAAATCTACGCATGTTGGCAATTGCCCGTTTTTCTTTCTCACCGGAGCAATGTTTGCTACCCATGTGGGATACTTAACTTCACGAATGAACCCTGCGTCCATGAGCTTGTTTACTTCAGATTCGATTTCGGGAATCATTTCAGGCCTTAAACGTCTTTGAGACTATTTCTTTGGGTTCATGCCTTTTTTGACAGCCAGTCGGTGGACAACGACTTTTGGGTCGAGTCCAGGCATCTCCTTGTAACTCCATGCAAAGACATCTTTGTATTCAGAGAGTAGATCGAAGTACTCTTCTTCTTCTTCTTCTTGTGATAGATGAGCACTAATATAGACGGGGCGTGGCTCATCTGGAGTTCCTAGGTTTAACTCTTTTAGATCATCCACAGTGGCTTCCCCTCGTCCTCGAGGGATTTAGGAGCCTCGTCTGTCTCTACTTCTTCATCACTATCATGAGCTTCATGGCCTGTGAAATGATTTGAAGACACAAGTTCATAATTTTCCTCTTCTTTTCTATCAGACGGGGTACTCTGGTTGGTATGTACCATAATCCTCCCCTTCACTTTTAAGGGTCCATGATCGATGATGTCTACCACTTGTGTGCGCTTCATGTGAGAAGGCACAACACTCTTAAGTTCACCGTCTTCTTTGACTCTGTCCTCCCTCCTTCCAATGCGACTCATCACTGATTGCCTTTGTCGATGGTTACTTGAGGCTGACATGCCTAGGCGATCAAAAACTTGTGCTTTCTTCTTAAAAGGGAGAGCGTTTTTATGTGGAATGTGACTTTTTGAATTCGTACCCTCTTTCTTTCCATTCCCTCTAAGCCTTCCAAATACAGATTCATGCTTCTTAGGGACAGGTGGTTGCAGCCGATCAAAAACTGACACCCTTGGATTAGCTGTATTATTTTCACCTTCTTTTTCCTTGGCTTCCTCAGCAGAAATATACTGTGTAGAAGAAATCTTCTGCCTATGTCGTGCAGAAATTTGAATAGGTGTTGGAGGTTCGAATCCCAAACCTAACTTAGTTGGTTGAACCACAATACCATGTTCTTTTAATCTCTTCTGTGTATCATTAAGTCTATAATATTTTACTTCAATGACCCTCCCCATAGGTGTTGGGTTTTCAAAATCATACCCAGATTTTGCCAAGAGATTATAGGCATTGAGATTAAATCTACTCTTATTAAGCCATTTTCTTCTAGCTGTCTCCTCACATTTAAGATTGGAGACTTGAAAATTTAACTTTGGTTAGCCTTAGGCAAGGGAATCATTGTTTCATTCTTCAAAGTTTGAAAAGTAATTACGTCCACTCGTGCATCTATCTTTGGCTTAACTTTTAAACCTTGGCATCCTGTGAATGGGACTCTCCTTCCTTACGATGAGACTTGGGAACATATCTCAGAACTGGAGTTCTTGATGTTGCCCCCATGTCTTTCACAGTTTGAGAGACACTTTGTTCATTATCTTTCCCATGTATTGTTGCTTGTCATTACTAGGTGGCTTGCTAGAGTTTGAAGATCAAGCGATATCTTCATTTTTCTTAACGCCCCTTTTACCTATCGAGGTAATCTGAGACGATAACATCTCACTTGAGGCTCCGTCGTCTTCAAAAAACTTAGCATCAGCGAAGTAAGAACCTTCTTTGCTAAAGGGTTTTACATACGCATTTATTTTCTTCTCACCTCCACAATAGTTTTTAAGACATTGATGGAGGGTTGATGCGACTACACCATTTTCATGTAGCCAAGGCCTTCCATGCAACATCTTATAGGATGTCTTTGTGTCAATCACATAGAAGAGGGTGGATGAAGTTAGCTCTCCCATACTCAGGTCTAGGTGTATGATGCCTATTGCACGCTGACTATTTGGATCGAATCCTTGAATCACTATACGACTATTAGACAACTTCTCCATTGTAATCTCTAATTCAATCATAGTGTTTTTTGGCATGATGTTGACAGCTGAGCCTCCGTCTACTAAAATGCGGTTGATCCCATACAGTATGTATCCAGAGACAAATGATGGTCGGTTGTGAGGTTTTGAACCCAACAACAGATCCTCATCTGTAAAGGCTAAGGCAAAATTACAAGATGCACAATTAGCAGAACTTTCAATAAGTTCCTCAACCCCTTTTATCTTGTCAACATACAATTCCGGTTGCTAACGTGCAAGAGCTACTTGCTGACACATTTCTCGAGGCAGTTTGAAGATTTGCCCCCATCCCATCCGCGTTGGCAGGGCCTCTAATACAGTTATAACTTTTGGGTCTATTTCAGTCCCAAAATGTTGAAGTGTCAGTTTGAAAGACATTTTGTGCTCTCCAGCAAGAGAATTCTCTTCCTCACTGTCCTCCATTACTTCTTGCTCATTCTCCATAAAGGAGACAGTGTTGACAGTAACCGGATGAAAGTATTCTTCTGGAAAAGATTCCTCTAAGATTATGGGCGTAAGCGGTTCTTGTTCAAGTAAATCAAAGGGAAGGACTTGTGTCTTGACACTTTATTTGGCTTCTTCTTCCCTTTCGAGCGCTTAGGGCCCTTCTTCCTTTGTTGCTTCTTTGGTCGGCGGAAAGGTTGTCACTGCAGCCTTGTTTGCTTTCTAGGCTACCTTCTTGTGAACAATGTCCACCCTTCGTCATCTTTTTCATATGGGGCGATAACCAAAGTTTTATGCTCAACATGTGACTTGCTGGCCATTGGGGTACTTAGTCTTGCCACATACACAATCACAGGCTCCAAACTTCTGAACTGCAAAATTTGAGCTTCCCATAGAGATTCTATCACAGCGGATGCATGATTAGGCTTAACTATTTCATCAAGGTCCTACTCGATTCTCCCATCCTTTGCTAGCTGCATGATTTTTTTCTTTAAGTGTTATGCACTTCTCGATGGGGTGACTAACCATCCTATGGTATCGGCAGTAGTTGGTGTCAGAAGTCTTGCCAACATCTTGATATCACGTATTTATATAGAGTTTTCTCCCTTATTTACAAGCTAATTTGTGCGTCATTGGAGTTCTTGGGAGCTATTTTGTGCTAACTATCGTATGTAGTTGTGGTTTCGTGTTTTAGTATTGAATTGCAGGTTTTATGGAGTTTTCTCCTTATTCCCGAGCCTTTTGGAAGCAACCACGGCTTTACGAGATGTTACGAGGCACGTAGGATGGTTCACGAGCTTTATGGATAGTTTAGGAGGTCCCAAGACCCCTAAACATGAAGATTAGAGAGCCAAGGAGTCAAAGGAGGATTCCGTGCACTGATCGGGCAAAAATGGCCCGATCGGGCGAAGTATTTATGATCGGGTATGAAAGTTGCGGACCCGATCGGGCAATGTATGCCCGATCAGATCGGGCGAGCACACATGTGCCCAGACCCGATCGGGCATCCACCGCCCGATCCAATCGGGTCAAAGGCTGCTAGGTCTCGTTGTGAAGCTGCGGATGAGGCGAGCTGCTGGGCGCGTTTTGTCGCCTGGCCCGATCGGGTGGCTGCCCACGGCCCGATCGGGTGGGTCGTTATAATCAGTTCAATGCTACGCTGCTGCTACGCGAAGGCCCAGAGGACAAAGCGCTGAGTTTGGTGTTTGACCCGATCGGGTACTGTGCTCGGGCCCGATCGGGTCTGGTGCATTTGTCGCGGATTTCGAGTTTTGTTTCCTATTTTTTATTAGACTTGAGGGGTATTATAAATACCGTTTTCCTCATTATTTAGGAACATCTTTATTTTACATCTTTTATTCATCTTAGTTTTATTCTTCATTGTTCTTAGTTCAATTCAAACACTTTAGATTAATTTAGAGGTGATCAAACCTATTTCGATTTCAATAAAAGTTCCTGCTTTCCATCAATTGGTACTCTTCTCTACTCTTTATCTCTTTAATTACTTTGAATGCTTAGTTTATTTATTTAATCGTTCATGATGCAATTGTTAGGGTTTCATATTAATTTTGTCGTTATTAATTCGATCATGTCTGAGTAGTCTCTTTCTAGGGTGTTAGATAGGAAAGCCATGTTTATACCATGACTGTGATTTAGACTCTTATCGAATTCTAGGGCTTGATTAGGGTGATTGTGATGTGATTTGTTCTTTATTGAGTAATTAACGTTATTGCGCAGTTTCGTTGGTTGCTTGTGGTTAATAGTTGTTTGCACAGATCCGTCTTACGACTAGAGGCCTAGGTTACGTCAGTAGTTCTGATTACGTTAGTGAACATGCGGCGTATGTTGAACTATGAGCGTTGATTCTTAACCATAGCTCAACATAGGCTCTAATCACCCGACTCTTGACTTAGGTTTTGGTAGTAGTTGACCCTATTTGATTGGTATAAGCATGGTGGACCGACCTAATACCCTAGGTTTTTATTCCATAGTTTAATCCTCGATTTATTCCGTCTTTTGTAGTCTGTTCTTTAGTTTAATTATTTCTTCCCTGATTTCATCTGGAGTAGCTGAATCGGTTGAATATTGATTTAGAAACTCTGTCTCCCTGTGGATTCGACCCTGCTTCCGCTGACTACCTAGTTAGAGGTCCGTAGGTTTATTTTTGATTAGGCGATACGACTAAAACCTATCACATCTACGGACCGTTTAGGTTCGGGAAGCTCAATGACCTTATTCTCGAGCAAGTTATCTAGCATTCTGGACAAGTTAGAATCCGGAAATGGGTACTTCTTTGCTTGCAGTTCTTTTAAGGTGGGCCAATCCTTTTTAGGCTCTCTAGAAGATGAACTCCTTTTGTCTTCATTGCTCGCCTTTCCAGAAATCTTGACAGGCCCAGAAGTGGATGTGATCAACATTGACTCATTAGTCGAACTTTTCGAAGATTTGTTTTCTTTTCCCTTCTTCATTTCATAAGAAGCATGACTTTTACCACGATTATTGGCTATGGTGAGCTCCATGTCATGAGCTCGAGTAGCCAACTCTTGGAAAGACCTAGGCTTTATACCTTGCAAGATATAAAGTAAATCCCAGTCCATTCCCTGTATACACATCTCGACAGCAGATACTTCAGTCAAACGGTCTTTGCACTCTAGACTCAGAGCGCGCCATCGGTTGATGTAATCAATGACAGGCTCTTCTTTCCATTGATGAGTTTTAGTTAACTCAATCATTCTAACTACACGCTGAGTGATGTAAAACCTATTCTGGAACTCTATCTCACATTTCATCCCAACTATCAATGGATTCCGGAGATAAGTCTGTGTACCAGTTAAAGGCGATGCCTTTTAGGGAGCGAACAAACTGCTTAACTAGCAAGTCACCTGTAGTGTTGGCATTATTGCACGTCTCCACAAAGTGGGCGACGTGTTGTTTAGGACTTCCTTTCCCATTAAATTGCTAAAACTTGGGGGGTTGGTAACCATGAGGCATACACAACCTATCGATTCTCTTGGTGTAAGGTCTCACATAGCGGTGACTACCTTGAGAACTTTCCCCCAGTTGACCCTTGACAGCGTTAGCTATCATATCTTAGACTTGTTTAGCAGTCAATGGAATGTGAGAGTTGTCTTTTACAGATTTGTCACACTCACTTCCGCTTTCACTGTCAATATGCTTAGATGATCCATCCATTGAACGTTTCTTAAGCTTCTTGTTCAGGGTAGTGATTTGATCATTCTGAAGTTTGATTTGAGCATCCTTTTCCTCTCCATCTTTTATCAATTTTTGGAGTAGGTTATTCATCTCAACAAGTTGCTCTTCAATAGTTTTTGTTGAAGTCACCATGACAACAGTAGAGGAATCACTACTGGATTCAGCATCATCGTCGACCCTAAATGGGCTAAAGAAGGGACTGGTGTGAATGACCAATCTCGCTGACCGTTCAGTTGCATTTTGATTCCATTTGAGGGAAGCAGCAGATGGTTGGTCATATTCAGCTGCAGAGCCAGAGCCAAACACTGGCGCTTCACGTTCTTTGCGAAAAGAAGACGTGATGGCATTTTCAGAAGCAGTTTGCCTAAACGATTTGCGTTGACGGGTAGGGATTGTCGCAGTTTGAAGGCTTTTTTTTGCAACGGCGACAACAACTTTCTTCACTCCTCTTTTGTTTACACCAAGAGTCCGGTCGGCAATGAAATCACCCAGCGTCACAATCTTTCGCTGGGTAGCGCCAGAATTGTCAGTGAACTTAACAATGTTCTTCCTTGAGGCCCTTGATCTTATAGTAGTTGATTGTTTTTTTTCTTTACAAAACAGAGACGAGAGGCAGAGATGGTCCCACCGGGCGTGCCAAAATTTATATACAACAAATTTCGCAGTCTAAATAAATAAACCAAGAAATAATGTAACAAAGATAAATTTATATTGATAATGTGTCGGGGTACAATATATGTATTACAGTTTATATAAAATAAACTAAGTCCTCTGATTCTCTTCTGTAGCTTAACGTCGACACGTGTTGATGACGACCTTGACTTGAGTGTAGGATAACGTTTTGTCAACGTCAACCTAAGCTTGAGTTTTGGATGATGTTTTGTCAACGCAATCTGAGTTGGAGTGTTGGATGACGGTTTGTCAACGTCAACCTGAGTTTGAGTGTTGGATGACGTTTTGTTAACATCAACCTGAGTTTGAGTGTAGGGTGACGTTTTGTCATCAACCTGAGTTTGAGTTTTTTGTTTGGGTTTATTCGAATTAGGGCTGACGCAGCTTGAATCTCAGTCGAATGTGTTTGAATTTCTCTGAACAGTCGACACGAATTTGTTGTGCTTATTGACTACTTGTAGAGAAGATTTCCAAGAGAAATTTGAGAGCTCTTGAGAATGATGATCTTCCGACCTCTGCAACTGAAGGTGGAGAGGTCTATTTATACGGGATGGAAACCCTTCATGGACTTTTGGTGGTTTGGGTTTGGGCCCGTTTATGACTTGGTGGTCTTTATACCTTGTCCATTTAACCATCTGTTTTGGGCTAATAATATGGGCTAACCCAAATATTTTACAACCCAAATTATGTTTATTGAATTTGAGCTTTATTTAGGTGGGCTATTATTTCTTCTAGCTCAAAACTAATTAATTTAATTTTAATGTAAAACACTACTAAATTTTTAGTGTCTACACTTATTTTATTATTTATTAAAGTTTAATATTATTTCCCACTAAAATTTATTTACTCACAGTTTAATTTTATTTGAATTGATAATGTTTATTAAAAATGATTTCATTTAGTTTTGAATTATTTAACGATTTTATTTAAATGATATGATTGAAATGTATTTTATTTGAATAAACTAATTATTCATTTTCATTATTTTTAATTAATTTAATTATTATTGAAATCCATATTTAGTTGTGGGCATGCTTACATAATTGTCCATCCATATTAGAAACCCATACAAAGCCCGAGCCATACAAACACAAAGTCCATTTACATAAGCCACAAGAAGGCAAAAGCTAAATAAATGGCTGAAATTACAATCATTGCCCTTATCACCCAAATGCTCTTATCATTTATCAACCTTTACCATCACCCTCTTTCATCTCATTCCACCCTCTTCAACCGTATGAACATGGCTCTTGAGTCATGAAGAAAAACTCTCAACTACACCAATTAATTTGTCACAATGCTTCATATTAGGGTAATTTGGTAATTAGACTCTTAGTAGGTTTGTAAAGATATTTTGTATCTCTATAAATATAGCATGCCAGGCAACCTAAACAGGTTAGCCAATTATTCCAATACTCGTACATGGTATCAAGAGCCTAGGTTAAAATAATATTTTTTCCTCTCTCTCACAATTATTTTTTTTTCGTCCGGTTTGCCCTAGTGTTTTGCAAGGTGGAACCCTAATTTCCTGCTATGGCCGCCCCTTCTACAACCCAGGCCGCCACTGCCGGAGATAATTCGTCCACTCCTCTTCATCAGTCAAGGTCCGTCGACCATGTCGGACAGCACCATCTCGATCTGGGTGGCGCCTCTGATGTACGTGCATCCACGCCGTGGTTATCGTCCTCCACCGGACAACCACTGCCTGACTTCCAGGCCGCAACACCAACGACGGCGCCCCTCCCTGGCTTCCAGGCGCACTCTTCGATGACGCCGTTGCGTCACAGCAATGCTGGCTTCCCGGCGCACGCTTCAACGACGCCGCTGAGTCCCAGCAGTCCCTTTGGACGCTTCCCACCAGGTTTTGGTGGTCCCTCCACCGCCCATGCTTCTTCCTCCATGATTAATGCTTCGCCTCTTCTTGCTCCCCAATTTACACAGGCTGCCCAATTCCCTCACGTGACATCACTTGCACAACAATTTACTAATCATGATATTACACGATTTGTTACGATCAAATTGACCACTACAGAGGATTTTCTCGTCTGGAAAACACAAGTTACGTGTTTCTTGTTAACACATCAACTTTTAGGTATTGTTGAAGGTACAATTTCTATTCCTTCGTCTACTTGTGTTGATCATCTTGGTCAATCTGTCCCTAATCCGCAATTCTACGAGTATTTACGCTTAGATCAACAAATCAAATTGTGGTTGTATGCTACATTGTCACGTGATGTTATGCTTGATGTACATGAATTACATACTTCTGTGGAGATCTGGAATAGGTTAAAATCACATTTTTTACATGCTAGTATGGCTAGGTCTATGAAACTGAAAGGACGATTGAGTCATATGAAGAAACCTGAACAGCAGACAATGGAAGTGTTTTTGCGTGAAATTAAAGTTATTGTTGATTCTTTAGCTGCTATTCAGTGTCCTGTCTCTCCGTATGATCTTGTTCAGTATACTTTGACTGCCTTGGATCAAGATCGTGATTATGATGCCCTTGTCACTACTTTGTTACAATTTCAAACGTCTTTGACGTTTGATGATCTTCACCCCAAACTACTTCAGCATGAGCAACGCATTAAGGCTAAGCGTGCCTATGATGATACGTCCGCTGCTCATCAGGCTTTAGTAGCTATTCAGACTGGCTCTTCAGGTTCACAACCGTCTTCCTCGGGTGGTTCGAATTCTAAAGGTCAAGGGGGTGGTAAGAACAAGAATCGCAACAATAATCGTAACAATAATCGTAACAAGGGTGGTCGTGGTAACAATGGAGGACGCGGCAATGGAGGACAGGGTGGTCGTGGCAATGTAGGCCGCACTAATGGTATGGGTAATTTTCATGATGTTTCGTATGTTATTTATTCTTGTGCCAATTATATTGCTAATGATTTGTCTTCATCAGGAAGTAATCCATCTAACGGCAATTTAGCCAACACTCCTTCTTCAGATACTTGTGGTCTTTGTTGGTATGCAGGTCACCAAGCAGCCTATTGTCCTCAACGTTTTAATCACAACTTTGTGCCTTCTTCTCCTGATGGTGTCACACGTGCCCTAGCTGCACTGTCTGTTGGTGGTGAAACAAATGACTCCGTTTGGTATCCAGATTCTGGAGCCGCATCTCACATGACCTCACAGGATGGTAAGCTATCCAATGCTATTCCTTACACTGGTTCGAGTTCTATTGTTGTTGGTGATGGCACGAAACTTCCCATTAATAAACTTGGTAACTTAACTCTGTCTTCCCCGAGTCGCCCCCTTCGCCTCACGAAGGTGTGTCATGTTCCCCAGTTAAAGCATAATCTGATGTCTGTCCAAAAGTTATGTCAGGATAATTCTTGCATAGTCTATTTTGACGAGCCTTTTGTTTGTGTAAAGGACAAGACCACGGGGGCGGTTCTGTTGCGGGGAATCAGTAGGAATGGTGTCTACCCTCTTCAGCCTCACATTCTAGACTCAGAGTCGTCTATAGAATCGTCTGTCCCTGCTCTCATTGCCACTAAGGAATCTGGAGATGTTTGGCATACTCGCCTTGGTCATACTTCTGCTAGAGTTTTAGGAAGTTTACGTTCACAAAACTTGATTTCATGTAGTTCTAAATTCCATGACGATTGTGTTCATTGCAAAGTAGGAAAGATACATCGTTTGCCCTTTGAGTCTGTGACTCATCGTGCCCCCTATCCCTTATATTTGATACATAGTGATCTTTGGCAATCGCCAGTTAAATCGAATCAGCTTTTTCAGTATTATGTGGTTTTTGTTGATGATTATTCACGTTTTTCTTGGCTATATCCACTTAAACTGAAATCTGATGTCTATTCGACCTTCTTAGCTTTTCAGAAACTTGTTGAGAACTTGTTTAATTCCAAAATTAAATTTTTCCAAAGTGATGGTGGACGTGAATTTGATAACACTCCTTTACTACAACATTTCTGTGATTCGGGAATTTATTTTCAAAAGTCTTGTGCTCGGACTCAAGCGCAGAATGGTATTGCAGAAAGGAAACATCGAACCATTATTGAGATGGCACATACTATGCTTATTCAATCTGAGTTGCCAACTCGATATTGGGTTGATGCGTGTTATACGGCGGTTTATACGATAAATCGTCTTCCCAGTTCGGCATTACAGGGTTCATCCCCGTTTGCTAAGCTATTTCATCGTCCCCCCTCCTATGAGTTTTTGAAATGTTTTGGTTGTACTTGTTTTCCGTTGTTTTTAGATCCTAAAATCAATAAATTACAAGCTAAGTCGATTCAATGTGTTTTCATTGGCTATGCATCAAATTATAAGGGTTATCGATGTCTTGATCCTGTTTCTGGCAAAATTTACACCAGTCGTCATGTTTTGTTTAGTGAACGGAAATTTCCATATCGTTCCCTCGTGTCTAGCACACCCATTGGTCCGTCTTTGGACGAGTCTCTTGACCCCTTGGTTTGGTTTCCAAGTATTCCTTTGTCTAGTGACCCACGGCCTGTGTCCTCAAGTCTCCCCTCCCCCGAGCCCGCAGCATTACGGGAGCACATGCAGCAACCCGCTGCCTGCTCACAGAATGCATGCGAGCCCGGGCCTCTCCTAACCGCGCCCGCAGGCTCCCGCGAGCATACGCAGCATCACGCTGCCTGCCCGCAGGTCCCATGCGCGCCCGCAGCACCCTCGCCCAGCAGCAGCGAGCAGCTGCCGCGTCTTCCTCCCACTGCTGTTAGTCCGCAGCAGCCCCCTGCGTCCGCGGGAGGTCTGCTGCCCCCTTCCTCGTCACACGCCATCTCTCCTCATGGGTGTGATGTACCCTCCCTGTCTAGTCTTGAGTCATCCCCGTCTCCTATCGTCCCTCCCCCTAGGCGTCCTAGAAAGTCGTCTACGTGTGTCGATCCTACTAATGTTCATACCATGACCACGCGTCTAAAAGACAGAATCATTTCAACTAGGAATTTATTGGATTTAAAAACCGATGTTGTTGAGTCTGAACCGTCTAATTTTAAGTAAGCGTCTAAAGATTCACGTTGGCAACAAGCCATGCGTGATGAGTATGAAGCATTAATTAAGAATGATACATGGGAACTTGTGCCTCGCAACAACAATAGAAACGCTCTTGGTTGTAAGTGGGTGTATAAGATTAAATATAATTCTGACGGTTCTGTGGAACGGTTTAAGGCCAGACTTGTTGTTTTTGGTAATCATCAGCAGGCAGGTATTGACTACTTTGAAACCTTTAGTCCTGTAATTAAGCCTACTACTGTTCGCTTAGTTCTTACTCTTGCTGCTACTTTTAAATGGTCTATTCGTCAACTCGATGTTAAAAATGATTTCCTTCATGGTTTCCTCAATGAGGAAGTCTATATGCGTCAGCCTCCTGGTTTTGAACACCCTTCTCAACCACATCATGTTTGTCGGTTACGAAAATCCATTTATGGTTTGAAGCAAGCTCCTTGAGCTTGGTTCTCTCGTTTCAGCAATTTTCTTCTCTCTATTGGTTTCAAGTGCAGTAGTTGTGACACCTCCATGTTCACTCTCAAACACAGTAGTCATATTATCATTCTCTTGCTATATGTTGATGATATTGTGCTTATAGGTAGTAGTTCCTCTTTGCTTCAGAAATTTATCAGTGTTCTCTCTGCCGAGTTTGCTATGAAGGATTTGGGTGATTTGCATTATTTCTTAGGCATTCAGGTTTTACGTACTCCTCAGGGTTTGCTTTTGTCTCAAAACAAATATGTAGTTGATCTTCTTCAGAAATTTCATCTTCATACTGTCAAACCCGTACGTACTCCTGTTGTCTCTCGTGTCACTCTTTCTCTCTTAGATGGTGAACTTCTTGCTGATCCCACAGATTATCGTAGTATGGTTGGTGCATTGCAATATTTGACTATGACTCGTCCTGATATTGCCTATGCTGTTAATTCGGTTTCTCAATTTATGCATGCGCCTCGTACTACTCACCTTCATGCTGTGAAAAGAATTTTCAGGTATCTGCAGGGAACTTCTGATTATGGGCTGTTTCTTCATAGTACTGGCTCTCCTACTGTGACTGTTGCCTACTCTGATGCTGATTGGGCCGGGTGTCCTGACACTCGGCGTTCTACTACTGGTTATGCTGTCTTCCAAGGGAAGAATTTGATCTCCTGGCGCTCTAAGAAGCAACCTACTGTTTCGAAGTCTTCTACTGAAGCTGAGTATCGTGCTGTTGCCTACACTGCGGCCGAAACAATTTGGATACGTCAATTGTTAGCTGATTTAGGGTATTTTCATCGACGGCCTACCATTCTCTATTGTGACAATGTTTCTGCTATGTATCTTACTGCCAATCCTGTTCATCATGATCGTAGTAAGCATATTGATGTTGATTATCATTTTGTTCGTGAGATGGTTGCTAAAGGTGGACTTCAGGTCAAGCACGTTCCGACACAGTTGCAGGTTGCTGATATTTTTACTAAGGGTCTTTCTTCTGAGTTGTTTTGTAAACATCGTTCCAATCTATCCGTGATTCCTCCCCGTAAAGATTGAAGGGGTGTATTAGGGTAATTTGGTAATTAGACTCTTAGTAGGTTTGTAAAGATATTTTGTATCTCTATATATATAGCATGCCAGGCAACCTAAACAGGTTAGCCAATTATTCCAATACTCGTACACTTCACCCAACTTCTGAACAATTGCATCCTTTGTCAAAAAGCAAAATATCCTCTTCAATTGCCATATCTTCTCCATCTATGGAGCTTGACCAGAGACCCAAATTCAGCTTTGAAAATCCCCTATAAATACCAACCAAAATCCATCTTAAAATTCAAGCAAACCAACTCCAAAGGTTTGCTTCACTCCCTCTTTCCTTCTCTTTTAAATTCTGATTGCTTTTGTGAAAAGCAAAGAAAAATAAAACCTTTTTTTTATAAACCACTAGAGCCCAGCCACCGGACCACCAAACGACCACCACCGCACCACACGCCCCTTTTCCTTCGCCTGAAACTGCCGAGCACCACCACTCATCTCCCTCCCTTCGCTGCGTCTGCTCTCTTCGTAGCCAGCCCGCAGTCCCCCACCATCTCGCCTGAACCCGCACCACCACCCTAGCCAGCCTCGTCGGTCGCCTGCACTGCCGTGAAACACCCTTGTCATCACCATCCAACCCCTCCTCCTTTCCCCCCTTGTTGGGCTCTCCTCTGTTTCCCCATCTTTTCTCTTTGTTTTCCTGCTTTTGTGAAACTGATTCATATGAATCAGGTTTTTTTTTACCTTTTTTATTTACTTTTAAAGTTTTAAAATCAAAATAAAGTAGAGTTGGTTTACTATAAGACGGTCTTAGGTTAAGCTTAACCTCAGACCAGCCCAATAAGCCTTAGAGAAGCCCATGCGCGTTCCACATGCTAAGCAGCCAAGCCAAGTTGATTTTGTTAACTTTTCGACCCAAAACCTTAACTTTTTTGCGCTTTTTAACTTTTAGCCCTAAAACCTTAACTTTTGCATAAAAATCCATAACTAGTATCATATGTGGAATCAATACCCTTCACTCCATTAGCCTTATTAGTTATGCATTTTTATGCAAAAGTTAAAATTTTAGGTTGAAAAGTTAAAAAACGCAAAAGTTAAGGATTTAGGTTGAAAAGTTAAAAAATCAATTTTTCTAGGCTCCTTAGCGCGTGGCACGCGTAATTGGGCTTTTAATTGGCTTATTGGGCTGGTCTTACATTTTTATGCAAAAGTTAAAGTTTTAGGTTGAAAAGTTAAAAAAAACGCAAAAGTTAATGTTTTAGGTTGAAAAGTTAAAAAATTAATTTTTCTGGGCCCCTTAGCGCGTGGCACGCGTAATTGGGCTTTTAATTGGCTTATTGGGCTGGTCTTACATTAAGCTTAATGTAAGACCGTCTTTTATAAGACTTTGCCAATAAAGTAATTGACTTACCTAAATCATTTTCATGTTATTTAAATTAGTAAAGTTGATAAAAATAACTTAATCCTTTTTACTTAAAATGTTTTTTTTTTAAATTTGAAAATCATAAACTTTAATTTATAAAACTCCTTTGAAATAATTAATGAATTTTATTTGAGTTACTTGAATTATCTAAGTTACTTATTTTATAAATTTTAAGGGGTTACTTATGTAACTAATTTTAGACCTCGTTTATTGTAGACTCCGAGGGCGTAGATGAGGAATACAAGAGGGTTGATCAGTTCGTGAATCTAACTTTTGGGCATGCGTTAGGAGGTAATTTCCAATGTCCATCTAAACATAGGTCCTGTTAGAAATAAAAATATTTAATTTCAACTTACTTTCAGTCTCTATCAAAAAAATAAGTTCAGACAAGTGTTATTCAATAAAAATAAGCAAAGATAAGGTTTAACAGTTTCACAAATAAGGTTTGAATAAATTTTAATATGTTCCAATAAGTTTAGTTAAGTCCTGATAAGCAAAAATAAGTTCAGACAAGCAAAATATAAGGGCCCGTTCTTTTGAACTTATTTTCAGTTCAGATAAGGTCGAATAAAGTTTAATAAGGTCGAACAAGGTCTAATAAGGTCTAATAATTAAGGTCTAATAAGGTCTAACAAGGTTTAATAAGTTTGAATAAGCTTTAGTAAGGTCTAATAAAGTCTAATAAGTTCAGATAAGTTAAAAAGAACAGGCTTTGTTCTTTTGGCCTACAAAGAGCTGAACTGAACTGAAATTAATGGGACTGAATTGAACTGAACTGAACTGAACTGAACTTAACTTATTTTTTTAAATTGAATTATATAGATTATATAATGATAATACATATAGAAATAATAATAATTTTAATAATAAGTACTTATGATTATTAATAATAATAATAATACTTAATAATACTTAATAATAATAATATTTATTCTTATTATAATAATAATAATCATAATAATAAGAATAATAATACAAATAATAATAATACAAATAATAATATCAATAATACTACTAATAATTAGTAATAAAAAATTAATACTAATATTATTTTAATATTAATAATAATGATAATAATACTTGATAATGATAATATTTATAACAATAGAATAATAATAAAAAATGATTATAAAAAAAGTAATTTGAAGTAGTAGTAATAATAATAACAACAACAATAATAATAGTTGTAATAATAATATTAATAATTAATATAATAATAATAATAATAAGAAGAAGAAGAAGAAGAAGAAGAACAATAATAATGATAATAATAATTATAGCGATAATAATACTCGCACCGTCCCATATTAGTTGCAATAGTTTGACTTTTACATTACTCATATGCCTTACTTTTACCATGATTTTTAACTAATATATAAAACCAAAATTAATAAATAAGATGCTCTTAGATTTGTGTCAATGTATAAATTTGAAGTTTTAATTTTTCATAATTTTTACTAATTAATAGTTAGGTATATTAATGGTCAAAGTTGTGTATTGGCAAGTGTGTCATTCAAATTATTGCAACTAATGTGGGACGGAGGTAGTAATAATTAATTATGATGATAATTATAACAATAGTAATAATAATAATAAATGATAATAAAAGTGTTAATAATAAGGTGAAACTGAACTGAAATTAATGGAACTGAACAGAATTGAACTGAACTAAAATTAATAAGACTGAACTGAATTGAAATTATTTTAAATTCTTTGCACGCCAAAAGAACAGGGCCAAAGTTATAAAGAACAAACCTATGATTTTCTATGAGAATCAAACCTAGGAAATCATCAACTTAAAAGGGCTGATTTATGTAATTATGTAAACAAACAAAGCACAAGTGTAAATTAATCTCAAATAGCCCAGCTTATCTGGCCAAAAAAGATGATGGACAAAGTATTACAGTACTACGAACGCCACATTCTCAAAAGTCAAAACTAGGGCCACCAAAGAATTGATTTACTAGGTTTGATTCTCATAGATATTCACGTTAGAAGTGGTCCCCATGTCCATGTACCAATTTGGATTCGGTGGAGTGAGTCCAAGAGTGTGCATAGCTGCTTCAATGTCATTTTGAGTTGGCTGAGAATCAGTTGCATATGCCTATGGGCGCGCGCCTAACACGCCTGGCCCAGTTGGGTGAGGTGAATGCCGTCGCAGCCCATATGCAGGTCTGGTCCAAGGAGATGTGGGGTATATGCAAGCTGGGAAAGCCCATGGGGATGGTTGGCCCACCCCGCCATACGCCTAATTGGGCTGCTCGTTTGGTGGTGGTACGGTCTGCCGCCGTTGCTGCCACCAGTCTTCTGGCAACCATCACCGCCGCCCCTGTCCGCCTGTTGACCCTCCCAATTGACCACTAGAATTTTTATTTTTATTATTATTTTATGGTGATTCTCTTTATTCGAATAAGAGCCACAATTAGAGGAGTCGGACGAATTACTGTCATGATCGGAGGAGACTAGGGCAGTGGATGAAGACTTGAGGACAACTTTCTTTGACAAACCGACCTCCTCAAGCAATGGCATGGAAAGTGGTTGATAAAAGGGCGGTAATGGGTCACTTTGACGAAGTAAGGTACCCACACCATTGCAAGCATTCGTAAGTCCCGCAACCACTTCAATATAAAATGGTTATTTGAAACGGGAGCACCAACATTCTTCAACTGATCCGATAACATCTTTAGACGTTGACAATTCGCCAAAGTATTAGGAAAGTCCTCCATAGTAGTGTTAGAGAACTCTTGCTCAAGATTAACGATATGAGACGTTTTATTGTCTTGGAAAATGTCACGTAACCGTTCCCAAGCCTCTTATGCCGTAGAATCCGGCTCAAGAATAATATTTAGGAGATCCTCAGAGATCGTACATAGATCCACTTCAAAACCGTTGCGATATTAGTCGACCATTCTTCCTGTTCATCATCAATAGTTGGAATTTTGGTCTTCGCTGTTGGTATTATGTGATGAATCACACGGTTAGAACGAGTATGGATTTTAAACAACTCTGCCCACGTAGAGTATTGAGCACTCTCCAGATGTTGAGAATAATCGGAACATTGAGTTTAATATTAGGACTAGTAATAGAAGAGATCGATTAGAGGAGGAGGAGGAGGAGGAGAAGAAAAAGAAGAAGAGAAGGAAGATTTTCCGGTCGTGATGGCCGAACAAAGAGAGGGACGCCGGTGAGTTAGGGTGGCCGGCGAGTGGGATTAGCGCCTAGGTGAGCGGAAGCTTGGGAGGAAAATTAACCTTAGCAATCTGATACCATTCAAGATAATATTTTCCTTAATTAATGATTAATTGTTACAAACTAATCATTTATACTCAAGGCTACAAAAGATATTCACATTCTATTAACTAGGTAAGTAACCATAGCTAAAAGATATACAAACTATCTAAAAGATATTTACATAATAAATATGAATAATAAAAACATAAAGATATATTTTTTTTATATTCTAACAGCAACCATTTTTTTGAATATCCATATCTATAAGACATGCACGATACGTTGCAAGAAAAACATTGATCAAATTCAAGTATTCGACTATGAAGATGCTACGACCGCACTTGCACTCTAATATTATGAGTTTTTAATAAAAAATTATTTTACTAATATCTTTCCAGAATTTACCATTTGACTTGAAATATTTACTTAAGTATTTTGTACCTACTAATTGGTATAGATTATCTATTGTCAATTGAGTAGGGTCTTCAAAATAAAAGATTTATTCTCACGGAGTCCATTACTTTATCTCATTGGTGATCAGAAAAAGCTCTTCAGGTCAATAACAATAGTAATTACAATTAAAAAAATACAAAAAACCCATGATCACCTACTATTTCAAAATTGTGCTCATCGGAGACAAATAAATTTATAATGGGATGTGTGGAGCATATGCTTAGCCAGCTTTAGGGAAACATATTAAAACCCACAATCTTGCTAAGTATTTGTATTTTTTCAAAATATCTAACTTTTACAGTTTTATTAAAGTACTTCCTCCTATTTAGCTAGTAATTACCACACCAATTTCTTTATGAGATGTATCGAAATGAGTCGAAATGCACATGTCAATTCTCCTCACATATGATTTCTCTTCGATGTGGTTTATCATACATGTATACATATAACGATCCTATATAATACTTAACGTTTCCTTCAATTCAACTAGTACAATGAAAAGTGTATAATCTATGATGTTTATAATTTTATTTATGGTGCACAAGGAGTTACAAAGACGAGATTAAAATTGATCTCAAAACCTCTTAAAATCGGGAATAAAACGCTACTAACTAAAGTTTCCTTCACTATCAGATAGTTATTCCTTGTATACCGTATAAAAATCAAACATGCTCGATCAAGAAAATAAGACACACTACTAAAAAATCTATATGCCTATCTGTTCGGCAACAATAATTGTAGAGGTAGCTGATAGCAGTAGGGGTAGATTTCAGCTGTAGTACTAGCTGTCAGCTGTAGTAGTAGATGTGAGTTGTTAGATGTCAAAGTAATTGCGTAATATATTGGTGTTCGGTAAAAGTAGTGGTTAGAGTAGATGTTAATAAAAAGAGAAATTTGCCAAAAAGGACCTTCAAAAAAAACATTTTGTGAGAAAGGACCTTAAAAAAAATTTGGCTTTTAAAGGCCAAAAACAAAAAAAAGTTTATGAGGAGGGACCTTATTTGCTAATTAACACCTAATTAAACACTAATTATATATTAAATATAATTTAAAAAAATAAACCTAATAAAATCTTTCCCTCTCTCCTCTACCATACCCACCCCCAGCAGACTATCACCCCCATCTCTCTCCTCTTTCCACTACCACCGCCGCCCTAGCCACCCCCCTTGTTCGAACCCCATGGCCCACCTGTTCGAACCCCCTAACCCTCTAATTTGAACCCAACACCCCACTGCAGCCACTAAACCCCCAATTCGAACCTCCATCTCAACCACCACTACCAGCTACCATTTGCTGCACCCAATTCAGCCCCTAAACCCGCCATAAACCACCACCGCCAACTGGAGCCCCACTTCCAACCTTATACCACCACTAAAAACCACCCAAATCATTCACCATATTAGCCCCAATCAACCGCCCCATCAACAACCTCCAAACCACCACAATTCATCCCAAATTCAGCCCTTAAATCTGCCACCAACAGCCACGATTCAACCCCCATCAAGCCACTAAGCAGCCACAACAAACACCACCCTACAAAACCGCAAAACACCGAGCAATTCAGCCTTCATAAACCAAGCATAATCAAGCGATTGGGCGTTCGAAACGGTGGGGCGTGGGGTTAGTGGTTGTGGTGGGGCATGGGGTGCGAACAAGGGTTTGAATGGGGTAGTTGGGGGGTTTAATGCTGCGGTGGGGAGGGGTTTAGTGGTTGCGGTGGGCCATGGGGTTCGAGCAATGGATGAGGTTTTGTGGCTAGGGCGGCGGTGGTATTGGAAAGAGGAGAGAGATGGGGGTGATAGTCTGTTGTTGGTGGGTATGGTAGAGGAGAGAGGGAAAGATTTTATTAGGTTTAATTTTGTTTAATTATATTTAATATATAATTAGTGCTTAATTAGGTGTTAATTAGCAAATAAGGTCCCTCCTCACAAACTTTTTTTGTTTTTGGCCGTTAAAAGCCAATTTTTTTTTTTAAGGTCCCTTCTCACAAAATGTTTTTTTTGAAGGTCCTTTTTGGCAAATTTCCCTAATAAAAATTTACTTTAAAATTTATTAAAAACTTTATTATATTTTTTTCAACCTCAACGTCTACCTTCAACCTCTACTTTTTTTTAGCTTCCCACAACCACTACCTAAAATCTACTTCTACCTCTAACAACTACCTTAACCACTACCGTGCCAAACGCTTAAATTTAAAAATTAAAATTTTCACTTAGTCAAAACTCTAACATCTTCCTCTACTCACGGAACACTTATGCCATTAATTGAAGGCGTGTTTGCTCCTTCTGTTAGCACTTAGCATTTCCGTCGCATTCTATGCAAGTTTCCATCCAACCATGGATGTGGCCATGTAGGGCAAGCTTTTCACGTGTTTGAAATTTTGGACGAACAAATTTTGTTCCCAACGTCAACGAGCCAACCAAGAAAAATAATCACAAACGAATTCATGAAAACCGCTGATGGCTGATGCCAATATAAAGTATAAACTACACTCCTTGTAAATTACGGTACTTAAACTTGTTACACGCAGTTCACCATATAGGTCCAATGGTATAGTTTCCACTCTCCCACATGGGAGACCAAGGTTCAAATTTTGGTGGAAGCAAATTTCTTATTGTTGGGGGGTTGGGGGGTTGGGGGGTGTATGGCTTGTAATGGGCCTCTGGGTGGGGGCCCTGTGCGAGGCAGCCCAGAGGATTCTTCTTCTTACCATAATATAATCTCATACTTATAAATGAGATTATATTTTTAAAAAAATATATACGACTTTACAAATTTACAATTGTTAATTTATACTGTGGAGATTCATAATTCATGGTTGATAGGAAGGTTTTGTTGATTATTAATACCATTTAGTGGTTGTAAAGTGAGAATAATTATTGTATAACGAGTCACAAAAGTTATTTTGCAAATTTTTTTAGTAAAAAATGACCAGAATAATCCAAACTATGGCCGTTCCGCTAAGAATAATCCCGACTATGGATTATTTCTGTATAATTCCAACTATGGGGGATATCAGCCACAAATGCACCCAATTGACTTGAAAACGATCGATCAGGTAAAATTTGACTACAATAAAAATCTTTAATTTTCCTTTTCTTTTCTCCTTTCAACCTTAACCAACCACCACCAACACTCCACCCTCACATCAGCTCCCCTGGTGGCTGGTACACAATCTCCACCTCACCCTCATTGCATCCCTGCCTCCAATGTCCAACCCCAACCACCCAACTGACCACTTTCCCACCGCCCCAAACACACCCTATTAACTAGCCAAAATTACACTACCGTGCATCAACCACTCACAACCACCACCGAAACCGCCCCACCACCCAGAAAAACCCCACCCATCCCAAGACCACACCCTAACAAACCAATCTAAAGAGCTATGGAAAAAAACCACCCATCCCGCAACCATCCTCGCACCACCCGGAAAACCCCCAAATCAATCACCACGACAACAACTAATTACCACCGCAGCACCTTGTCTCGCGACTCTTTCTCCCTCTCCCTCATTGAAATTGTTGCGCTAAGGGGTTTTGTGATTTGGGGAAGCAAGTTTGCGGGGGTGGAGTTAAGAGAGTGGTGTGTCGGAGATTAGTGAGGAGAGAGTGTTGCGGAGAAGAGTGGTGGTGACGGTGTGGCGGAGGAAATTGGAGCGCATTAATGTACATGGAAGTGGTGTAGTGGTTGCATGGTAGAAGGTGGTGGTTTGGGTGGTCGTAGCCCCGTGGGTGTAGAGAGAGATAGAGAGAATGGGGCGAGAGAGAGAGTGATATTGTTGCGGTGATTGTTGGCTGGGTTGCAGAGGGGTTGGGGGTGGTGGCAAAAGGAAGGGTGGTGGAAGGGGATGGCAGTGGTGGTGAGGGGAAGGGTGGTGGCTGGCTGGTGACTAGTATACGTAATGCAGGTTGAAGGTGGGGAGGGAAAGAGGAAAAAAGGGGGGTTTTAAACACAAAATTAAATTAATTGTAAAAGCCAATTAAAACATGACACGTGGCATGTTAACCTGTTAAACATGTTCCTTTCAGGTGACAGTGTGTTTGTGGCGGACCTATCCAATAGTTAAGATTATACAGGATTAAGCCATAATTGGGATTATTCTTGGCGGAACGGCCATAGTTTGGATTATTCCAGCCAATTTTTCCATTTTTTATACGTTATATGAATTAAAATCGGGAAATAAACTTTATTTATTAGTTATTAGCTATATAATATGGTAAAATTTTATATACAACATTTATGATCGATATATAACATTCGTTTTTAAAATACATTAATCCATGCAATATAAAGAATGCCACCTGAATTATAAAAAGGAGAGCGGGTGTAAGTTGTCTTTCTTATCCATGTGATTAAGAATAAAGTGGATAGATAGAGAAAGTAAGGGCACCTTATTTTTAACAAAACAAAGTCTTACTATGGTAAAAGAAATGTTGTAAATATTGTATAACAACTAAAAACTAAATATGCCACATGTATTAACAAAAGGAAGGTGATGCAACATTTGTACTATACTAGAATTAATACCCCAACAATTATCGGGTTTTTTAGTTAAAGATAACTAATGTAGTGTAA
The DNA here is from genome assembly GCA_947645195.1 of Patellifolia procumbens. Taxonomy (NCBI): domain Eukaryota; kingdom Viridiplantae; phylum Streptophyta; class Magnoliopsida; order Caryophyllales; family Amaranthaceae; genus Patellifolia; species Patellifolia procumbens. The sequence continues at coordinate 177,044 of CANSGD010001243.1, read as the reverse complement.
AAACTATCATCAAAAAAGGAAATAAGTCATCTCATTTTGGCAACTTAACTCTTGGTCGTTTATAAATTATTATTATTATTGATAGAAACATCAATAATAATATGGTGGAGTGGTTGTTGGAGCTCTTTGTTCCATACTTGAGGTTGGGGGTTCAAACTTTACATTATACGAATAACAACTATATATAGGTAGATATATCTATAGATAGATAGATAGATATAGAATATAGATGTAAGATCAAATAAAATGATTCTTAAAATGAGAAAGTTGAGACGAAGGATTTTGGTGCATACTTTTTTAACTAAATGTGCAACTTTTTAATGATGTGCATTTTTTTGAACTTAATGTGCATTTTATCATTCAAGAGCATATACTTACAGGTCGAAAAGTGAAATATGCATATCCAGTGCAAAAAAAATATGCGCATCCAGTGCAAAAAAAATATGTGCATCCAGTGCAAAAAAAATATGCGCATCCAGTGCAAAAAAATATGCACATACTTCTCACCCTTCTCATTTTAAAATCATTCTCGTTGGATCACGCCTATATATATGGATGTTTTGTTAATGACAATTTGAAACTACGCAAGACGAAGCTTGTTTGGTATACTTGGAGGTAGGATTTCATCTTATCATTTTCGCGGCCTACGAGATATGGAGTCTGAACAGAGTCGTTCTCCTTACCAATTGAAAAATTCGAAATTAGGCAGATCTCTACAATTGATACCTGTAATATTGAATATCAACCATATTGTCTTTTCGATTTCATTTCTTAATAAAAACAATTACACTAACCCCTTGTTTGGTATGTGTTTTTCAAGTGCTTGAAACGGAAACAAGTTATGCAATCCATTATTTGTGTTTGGTATGTGGGCTGGGTTAAACGAATCCATTACCTGTGGGAAACAAATACCATTGCTTTGTTGTTGCTCAAGACTGAGCGGTAAATTATCTTGTCGGGCGGAATCCATTCTCTGTCGCCACTTCATACAGAGGCAATGACATTCCTCCGTGGCATATAATGGGCAGCGAAACAAGGTATACAAGCCATCCAAATTCAAACGGATTGAGTACAACTAGTAGACCTCCTTCAACCGCACACCACTACCTGAATGGAAATCCAATGGACGATACAGGACATAAGGAGATAAGCTCGAGCATTCAGCTGGTGCACTATTCTCAAAGTCACCGGCAAGCGCACGTAGTGACAAATCACTACTGTCGTAGTTTAATTAAATTTATTGCTTACTAGTAGACTAGCCTCTCGCTTGTTCAAAAAAAACTATATTTGTACCAAACAATAAATAAGCATAACCTTAACTTTACCATTTTAAGCTTCAAATTCTTCAAGCCCTTGAGCTTCCTTGATATCCGAGCTCAATAACTATCTTAGATCACTGTTACACAATCCAACAAGTTATTGTACAAGTGTGTTTATCATCATCAAAATACATATGGGCTTAACGTCCCAACAACTGATAATGTCATTCTAACCCCCTGGAAGTCCAACCACCCGACTTGAAAATTGGACGAAAATGCGTCCAAACATAGGTTCTTATCAACTGACGGGTAGTGGATGACAGCTAAAGTCGTATCTCTAATCAAAAGTAAATCCTAAAGTCTTCTAACAACATTAGTCGGGGAAGTAGGGTCGAATACAGGGAGACATTTCCATAGTTAATATATAGTCAAAAAACTACTTCAAACAAGATCAGAGAAGAATCAGTTGAACTACTAATTCAACTAAAGAAAGCAATAAAAATAAGGAAAAATTGGCCGCAATAGCATGACCTCTAGGTTGGGTGCATGGAACAGCAGAACCTAAAGCGGGTGCACATGGTAGCATGAAGTTTTGACCTGGGTGTACATGGCAACACGAATTTTTGTTTTGGTGCACATAGTAGCATAAAGTTCAAGCCTAAAACTATCACTTTCTTGAGCTCCGGCCTCATTTATGTTGCTGTGTGCAACTAGGTCAAAAGTCTGTGCTACCATGTGCTCTCGCTTTAGGTTGTACTACTCTATGCACCCAACCTATAGGTCATGCTATTGCGGCCAAATTTTCCTAAAAATAATGAGATTTGAATATGAATTAAAGGTCTAGGGTATTAGTTCGGTCCACCATGCTTATATCAATCAAAAGGGTCGAACAACTATCATACCTAGGACAAGAGTCGAGAGATTATAGCACGTGTTAAGTTAAGGTTAAGTCTTAACGCTCATAATTCAATATATGTCGCATGGTCACTAACATAATCAGAATTATTGGTGTGTAATAGGCCTCTAAAAGTAAGACGGGTCTGTGCAAATAATTATTAACCACGAGAAATTAATGAAATTGCGCAATAATATTAATCACTCATCAAGAACAAATCACATAATAATCCATCTAATCAAGACCTAGAAACTAATAGCAATTCAAATATGAATCATGGTATAAACATGGTTTTCCCCCCTAAAACCCTAGAAATACGACTACTCAGACATAATTGAATCAACAATAATAAAACTAATATAAAATCTTAATCTTTGCATCATGAATTAATTAAATAATCAAACTAACCAACTGAGAATTAAAGAAAGGAATTAAAAGTGAAGAATAATACCAATTGACGAAAAGCATTAACTTTTATTGAAAATAATCCAAGGTTCGATCACCTTCAAAACTAATCTAAGAGTGTTTTACTAATCAAAGCTCTAATACTCAAATTCATGAAAGCTAAAATAAAGATCTCAAAAATATTCTCTCAAAAATGAAAAGAGTTAACTATTTATACTCACCACCTAAAAACTAATTAAAAGAAAATAATGAAGAAATAAAACAAAGAGAAAAAGATAGATTTTTATCAGCCTAGCCTTTCCCTTGCACCCAAAACAAGCCCATCACGCTTCTCCTTGCTAAAACCGCAGCAGCAGCTAAAAGTGGGCTTCGCCCGATGTGATTGGGCAGTCTCGCCCAGATCGGGCTTCTTCAAACGATTGGTATAAACCTGCAATTCAACACGAAAACATGCACAAAACCACGACTATAGAGGATAATTAGTATAAAATAGCTCCGAAGCGCTCCAATAAAACATGATTTAGCTCACGAAAAGAGGGGGAAAACTCTATATAAAACCATGATATCAGTGGGTCGGGTCGGAGGTGGTTGAGGTTGCTCCAACCCGTCCAAATAATTTTATAAAGAACATAATTTTCTAGGGATATATACATATATATATATATTAAACTTTTTAGACTAGTAATACTCATGCAACTTATGCTAATGCTCAAATGGTTGCTCCATATTTTCTTAGTGCGTTAGAAGTCACAACTTAAAAGAAATATATGTTTGACGTATGAATATTTGTATCATATAAATTCTTATTGCAAGACTTATACGTTGTTTCAATGTTGTTTTTAATTCATTAGTCACTCGACCCACACAAACCACCCATTGATGATGGTGGATCAATTTTGGGTTGGAGATTAGGCAGGTGATGGGTGGGTCAGGCAGTGTCGGATCCAGGATTTTTCAGATGGTGGTTCACCACCAATTGTCGATTACATATTGGAATGATTTTTTTTAAGAAACGTACTATGTAAAAAGTTTCATTGCAAATGTAAAAAAATTAATAATAATTCATATTACAACTAAATAAAACTTGAAAATACAATCACATAGTACTACAAAATACATAAATAACCTCATCAACTAAATCAACTAAAATAACATATTGTTCGGACATGATTTGCCTTCATCGGAATGTCGATTGGTATTAGGATGAATCACATTAACCTATCTAACTAAAATTTACACAAATTGGCAATAACCCACGAGCAATGCCAAATCCATATCCGATATATGGATTGTTCATATATATCAATGACATTTTTTGTAAGATGCGATTTATCCAAAATTTTATTATCTCAAAACCTGTGCCTTCTTGAAGAACAAGTTGACACTTTTGTTTTATCCCAATAATAGGGTGTTGTCAAAATAAATCAGCAAAAGTACCAGAATTGTGTTGACAAAGGAGAAAATCAGAATGAAAATAAGAAAATAAAGATCAAACCAGATCTTCCAGAGATCTTCAATCACCATAATAATGGAAACTAATTCATTAACAAATGCAAATTTCAATTTTGCCAAAAAAACCGATGTAAGATGCAAAAATATCATTAAAAAAATCCCCAAAGTTTTCACATCTGATGAACACCCAATTTGAGGAACAACAACGCATCTAGAAATATCTGAATACCACATAAAATTCAAAAAAAAAAGTGTAATAAAGAAGAAATTTATAAGACAAATAAAAAAACAATATAGATATTTTATGGCGTGAAGGAAAAAATCACCTTATTTCAATTGGATATCCTGGATGCATCTGGAAAAGTAGAGATTAGAGAGAAAGGTCGACAGATTGCGTTTAGGCGTACTTGATACTGCGTGAAGAGGTGAAGCAGCGTGGACTGACAGGGATGGAGCATAGCAGTCGCAGCTCGTTGGTCGCCTCTTCAGTCTTGAACGACGGACCAGTTTACAGTGAGGGGTTAGAGATGGGAAAGAGATGAAGAGTCAGATTGTTTATTTTGTGAGTTTTTATTTTATTTTTCCTGGTGCACGTGCACCAGGGTGGTATGTCCTACCTCCGCCCCTGGGGTCGGGTGACTAATAGAGTAATAGCGGATGGAGGCGGGTTGGCCCATCTCCGATCAACCTCCCACCCATTGCTAGGTAAATATGGAACCCCGTTAGTAAGAGTATGCATGTTATTATGAAAGGAGACATGTAGATCAAAAAGTTAGTAGAAACTAAAAATGATCTATGATGTGGGTGAATGAGAAGAAGAAAGAAAACTTAAAGGTAAACTTGTGTGAGTGCTCTTAAATTCTTTAGGTAGACTGATCGACCTAATTATCACACATCTCTCTTTTAGCCTATTTTCTTTACTTTGTTTAATTTTTTCATTATGTTTTTTTTATCCTTCTCCCTCTTTTTTCACGGAAGGAGTACAATACTTCCTATTGCTAATTAATTAACAAGAAATCAAAATTGCTCAGAACGTCAGAAGTCCTACATGTTTCTTTAGAAACTTGAAGGAATATCAGTTGAATTGACACTGGAAATGCTACACCATCTCAACAAAACACCTCTCCAATTCGCGTTCGCTGTCCAATTAGTTCTTTTCATCAAGAAATTGAAAATTTTCAAAATAAACTCTTATATAATATACACGTTTTGAAGACTTCCAGAAGCTCAGTGAGCTCCAACATTATGTTAAGCATGGGAAATTTCTCCGTAAAGTTAGTTTGTATATTGTACCTCTCATCACTGTATATGATACAATTGATACCCAGAAATGAATATCAACCATATATCATATGATTTCAAAGTTTAATAAAATATTATCATTATACTAATAAATCTGGAAAGTTAACTGAAATTGCCAAGCAAATGAATAGAAACTCTACAAAAAATGCTTATAAATAAGATCAACCCTAGAGCATGAGCCACCCACATCAAACACAAGCCTTCCATATCATTTTCGTTTTGCCATTGTTCCATCACCACTTCTTATCTGTAAAATTGTAAATTTTTCGTTCATCACTCCTTTAATTTACCCCAAAAGAGTAAAAAAAATCCTTGGAAATGGGAGGAGGATACAACGACAAGAATGGCAGTGACATGAGTTCGGGACCGAAGAGGGGAGGCGTAATCTGGAGTATTTTGTGTTGTTTTTGCGGAGAACAAGATTAACCCATCTATGTTTACTTGTAAATTATATTTGTGGTGCCTAAACTAATTATGACACGTTTGGTAAGTGGTAGTAGCTTGTGTTAATAATAATAAAATCATATGTATTTAGGGGAATCCTTACTCATTACTATAATATTGTGGTTATCTTCAATCATGTGATTTTCTTTATAAAATTTATCACCATTCGTTACTAATAAAAAGGTGGTATCGTGTGGTAATAAATATTTATAAAGGAAATCACATGTGTGAAGATATGTTTTGGTTAATAGGGTAATGAGGTGAAGATTTATTATAGAATACATATGATTTTATTACTATTACTATTATATAGTATCGGTTACATATTATTAATGTCAAAATATATTGTCTAATCATACTCTAATAATGGTTTCATTTCATTTGTTGTCTTTTTTCCCTTTGGAATTTGTCTCTTTAGTTTGATGTCTTTAGATCCTATTGTTCAAACAATATTAATGTATGAAAGCGAGTTGCTTCAAATGAATGGCTCATATCTCTATTCATAATACTTCCTCTATGAACTATTAGTTGCAACATTTTTATAATTACACTGTCGTTGTGGATAAATTATCTCGCCATCACATAACAAAGAGGATGGCACGTCTTTAATAAAATAACGGCTTTTGGCATGTGTTTGGCACGTGACGATAGCTCCATTGATTCCTTTCTTTCAATTTCAAGAGGTCATTGAATCAATTTTCATCCCGCATTTGTGACTTCTTACTACACACAATAAAAAAAATGTATATAATTGTTCTTCTCCTCGGATATCGAAAGAACCAACACAACAGAACAATAAAATGTCAAGTGTTATTTATAGATGACGAAGAAACCTAGTAACAAGTGTGGAAACTGGAAAGCATTGGCTAGCTCTACCATTGGACACAAGCTACTAGATCTAGTTAATCTTACTAGTGATTTCCACCAAAGAAGCAACATAATATTCCCCAAAGAATGCCTCCTCTCTTAGATTTTGGATACACGTCTTTTGGGTTCTTATCATTATTTCCCCTGCCATAAATACACGGGTAATGAAGAAAATATTAAAAATAATTCAGTAAAGTTTCAAAATTAGATGGTAACCAAATACAAAAGGAGTAGCGTTTATTGTTTAGGCCTATTGTCTATGGTGGGCAATTGCATGGCTTCATTATGAAGATTTGGCTTTCTATTCAAGGGCAAATCAATGGACACTTTAGTAACTAGTATCAAATGTCGTTTCGTTTTAGTTCCCTAGAAATGTCTACTGAATTTCCCGTAGTTTATATACTCATATCAACTTTGTGCAATACGTAAATAAATATGCATTGTGATATTGATTTTCTCTCAAATTATTTCTGAGTAACCAAATTATACGTGAAATTTGAAAATTAAGGCCCTACTACATACTAACATGCATCACTTAGAAGCTTCCTGTAATTATTACTTTGGAACTTTAGGATGTGCACTACTTACCATATGCATATTGAAATGTCTAATGCTCCTTTAATTTCATAGTGATAGACTGATAGTACTCCCTCACGTTATTCAATAGACTTCTATTTAAGTGGTAAATTAAAAGCCTTTTCCACTAAATATTTTTTCTTATCTTTTGGGCAGAAATTTTAAGACAAGTAAAAAATTATAATAGAAAAAACAGACCACGACAACTACATACTTGATACAAAAGGTAATACGAGAGGAAAATTCATTGACAAAAAGCAATAGGGTAATATGAGGAATTTAAAAAGAATTTTTTTCCAAAACTAGATAAGATACAATTAATATATGTGAACAGTCTCCATCTAGTTGTGGTTTTTGGGATAAATTGTAGGTTTTAGGAAACTATTTTCCTATTAATATGTGAACAGCCACAACGGAGTGAAGAAGTTTGGAAGCACTTAGAATGAAGCCTGCACGATGAGATCGGGCAAGGGCCGCCGGGGAAGGTAGATGAATTTTCACATGTTTTATGCCTGATCGTGTGAAAGGCGCCATGTCGTTGTTGTGAAGACCGCCCGATTTGGCGGTTTGGCCTGATGTGATCAGGCGGTGTTACAAGTCATGCTAAATAAGAATTTGAAGTAAAGCGGAGGGCCCCATTGGATCAGGCGATGTCCGCCCGATCGGACATAGGCTCCGGAGGATATTAGTTTGTATTTTTTCGCATTATTTTTGATCTTTCTTCTACTTATCTTAGATTTAGGTATAAATAGGACTTCTTAGTTTATTTTTAAAACATCTTTCATTCATTAGAATACAAACACTTTCATAGCTTTCTCTTTTCAGACTTGGATATTTCTCTTTCAATAAAAGTTCGTACTTTTAAATTACAATTTGGTACTTCTTATTCTCTTTGCTCTTTCTTGCTCAAATTGACTTCAATTCTTTGTTATTATAATAAAACATGACTTTTATATCAATGTCGTTATTGTCTTCGCAATCATGAGTGAGTAGTTCTCGTTCTAGGAGTGTGGTGATCTATGTTGTAATTAGGGATTGGTAGATTAGTTTAATTATTTCTTTTTAATTCAATTGCTTCCTATTATTGAATCATTCATGCTAGATTTATGAATAAGGCCCGATTTATATTTCTACTATCATAATACCGAACCTGCTTTGAGAAGAGAGATAACGTATAAGCTTTCAGTCTATAGGCAAAGTGACCCCAGACCATGCAAGAGTGGTTGGGAAGTCTTCGAGGGAGACAATGTTCGAGAGAATGTGCCCTACGTAAATTGTATGACTAGCTCTCATGTGTCCACCACTGAGCAACTTGCAGATATTTTTTACTAAAGCCTTGGGGAACTGACAGTTTAATAATTTGGTTGGCAAGTTGGGCATTTACGATCCACATGCTCCAACTTTAGGGCGGTGTTGGGTGCTTTTATATTTAGTTTCACTAGGCCCATTATCTATCTATATACATGTATTAGTCTTGGGCCTTGTGCATAGTCCATTTTACCAAGTGTATTAATACCTTTTGTAAATGAAATGAAAGCAAGAAAGTCAATTAATCTTAAATTCATTCCATAGCAATATATAACAGAATTACAATATGTACAAATTTCAAAATTTAAGATGGGATAATGCAACCGAAAGATAATATGAGTAACAAACATTAGAAATACTATATTTCTTACATTCAATAACTTTATTGACCCTCAGAGAATCTAAGATAGAAGCCCTAAGATGACCCAGACGATCATGCCACAATGAAGGTGCGAAAGCAGCAAAGCTAGAATATGTTTAGACTCGAGAATTCAGAGGAGTGATAGGATAAAGGGCCCCTGACTCTCACATCTCATCATTGGCCTCTCCGTACTCCTTCATACAAAACCCAAAAGGATCAAATTCAATAATGACATCATTATCATAAGTAAATTGCGAACGAAAACAATATTTTAACATAGGAGCACGAATGACATTTTTTAGAGTTAAAGGAGGATGATGGGAAGACAAATAAGCATCTCCATAACCACGAATTGGAATACTATGACCATTTTCGATAGTAATATCATCATTTTTGCTCAACTTAAAATAAGACAAAATATTACCTTAGGAAGAGGTCATATGAGAAGTGGCCCCCGTGTCCATATACCAATTTATATCTGGTGGAGTGCGTCCAAGACTATGCATAGCTGCTTCAATGTCAGTGTGAGTGGGCTGAGAATCAGTCGCATATGCCTACGGACGTGCGCCTAACACGCCTAACCCAGTTGGATGAGGTGAATGTTACCACGGCCCATATGCAGGTCTAGTCCGAGGAGATGTGGGGTATAGGCAAGCTGGGAAAGCCCATGGCCACATGGTCCATGGGGATGGTTGGCCCACCCCACCGTATGCCCAATTGGACTGTTGTGCGTTGTTGCCAGCACTATTGCTGCTAGTCTGATGATGGTACGGTCTGCCACCGTTGCTACCACCAATCTTATGGCAACCATTACCGCCCCGTGTCCGCCTATTGACCCTTCTCGTTGACCACCAGAATTTTTATTTTTATTATTATTTTTACGGTGATTCTCTTTATTCGAATAAGATCCACGATTAGAGGAGGAGTCGGACAGATTACCGTCATGATGAGAGGAGACTAGGGCGGTGGATGAAAACCTGCGGGGAGCTTTCTTCGACAAACCAGCCTCCTCAATTGCACTAACATAGAACGTGGTTGATAAAAGGGTGGTAATGGGTCACTTTGACGAAGTAAGGTACCCACACCAATGCAACCATTCGTAAGTCTCGCAACCACTTGCAACACCAAATGGTCATTTGAAACGGGAGCACCAACATTCTTCAACTAATCCGGTAACATCTTTAGCCATTGACAATACGCCGAGGTATTAGGAAAGTCCTCCATAGTAGTGTGAGAGAACTCTTGCTCAAGAGTAACGACACAAGACGTTTTATTGTCTTGGAAAATGTCACGTTACCGTTCCCACGCCTCTTGTGCCGTAGAATCCGGCTCAAGAATAGTATTTAGGAGATCCTCAGAGATCGTTCTATAGATCCACTTCAAAATTATTGCGATGTAGTCGACCATTCTTCATGTTCAACATCAGTAATTGGAATTTTGGTCTTCACCGTTGGTATTATGTGATGAATCACACAGTTAGAATGAGCATGAATTTTAAACAACTTCGCCCACGTAGAGTATTGTGTTAGGACTAGTAACCGGGAAAACAAGATGTACACAAAAATGACAACAACGAACAAACGATCTTCTAGGCGTGTTTGGGAACACTTTCCCAAAAGCGATATTCTGACCCTATACGAAGCACGGGTTGCACAGAATTCACCTCCGAGATACAAAGAAGAACAGTGAATATCATGCTCGTATGAGATTCACCAAATGAGAAAAAGTGTGTTTGTGTAATTGCATTGATGATCAATGAATCAAAGAGACAAAAACTTTGAGTGCTTTTTGAGAGAGAATATAAACTTCTTGTATCCCTTCATCTGTGATAAACATCACATATATGCACGTCAAAAGCAAAGAAACGGCCAATAACCGCCCAAAAGGCAAAATCGCAAAACAGGAGCATCAACGATCAGTAGCCGGTCGCGAGTCGCGAGCTGCTCGTCGCGAGCACATGCTGCTCCTCTGCGAGCACATGTTGCTCCTCCGCTTCCATTTGCTTTGGCTCGTGTTCTTATTCCAATACCTCAACGTTACAGGTTTACTAAACCGCAAACACCAATGTGCATACTAACGCAACTTGAACAACGACACCATAACCATGTAGTCCAAGTTAACGTTACATGAATATAATCAACCAAATACTCTAAATTATCCAACAATCCTCCCCCATTTAGAGTATTCTAAAAGATAATAAGCACTAAACACCATCAAAACAAACAACCTCATGCATCAATGAAAGTGTACTAAGACTTGAACTTCCACCTAGTATAATATACATTCCAAGTATCCGTATCCGAAAGGTGTCGCAAGCGATTGAACCAATCTCAATACATAGTGGAAAACTTGAAGATACCATACACACAAGATTAACTATTTGAACTCATTAAACTTGACACGTTAAGCCATGTGTCCGTATCATTCATAAGTGTATCATAGCTATGCCCCTATAGCTACTTGAAGCGGCTAAACTTCACACTTACATAGGTAGAACTCTTAAACAAACATGCTACTATGACAAAGCATAACAAGAGAACTATTAAGATTCACAACCTCTTTTCAACACATAGTCAAACAAGAACAATCCTTGAGAATGATTACATATGTTCTTCAATTATCTAGTGAAGGAATTAATCTTATTGAACTTAAGACCCAACGTCTTATTGGGCGTTAAGTTAAGATTCCCTCACTCGTGATTAACTAAGGGCTCCAATCCTAGACCGATTGCCATCCTCTTCACCGTATCTCTAGCCAAGGCCTTAGTGAAACAATCCGCTAGATTATACGTAGTCCGCACATAGTCAACAGTGATAACACTATCCTTGATAAGTCCTTGAATATATGAATGCCGCACACCAGTGTGCCTTGACTTACCATTATAAACTTGACTATATGCCATTGCAAAAGCTGCATCGTTATCACAATGTATCGCTATTGGCGATATTGGTTTTGGCAACAAAGGAATCTCAATCATGAGATTCTTTAACCACTCCGCCTCTTTACTAGCCGAGGACAAAGCAATGAACTCCGAAGTCATGTAGGATTCTGCAATGCAAGTTTGCTTCTTAGAAGCCTAAGAGATAGCACCTCCCCTAAGTAGAAAAACGAATCCACTTGTGGAAGAGTGATCCTCTCTATTAGAGATCCAACTTGCATCCGAATAACCTTCTAAAACCGAAGGATATCCACTGTATGATAAACCATAATCTTTGGTTTTCCCCAAATACCTTAAGACACGACGAATAGCATGACAATCCTTCATACTAGGGTTACTAGTATACCTACTAAGCTTACCTACCGCAAATGCGATATCCGGCCTAGTACTCGTCATAGAATACATCAAACAACCTATGACCCGTGCATACTCAAGTTGAGATACCGCACTACCATCATTTGGCATTAATTTCTCACTTGGATCCATAGGAGTTGATACAAAGGAGCAATCACTAACATTGAATTTCTTAAGTACTTTTTCAATGTAGTGTGTTTGAGATAAACTCAATTTTCCATTGCTATGCCTAGAATGACATCCGCTTCTCCTAAGTCTTTCATGGAGAACATTGATGATAGGAAAGCCTTTGCCCACTCAACTTGTGACAAATCACTCCCAAAAATCAACATGTCATCTACATATAGACAAATCATAACACCATGACCTAAGTCATCAAATTTGCTATATACGCACTTGTCCGAATTATTTAACTTAAATCCGTTAGACAACACAACCTCATCAAACTTTTGATGCCATTACTTGGGTGTGTGTTTTAGCCCATACAAAGATCTAACGAGTTTGCAAACTTTACCTTCTTGACCTTTTACAACAAAACCCTTCGGGTTATCTCATGTGAACCTCCTCATCTAGCTCTCCATTTAAGAACGTTGTCTTAACATCCAATTGATGGATCACAAGATTGTGTATAGCCGCAAGAGCAATCAACAACCTTATAGTAAAGATTCTAGCAACGACTGCATATGCATCGAAATAATCAACACCCGGCTTTTGGGAAAAGCCTTCAGCCACTAATCGGGCTTTGAACTTATCAATAGTTCCATCGATTTTTATTTTCTTCTTGAAAATCCATTTACACCCAATAGGTTTACACTTGGGAGGCAAATCCGCCAAAACCCATGTGTTATTCCCCATGATGGAATCCATCTCATCATCAATAGCTTCCTTCCAAAAAGGAGCATCTTGAGATTCATGGCCTCATCATAAGTCAAAGGATCACCTTCCACATTAAACACATATGGAAATTTAGTCAATATAGAACTTCTAGATCCTTCAACTAAATATACATGAAAATCCGGGCCAAAGGATTTCTCCTTTCTTGCCCTTTTACTTCTCCTAAGTTGTGATGAAGTCGATGCTACATTCTCATCTAGAGTTTGTTCATCTAATTCTTGATCATTTAAAGACCGATCAACTTCTTGAATAATGGTACTTGGAGTTACATCCTTTGGTTTAGGAATTGATGAATATCGATTTTCATCAAAGATTGCATCTCTTGGCTCCACAATAATGTGAATTGACCAAAAGTCATTTTGTTCTATAACATAGAACCTATAGGCCTTGCTATGAATAACATACCCTATAAAGATGCATTTAACTCCCCTTTCACCTAACTTTTTACGTTTAGGTTCCGGCACTTTTACAATTGCCCTACAACCCAAAACTCTAAGGTACCTTAGATTTGGTTTTCTTTTGTACCATAATTCATAGGGTATAACTTTGTTATTTTTCATAGGAACGTGGTTTAGAATATAACAAGCCGTTAAAACCGCTTTACCCCAAAAACCATCACTCAAACCAGAATAGGATAACATAGAATTTACCATTTCTTGTAAAGTTCTATTTTTTCTTTCCCCTATACCATTTTGTTGTGGTGTATAAGCCACGGTTCTTTCATGTATGATTCCTAATGATTGGAAATAACTAGGATCATGGTATTCACCACCCCTATCGGTTCAAAACCGTTTTATTTTGTCATTTAGTTGCAATTCAACCTCGTTTTTATAGATCTTAAACTTATCTAGAGCTTCATCTTTAGTGAATAAAAGATAAACATAACAATACCTAGAATAATCATCTATAAATTTTATGATATACTTCTTATTACCTAAAGAAGGAGTGATATGGAAATCACATAGATCATTATGCACCAAATCAAGCAAACTAGTATCTCTTTCCACATTATTTGGGAAAGAATTTCTGGTTATCTTTGTAAGCATGCATGTTCTACACTTCTCTATGCTTGGATCAAAACTAGGAATCAAATCATCCTTTGACATAGAATATAATTTTCTATAATTAACATGACCAAGCCGATAATGCTAAAGAGAAGAACTTTCATTAACAACGCAAACATTGTTTAACAAAGTATTCGAAATACTTAACTTGAACATACTATTACATAAATAACCCAAACCAACAAAAGACCCTCCTTTAGATAAAATAAATTTGTCCGACTCAAAGACCATTTTAAAACCTATTCGATTCAAGATAGCTCCCGAGACTAGATTCTTTCTAAGGTCCGGAGCAAATACAACATCTCTTAAAATAAGAGATATTCCGAAACTAAAAACTAGCTCAACTTGTCCTACTCCTAAGACTTTAGCAGTAGAATCATTTCCCATGTAAATAACTTCTCCTTCATCCGCCTCCTTGAAGGTCTTGAAGTGAGATCATTCCTTTGCATACATGCCTTGAAGCCCCCGAATCGATGTACCATGAACAATTATCCTGTACACAAAAGATTTCAGAAATCGTACACACTTAATTCAAAACCGAGTTAAGTGAAACTTGTGCACATGTACCTTGCTTGGCTTGGGTATGGCTAGACTCGCCTTTCCCACCACCATGCCCATTCTTGTTCATCTTTTTCTTCCAAATGGTGCAATCCTTCTTGAAGTGTTCGGGCTTTCCACATTCCCAACAAGCTCGTTGTTGTCCTCCTCCACAAAACTTTGGTTTCTTACCATAGTTTCCTTTGGTGAAGTTATATGCCCTCTTCTTAGGATTAGAGTCGTTAGACTTTCCATCCTCCACCATGTTAATAGTGGAAGAACTAGGATTTACCTCCTTTTGTCCATCTTGAACCCGAATGCCCTCTTCAATCCGAAGATGAGCACCCAATTGTTCAATAGTCATTTCACCCTTCCTATGTTTCAAGCTATTTCTAACATCTTTCCATGAGGAAGGTACTTTGTCGATTATTGAAGAAACGACAAATGTTTCATCCATACTAATGTCATGTTGTTTAAAGCTTCCTAAAATTCTTTGGATTTCATGGAATTGTTCCATAATTGGCCTAGACTCAACCATTTTAAAGTTATTGAAATTGCTAACTAGAAATTTCTTACTAGAAGCATCTTCGGCCATGTATTTGGACTCTAAGTCATCCCAAAGAACTTTAGCGGATTCATAGTATTGATAAATATCAAAGAGATCATCGTACATACCATTGAGAATGTGACCACGGCATATGTAGTCTTGGTTCTCCCACTTCTTCCTCTTCCTAGTAGCCTCAATCGTCTCATCATCCACTTCAATAGGATTTGGGGATGTGAGAACGTACACCACCGCCAAAGAGGTAAGAAGAAAGTGCATCTTCTTTTGCCATCTACGGAAACCCACGTCTTCAAACTTGTCAAATTTGTGGAAATTCGTTGTCATCTCACGAAGTGTAGCCATCCTTGAGAAAATATCGCTTTTGGATTGTTAGGACTAGTAACCGGGAAAACAAGATGTACACAAAAATGACAACAACGAACAAACGATCTTCTAGGCGTGTTTGGGAACACTTTCCCAACAGCGATATTCCGACCCTATACGAAGCACGGGTTACACGGAATTCGCCTCCGAGATACAAAGAAGAACAGTGAATATCACGCTCGTATGAGATTCACCAAATGAGAACAAATGTTTTTGTGTAATTGCTTTGATGATCAATGAATCAAAGAGAGAAGAACTTTGAGTGCTTTTTGAGAGAGAATATAAACTTCTTGTATCCCTTCATCTGTGATAAACATCACATATATGCACGTCAAAAGCAAAGAAACGGCCAATAACCACCCAAACGGCAAAACCGCAAAACAGGAGCATCGTCGATCAGCGGCCGGTCGCGAGTCGCGAGCACATGTTGCTCCTCCGCTTCCATTTGCTTTGGCTCGTGTTCTTATTCCAATACCTCAACGTTACATGTTTACTAAACCGTAAACACCAATGTGCATACTAACACAACTTGAACAACGAGACCATAACCAAGTAGTTCAAGTTAACGTTACATGAATATAATCAACCAAATACTCTAAATTATCCAACATATTGAGCCTTAGTAATTCAAAGTATTCTACTAGGAAGATGCTACGACCGCACTTGCACTCTAATATTCTGATTTTTCAATAAAAAAAGGAATTGTTTTACTAATATCTTTTCAGAATTTACCATTTGACTTGAATTTTTTACTTAAGTATTTTGCACCTACTAATTGGTATAAATTATCTCTTGTTATTGAGTAGGCCAGGGTCTTCATAATAAAAGATTTTTTCTCAGTGTCCATTACTTTATCTCATTGCTGATCACCTACCATTTCAAAATTGTGCTCATCGGAGACAAATAAATTTATAATGGGATGTGTGGATCATATGCTTAGGGAAACATATTACAACCCACAATAATCTTGTTAAGTATTTGTTTTTTTTCCAAAATATCTAACTTTTACAGTTTTACTGAAGTACTTCCTCCTATTTAGCTAGTAATTAGCACACCAATTTCTTTATGAGATGCTTCGAAATGAGTTGTACATATCAATTCTCCTCACATATGATTTCTCTTTGATGTGGTTTTTTTTTAAGAAGGTAATGTGGTCTTTGATGTGGTTTATCATACATGTATACATATAACTATCCTATATATACTTAACGTTTCCTTCAATTCAACTAACATAATGAAAAGTGTATAATCTATGTTGTTTATAGTTTATTTATGGTGCACAAGGAGTTACGAAGACGAGATTAAAATTGATCTCAAAATTTCTTAAAATCGGGAATAATACTCTATTAACTAAAGTGTCCTTCACTATCAGATAGTTATTTCTTGTAAACGTATAAAAATCAAACATGGCCAATCAAGAAAATAAGACACACTACTACAAAATCTATACGCCTATATGTTCGGCAACAATAATTGTGGGGGTAGCTGTCAACTGTGGGGATAGTTGTCAGCTGTAGAGATGTTTTTATGGTTGCCTTCTTGAAAAAAGGCTAACGTAAAAATTTAATAATAGCCATGAATTTGTCCATGTCAACATATAAATAGTATGGCTAATTATTAAAGATATACTTAAATACGTAAAGAACATATGTCACTATATAGTATAATATAGCTCATAATATACGAAAATTATGCTTTGAATTGCATTAGTCGTCGTCAGTTTTTTGGACAATACAATAACATGTTTTGGTCATAGCCATAATTTGGACATATACAGTGAAATTGGTATTGGCTATGACCATAGTTTGATTTGGATATCACCCAATTTCACTATCCAAATTACGGCTATGACTAAAATATGTTATGGTGTTGTCAAAAAACTAAAACTAACAATAACTAATTTTCATATGGAGGTTTAGCAAATTAAAAAAATAAAGTTAAGTAGATGCCAAAATAATAATTGGTGGCGTGTCCAAACGTGTAGTTCACATTAATCAATACTGTGGCCTTTTTTAGAGAAGTCTATACGAAACTTCTCACAACTGTAGTAGTAGATGTGAGTTGTTAGATGTCAAATTAATTGCGTAAAATATTGGTGTTCGGTAGATGTCAAATTAATTGCGTAAAATATTGGTGTTCGGTAAAAGTAGTGGTTAGAGTAGCTGTTAATTAAAATTTACTTTATAATTTATTTAAAAACTTTATTATATTTCTTTCAACCTCTACTTTTTTTAGCTTCTCACAACTACTACCTAAACTCTACTTCTACCTCTAACAATTACCTTAACCGCTACCTTGCCAAACGCTTAAAATTAAAATTAAAATTTTGACATAGTCAAAACTCTAACATCTACCTCTATCTTTACCTCTACTTAGAGAACACTTATGCCATTAATTGGAGGCGTGTTTGCTCCTTCTGTTAGCACTTAGCATTTCCGTTGCACTCTATGCAAGTTTCCAACCATGTAGATGTGGCCATGTAGGGTCAAGATTTTCACGTGTTTGAAAGTTTGGACGAACAAGTTTTTATCTAAACGTAAACGAGCCAACCAAGAAGAATAATCACAAACGAATTCATGAAAACCGCTGATGCCAATATAAAGTACTTCCTCCGTTTCGCAATACTCGCAACATAAGAATAGTAGCCACTATTCATGAACCAATCTTATGTTATATTTTTTTACAAGTGTATAAGAAAAAACATAGTCAAGTGGGGTCTTATTTGATTCGTCTTAATGCATACTATCATAATATTAGCTTTTTATAATTTTTACTTATCAATAATTAGAGATATTAAGGTTCAAAGTATTGCATTGGATAGTGTGCAAACAAGAAACGTTGCGAGTATTGCGAAACGGAGGAAGTATAAACTACACGCCTTCCAGATTACGGTACTTAAACTTGTTACACGCGGTTCACCATATACGACATTACAAATTTACAATTGTTAATTTATACTGTGGAGATTCCTAATCCATGTTTCTTTTTTTTGGCGATGCTAATCCATGGTTGATAGGAAGGTTTTGTTGATTATTAATAACATTTAGTGGTTGTCAAGTGAGAATAATTATTGTATAACGAGCCACGAATGTTATTTTGCAAATTTTTTTATATGTTATATGAATTAAACTCGGGAAATTAACTTTATTTATTAGTTATTAGCTGTATAATATGGTAAACTTTTATATAATATGGTAATTAATAAAAACAATTACACTAAGCCCGTGTTTGGTATGCGTTTTTCAAGTGCTTGAAACGGAAACAAGTAATGCAATCCTTTATTTGTGTTTGGTATGTAGGCTGGGTTAAACGAATCCATTACCTGGGGGAAACAAACTCCATTGCTTTGTTACTGCTCAAGACTGAGCGGTAGCACTTCTCTTACCAGCGAAATCCATTCTCTGTCGGCACTTCGTACAGATCTATGGCATATAATGGGCAGTGGAACAAGGTATACAAGCTATCCAAATTCAAACGGATTTAGTACAACTAGTGGACCTAGCTCCTTCAACCGTACACCACAACCAGAATGGAAATCCAATGGACAATACAAGACATAAGGAAATAGGCTCGGGCATTCAGCTAGTGCACTATTCTCAAAGTCAACCGGCAAGCGCACATAGCGACAAATCAATGCTGCCATAGTTCAATTAAATTTATTGCTTACCAGTAGAATAGCCTCTCGCCTGTGTCAAAAAAAAACTAATAATGTTTGTACCAAACAATAAATAAGCATACCCTTAACTTTACCATTTCCCTTCCTTAATCATTTTCATTCCCTTTCCATCTTTCATACCAGAACATAAAATATAACTAGGCCTAAGCTTCAAATTCTTCAAGCCCTTGAGCTTCCTTGATATCCGAGCTCGATAACTATCTTAGATCACTGTTACACAATCCAACAAGTTATTGTACAAGTGTGTTTATCATCATCAAAATACATATGGACTTAACGTCCCAACAACTGATAATGTCATTCTAACCCGTTGGAAGTCCAACTCGACTTGAAAATTGAACGACAAGGCGCCCAAGCATGGGTTCTTATCGATTGATGGGTAGTGGGTGACAGGCTAAAGTCGTATCACCTAATCAAAAGTAAATCATAAAGTCCTCTAACAACTATAGTCAAGAAAGTAGGGTCGAATATAGGGAGACAGATTTTCAAAGTTAATATTCAGTCAAAAAGGTACTTCAGACAAGAGAAGAATTAGTTGAACTACTAATTAAACTAAAGAATGCAATAAAAATAATGAGATTTAACTATGAATTAAAGGTCTAGGGTATTAGTTCGGTCCACCATGCTTATACCAATCAAAAGGGTCGAACAACTATCAATACCTAGGTCAAGAGTCGAGATTAGAGCACGTGTTAAGCTATGGTTAAGTCTTAACACTCATAATTCAACATATGCCGCATGGTCACTAACATAATCAGAATTACTGGTGTATAATAGGCCTCTAAAAGTAAGAAGGATCTGTGCAAATAATTATTAAACACAAGCGATCAATGAAACTGAGCAATAACATTAATCACTCATCAAGAACAAATCACACCATAATCAATCTAATCAAGACCTAGAAATTAATAGCAATTCAAATATGAATCATGGTATAAACATGGTTTTCCTTCCTAAAACCCTAGAAATACGACTACTAAGACATAATTGAATCAACAGTAATAAAACTAATATAAAACCCTAATCTTTGCATCATGAATTAATTAAATAATCAAACTAAGCAATTGAGAATTAAAGAAAGGAATTAAGAGTGAAGAATAATATCAATTGACGAAAAGCAGTAACTTTATTGAACAATAATCCAAGGTTCGATCACCTTCGAAACTAATCTAAGAGTGTTTTACTAATTAAAGCTCTAATACTCAAATTCATGAAAGCTAAAATAAAGATCTCAAAAATACTCTCTCAAAAATGAAAAGAGTTAATTATTTATACTCACCTCCTAAAAACTAATTAAAAGAAAATAATAAAGAAATAAAACAAAGCGGAAAAGATACATTTTTATCAGCCTGGCTTTCCCTTGCACGCAAAACAAGCCCAGCGCGCTTCTTCTTGCTAAAAACGCAGCAGTAGCTAAAAGTGGGCTTCACCCGATGTGATTGGGCAGTCTCGCCCGGATCGAGCTGCTTCAAATGATTGGTATAAACCTGCAATTCAATACGAAAACACAAAACCACGAATATAGAGGATAATTAGTATAAAATAGCTCTGAAGCGCTCCAATTAAGCATGATTTAGCTCACGAAAAGACGGGATATATAAAACCATGACATCAGTGGGTCGGGTCGGAGGTAATTGAGGTTGCTCCAACCCGTCCAAATAATTTTATAAAGAACATATTTTTCAAGGGATACATATACATTAAACTTTTTAGACTAGTAATACTCATGCAACTTATGCTAATGCTTAAATGGTTGCTCCATATTTTCTTAGTGCGTTAGAAGTCACAACTTAAAAGAAATATATGTTTGACGTATGAATATTTGTCTCATGTATATTCTTATTGCAAGACTTATACGTTGTTTCAATGTTGTTTTTAATTCATTAGTCACTCGACCCACACAAACCACTCATTGTTGATGGGTGGATCAGTTTTAGGTTGGAGATTAGGCGGGTGATGGGTGGGTCGGGTAACTAATGGAGTACTAGCGGATGGAGGTGGGTTGGCCCATCTCTGATCAACCTCCGACCCATTGCTAGGTAAATATGGAGCCCCGTTAGTAATTGTATGTTATTATTAAAGGAGACATGTAGATGAAAAAGTTAGTGGAAACTAGAAATGATGTGGGTGAGTAAGGTGAAAAAAGAAAACTTAAAGGTAAACATGTGTGAGTGCTCTTAAATTCTTTCGGTAGACTGGTCGACCTAATTATCACACATATCTATCTTTTAGCCTATTTTCTTTACTTTGTTTAATTTTTGGCAAAGTCTTATAAAAGACGGTCTTACATTAAGCTTAATGTAAGACCAGCCCAATAAGCCAATTAAAAGCCCAATTACGCGTGCCACGGGCTAAGGAGCCCAGAAAAATTGATTTTTTAACTTTTCAACCTAAAACCGTAACTTTTGTGTTTTTTCAACTTTTCAACCTAAAACTTTAACTTTTGCATAAAAATCCAAAACTAATAGGGCTAATGGAGTGAAGGATATCGATTCCACATATGATATTAGTTATGGATTTTAATGCAAAAGTTAAGGTTCTAGGGCGAAAAGTTAAAAAACGCAAAAAGTTAAGGTTTTGGGTCGAAAAGTTAAAAAAAATCAACTTGGTTGGGCTGCTTAGCGTGTGGCGCACGTCATGGACTTCTCTAAGACTTATTAGGTTGGTCTGAGGTTAAGGCTTAACCTAAGACCGTCTTATAGTAAACCAACTCTTAATTTTTTCATTATATCTTTTTTATCCTTCTCCCTCTATTTCACGGAGGGAGTACAATAGTTCCTATGGCTGATTAACAAGAATTTAAAATTGCTCAGAACCTCAGAAGTCCCCTATATGTTTCTTTAGAAACTTGAAGGAATATCAGTTGAATTGACACTGGAAATGCTACACCATCTCAACAGAAAACACCTCTCCAATTCGCGTTCGCTATCCAATTAATTCTTTTCATCAAGAAATTGAAATTTTTCAAAATTAATTCTTATATAATGTACACGTTTTGAAGACTTCCAGAAGCTCAGTGAGCTCCAACAATATGTTAAGCATGGGAAATTTCTCCGTAAAGTTAGTTTGTATATTGTACCTCTCATCACTGTATATGATACAATTGATACCCAGAAATGAATATCAACCATATATCATATGATTTCAAAGTTTAATAAAATATTATCATTATACTAATAAATCTGGAAAGTTAACTGAAATTGTCAAGAAAATGAATAGAAACTCTACAAAAAATGCTTATAAATAATATCAACCCAAGAGCATGAACACCCACATCAAACACAAGCCTTCCATAATATTTTCGTTTTGCCATTGTTCCATCATTA
Organism: Patellifolia procumbens; assembly: GCA_947645195.1. Taxonomy (NCBI): domain Eukaryota; kingdom Viridiplantae; phylum Streptophyta; class Magnoliopsida; order Caryophyllales; family Amaranthaceae; genus Patellifolia; species Patellifolia procumbens. The sequence continues at coordinate 154,458 of CANSGD010001243.1, read as the reverse complement.
CTTCTTATCTGTTGTTTTATCCTAAATAGTAATTTTTTCGTTCATCACTTCTTTATTTTACCCCAAGACAGTAAATAATTCTTGGAAATGGGAGGAGGATACAACGACATAAATGGCAGCGACATGCGTTCGGGACCGAAGAGGGGAGGCGTAATCTGGAGTATTTTCTGTTGTTTTTGTGGAGAACAAGATTAACCCATCTATGTTTACTTGTGAATTATGTTTGTGGTGCCTAAACTAATTATGACACGTTTGGTAAGTGGTAGTAGCTTGTGTTAATGATAATAAAATCATATGTATTTAGGGGAATCCTTACTCATTACTATAATATTGTGGTTGTAGAAACATATCTTTAATCATGTGATTTTCTTTATAAAATTTATCACCATCAATTACTAATGAAAAGGTGGTATTGAGTGGTAATATTTATAAAGGAAATCACATGTGTGGAGATGTTTTCGTTAATATAGTAATGAGATGAATATTTGTCTTATAGATTACAGATAATTTTATTACTATTACCATTATCTAGTATCGCTTACGTCAAAATTGTGTAATCATCCTCTAATAAAGATTTCATTTCATTTGTGGTCTTTTTTTTCCATTGGAATCTGTGTCTTTAGTTTGATGTCTTTGGATCCTATTGTTCAGACAATAATTAATGTATGAAAGCAAGTTGTTTCAAATGATTGGCTCATATCTTTATTCATAATACTTCCTCTATGAACTATTAGTTGCAAGATATTTATAATTACACTGTTTACATGTTTTACTTTCAAACATAAGTTTTACTAATATATAAAACCAAATACTATTAGCATATGAGATGTTTAAGGTAAAATAATATTCAAGTAAAATTACATTTTGAATATTGTGAGAAGAAAGAGCCTTACTGAGTTGGGGCCTCTTATAGCCAGTGACTTCAATCTGACTTTGCAAGTCAAAACTTCAAATTACAAGAACTTATGAAGCCTTACTGAGTTGGGGCCTCTTATAGCCAGTGACTTCAATCTGGCTTTGCAAGTCAAAACTTCAAATTACAAGAAATTATGAGGGAAAGATCCACCTCAAGGACTTCTATTGGCAGAATCGAACCTAGAGGTGGGTACGTGGCGGGCCTCGTGCCATATCGGGTTGTGCTTGGAACAGGATAAGAGCACGTTTATGTTGTTCCGTGCTCTTGTCAAAAATTCATAAGAGTGGCCGAAGTACGGCCCTTTCCCATGTCGGATTGGGTCGAGTCGTGTTGCGAGCCGCCCTTCAAAATATTATATTTTGCATTTTAGGTTGAAATTGAGCGCGACAAGAAGTGGGGCCGCTCGTCATGGTCGTGTTGAGACTTTAGCCAAATTGTGAAAATGATGTCCATAAAGAGCCCGCCATGGGCATGTGAGCTCGTGTCATGCTAGTAGTGGACTCGTGTTAGCCCAGACCCATACCCAAATGTTGAGATCTCATAATGTAGGGTGAAACATTACCAAATATACCAATTAGTACTTTACTTGATAAGTAAGTTATTTATAATATAACGCCAAAAAATTATATTATATTATAGTAGACCATGAATAGATACAACTTTACCCATTAAGAAAATTGTAAGTATCATATGAATGTGATGCGCGAAACAGTTAACAATTTGAATAGTAAAGTAATTATTTACCAAATTAGTGAAACAGTAAAAATATTCTTTTTATTTATCTTTTTTTTCTGTTTTCCAAATTTGGTATCCACCTCCTCCGCTGTACAATAAAGATCAAAAGTTATGATAAGAGGTGGTCTAACTTTCTATTAAAATTAGACTAACTTAAGTCCATCACTTTATTCAAAAAGGCTACCGCTTTATTCATAAAGTTGTTTCATTCTCTTTTTTCTAATGGGATTGGGATATTGCCTAATTTTAAATTAGAATTAGACGGTCAAGATCAACTCAATAAAGATAAGCAACTTCATTGCTTTCATATATCTCTTTGGAGCATACACATTTACACTCTTTGTGTAATATTCTTCCTCTTCTTCAAAGTCATATCATAACCCTCATCTAGGCAAATCTCAACAATTAAGATAGTGACGCTATTCATTGGCCGCCTCTTCTTCTCCCTCTCTATTCTCTCTCAAACCCTAGCCTCCATTAGACTTTTTTTGGAGGGGCTCCCATCGGTTTTTATCGGTGGAACGCCCCAATCTTTGTTTTTTTACTTCTTTTCCCTTATTTTTTGCTTTCTAGTTTCGAATAACGATCTTTCTTCCTCATGGAACTTTTCTCCCCTCGAAAGATAGGGTTTTTCTTCTCTTTATGAGACTTTTTGTGTTTCTTAAATTACTCTATCGGATTCAAGGTCAGATGAATTGCCGTAAAATTGGTTCGTTGATAAAGAATTATGCGGGATTACAACGGTTATCGAATTTTCAAATTTATACAGATGATCCAGATAATAGTTGTGCTCACAGCTACATCAAATCGTCAGATTGTCTCTCCAAAAAAGTTGTAGATTCCAGCGATATGAGCGGGGGATGCTTCACAGTGCAAGATCTACTCAACGATTGTAGTTTTCAACATGGAAACCTTTATTTGTTTCATTTTGTAATCTATTTGTGAGTTTTGAATTTCTATTGTAAATGTCGTATGACTCTCCATTAATGAAATGATTTTACTTTCAAAAAAATCTCTTTGGGGCATAACCGCTAATGATTTCTTATCCTCAAAAAGCATCATGAGGCATGATGGAAAAAATAGACTATACTCATTAAAAATAGATCAAAAAGTGAGGTAAAATTTGACGTATTTGACTGCCTATTATTAAGCCGCCTCTATTCTCTCTTCTCTCCCTTCTTTCTCCAAAACCCTTAAAAACTTTTGTTGATCTAGGGGCTACCTTCAATCTTTTGGTTGATGGTAAGCCCCTAATTTCCCTACTTTCTAACTAGTTTCTTAATCTTATGGTGAATAAACATTCATTCTTTCTCAATTTGAGAGTTCTTCTACCCAATTATTGGGTTTTATCTACCTGTATATTGGGTATTATCTCTCTCCTTGTGAGATTTTTGGTGACATTCTTTAGTTTTGTAGAAATTGATTTGTTGATGAAGATTTGTGCAATGTTGCGACAAAGGTCAGTTCTACATCTACAAACAATTGTATCAAATTCAGTTCAATTTCAAGACTACAACGAATCGGAAAACCCCCTCGTGGAAGGCTGTATGAAACAGAGATGTAAAAGAGGGTATTCATTAGTGTCAGATCTCATCTACAACAATCGTGATTTTTTCAAATCAGAATTTTATTTAATCCAAATTTTTTTGCATTTGTTAGTTCTAATTTCTATTGTAGATGTCATATGACTCTTTAATTAATGAATTAATTTTACATTAAAAAAATAGATTAAATTGTGAAATGCATAATGCGAAAAGCAACAAAAAAAACCTAGCCCAATCTCACAACGATATATGACTGTTAGAATTTAACAAATAAGTTTAAAATTTAAAATTAAAATATCTGAAAATCTATAAAGTAAGAAAAATATTAAGAGAATAACAATGGATATATTTTTCTGAAATCTATAAATAAATAGCACTTTGTTATATTTTAATACTCTTTTAAATTTTTTTCAAATGCATAATGAATTGATTGGTCATGATTAGAGATGGCAATGGAGCGGATCTGGACCGGATACTATTGGATCAATATCCACATCCATTTTCCAAAGGTAGTTCTAGATTCGCCCCAGAACAGTAGGTTCCCAAAACAAGGACCCAGATTCCCAGATCCAACTGGTCCACGAATTCAAAATGGATCTTAAACGGATCCACTCTTTTATTTTTTTGAAAAAAATATTGTATCCTTTTTAGACAATTATGTATATTTTTTTACACTAGAATACATATTTATTATTTTAGCATGGGTAAAACAAAAAATATCCATATTTTAAATTTAATCCAATATGAATATTTGGAGTAATGGCTTTATTATAATTGTTATTTACTCATTGTTTAGTAGTTTACACAATATATTTTTTCCTCAAAGTTATGCATTACACGATAAGAATATTACCTTATATACACACTAATTTTTCATTATATATTTTCTTAAAAAGGCTTAAAAAACGGATCTATGAGACAGATTTGGATCTCAAGAACAAGATCCAGATCCTTTACAAAACACGAACTTAGGTCCGGATTTGTCATCTCTAAAATATGAAGATCCAAATCCTATAAAATAAATCTGGATCGATTCCAAGATCTATTGCCATCCTTAGTCATGACTCATGAGTAGGTTGTATTAGATCATATTGACTATGAAACATGATAAATTTCTTTCTCCGTTTTTCATCTATTGCAATGTTTTCATTTATGAAAGTTAAATTAATTCTGACATCACTATACTTGACTTATAGATCTTTGTATCTCTCTCCTCTCATATCTCACATAACTACATGAGGTCCCTCTTTCTAACCCTTTCTTTCTCTCACCTCTTTACATGACCACAACGCTACTAGTTTATATGGAATTTTTTTAATAATGTTTAAAGTATATTAAATTACCTGTTTACGTCATTTTCAAACGTATTTACCATGATACCGTCCACATAGGCTCGGTATCACATTCTTTTTTCCGCGGAAAAAGCATTACATCGCTACTTGGAGAAGCGATTTACAAAGTAAAACCGATGCTTAGAGTAGCGCTTTACTAATCAAAACTGCTACTCCAAGTAGCGGTTTTTGCTTTGGAAAATCACCCTCCCCTCCCCACTTACAATCACTTGAGACTTTTAAAAAAAACCAAACAAGCAAAACCGTCTTAAAATTGCAACTTGGGGTAGCAGTTTTAAGGTAGCGATTTTAGAACCAAAACCGTTACTTGTAGTAGCGATTTGTGGCTAAAGCTAAAAAAATAAGTGCTTCCCCCGTTTGGAAATAAATGATACAGCTTCTAATTCGTTGTGTTTTTAAGTTAACTAGTTTGTGGCCCCGGCGGTGCCCCGGGTCCATTTTTTATATTAATTGAGTTAGAATAATATTTTCCTTGATGAATATTTTTTATTTTTAAAATAAAAATTTAAGGGCATTATTTTATAACCAATTTAAAAGGATCATGAAAGATTGTAATGAAAGAAATCTCTTTACTTTTCGATTAAGGTAAAAGGAAATGGAGACTAAGAAAATGAAATAACTCATCTTATCTATATTATGCATTTGATTGTAGTTTAATTTTTTATTGTCATTTAAACCCCCATAATAATATTTTTATTTGTGATAAGAGAAAGCATTAAGAGTGTGGTGGAGTAGTGATTAAAACTCTTTTATTTCATGTGCGGAGGTCATGGATTCGAAACTCCATATTGATTACATTTATATTTTTTTCTTTCTTGATCGTCATTTAAACCTCATAATAATATCTTTATTTGTGATAACAGAGCATTAAGAGTGTGGTAGCGCAATGGTTAAACTCTTTGTTTCACATGCAGAGGTCATGGGTTCGAAACTCCATATAGACAACATTTATAATTTATTTTTTTCTTTGTTGATTGTCATTTACACCCCATAATAATATTCTTATTTGTGATAAAAGAAGCATGAAGAGTGTGGTAGCGCAATGGTTAAAACTCTTTGTTTCATATGCGAAGGTCATGGGTTCGAAACTCCATATTGACAACATTTATAATTTTTTCTTATGATAATGACATGGATAAAATGTAATTGAAGAAGGGGGGTAGTGCCACGTGGCAGCCTGCAATGCTTGCTTACGCTTTTTAATATATATATATAGATGATACACTTTGCTTAATTTCTATATATGGTAAACATTTGGTTGTGAAGTGACATTTATGCCTTTGCTTTTTTTTAAAACACAATTTAACAACATTATTTTTCCTCTATCTATGCCTTTAGTGGAGGGATCACCCACTAACTTTACAATTATCTTTCATTTAAACACCATTACAATCTTTAGCCTCAAAATCCGTAAAAGCAACAATGTACTTATCATTTATCTGCAAACGGAGAAAGTATATTATTGCTCAATCCTACGTGGATGGTATGATAGTAAATAACTTTGAAAATGACGCATACATAAAATTTAATATACTCTAAATATTATTCAAGAAAAATTGTTTATATGTTGTAATGATAAATAAAAATCTGGAGGAAAGTATCATTTCATTTTAATTTTATATAAAACCAAGTTATGACCCTTTAGGTCTTTTTCAGTTGAACAGGTCATTTCATTCTTTTGAAGAATGGTCAATCCATTCTTGACCAGTTCGCCTAAAGCATGAAAATTTGACTTGAATCAGTAAATGGTTATTAGTATATACTAGTGGTATAAAGTATGACTAGCTTTTATAGTTTTTCAATCAGTAACAATCCAACGACCATCAAGTTATCAGCATATAAAATATTTTTTTGGAGATGCTCAAAAGGCAGTGCATTCAGCGATTGGGCCCAAAAGTAGGCGTTTTCGGCCAAGGAGTTGAAACCAAACTGGGCTTTTGGCCGGAAAGGGCAAGGCTTAGACATCTATGAAATATGCCAAACTCGGGTTATCAGGCCAGACAGTGGCGGGCTTCTCAGGCAGGATAGAAGTATAGAACATGCAAACTGGGTCATTTTTAATTAGCTCTAGTTTAACGGCATATCAAACTATCGAAACTTCAAAATCCAGAGATAAACAGCACACATAGGTGAAGACACAAATTCTGAAATCAATTTCGATAGCAAAGAACATCAACACTCCAAACAAATCAGCACAAAAATGAATAGATTGCCCCTTTGGCTTTGGTTACAGGACAGTCTCTTTGTTATGACACCACCTATCGGCTAAATGTTTCAATACACGAAAATGATGATACAATTAACAAAATTTTGACTGTTAGATCACCTAAATAAATCACACTATAGCCACCAGATCGCTCTCACTTCATCGAATGGCAAAATTAAATCTGAGTCTTCTACTAGTCACTAGTCAAAAATATACAACACGTGAGCCAAGGCCATGCCAAATTTTAGGTCAGCACAGTTGCAGTCACCTAATACTAACAATATGTGTGCAAGCATACAGAACACGGCCACCTCTGAGTTGAAGGCCATAAATTACAACAGGGACAAAAAGAACTGTCTTCATGCCGTAGTATATAGTTCCATTTAACTCTTTCATGCAGGCACAATAACCTCTTCATCATTCAGTGTTCTAGCAGCCGATAAAAGCATATCCATTCCTCCAGATCCACCCGCTGCATCTTCAAAATCCAGCTTTGTTTTTTTGACGAACTACCACTTACCCTTTTCCCTTCAACTTTGATTGGTTTTCCTTCGAGATCCTCATATAGCTTTTTTACTCTGCGTATTGCTTTTATCCCCACATCACATTTCGGGCAAAACCACTTACCCGCAGGAATTGTTGTGCGACGGGGATTCATACAATAGATATGGTATCCATGATCACATCCATCACACATTACAAGATCATTATCATCTTTGTCCGTAAGACAAACCCTACAGAGACAAGAAGGGCAATACCAACGAGGACCATATGATTTTAACTCCTTATTTGTCAGGCATCTCGTATGATAATAATTGTAATGGCAAAAACGATGTTCACACACCAGAAACTCTTCACCATTACTTAACATACATCCACATACTTTACAAGGCAGTCGCTTGCTCCCTTTGAACACTTGACGCCCAGTCTCTACGATACCATCTGAACTTTCTTCATCATCACCCGGTGCTTCTTCAGACATAGGAACAGCATCAAGCGCATTGCTACCGGAATTAGCAATCAATCTCTCACAGACAACACAGTCTTCATGAGGAGATCCAATACCACTAGCAGTGCAATTGGCACAATACCAATTCTTATGTGGAATTTCCTTCACAGCAGGCTCGATGCAGGAAACATGGAACATGGCTTCGCATGAGTCACACACGAGACAATCTCTTCCATCTGACCTCTCTCCACACTGTCTGCATGTGCAGAACACAGAAGCATCTGGTTCTTCCTGCTTGATACGCACATCATGTTTCCAAGACAACTGTTTGCATAAAGTAGTGCTGAGATGTATATAACAGACTAGTGGATAAACCAATAAACAAGAACCTTCAAATGACATTTTGAATAATTCACAGCAATATGAAGCAGAATGGCAGGCAAAGCATTCGAAAAGGTTCCAAGACCAATGATAAACTGAAGTATGTTAAAGCCACATTTTCACCCAGGATAGAAGGATTAAAAAAAAAGCAAAATACTATGACTAAAATATCTCAATCAAATAACACTTTCATAGCCTTCTAATTTCAGCCTTCGATTTTTTAGCATGAAAATAAGAGAGCTAGAAGGTAACCATGGTTACATCCAAAGGCACAAGCACCCAAAGGAAGCATGCTATGATGGTCTAAATGACAAAACAGACATTGTTACTAAGAAAGTTAAAATTCAGCATCAAAGCGAAATGATACCCTTACTTAACTTTGCAACTAAGTCAATATCAAACCTTAGTACCTTAAAATGCAAAAGACACGGGTAGCCAAGAGCCCACTCCCAGGAGTAGGGGTGTGAAAATTAAATTCCTGAAATATGCTATCCGAATCTGATCCGAATAATCTAGATATCCAAATCTCCGGTTTTCAGATCGGATATCCAGATGATTAGAAATGAGAATGGTTTAATAAGAGAATTGAAGTAGATGGCAGTAGGCTTCACTCTTAGGTCTGCTGAAGTTAATCTCTCGCTTATGACCAGAGGTGAATGAAGATCATTGAATAGAGTCGACCGGTGCCACAAATTACTGCCATAAAGATCAGCAGATTCGGAATCAAGGTTTTCTTCTGCCTAAAAACAGTGGACAAAATTGTTGCCATATTTCCATGATTAGACTATTCATGATTATACTCTAAGCCAAGGGATTGCTGCAATCATCAACACCGCTTCTGTAGCGGTGCAGTTGTTGTCCAAAACCCAGGTCCTGCTGGCAATGTGAGTCATACTATCGAGCAAGAGACCGAGTGACCAAAGCGTAGAAATCTAAGGTTAATTCATATTTGGGATTTGGCCAATAAATCTAAATTTGCCAACCAATTGAAAAAAAAAAGGACTTTCGGATATTCGAATCTCCAAAATAACTATCGTATCCGATCCTAAAATCCGGTCAAAATTTTAAAAACCGAATCAGATGATCGTTTTTTTTGCAAAATTTCCTCAGAATGTCAAAAATTAAGTTCAAATAACTAGAAAAAGGATGTAAAGTGGGGCACATTAAACATAAAAGGAAAAAAAAAAAAGGCAGATAGATCAAACACAACTAACTGAAAGTCATATTTTCTCGAACAATTTCGACATTAGGGAGTAGAACTTAGACCAAGGAAAACTATTAGTACCAACTAGACTGGCAAAAAGTTGTCCAACCAACAAATACCCAAAAACAAGCCCAGAAAAATCAGATGGCTGAATCACTAGTTGATTTACCCTAAACCCGAAAACTACCAAACCAACTAACGCCAAACGGATGTGGTGTAACTGAGCCAGAGATCGGACAAAAAAGGGTTAGCATATAATGTGAGACAGATTGGGGGATGGAAGAAATCAATGGGAAGAAGACGGGGTAAAACTAACACAGCCCGGGAAAAGGAAAGGAAAACAGCCTTTCGAAGTGATGGCTATGCATGAGACTCGGCCAATATCTGCTGCTCTCAATTTTGTTAAAATTTCTAGAATGCAGATAAGGAATTTAATAAACCCAACAGCTGCATTTTGTCCACCCTTTCATTACAATGTCATGTAACCCTATCTTATTTGCTTTAATTTTGATCATATGCCAGCTAGACAGCAATTAAACAACAAAGACAACCCAATAAAATTTAACTCTTTCAAGCTTCAACTTAGCAAGAGCATTTGTGAGGCCACCTTGCTTGATGTGTTTCACTCAAAACTGCACTGATCCTTAGCAGCCAGCAAAAGCCACCATGGTTATTGTTTAGTTCCAATAAAAAGCTTATAAGACATTTACGTACAAGTCAACTTCATGCTCTTATAATTAGATCCACAAGTACAGAAATTGAGTGACTAACACACCTCATGTTTTTTATCACATGAGCTGTCAAGTACTGCACTTCCTCCCTGTTAAAAGAAATAACTCTTAGAATTAAGGACACAAGGGGGTGGTACCAAGGTAATAGACAAATCCTGAAGGGAGCTCATAAGGTCTAACCAAGTCATGACAGAAGGCTCTCGACAACTCTGATATATCATTTGAAAGAGAAACCATCTCATTTCCAATTGAACGAAGCTTTCTCCATATCTACAAAAAAGTAAAAGACATGGAACAATAACATAATATTAGCATAAAATCAGGACATATTAGACATGCAAGCTTATCTTATGTCTAGTTGGTTATGGACTCTGTTTTTCTTCTCGTAGTGCAAAAGAGGATAACACGATGCAACCCAAACTCATTGGTGGGAAATCTGTTGAAAGTAGTAGTTTCTAACATATAAAACAAAGCATCAAAGGAACACAAAATACGCAATCATGATAACACCTCAAGATTTCAAATAGTGTTGTCCAACCTCCTTCACTTATGTGGAGACTAGCATTCAATGCACGCTATGCGTACGAAAGCGGTTAAAATTAATTAATTCTCGAATTTGTAGACAAGTTAGGATTTTTTATTTATGTTTTCTTTTTTGGTGACAACCCTCTTCCCTTATATAATAGAGATTAGGCTTGAGCAGCCCTATCCCATTCTCTATATTAACAGTGCAAAAAAAGATAACACATGCATCCCAAACTCATTAATGGCAAATCTGTTGAAAGTAGTAGTTTCTAACATATACAGAACAACGCATCAAAAGAACACAAGATTTCAATCATGATAGCACCCCAAGCAACAATATTGAACAATTCAATCTTTTCTTCTCTTTGTTTGGCGATTTTAGATAATGACGTCCAACCACCTTCACTTACCCTCCGATTCGGATTGAGAACTCAAACCACACCAGGTTTAGAATGGATGTACTAGAGAGCTTACATAGGACTTGTCATCTCAACCTACCAGGCAACATTCTTCCCACAAACTACATGCCATTGTCCACCTTACATTCCCTCATAGTGTCATGTATACTATCTGTGATGTCCATGTATACTATCTGAGATGTCCAAGAAAAGTAGTCACGTTCTAATACAAGATTAGATGATGAGTATGTTTCTTATCATACTCCTACTTAGATTGAGCATGGACTAAGGTTAAAGAGTACCCAACTATCACAAAGGGGCTGTACGGTGATCTGGTCAACTCAAGGTATACGAGGAGATGGGACAATGTGACAGTTTCTGGAGAGTGTAGCCATACATAAAAACTCCTACATTGTGAAGATTTACATATCCACACTAGAACAAAAGCAAAAAACTTTGACTGAAAATTAAAAATTACTGGCCGAAAAAAGCACCTGTTGGATATCTGATGAGAACAACGTAGGCGTATGTTCATATGCCCCCTCTTTCAACCTTGAATTAATAAGACTCAAATCCAAAAATTTCTCAATCTTCAGCCCGTGGAAATTTTCAGAAAGCATCTTGCACAATGAAGAAAACTTTCCTGACATCACAAGCCTGAAGAAAGCACGTTCGCATTGACGAGAAACATTCAAAGGACCTGATTTACTTGGAGCTCCATTAGAAGTCACGGCTGACAATCCTTTATCAGGAGTTGAAGATCCATTGGCCATTCCAGTTCTCTGCAGATGGGTGTGATTATCATGATGGCCAACCATTTCCTGATTAACATATCAGAAAAAGGAAGTTTTAACATGACTATAATAACATACAAGCAATGCCAATTACCCAAACAACAACCTAGTATTTACCCTATAATTATCACGAGACTGCCCCTTAAAGTACGTTAATAGGGTTCAACACGTCTATGAGCAATATTGGCAAGACAGAACCAACTAGCCATCTGAGATAGAAAATGAAAGTCAGCCATGTACCTGAGCCCGGTTTGCATGGCTACTTCCAGGATTACTAAGTAGTGCCTCTCTGATGCAATTTGGTATTCCACCACCACTGCCTCCAGTAGGACACAGTGATTGACATATGCTTTCCAAGGCATTTCTCCAATGTCGATAAGAGCAATCATCTGAACCATTCAGAAGAGAATGACAATTTATCTTCGGATCACAGTCTTGCTCACAAGAATTTTTCTGTAAACCTATGTGCCCTAATTCTTTTACCATCTGCGCAAAACCAGATAAAGCAAATACATAATAGTAAGAGGCATATGGAGCAATTTTCAACATACAACAAATAGAAGAGGTTGAGCTCATTGCACCAACATTACATGCGAAACACCAAATTACTCAAGATATTGGAGTAGATCAACAACATAAAACGTACTCCCTCCGTTTTTTTTAATATGCACATTTTTCCATTTTGGGGTGTTTTTTTTAATTGGTACTTTTCTACCTTTTCCGATAAAAGGAAGGTTGGCCCACCTAAGAATTACACTTCTCTCCTACTTTTTCTTTCTTCTCTCTACCTTTTTCACTTTTTCCTTACTTTTACTATCCTTCTTCTTACTTTTACACTTTCTCCTTGGTCCGCGCGCAAAAACAAACATACATATTAAAAAAAAGCGGAGGTAGTAGTAAATTAGCATTATTACTTGTTAGCAGCCACACACACCCCCACCCCCGAAAAGCCAAAATGCAGAAACTCCAAAGAGTATCAATCAGCAATGTCAGGCTAAGAACCGCTATAACATAGAAACCCCTAAACCTTGCTATGTTAGTTCCCCACAGAACTGCACATGTACAACTTTAAATCCTAAGATTAAGGTGAGGCCTCTTTGTTTGATATTAAATTTTTAACATGAGATTTTAATAAAACATCTCCCTCAATGCACTTATGAGTTATCTACTCTTCCCCACATTTCATTATTTTGTTTTCCTTCTTTTTATCTCTCATTTCCTTTTTCGGCCTGCTACCAAAATTACTCTATATGCTTTGCACGTATCATATGCAATTAAGGCTAGTTAGAACATATTCAAACCTTATTTTGTAAAGCGGGCAAAAGATTATTTTAATTCTTTTACTTGTCTGAGCTTATTAATACTTACTAATCCTTATCTAAACTTCTTTTTCATGATAAGCACACAAAAAAGGTTAAAATAGGCACTAAGTTTATAAGCATTACGTCTATCCCATTCCTACAAGACCTGACATTTCCAAATTAAAACATATCAAAGTTGCAGAAGACCACTAATGTTGTCGAAATTGATAAGCCTGAGTGGAAAAAAAGATAGGGCTACCTGAGGCCAAAGTTAGGACCCCATGCAGCCTCAGAGACAGCAATTAAGTCTCCATCAAACTTACACCATATCAAACCAATTATGTGTCTCATTGTCTTATGACACAGTATGAGAACGAAGAACCTCTAATCACCTAAATTTTGGATAGGTTTAGCAATCAAATAGATTAGATGAAGAGAAGTATAAAACGCCACATTTACTTGGAAAAATATATAACCTACAAAGAATCAATAAATTTCCACTTGCCCGTAACGCTCTTCCTTTTTCTGGCTGTAGAGAAGAATCTAAGATGTGCCACAATGTATGTGCTTAAAAACAGCAAAGGAATACACAGAGGAGTTCAATCAGTTTTACCAGGCTTCTTAGTTCAAGATATAACCTCAACAAATTCCTTCCATTCGACATACCGCATTTACCTGCCTACCCATCTCCATCTCTACCCGACCCTAAATCCTGTCAAGTGTCTACATCTTCCACGCCATGACATCCTGCAGCACAAAGCCACATACAACTATCATCATTTTTCCAGCATCCATCTCCACTACAATTCCATCTCGACAGCAGCCTACAGCCCTACACTACCGCAACATCGACACAAGATCTCCGTCAAGAGTCTCAAGACCCCAATCACACCAGTCAATGCTAAACGTGAGCCACCACGAGAAAGGGAGGAGAAAGAGTCGTGCATCCTTAAAGTTTATATTCTAGCACTCAATAACCAACAAAGATACTAGAGAATTTCAGAATGAACAGCGAAAGCCAATCAACCTCCCAATCCCAAATCCTGTTCAACCATGCAGATTCCTATTTTTAGGTTGACTTTCATCCTATATAGACCAGACCAGCCTACGTCCACTGCCTAACAGTACACATTCATTCCATCCGGCAGATTCCATATCAACAACTACAACCAAGCCTACACTTTTATACTGATTGATTGTTTCAAAACCTAGGTAGAGAAAAAGAGTATACCCAGGAACCAAAGAAACCTCCATCCTAGCATCAAGCCCGCAAAAAAAATGTAGAAATGCAGACAAGACATGCAGAATTTTAAAGCCGAGCAACTCAAATTGGAGCCAAGAAGCTGGTGTGCTTGAGACATTCTTTTCTCTTAATCAGGGTCCTCTATAGCCAAAGAATAATTCAAGCTTATAAAACCCTCACGCAACCAATTTTGCCTAGCTTGAATTTTTTTGCCATACTAAAACTATGTTGGATCTAACATGTTTGCTCTGGTTCCTACCATTCTATGTATAGCGGATTTGAAAACATATTCTCAAGTAGCATGTAGAGGTGTAACCCAGTTAAAAGCACTACTAAAGATGAAAATTGGTGTTTCGGGGAATAGTTTTTCACCTTGTGAAATTTCGTTTTTAAGGTAGCTTTTACGGAGTAGAAGTGATTCGAAAAACCTAATGGACATAGCTTTGAAGATAGCATATATTTTAATTTTTGTCCTTTTAGTGATCCAAGAGCTATATTGTTGTTGTAAAAGCTATTTTTACAGCTAAGCTAATTGTTCCTGAACAAGGCCATAATCTTTCTTAAGTAACATAAAAATCGAATGGAAAGGCTAGGGAAATTTGCTCTGAGATGCTTTCCAAGAAGTTAAGCCTACTACTAGTTAATCTCATTGAATACCGCCTCGCCAACTACCATCCAAATCCAATCGCTAATTCGCTACGCACCAAATTCTAATACAGAAAAACATAAAACTGATGACCATAACACATCATATGAAGCTCCACTACAAACCCAGTATGCCATTTAACTAATCTACTCAATTAAAATAGCAACTTCTGTCGGAAAATCACTATCCATCATTACAAGTACAATCGTTCAGTTTTCTAGTATACTTACCTAGATTATAACCCTAATTACACCAAAAGCAATCTGAAATCAATGAAAAAAGCATAAAATTCTCAAACACTTTCAAATTGTCTCAAACTCAATAACAACACATAATTGATCAATTCTTTTACTACTCCATCAATATCGAACATAAAAGCTCGTCAACAGATGAAACAGTAAGAAAAGAACCTTATTATCATCCAAGTGAGAAGATGAGGTAGAAGGACGCTTCTCCAAGTCAACAAAATCGCAATTAGAATCAGACAATCTACACTTCCGACGCTTGTAAGTACGAATAGAAGTTCCGACTCCAGCACCATCGCTACCACTAGAACTCCCATGCAAAAAACCATTAACTCTATAACTGCTACTATTATTGATATCACTATTGCTATTACAATTCTCTTGAATCACCATATCTAGAAACCGCCGCAAAGTTAGGGTTTCAACACAAATTCAAATTTCAGCAGCAGCAAATCAGTTCAAAAGTTGGCGCAACTATGAATCTGAATAGTTAGGGAGTATGAGTAGATCTAGAAGCATAATTGGTGAAGCAGTTAGAGGATAGGAAGTAGTTTCTGGAAGTGAACGGAATCGGAAACAAGTATGAAATACAGAGAAGAAGAATTTGGAGAAGAAAGAGGAAGAAGAAGAAGAAGGTGGGAGGGAAAGAGAGGAAAGAGAAAGGTGAGATCGGAGAATGGAGGTGAGGGAACCCTAAGAGGCGGTTAGTAGGAGGAGATGCAGGTGGCGCTGGGTTGAAGATGGCTTATCTATCCCCTTCTTTTGTGTTTTGCTTACTTCTATTTGAATTTTGAAATGTGAATCCAAGTACCACTCTTGGAGAAAAATGGTCGAGAACTTGAAACTATGGTCGTTTCCTTTGGTCAATTTCAACATCTACTCATCTCTTGCCATCTTATAACTACCCCTCTCTAATCTCTATAGAGGCAAATAAAGTTGTATATTAGCGAACAAGCTCGGTCAAATCTCGATTAAAAGTCAAATGAACAAGTTCAAACAAAATAAACTGCTCGTCTACTATCTGAACCGAGCTTGAATACTTTTGTATTCGACTCGCTTATCACTAATAATTTTTTGACAAAGGTAAATTAAGGGTTTAGAGGGTTGCGTTTAGAAAAATAAGGTTGTCTTTAGTAATCCCCTACTTTTATTCAATTTATACTACGAATGTTCAATGAGCCTCCCTACACATGCGTCATCCCTTCTCTTTTTACTGATATGTATGTTGTGGTCTGTAGCCCCCTGGCCCCCCTCTAACAGATAGCAACTTGTCAACGCTCCTTATAAAAAGAAGCACTCCCTCGGTCCCATAATGTTTTTCTCATATTTCTTTTTTTTCAAATGTCTAGTACTAGTTCAGATGGCAAGACAAAGAATCGGGATTGTTTCCTGCAGAGGCGGATCCAAGGGGTACATAGGGGTACAAACGTACCCCGAATCCAAAAATAAATAAATAAAACAAGTAAAAAATGGAAGGCACAACCCATATGAGCCAAAAAAGCCTTAGCAGCCCATGTTTTGGAGCCATAGAAACGTGACCCAAATGATTGCACGCTATCTTTCTCACACACAAAGTTCACAGTAGACGACATCTTTGCAGCCTCTCCTCTCCTCTTTTACGCAGCCAGACACCTACAGGCCACAAACGCCTCCAGAGTCCATGCCAGAAGCCGCTTCGGGAGCAATTGTTCACTAGACGACCAGTACTTCTCTATCGGCGGTTCTATGAGTTTCATTTTTGCTACTCTACTTTGCTTTGCCTCGTTTTTCTTTTTTAAATAGAATATTTAATAGTTGATTTTTGTGATGCTTTGCTGCTGTAGGGCTATGTGACATGTCTAGTGAAATTGCTTTGCTTTGCCTCGTTCTCCAATCTCCACCTCTGCTCTTTCTAAGTTGTTTTGCCTAATTTTATGTTTTGTAGGTTTTATATGAATTAGACAATTACTTTATATACTTTTTAATAGTTTAATAGCTTATATGCTTTATTCTCTACAATTGATGAATTAGTTTATATGATTGAATCAATTGAAGAATAAGTTTAAGCCCTTGTTTGGTATGGGAGATGGAAAGGAAATGGAATGGAAATGGTTAAGAAAAGAAAAGGGTAATAACAAGCGTTAAGGTCATCACATGTTTGGTATCAAAACCGTAAGGGAAACACTAACCTTATTTCCTTTTCTTTTTGTTTGGTATAAAAAATAAAACACTAACAGAAATAAATTAATAATTTATTATTTCAACCTTTTGATATAAATTAGTATTGCCACAAATTATGATTTCTTTTTGTTTGGTCAAAAATTGAATCAATTTCAACCTTCACAATAGATGGTATAGCTGAGCTTCAACCTTTTAAGATCAGTTGCTTTCTCATAAAAATCATTAGCAAATTAAAATTTCTTCATCTCATACCAAATCAAACTAGTTTTGAAGTACAACGAAGTTGCCTTCATCACTGACAATGGAATTCTTGAAACATCTCCGACAATGGCGTTCATGTCGGCGGACCTTAACGAAGCTCCACGTGTCCTTTGACGCCGGCGTTGGTGAGATCGATGCAGGATTTCCATAGATTGTAACACCCCGTATTTTTATATATTGTTAGTAAATATTTATAGTAACTTATTTTATAAAGATAATTTAATTTAGTTTTTATTAAATTATTTTCTTCCATACTTTGACTCTTTATCTTAGAAATAGCCCAAAATCTATTTCTAGTTGGAGTAGGTTAAATACCCATAAAGGAGGAGGAAAAGAAAAGAAAAATAATATATAAAAAAAACAAAACAAACTTACCTCACCTGCATCAGAGTCTTCGACGCCGTCCAACACAAGAAAAAAAAAAATCATTCAACCCCATTACCCCCGCTCCAACACAAATCACCAAAATTGATATCAGGCAACGTCAACCATTAATCATCATCCACAACATCACATAACCATTCACCATCCATCATCAAGTCAACCATCCATCATCATCATTCTATTGGGCGATTTTGATTGAAATGAAGGATTTTTGGGGCTACGTTTTTGGGTCGATTTCGGGTTAAAGAAGAGCGTTTTTGGATCTTTATTCTTTAGTCTATCTTCCAATTACTCTATTAATCAAGTAAGGTTCTTTCCCATATTTTAATTGCTGATTTGTATTGATTTTCGAATTGAGGTTTTTTATTAAATTAGGATTCTTGAGAAAATTGAATTGGGGGAAATTTATATTATGCTCAATTTGTGTAATTGGTAGATGTTTTACGTGTAATTCGAGTTAATTAGCATACCTATGAGTTTACTTTGCAAAAATTAATACTTTTGAAATTACTATGAATTCTTGTTATATTAGATTGATGGTTAGTTTCTTATTTTGAGTTATTAGTTGAAATATAGTTTACATTATTATAGTTATTGTGACTTTAAATGTTATTTTGAAATTATTGAGTATATTGGATTAGTTGTTAGTAATTAGTTTTAAATCCTAAGTTGAATTTTAGTCGAATGATTTGGCATATAGTTGGTGTAGATTGTTGTTGTCATGGTTGTATGACATTGTTGTTGGGATAGGGTGAATGAGAAGGAGTTAGTTAGTGGGAAAATAATATGGATGATAGTAGAGTCAAAATCAGTTTGGCTTTTGTTGACCAAACTTGACTAGTTTGGCTTTTGTTGACCAAACTTGACTAGTTTGGCTTTTGTTGACCAAACTTTACTAGTTTGACTTATGTTGACCAAACTTGATCAGTTTGACTTATGTTGACCAAACTTGATCAGTTTGACTTATGTTGACCAAACTTGACCAGTTTGATTTTTGTTGACTTTTATATTCTATTAACGTTGAGTCGTTTTCAAAATTAGTCAAAACTCATTAACTAGGGTACATGACTTATATGTGAATTATGTGAAGTATAGTCCAGTGACTTATATTATACTTTATTATATTGTAGATTGGTTCTTCGTAGAAGAACTTTATTGACTTGAGATTGAGTTTGGTTGATTGTGGTTGCTGAAAAGGTGAGATTTCTTACCAAGACTTGTACAGATTATTTTGAGAACTTGATGATATTGGTTTAAAGTTGATATTGAAATTTAAAAAGGTTTTTGTGTGGTTATATATTGAGATTTTAAAAAGAGTTTTACGTTATTTGTATATTGAGATTTAAAAGGTTTTACAATGTTTATATAATGAGATTTAAATCTCTTTGACGATATTTATTGTGAAAGAAAATAATGAGATTATTTATGAGATTCAAAAGGGAGGAAGTTCCTCCTATACTAAGTTGAGATTTAAAAGGAGGATGTTCCTCATTGCTACAGGTTTTGAGTAAACTAGAATGTTTCTATGTTTACTTAATTATGATTTATCATGTTTTATAAGAATTTTTTGTGGGGTTGCCGATAAGCGGTATTCCTCGGGTTGGAAGTAGGTTGAGTTTTGTCTCAACCATTATTTAGTAGTTGGGTGTATGTTGCTCAATACACTTGCCATTTGTCTTCCTTCTTGGTTCGTTTTCAAGTTAGGGGTATGCATACTAGAGGCTTTGGTGTTTACCTGTCTCGTGAGCCTAGCTAGCTCATTGGACTTTAATACTTCCTACTCACAGGTTTCAAAACAGTTACATTTTAAATGTATTTACAGAATTATTTTAGAAAAAGAAAGATTGAAAGTTGAGATTTATTGGAAAGTTGTTTTATTTTGTATATTTGATCTGTATAGGTTTGAAATGAATTTGTAAGATATTCCTATATATCTTACCTGCACATTGGATGGTTTTGTTTTATTACAATATGAAATCTTGCTCAGCCTTTTGGCTGATACTATAGTGTTCAATGTGCAGGGACTTAAAGGAGGATATCTCAAGGTTGGGTTAAAGAGTGCGATGGATTTATTTATGCTTTAGTAGGTTTAATAAGACTTCCGCTGTTATTCATTTGACTTTAGTATTTTATTTCAGTCTGTAATAATTATTTAGATTCTAGTTAGTTTAATTATTTAAACTGTATTGACTATTTATTTCAGTTAGAACCTTTTACCTTGCGGTGATTATTATTAATTATCGCGGCGTAGCACCTTTGGAATTTCCTTAAATTATTTATTATATTACATTTTTAAAGTATCGGAATTTCGGGGGTGTTACATAGATGGTATAGCTGAGCTTCCGTAGGTGAAGCTTGACTGAGTTGGAGAGAGAGTTGAAGGTGAGGGAAAGGAGAGAGAATCCACCAAGTGCAGGACAGCCGAAGAATTTGAGAGGTAACAAATGAAGGGTATTGATTACCCTTGGGAAACGGATTTGCTTAATCATGAAACATACCAAACAACTAGTAATGGATTCGCTTGCATGATTTCGTTTCATTG
Source organism: Patellifolia procumbens (assembly GCA_947645195.1). Taxonomy (NCBI): domain Eukaryota; kingdom Viridiplantae; phylum Streptophyta; class Magnoliopsida; order Caryophyllales; family Amaranthaceae; genus Patellifolia; species Patellifolia procumbens. The sequence goes on along the minus strand of CANSGD010001243.1, from coordinate 133,941 downwards.
ATCCAAAAATAACATACCAAACAAGGGCTAAATGTAGATAGTTAATTTGTTCCTCATTTTGGTAGAAGAGTAGAATTCGATTGTTTAGTTACATGTGGTGACCAACTACTTAATGGTTGTGTTAGTTACATTTATTGAAAAGACCTTTTCTTGCAAGTTCTTGATAATGATATAATAAGTCTTTTCCAAAAATAAAAACTCGTAGGATGCAATTGTAAAATTACACTTTTATATGATGTAAATGTAATCGGTACTCTTTTTGAACTATTCGCAATTTGAACGATTAACTGTATGTTTACATTGGTTTTTGTAACTTTTAAATTTTTTTTGTCGGACGTTTGATTTATTTTAAAACAGTATCTCTACCTTCCAAATCCTGGATCCGCCACTGATTTCCTGTACCGAGGCCGCACTTTGCTAGGGAATGTCCTAAGTGGCAAAAGCTGAATGCAATTGTTGCTACTCACGAAGAAAAGGGGGTGGGTGCCCCCAAAATACCCTCATGTTGACAACTTTTTTTTTCCAATTTTATCCTTATTAAATTTATATTTTTCTTATTTTACTCTTGATTTATGGTACAGAATGGGATCATAATGAATAATTAAATTACAATATCTAAATTTAGACTATAAATTTTCTTCATTTAACTTTCTCATAAATATTTGGAAAAATTGTCAAGAATAAGTCAAATTTTTTGCGGTCTTTTGTTAATAAGTTAAACTTTAGATAATTCTGAAATAAGTTAACTTTGATATTACTTAAACTTTTAACAAGTCAAATGACTTATAAATAATTCAACCGGTAATACGTGAGCCTTTTCTGTGTTCCTTCTCTTCTTTTACTTTCCACCCCCACCATATCTGTGGTTTTAAACTGGTTTTGACTTGTTAAAAGCAAAAACTTTTAAAAGGTTAACTTTTTTCAGGATTATTCAAAGTTTAACTGATTAAAAAAGACCGCGAAAAAATTGACTTATTCCGAATATCTTTTCCTAAACATTTTTCGTATTTTTTTGGACCAAATTATTCAAACGTAAAAAATTAGAAACGCGAAAAACATTATGACATTCATATTTCGGAGCAATAAATATCAGATAGCACCGACAGTTGCGAGAATAAACGGACAACAGTTGCGAGAATGAGCAGGGTTACTGGATCAGCACAGCAACAGCAGCAGCAGCAGCTAAGTTTGCGATGTCTGTCGTGCAGGGAAGAATACTACGCAGGCGATGCTGGTACCTGCAAAGAATGCTACGAAGAGGCAAGCGAGACGGAGGAGGAGCTTAAGAGAGAGATTGATGATCTCAAATCCAAAGTTGCTTTCCTTCGCATTGGCTCCTCTCCTCTCGACTCCCACAAGCGATCTTCATCTCTTGGTTTCTCCGACGTCATTTTAGTCGCATCCGATGAGTTCCACTCCAACCCACTTTCTCTCCCCGCTCATAAAGCTATTTTGGTCAGTACCCACTTTTTTGTTTTGTTTTGGTAATGTTGATTTGGTACAGAAATGTAAGTACTTGTTGGTCACTTCGATTACTAGTATTTCCTGAAAGCCGTTAGTTAGTTCGTCGTACACCGGGGTGCCTAACATGTTCTCTTCGGCGTAAATGAGTTGAATTATACTAAATGGTAAGGAATAGTGAAATATGTGAGTAAAACTATTGTTCTCAATTGAACTGAACTAGAAGCATCCAACATTCGAAGTCAATTTTTTTTGCTTATTTGGAACTCTCCTTATAGTGAAGTTTGCTTATTTCGAGTGTAGCCTTGTCCTGCCCTGGAATGTAGGATAAATATTGTAATTGTGATTATATCACATCAATGGTTTTCTAGGGTTTCCTGCTCAAGGAAAACATTAGCCCCCCACTTTTGAGCTCGGGTTACAATTTGTACCCTTCTTCGAGCAGCCGAATTGACTGCCAACATGATGATCAGGATCTAAGCTGCCAATGGCAGGCAAAAGCAGTAACTATTGCCTTAACAAGGATTTGATTTTTATAACTGCATGAGTTGTATCAACTTTTATGCATTGTGTTAGTCAAGCAATAATAGATGATTGGGTTCCACTTCTAATTTATTGGACTGTTCTTCGTCATGTTTCTAAAACTTGGTATTGCATTGCCAGGCAAGTCGATCCCCAGTGTTCAAGGCGATGCTTGAGATTGAAATGGAGGAGAGCCGTAGTGGTACTATCAATATCAGTGATGTATCCTATGATGCCCTTCGAGCTTTTGTCAACTACTTATACACTGCTGAAGCAAACCTTGATGAGCAGATGGCGTTTGATCTCTTAGTTTTAGCTGAGAAATATGAAGTAAAACATTTGAAGACATACTGTGAGAAGTTCTTAGTGTCAAAACTGAACTGGGATAATTCAGTTGCTTGCTTCAGCTTTGCACATCAGCATAATGCCAAACACTTGATTGAGTCTGCTTTATCTATGATCACTGATAACATGGACAATTTGACCAAATCAGAGGAATATGCTCATCTTGTGGAGAAGGATCCAAGGCTTGTGGTGGAAATATATGAGGCCTACCTGTCGAAACAAGTTAATACTGCTGCTCGAAGCATTTGATCGTGCTTGTCAACAGCCAACTTCTTGGTTCCAATAATTGTGGATTGATCGAGTACTGTGTAAATAAGGTTGCGTAGTACTAGCATTAGTATCTTGTTTTCCATGCTCAGAAATTGACATCATTTTTGGATTTCGAAATGAAGTATGAAAAATAGCACAATCAGTAAACATCAGGGATTTCAGGAAGATTGACATCTAGATTGCAGAACATGTGAACATTGTAAACAGATTCCATAACCATAACTTGAATGTTGTTGGCTGAATAGTTACAATGTCTAATTTTCCATTGATTGATGTTACAATATGTTCAGTACACCATACACGACATTCAATTCATACTACGCTCCAATATTTGGAGCTGTGATATCTATGCTCCATTTGGCTGGGTGTAGAACATTTTTAATGTAAAATGATCTTCATGGTAAATAATTTTCAATGGAAAACACAATTGCAAATTAGTTTTCCGTTGTTTGGTTCTACGTATGAAAATGATGGAAAATAAAAGGGAAAGCAAGGGGGTATTGGGAGGAGTTTACAAGAGATGTAAGGAAAAGGAAAGAAAATGGTTTTCCATCATTGTAGAAGATATTTCATACCTATGGAAAATGGTTTTACACTCCATTACAAATCAAACAATGTAAAATTGAAAATAGAGGAAAATATTTTTGTGGAAAATGTTTTACGCCCTACCAAACGGAGCCTAAAGTCGACTCATTAGTATGCCACTAGACCTATTAACCAAAGCTATGATACATGTAATATCTTAACAGGATTAACCTATGTTATTGATTTTGAGCTTGTTCACCATTTCGCCAATTTTTTGAGCAAATAACACTCATCTTCCCATTTCGCCAATTTTCTTGAGCAAATAACAGTCATCTTTGCTTGCTGCATCTTAAAATCTTCCAACTAGCATGGGGACCTTCTCCCGTGTCCTGAAGAAAGCATACCCAGCTCATTGCAGCTGCAAGTTCTTGGAGCTCGTCCAAGACAGCAATTGAATCTCGTAAATAAACTATGCCATCTGGTCTTAGTATACGGTCCATCTCGAGCATGATGGTGGATATGTTGCATCTGCTCAAAAGGGAAGAGAAAATGAAAATGAATTATTTTTCAGTCTGTGTTCCACTGACATCTCTACCATTCCAGCGCTAAGGGGGAAAAATACGCAACAACCCTTCTCCGAAGGAAATCTCAACAGTTAGAATATCAACCTTTTCCTCTCAATGGAAAAGAGACCAGATGCATGCAGTAGGTCGTATGTTCGTGGGTACGTATCAAATGGCTCGCACCTGAGAGGCAAAGTACAAAAAATCATTAAACATCACGTAGTTTAGTACAATTGCAATGACAAGTGTATTTAGGACAGAGGGAGTAATACAATGTCAAAAAAGAAGGGTTATAATGTTTGGAAGTGTCATTCTAGTAATGGTTTATAATTCGATTTTCCAGTATGCCCAACCACAACTATTATATAGGGTTAGTTTGGATAAACCAAACAATATTCTAATTGTGACAGTGAGACGTGAGAACAATCTGAGACCTAAAGCCAGGTAGAGGAGAGTAGTTTGCTACAACAGTGCAAAATTACTTGTGTATTACTATTAATGATATTAGGGGAAGATATCTAAGATAAACGAAAGCAACATACCAATCATGCATAACTCCTAGAAGGCCACGATCATAGATAACAGGCAAGGTATTGAACCCACTCACTGGAACGACATTCATAACCCAGCAATTAAGATCAAAATCATGTAATGCTGCTGCAAACCTATCAAGAAAACATCATATGAGTAGCAAAATCTGTATAATACAACAGCCTGCAACTTTTTGTGCATGTCAGCAGAACTTAAGAAGGGAAAATTCTGCAAGAAGCAATTGGATTTCCAATCAAATAGAGAGAAAGATATACCCTCCAAACCCAGCCCTCATATCCATCACATTCCGTATCTTCAACTCCCTCCAGTGGAAGACGCTTATATAACTTCGTATTATTTCCTTCCAATACTTTGACTCTGCCGTCAAGATCTCCTTTCTTGATGCATAGGCATCCATCTTAATCATCTGCAGTCTATATGGTGGATGATGTAGGCGCTCAGGCCAACTGGACAAATTAGCTCCATAACCGTTATCAGGTATCTTGGTAATGCAGGACTTCAGGTTCACATACCTGCCAAAATCCATGAGTTCAATGTAAACAACCAACTCACGTGTTAATTGCGGACTTGACAAGAATCACATCTTGTCAATAGGGATGTCAATGGGGCGGGGCGGGCCGGATGTTGGCATTTCTATCCCCATCCCCGCCTAAAAAACCCATCCCCATCCTCGCCTCATCACCCATGGCGGGGGAAAATCTTGTCCCCATCCCCGCCCCAACGGGGACAAGATAAAATCTATCCCCGCGCGAATCCCCGCACCTGCCCCATCCCCGCCCCAATCTATTTGGGTTAAGGGAGAGAGAAAACAAAAATTTAAAAGTAATTTTGGATTTTAGCCTTTGGGTCTTTGGAAAATAGAAGTATCAAATGAAAGTACTAAACAACTAATAACATTTAGGATTTTAGGCCTTTGAAGAATACCTATGGCGGGGCTCAGACGGGATGGGGCGGGGTGGGGATGGGGCGGGGCTGGCGGGGATGGTTTTCATTCCCATCCCCGCCCCATCCCCCGCGAAACCTTCCCCCATCCCCACCTAACTGGGGCGGGTGCGGGGCGGGTCTCCACAAAACCCGCCCCACTGACATCCCTACTTGTCAACAAGTAAAATCAATTATCCCAAGAGAGAAGTTTGAGTCATCTTAATTATTAACAATGGAAAGAAGTAACAGGCAGGTAATAAATCAGAACTTCACCCCAGGCAGGCCTGAAGTTAAACTCTTATTAGCACCGTTTGCATTTTATTTTTATTTCATTTTGTGGGAATCTGAAAACATCTCTGAATCACCAAAGCATGGACTCTGAAGGAAGGTGTTACCAAACGTTGTCTGGATCGTCAGTTGGGTCACATATAGGAGGTTGAGCTCCAGCTTCACGATTCAGGTAACAGCTGTTGTTCATAGGCTTCCTCCATATAGAAACGTAACCTTCCTTTTTTACCAGTTCCCAGCAAATGCGAGATGTAAGATTCTTCATCTCTGTAGACTCGGAAAAATAAAAGCAAAACAGAAATTGGTTTTAACCTTGAAAAGAATCATGAAACATCATTCCAAAGCTAAAAGAATAACCCAACTGACACCTTGGATTAAAGTAAATGGTCTCAGTCACAACCTTAAGTCAGTTTTTTTTACGTAGGTTTTGCTAATGCTACCCCTCATAGTAGACGGGTCAGACTTAGTCTTAACAGGGGGGGGGGAAACAGTGTAGAAAGATATATATTGGCATCAAGCATTCATGTTCCCACATTTGATTTGCTTCAGTTACACATTGTTCGGATAGCAAACATGAAAGAAGGGCAAGAGAAAGGTAGCGGAGGGAAGAGTATGCTTGTAATTTCCTTCCAAATGCGATTAGCGTTAGAAGGGATTAGTTTTCCAAAACAAGGAAAATCAATTCTACCAATTTTTCCCCCTTCTCTCCCCCATGTTACAACCAAACAAGGAACAATGGATCTCTTTCTTCTCCTCCAAATTACCATATTCAACACAGTTAACGTTTGCTTTCTTGAAGAACACAATCACACATGGTACCTAGGAGGCTTGAAATATAGCTGCAAAAACAATTTAATGTTACCTTTCCACTGCTCTTGCAAGTTATCTTCGTGCTTGTAGACAGGCTGTGCTGCCCACGCAAAATATCCTCCAGCTCTCAGCATTCTATTCACTTCAAGAAGCAAGATGCCATCTGTCAAGCAAAAAAAAAGACAAAACTTTAGTTTGAAATAATTAGAACCAAAATAACTTGAATGGACTCAACGTTGCAAAAGGCATCCTTTGATCACACTACAAAATAAATACAACCTGAAAACCCCATTTAGTATCGAGGCTAGCTTCTTTTTTGACAAGTATTAAAAAATTAGATTAGAAAGACACCAAGGGGGTGTCGTCCACTTACAAAAGAAGGGTCAATGACAGAAGGCTCAAGCCCTCAAGGATAGGTTGTCATGGTCACAATTAAAATATTCCCAAACATAGAAAATACATCAGGAAAAACATTTTATAGCAAGTTCAAAACACAGTTCTAAAGTATAGAAATCCCAAATTGAGAGCCACAAAGGAGAGGAGTGCCATCTCAATGAAGATACGAAAAAAACATCATACTTTAGCCAATTAATTAGCAATACCATCACGCGTCCAATTTATTCTGCACCTTGAACAGTGAATCAGATCAAAAGCTTGACTTGGATACAAAAGATGGCGAGTTGCAAAGACGGATACCATAGCTGGAACACCACGCTCAAGCGCAAATTGAATCTGGTTTTCATGTACATCTTTTGGAGCTATTGAAAGAGTGCTAACATTACGCTGCAGCAAAAATGCACCGAAACTAGCCACTCCGCAGCCAATATCCAAAGCAACTCTGGTATTTTGACCAAATTTAATGTCAGGGGCCATCTGCAAATCCAGTAGCTGTCAGAAGAAACAACAGAGAATAATTCCATATGGGTAAAATAACATACTTTGTATTGCCAGGCCATCAAACCTGTGACATTTGATCCAAGTATTGATCAGCACCATGAATAAATTGTGTGCCACCACCAGGAAACTCAAATTTATCTCCCTTAATGGATATCCAATTCTGGCCTCCTTTATCTTCTACCAGGCGTGTGTGAGGTACATTATCGAACCATACCTAAGATGGAGACTAATGTTAAATGGAGAGTATTCACGAGATAAGCATGAAAATGGACGAAATAACTTTACATTACTTCTGAACCATTGAAATACAGAATAACTCTATGATGCTAGTCCACCATTATTCAATCAAATTTATCTTACTGGGTACAGTCAGCATATGCAACAGTACTTTCAGGGTTTTTATTTTTTCAGCATAGCACTATAGCAGTCCTCTTGCCAAACAACCATCTTATATAATCCAGTTATGCACATATAGAATGACTAATACAACTGATCACATATTTGAATTCGAACTATTATCAAATTCATACCACTGAATTAGCTGGAATTATGTTTTGAAATAGGATACAAGCTCCAATGTCATCTACTTATAGAAGTTACTGAAAGGGGTATGTTAAAGGAATGTCACATATTTTAGCCCATCCATATAAATGAGTAAGTTTGTAATAGCGTAGAAAGTCCTATACAAAATAATCACTAATGAAAGTAGCTCACTATTCCAAATCAACAACCGAATCAATTGAGAAACTTAACAAAAACCTAACACAGTTCAGAAAAAGCAATTTAGTGTAATACTTATATAAGAACCACATTACAGATTTCCTATTGAACAATATAGCATAAATTGGAACCTTCAAAGTTTAACTTCTCTTCATTACTCTCAGTTGTTGCACGGGGATTAGAGCTAGTTTTCATTTATATGAACCAGAGGAACTAGCTAATCATCTGAACCCTCTTTCTGGCTAGCTTCCTTTTTTTTTCAACACCTTACTAAAAATACAATTTTTACCATACACCACCCGCTATCATGTGCAAGATAACTCCTTCATATTTTGCTGGGATTCAAATGAGCAAATGAACTGAAAATAACTTTACTTTGGGTGTACCATGAGCAAACACACGAGCGTACAAATACTATGCAATAGGACCTAGACATCTTACCAAACATTACAACTCCCATTTCTTTCGAGGGAAATCCTACAAGATCCAACCAAAAAACTAATTCAAGTAGCCAAGCTTAAGCCATCAACAGAGAGACAATTCTAAAACCCAAAACACAGTAAAAAAAAAAAAAGGGCTCATATACAAACAAACTCAACGGCCAAAACTAGTTGAAATTGCCAAATTTTAATTGTCAACCTTTTCAAGTTCAGACTTCAGACAAAAAACATAATCAAATTGACCAGTCAAACACTCAGAAATATACAATTCAAGAACATAAAACATAATGAACCCACAATCTACTAACAAAATATTTTGTACACCACGGAACATGCTTGTTAGAAACTGACTGTTTACAATGACTGAAAAGAGAAGAAATTCAAGGTTGTGTCGCGGTAGAAGACCACTGAGCAATTACGGCCCGACTATGGTGGTAATCGCAACTGGCCGGAAAGCTCTCCAAGGTTAACAAAACGACATTTTTGAGTCACCACTAACAAAGAAAAGTCTTGGAGACAGATGCACGTACCCAGTATTTAGAAGAGAGAAAGAAGAAGAGAAGAGAAGTGTTTTTCGGATGCAAAACTGAGGTAGCAGTGGACTGATTTTATAGCAAAAGAATCAGGCCAAATAAGGAATGTAATAATCAGAGGGAGGAAATCAATGGCCACAATAAAGGCCATTAACACTGTAACGTTTAAAAACGTTTCAGTGTTACATGTTACCGTTACACACAGTTGGGTTCGGGTCCAAAAAGATAAGCTCCAGCTCGGCTCTTCCCAGGCCCAGCCCGAGCCCGGCCCGATCCGGGCGGCGCACGATAGCAAGCCCAAGCCCAAGCATGACCTCCAACCACAAAAGCCAACCAAGTACTCAACTCAATAAACATGAAAAGGAGATGTGGGATGTTTAGGAAAAACCCAAATAGGCTTTGCAAGCCTTAACTCCAACAATGCTGATATTATGCTCCATATGAATGTATTTCAGACTTATGTGCATTTGTGAAAACCTCATTGCATTATGTTCCATTTTGTAAAATGTACGTGTTTACCAAAACCGTTAAATGTACTTTTCGTTATCTATATATGTGCTTCATGTAACACAAATGCTAACCTCGTCACGGCTTTTGGGCCATGGTATAGGAGAGCGATACCCTTCCGGAGCAGCAACCAAGCAATCCAACCCTTTCCCATTTTCAGGACAATGCCGCTCAAATTTCTCACCTTTTTCCGTCGAATTCAATCGACGAATAGCATCAACATTGTCCAAACAAGGAATAAACTCCCTCATACTTCCATCACACACTTTAAACTTCTCAATCACACCAACCCTAATTTCCTCCTTCTCTTTACCACTCTCCTCGTAGTTGCGAGTCAGATTGATGAGCATTTCGTGCGCTGATTTAGCTTCCAAAACGCCGACATTGAAGTCGTCAACCATGGCGCCATTTTCGTCGACTATCCCAATTCTTTCGAGTACTGGAAATGGAGGAGGAGGATTGGAAAGCTTGAGGGGGAAAGGGGAAGAAGAGAAGGAAGAGAAGAGGAAGAAGAGGGAGATGATGGTGAGGAGAAAGATAGCAGTGATTTTGATAATGGTGGGAGGTTTGAGGAGCTGCCATGGAGGTGGGTTTAAGTTCATCATTTGTTTGGTTGTTTTAGTGATTAGGATCTGAGTGAAGGAGAGTGTGTATGGAGATGGTTCTACATTGATGATCAACATGCACTACTGACACATTGATACTAGTGACATTGATGAATTGATGATTTCACAAAAAAATACTCTACTTTTTTGTCTTAATGGGGCACTTAAATTGGGACAAAGGAAGTAGGAAATTTTATATGATAACCCTTTAAATTGTATAAGAAAAATTGCTTCTCTTTTTACGATTCGCAAATAATAAAATAATATTTTAATTAGGAAAAATTGCCTATAATAATGTAACCTTTTGGCGATTCGCAAATAATAATGCAATCTAAAGATTATTCTGGAATAATGCAACCTTTATACCCCGTTTATTTTAAACAGGACAAATTACCGGTAACCTAAACTATTAGTAATTTTTTATTTAAAACTGTAAATTTAATTAATATATTAATATAAAAAAATAAAACACCCTCCCCACCCCAGCCCCACCCTAGCAGCCCCCCACCCCAGCCCCAACCCACCCAGCCCCCCACCCTAGCCCCCAACCCACGAAATCTGCCTAGTTCGCAGTTTCGCACCTCCCCCACCTACCTCTCCCGCCCCCAGCCCCACCCCCCCTCTCCGAAACACCACGCCGAACGAACCATGCTCTTTAAAACACCACGCCCACTCTGGTAAACCACCAGCGGACGACCCCCCCCCGCATTCTCTTTCTTTCCTCTTCGCTTCCCCGGACGAAACCCCCTCCCCTCTTTGTGCTCAGATCATTCGCCGGAAAAAATGGGGTGGGTAAGGTGAGGTTGGCGGCGTGTTTGGGGCTGGGGTGGGGGAAGGGGCTGACGGACTGACGGTGGGAGAAGGGGGTGGGATTTGATTTTTTTTCCTTTTAAAATTATTTATTTCTGCCCAATTGTTATGCGACAAGTGTCCATTTTACCTATTCTTTAAGTCATAACCGGTTTTGTCCTGTTTAAAATAAATGGGGTATAAAGGTTGCATTATTCCAGAATAATCTTTAGGTTGCATTATTATTTGCGAATCGCCAAAAGGTTGCATTATTCTAGGCAATTTTTCCTTTTAATTATTGTGGAATAATACAACCTTTATACCTCATTTATTTTAAATAAATTGAAACCGGTTACAACCTAGAAAATGGGTAAAATATAAAATGTGTCACCTAATAATTGGTTTCAATAAATAATTTTTTAAAAATAAAATAAAAAGATAAATAAAAAAACATAAATCCCCACCCCACCCAGCGTCTTCCCTAGGGCTGTTCAAAATTCGGTCCGGACCGGTAAAGTGGACCGGACCGGACCGGACCGGTCACAACCGGTCCGGTCTTCGGGTCAAAGATTTTAATTTTCCGGTCTTCGGTTCGGTCCGGTCCAAAACCCTGTAAAAATTGGTCTTGGACCGGACCGGTTTTTCATTCAAAAATATGAATATCGAAGATCAAAAAATATAATTTTCTCCTTTTGTATGTTTTAGATTATATTTTATTAGTAACTGATTTAGATTAAAGTCTCAAAAAAGACCTTGAAAAATTCATTTTGAAGATTTACTTTTATAATATTTCCTTATAATGATCAAAAGTATTAAAAAGAGTGTGGAAAAGTGAAAAACCGGTCTAATTCGGTCCGGTCCAGGGTTTGGACCGGTTTTTCCGGTCTGGTCCCGGTCCACTAAAAATCGGTCCGGTCTTCGGGTCTTAAATTTAAGAATTTCGGTCTTCGATCCGGTCCGGTTTTTTCCGGCTCGGTCCGGGTTTGGACCTGCGAACAGCCCTAGTCTTCCCCATCCCTTTCCTCTCTCTCCTCTACCCACCCCTCCCCCCACCCACTGCCACACCCCAAAACCTTCTCAAAATCCACCCAACCACCACCAAATTCTAGTTTCACTTAAAGTAGAAAAAGGAAAGGAAAGAGAACAGGGGAGCAAGGGAAGGGTAAGGAGAGTTGGTGATGGTGGTGGTTCACTTGTCGGCGCTCAGGTTTTGCAGGCGCTAGGCACAGAGAGCTAAGGGTTACAGACAGAGAAACGAGAGGAGGTTGGTTGGTTGAGTGGCGTCAGGCGGTGGTGCTGGCTGCGTTTCTATGGTGGCTGCGAAGGGTGGTGCGGGTGGTAGTTTATTCATGATTGTGGTGGCTGCGAAGAGAGCAGCGGCTGCGACCTGCGAGGGGATGTGTTGGTGGTTTTAATGGTGGTTGAAAGGGCGGTTTAGATGGTGTTTTCCGGCGAGCATGAAGGGCGGTTGGGGAAGGGTGGGTTTTTGGGTGGGTGAGTTGGTGGCAATGGTTGGTTAGGAGAGGGAGGGGTGGCAGTGTGGGTGGGTGGGTTTAGTTTAGCTTTTTCTTTAGTTTATTTGATATTAATAATTAGAATTTAAAGTCTTAATTATAAAATTACCATTTGTTCAGGTACCCGGTCATTTAACTCATTTAAAATAAATGGGGTATAAAGATTTCATTATTCTAGAATAATAGAAATGTTGCTTTATTATTTGCGAATCGTCAAAAGGTTGCATTATTAAAAGCAATATTTCCAATTCTATATGGTAGCCAATCTTTTTTTTCCTTCTATTTGGTAACCTTTTACTTTATATTTGTACATTCTATAACCTTATTGCATGAAAAAATAATTTTTAATTAAAAAAAAGATATTTAATATTACAAACTAATTTTTTAATTACACAAAATGATATTAAAATGAAAAAAAAACAAAAACAAAAACTTAAACCTCCCCTCCACCCAGTCGACCACCACTCCTTCCCCTTCCCCTAGCCCAGCCCCTCCCCCACCCATCTCCTACTCCATGGCCGCCCACAACCGACCACCACCACCGCCCCTTCAGAACCACCAATCTTCTCCAGAGCCGTTATAACAGCTCCCATTAACCTCCCTATTTCCCTTGGTGGTTCGATGCCATCTCTCTTCCCCTCCCCCGTTGCTCTTGCCGACCGACAAAGCCACATCACGACTGCCACGCCACCCACTCACCGAAGCCAGTCACGCACAACTAAATGAGTGCCACCATCTAGCGTGGCCTGAAAAGCACGTCTCCCCTATTTTCTCGCCAGAAAAGCATCCTTCATTCGTCAGGTGAGGGTGGCCATCGAGAGTTATGCGGGCTTTAGAAACGGCTGGTGGTTTTGTTAGAGGGGAATGGTGGTGGCCATCAGGTGAGGGTGGCCATAGCCCGTAGGCTAGGATAGGGGTGGGGGAGGGCCGTGGTGGGGATAGGTGTCAAATAGGGTTTAGGTTTTTGTTTTTTTCATTTTAAAACTATTTTTTGTAATTTAAAAATCAGTTTTGAATTTTTATAAAAAAATTTAATTAAAAAAAATCAATTTTAATGCAATAAGGTTATACCAAATATAAAATAGAGGGTTGCCAAATAGAAGGAAAAAAAAAGATTTGCTACCATATAGAATGCTAAAAGATTGAAGGTTACCATATAGAATTTCCCTAAAATATTCAATGCTTATGCATAGTCTTGAAGGATCAGCAAAAGCACATATTGGTAAATGAGTTTGCACTAAGAACATCTGCAATGCTAAGCCAATAAGTAGGACCCTTACCCCTATAGAGAGAAGACTATGGATGGCAATAGGTAGGACTCTTATCCTACAAAGACCTGGTAAACAAATAAAAATGACATGATCTGATCTGAATTACTCAACCTGAGACCCTGAAATTGACCTAAATCGACAATCCGGAATTGACCCAAAATTCCTTTTTGATCTCCTCTTGGTTTTTTTAATCTATTCTTCCTCCCATTTTTTTCAAGTATTTGATTTCATTAACAACTCCCCTTTAAGAATGTTGAGCTTTGATCACCAAAGTCACGTCACTTGAATTTTGAGTGTTATTACCAATACCACTATTGGGTATCCAACTCTTCTTGACTTTTTTCCTTTATATATTTTCTGTCCCCACATCCTCTATTAAATATGGCCTTTAAGATTCTAGCTCTTCAATGCAATCATCTCAATTGATTCCCCTAAATTTTTTTGAAATCTATCCACTACTTTTTCATTCTAACGAGGATAGTTTGGAGCTTTTTTTGTATGATTCACCAGCAGATTCAGTCATAACCTTTTTCCACTCGGATCTAACTTCTTTTTAATGATAAGCGCCAATCTTCAATCCAGTATTCCAGAACGGTATTTTCCTTCCTCTTCCCTTTTTGATGGGGCTATAATATGAGATTATGATTCGGATATTCCATACCATTGCATATGGGAAGAGCATTCTCCATTCATCATTGTAGAGAAGACCTTGTCTATCTTTTCGTAAATAGCGTCATTTCCTTCCCTGTTATTTGTCCATGTGAATTTCACTCCCCATGAAGGCATATGGTGATGGAATTTATTTTCTAGTTTCCACTATTGGAAACCTTCTGCTCCTGGTGGGTATTGTGTCCCTCCTAGTTTTTTCCCATGATTTTCAACCGATGAGAGAATCATCCCACCTTGAAGACTCCTTATAAATGCTTCAATCTGATTCCAAATTTTGATCTTATCATAGCAATACGGGGAACAGAGACAGACACTACGTAATATTCAAACTTCGGTTTATAGATAGTGTTACATATAATAACATTAACATTAGCCAAGATTACAAACACTTGAACCCTAGCCGTCCAGCATATAAACAAACCACCACATTTGTTAATATCATCCGATCCTACTACACCTATAAACCCTGACTTCATGAAAGCTGGTTCCACACATACAACTTTGCACTTAGTTTAAGCTAGAAATATAAAATCTACATTATTTTTAGCAGCTATATTCCTAATAAATTGAATTGTAGGAGAAGATAGATCATTAAGTTCCCTACGATTCCAACTCAAGCACGTCATTCAACTTGAGGCAAGCCAACCGCGCCATCGTGAAGAGTTGAGTTAGCAATAGAAGAAGATGCTCCAACTGAGCTCATAGAGGCACCAAATTAAGGAAAATAGATCACTAGGACATTCACCCAGTTATCCCCTTCTTCCTCAAAATAGCTCCTATGGAACCAAGACCGAAAAGATAGAAAAAATCAATAATTCACAACTACTGATGAAGGATTCTTTGAAAAAGCCGACCCTAGATGCTCTAAGATCCTTTTTCATGCTCTATAGCCTTTAGTTTACCGAAGGTTTGGATCCCTCTCTTTCCGTATTGTCGCCTAACATTACTGAAACCAAATTTGAAAATTCTTTTCCCTTTGTATTCTGTTTGTCCCTTCTTTCTTTTCATTGGGTACCTAAAATAAACTTAGCTCATATCTAAAGAACAAAATCTTAGACAAATACTTATCTCGAATAACACAGGATTAGATATAGGAAGGGTCCATTAATTTAGCCATAAAAAGTATATAAAAAGCTTCATTTAGAGGACGAATACTATGAGCGCCGCAAATCAACAAGACAACAGTTATGATGAAATAAGGTCAACTGATAATTGCTTTCAATCCATTTACATTTGGTCAACAAAAGTGACGATGATTAACAATTTTACACATACGTTGATACATATAGATTATTGTTTGGAGTACAACGTACCGTACATGTGCATTGATTAACAATAAACGCGGATCAAGTAGTACACAATTTTTCATTATTCTCATTATTTTTTCCCGCAAAGAAATTGCACCTCAACTACCTGGGAATCACCTTGGAAATGCATGGTTAATACTTAATCCAAATAACGGTCAATTACATTCTTGATGGTGAATGATCTAGAGGAGCCCCTATTATATTAGTCTTATTACATTGTGAAACACCATGGTTTGTTCAAACTATAAACTTCAAGAGGGTTGATTTTCGATATTATAATCAAAGGCCCGCCAATTTTGTGAATGTCAACTATTATTACTCTTATATAGCCTCCAAAATTAAAAAGAAAAAAAATACTGTTAAACCAAGAAAAAACTTTGCCTATCCAATAAACAGTTTGGATATAAGTTTTTTTTAAAATTTCAAAAAGGAGGATGTTGAGAGAAATTTCGAAAAAGTTCAGAAAGCTAAGAAAATTTATAAATTAACAGAATACAGAAAATTAAATCAATTCGATAAGTCTCTATTCTATAAGGGAAGAGGAGGGGGCAACAAAAATAGAAAAAGGAAAAAAAGTAGGAAAAATTGGCAAGAATAAGTCAACCTTTCCGCGGTCTTCTTCTAATAAGTTAAACTTTAGATAATCCTGGAATAAATTAACTTTGATATTACTTAAACTTTTAACAAGTCAAATGACTTATAAATTATTCAACCGGTAATATGTGAGACTTTTCTTAAATTTTAATTTATTATTTTTGTGTTCCTTCTCTTCTTCTACTTTCCATCCCCAACCAGTTCTGTGTTTTTAAACCGGTTTTGACTTGTTAAAAACAAATACCCTTAAAAGGTTAACTTATTCCAGAATTATTCAAAGTTTAACTTATTAAGAGAAGGCCGCGAAAAGGTTGACTTATTCCCGACAATTGTTTCAAAAAAGTATACTAAACTAATTAAATTAATTAGTCGATAGACTAATCAACCCGTTCAAACTCTGAACTATTTTCGCATGCATCACGTACATTTGATGCTTGTAAGCCGAATAGAACTATAACTAAGATGTCCGTTTATATGTCTTTTTATCTTTCTTATGGATTTTAAGCGCGAAATTTGATAATTTATAGTGGCCAACTGGCCAACTACATTGTCTATATCACAACTCACAAGAGAGCAGTATACATCCAACAGAAATTCCCAAGTTCACTTAACTAAATTACAAAACTTGCAAGAAAAGACAAACAAATCATCTTGAAGAAGATAACGATAAACTCAATATAGGTTGAAATCTGAGAGTGAGGAATAGGTCGGTTGTTTAGAGCTTTTCTTCCGGTTTCAAAAGATCCTGAAATCTATTCACATCATCACCTACCCTTATAACTTTCTAGCACCAAAAAAATTATAGGTTAAAATCTATATCTTATTTAGTGCCTCATTATATTGCTCCTTCAGAAATTTAAATCACAATAATGTTGTTCCACCTCAATTTAGTTTTATATTTGTAATCCATGATAAGTAGAGAAAAAGTTTTCATTTTCCTAGTCCAAGTTAATCCAAATTAGAGCCTCAGGAATGTAAAATGGATTTATTATTTTATGTAATTTTATATCTTTCCGTCTTTATTGTTGTTCACGGATAAAAAAATCCAAATCCGAATTCAAAAAATTATCCTTTGATAACTAGATAAGGAATAACATAGTTATGTGTGTTTTTGTTTAATTTATTCCAATACTTATTATATCAACATTTCACAAGTTTTTAATTCGAGGTATTAATAGTTAAAGTTGTGCATTAGATGATACGGATAAACAAAGGGGAGCAAAAAGAGTAGGCGACGCTGAAATGAAAGAAGCTTAGATTGCAATTCAAAAACTGAGAAGTTCCACGTACAAAGAGCTTCAATGATATATACAAACGCAAGCTAAACAATGAAACTTGAACAATATGAAATTCAACCCATAATAATCTAAAAGTTCAATGTGCAAGCATCATTGTTTTAAACTCACTAAAATCTACAAAACCATCACTATTAACATCATACTTACCCATAATTCTATCAAAATCTAACCCCCCATTTTTATCCCACATACCCATTTTCCAAAGCACACTTTGAAGTTCTTGAGGTGAAATAAGTCCATCTCCATTCAGATCAAACACCTTAAAAGCCTTATACAAGTCATTATCTTCCTCATCTTCCTCCTTTATCTCTTGATGATCATTTTCATTTTGAGCTCCATTTCCAACATTATTGTTATTCCTCACTAACAATAATGAGTCATAAAAATAGGAAAACTCATCAAAATTTAAACCTTGCTTACCCACCAATGAAGCAAGTTCTTCTTCACTCACATGGACGTTGGTCTTCTCTAGGAGCCACACGAGCTCGTCGAGGCTCAACAGGCCATCATTGTTGTGGTCAAGAGAGTTAAAGATGCGGCGAAGGTCGGAACTGCTTAGAAGAGACATGGTGACACAAACCATAGAAGAAATTATATTGGCTTTATTTCAAAGTTGTTGAAATGGCTTATGATATTATCTGTTATGACGGAAGAGGCATACATAAGTTTGTAATATATATAAGAAGATGAGTATGTTTACATAGATGAATGATGGAAAATGCATGACAAAATTGATGTGGTCGTAACTCGTAAGAAGGTGAAATAAGTATGGAAGAGGAAGGTGATAGGAAGCTTCGTTCTTGGAAGTCGAAGATGATGAGCCGTGGAAGAATACTATTTAGTTTTTTCTTTCTTTCTTTATATATATTTAGATTAATGCAATTAAGATGAAGGAATAATGGAGAAGAACGTTTAAAGGATGAATCTTCTTCTCCTTCTTTGAGCTAACTTCTTAAGCTTACGTATTTAGCATGAAAAAGTTTTTGACAACTTTTGGTATGTTTAAGTATAAGTGTATAACTAACATGGAAACATATATATAGATGGCCCTACCAAATTGAAGTTTTGGCATATTTGTATGGTCTTAATCATGTGTTTGGGAATTGGGAGTGTGTTAGTCACACTCCATGTATATCATTTTGTTTTATGCTAACAAAAATCTTTATCTAGGATTCATCACTTTGATGTGCTAAACCAAAAAACCAAATCACTTAAGATCACATTCTTTATTTTCTTATAAAAAAAATTGTCGGATTTGGATTGAATCAGCTGAGCAGTGTGGATACATGAAAATATTGTTCAAAACAGCCAAACAGGTGGACTATAATTTTTTGGTTTCTATGAAAAATAAAAAATTCATTAGTTGAGTAAATACACTTACATCCACTAGTTAAAATTAGGCAGCAATCGAACCAATAAAAAGAGGAAGAGAATGAAATACTTTTTTGAATAAAGTGATTTACATTTTGGACAAAATAATGGGATTGAGCTAGTCTAAATACAGACTTAAACTGTCTCTTTTAATAATTTTTGTGCATGTACTTTGAGAAAGATACATCCCCCACGAAAAATATAATCCCAAGGTTACAACATTTAATTAAACACAAAGTAATGAATGAACCCTTTAACTTTGCCCATACATAAAATTTCTAAAGCGAACACTTGATTTCCAAATAGCCGGTAAAGGCCGGTTAAAAGTGCCTCCCTCCCCCACGTCACAATGAGAAACATCATAAATAATTCATATTATACATCGACCATTTCTTTGTGGTCCTCGGAAAATCAACAATGGTATCCAACAGAACAAATTATCTATGTCAAAAAAATGCTTATAACTAACTTTCATTTTCAACCATATACGATCTTCTTCTAAGCTTCTAGCGCCATGAGGCCATGACTAATAATTCTATCAGATATTTCGTCTTTATATCATACGACCATTGACCATCTGATCCGTCGCCCAAGATTTAAATAAAAAATGGTAAAATTTTCAGAATACTCATTTGTGTTTCGGATTTTTTTCTTCTTTCCACTTTTACCTTTTCTCTTGTATGGAATATGGATAAAGTGTTGGTTTTATAAGTGAATATCTATTTTAAAATAAAAATAAGCTATAATCTAAACCTAATATTAACAAGAGAGCATATCACATTTTAGAATATATTGAGTAGTTAAATCTATTAAGAGACCAATTTATCATTCATACTTAATTCATTTGTTAAGTCTGTTGTAGTTTTGGTTGTTTTATAAAATTGTTTAATGTAATTCGAGATTCAATGAGAGTCAAAGGAAGGAGAAGAGAAAAACAAATAAGTTGGTGCTAGATACCTAAAGAGAATGTTGGGTTAAACGTTAGAACATGATGCAATGAGCTTATTAGGAGAATATAAGGTTAAATTGGTCTAATTAATGTTGATAATAGACAATCTATTTTAATAATTTTTGGAAAATAAATTTAAAAATCCACCATGCGCGACCATCAATCAATCAATAAATAAAAGGAGAAACTAATAGATTAATTAAAGTTTTAACTCGCCAACTCGGAAGGTATGTATCTCTATACTGTAAGGGAAGAGGGGTGGGACACCTAACTTAACGTATTGCCTAATTTACCCTTTGTTGTTTAATTAATAATTTACAGAAAAAAATAATTTATCATAAAAAATAAATAAAAAAATTAATGAGAAAAATTGCATAAATAAACCACCTATAATCATCCCACAATCACACTACATCACAAAAAATAACTACCCACTCACCCAACCTCAATAAATAAATAATATAAAAAAAACTAATTCAAAATACCAAAACTACTATGATATAATTTTTACACACATTGTGTGCATATAAGACTATATTAATATATGAGGACAGAGGAATGAAAATCCACACAGACCACACGTCCACACCATATGTTATACTTATTCAATAAAGATGAGAAATAATTTAAATGAAGAATTTGGTAAAACCGCATTCTCACGTCCACACCATATAATGGTCTTCCAGAAGTTGAAAGGAAAGGCTTACGAAACTAATGGAAGTCATATTTGTAGAATAATAACATAATGGGAAATTATTAAAAATTAGTAATCCTATGGATTCTATGATTGTCCAAAAACGATCACGAGAATAAGGAAGTAGTGATGGAAAGATCGAGATGTACAAAAGAACAACATATATACGAGTAGTACTCTTCACAAGAAGTCAAGAAGGTAACCTATTTGCATTTCCTCCCAATTTTATATTTTAGGTTGGTAGATATTTTAACAAAATATAGTGCCTGCTTTGTTGGACATTTTTTAAAAATGACATTAACTTATACTACCTTCGTTTTTTTAATATGTATATTTGTTTTGCGCGGACTAAGGAAAAAGTGCAAATGTAAGAGAGAAGGTTAGTAAAAATAAGGAAAAAGTGCAAAAAGGTAGAGAGAAGGAAAGAAAAAATAGGAGAGAAGTGTAATAATTATGTGGGCCAACCTTCCATTTATGGAAAAAAGTAAAAAGGTATCAATTAAAAAAAAATCCCAAAATAAAAAAATGTGCATATTAAAAAAAGACGGAGAGAATATTTTGTAAGCTCCATAATTTTTACAACACTTTTTTTTTATAATTGTAAGAATTTTGTGATTAAAATTTTATAAAGCATGTGTTGAAACGTACAAATACTACAAGAATTATGGAGTACATCAAACACTTTAGCTCTATACTGTAAGGGAAGAGGGGTGGGACACCAAACTTAATGTATTGCCTAATTTATCCTTTGTTATTTAATTAGTAATTTACAGAAGAAAAAAAACTGATTCAAAATACCAAAACTACTATGATATAATTTTTGCACACATTGTGTGCATATAAGGCTAGTATTCTTATAGTGAATCTCAAGACATTATTTTCAATTTTTTAATAACCTTGTGCTGTGAAAATATGAGAAGTTCCCTTCTTGAAATACCGTTGTCTTGCTGAGAATGTCTATAGTCGAATTCCTATCTTTTTTAACTTAGCCTTTAACTTAGACATTGATTTCAGTTTAGTTAAATACGGCCACCTCTCTAAACTGTCATATAAGAACAATGTGAAACAACTGACTCTTTTTGTTTAACTACTATTTATTAAAATCCAAGAGAAAATCGCTCTTATGTTTGTATAATATTAAGCAAGTCAAATTGATCCAGATTAATAAGAAGGGTTTTTGTTGAAAATTACCTACATTTGTAACCCTTTTGTAAATAACTATCCGGTTTCAAAAAAATGGAAAATAACTACCTATTTTCTTGAAAAACTTTTGGTATCACTAACTTATTTTGTGGTTCACAAATTTATTAGAACTATGCAAAAAAATATCTACTTTCTTAAAAACTTTTGGTATGACTACCTTGCTAAACGTTTTCTATTAATTTTTTGACTGAAAAAACACTACAAAATAGTGATACTAAAAGTTTTTCAAAAGGTAGGTAACTATTTTTCATTTTCTTTAAAACAGGGTAGTTATTTACAAAAGGACTCCAAAGATAAATAATTTTCAACAAATTCTCCTTATTAGCATAAATTATGTTCAATCAAATTCTCAATTCGGCGGTGCTTCCAGACGCTATATTTGCAGCATTTGTCCAAATTCCTTATGATATGCTCCAAAAGAACCGAGCATATAGCACATCTCTATTATATAAGGGAAGAGGTGGGGGTGGACACCAAAAATAAAATAAAGGGAAAAAACTCTTAAACGCTATATTAATTAGATAATTAATCACTGATTAAGTTTTTAACTGTTGCATGCAAATCAATAAATATATTTACAATTGAATAGCTACTACGCGAACTTCACACGCTAAATTAAAATAATCTTCTCATTATTTAGTGCAAGGAGATATTCCCATGATCCAGATAGAAGTTATAAAAATTGTTACGATCGTCATCCTTATGATGGGTCGAATGGTTGACCTCAAGGCTTCAAACAGTACTTTCCAGGTTCATGGAAATTTCCTTCAAGTTGATCCACCTTCTTTATTCTGAACCCTCTTATCCTTATTTCTTCAGAAACGGAAGTATCCTTATAATCAACATTTTCTAGGGACCAACCTGAGTTTTGCACAGAACCTTCCACTTTCACCTACAGGAACATCGAAACAAGAAAATCAACACAAAAGCTTATAAAAACCGGGGGGCATTAATTATTCTCTTCTTTGGTTCACCGCCCTAATTCATTCAGAAAATGGACTACCTCGTTAATTTAAGTGCAATTGCATTTGAAATATAACTAGGCAATTGTTTTTGCCTTTTGTACTTCTTCCCACCGAATTAGTTTTGTAACAAGAATCCCCATTATTGTGACCTTTGCAGTATGAGAAGTTTCAGGACATTATATTCAGACGGAGCGATAAGTTACCTGGCATCTTTTATGTTTGGATAAGATGGATTGAAACACATTAATCCAAAGGAAAGGGGGCGACCTTGACAAGACTAGCAACATCCTAGAGAATTAAAACTTAGTAGTACATACCTCTGCATCATTAACAGATTCCACAATAAGTGCTCCATCCAAGGAAAGTCCAACAATGAAAATATTCTGACCCTTGAGAACCATGGTAGACTTCTGAGAAACAGAGCAATCTCCTCCAATTTTTCTTTTCACATCTGAAAATGTTAGTGCCCATTTTGGCTTCCAAACAATGCGAGGCCACACCTCCACTTCTTGTCCATTAAACACATGCGTTACTGGACGACCAATTTGGACACCCGCCTAGCACAGAAAGTTGTTGATCAAGTAGCAATCAAGCGACCAACAAGTCAATAACTACGAGCATTATCGTGGTGGTAATACAAGTAGAACATCGAAAAGTAAAATAAATTATAAAAAAGAACTACCTTTTCCAAAATAAGGCTGTGTGCCCTGTAGATAGCCATTTCACCAGAAGTTGCACTATGGTATGGATTACCCTTCGGAACCTTCACCAATAAAAGGAACACCAAAGTTTTCATCATAGTTCAAGACAATGGATGGGGCTAAGATTTACAAAGATCCAGGAAGCAGAAAGCAAAGCAAGCATCCACTGCACGCAACAAGGATATAATCTAGTTTAATAGTAGCCATCCAGGACCATATTTTTATTCCATAAATTCTAGGACAGTAGTTTTACCAAAGATTATGCAAATTGAATAATATAAAATTCCTACTTATGTTTTTCTTAAGTTGTACCATATTTCTTTTTGGGGTGTTTAAAATTAGTTTTACCATTTCCCCTCCAAGAAAGGTTTCCCCTTCACATGATTTGTTTAATACTTCATTGTTCATCGTACTTCATTCAACTATCCTAAATAAGCGTGTTATTTTCTTTGGGTACAACTAAATAACAACACGGGAAGTAGTAAAGAACAAGTTTCGACAAGTACAACAGTGTTACCTAATTCACTAAATTTAAAGCAACTGCAAGCTAAAAAGGCAAATTAATTCATTCAAGTAGTATATGTGGTGTAATGCTTATCCAAATCCAATCGCATGTCATGAGTTAGGTAACACTACTGAAAATCACAAGTGAGGACAGCCATAAACTCAATGGGGGTTCCATGATCCATCTTTAGGCCTACTTTTACGTTGGGAAAAAATTGTCATGGCCAAGTAAAACAAGTTCTTGTGGCATTAAATCCTACTCTTTCCCTATCTTAGGTCCTATTCTTTTGGACTGGATTAGTGTAAATTAATTTCAGTTCAGTTAAGTCCAGACCTCCAGTCTAATCCATCCATCTCAGCTCCGCTTCACGCATAATCGGGAATTTCAGTTCCTTTCGGTCAGTCTAGTCTCATTCAGTCCAAAAGAATAGGGCCTTAATCTCTTCTCAAATTTGGGTAAAGGTTAGGGAAGAAGCAAATTATAGCCTTTTGTCATCTTCATAGCTGGCCTTAAGACACTGTCGTATTTCAAGTGTTAAAATCTACTATCAGACTATCCCAGCACGAATTATTCTTCACCGGTGCATAAACAAGCAATGGATCCCCCTATACTTAACTTCATGGTGAGTTGGTCAATCTATTTTTCACTTTTCTTTTCTTCTCAAATTTGGTAGAAGCAACAATATCTTTTCACCATCTTGATGAAATGGGCTCTTTATACCATGTAAGATTTCAAGTGTGTACATAAATTGTACATACCTTTGCGGCATCTTCAGGGTTGTTCTTCACAGGTGCATAAGCAAGCCATATATCCATCACCTAAGACAAAACGGATTTAACAAGAAAGATGATTTCAAGGTTTGCCCATTAACAAGGATTTGTCTTATTAGATAGACAAGCTCCAACTTACAGTAAATCCAACCCTTGCGGTTGGAGGCAAGGTCTTTGGGTAATCTTGCATCATGCACTCCAATCGGGTAGAAGACTTAAAGGAAGTCTTTGTAGCATCCTTATACCTACACATAGATAAAATTTGATGATTAATAACTCAACATCATATCTACTGGAAGTAAAGCTATGAGAAGAGTGCATTTATTAAATTGAGAAAAAAAATCAGATTTGCAAAGAGGTACATGTCAGCTTCAATTTCATTGGCAAGCCATTGTCAACTTATAAAAGCGGTTAGATGTGTGATAGTCAATATTGACTGAACGACAAATAGACTAGTAGAGTTCAGAGAAACTGAAGATTACTTTGGGTTAACAAACTCTTTGATGGCGCCACTTGTCTTCTTGAGTTCCCCGATGTATGAGTCAAGTTCCAATATTAGCTGCAGAGTAATGTCAGAACATCATGGGTCAATGTCATCGGCAAAGAAGAGCAAGGCAGATAAAAATCCCCCCCTAAAAAGAAGGGAGTCAGATTGCACATCCAGTACAAGCGAAATTTTCCATGCATGAAAAAACTGGTTTACTAGACCAACAAGGACACACCTGACTTCTAAAACCAAACAAAATCATCTTAGATCCTTAACTTACAAGATGAGAACAGATAAGAAATTCTCCAATATACGCTCTAAGCCTCCAAAAAAGTTTATATGTAGGCCGGAAGCTATCTAAATTTTAGATCAACCACTCCTAGGAGTTAAAAAACATAGTACAAGAAGGTAACAAAAGCATTATGAGAAAGGACGAGATAATATCAAGGTGATAAAAAAGTAGATGCGGCATCCAAGCACAGAAAAGGAAAAAGGAAGGAACAGAAGTAAACATATATAGAGCCAAGTAATCATTATCAACAAAAACGACAACTGAGAGGGGTCGAGAATCAGGTTTCCCAGACTATAATGATAATGGGATTATGTTACAATGATTCTTTGGCTGCAGTTCAAGCGTTAGAATCCCCCTACCCTCAGAAAGACGGTAGAGAAATCTGCCTTATATAGTACTAGCAAATCAAGAAAAGTTTTGTTGCTCATTTTGTTAAAAGAATGATATGCTTCATTCAAACCAAGAAAAGTTTGCAGATCATATATTCAAGGTTATTTCAAAACTCACTAAACAGCATATAACCATGTTTTCTTTAAAAACCTACATCAAGGAGCTTTCATATATATGCTTAGAACCTTTCTTTACAGTGCGAAGACAGTTCATAAGATATTATAAAATGTTAAGACATTGCCACACAAAGGCAAGTTAGCAAATCTCTATCAATGGGATAAAATGCTAAAAAAAGCCGACCTAGGTAGTTAACCAAATGCAGTTAACCAAATGTGGACATGCAATCATATATTCATACTAGGAAAGCAGTACAGTTCATACTTGCATGAATAGGAAATTTAGCATATATTAACCAAATGCAGATCATATATTCAGGAGTGAGGACATGCAAATGCAGTTAACTAAATGTGGGAAGAGGCTTAAACGCAGGAGAAGACACTTGCATGGATAGGAAAGCAGTACAGTTCATACTAGACTTTACCTGATTAATATTTCCAGGGAAAGGTGAAAACCCAGTCTCGCAGTTGACATCTCCTTCGGGATTGATGGTTGCTCTTAGCAGTGGGTCAAGTTGATTGTACTCCACATTGATCACCATCGTTCTTCCTGAAATTCAGCTCACTCAGTCAAAATAGGCAACAAAGTAACACACTGCATCGACATCTGTCATCTGTGATCTATCCTCATTAAAAATACGTGCCAAAATTTCACACTACATTTGTAAGTGGTGACCATGATCTGTAGTAAAAACATAACAGCTACAGCATTGGCATCACCATGAAGCAAGGATAAAATTATTAATAAGAAGCACATGAAAAACACACAAGACAGTACAAAGCCACCATCTTTTGGAAAAGATACTATTCAGCTGCAGGCAGATATAAAACCGATGAGAGCAAAACTGAGTCATAGTTGAGCACAAAGATGTGGCATAAATTGCGCTTCAGCCAGTATGAAAAGAGGACTTATTCAGGTCAGATTTGGCAACGATAATTTTTTGACCAAAAAGAGGAGAAAGCACATTTAGGACTACTTTCTATCGTTCAACAATGCAATTAACGTAAGTAGGAAACGCAGAAGTCTATAGATTCACCATCACCCCCTTAATATTAATGACTCTATCCCATACTATTTTGCACACTTGCATATTGGTTGTCCTGAATCTGTTGCATGTATCACTTTTCAAATACACCTTATGTTACCTTTTCTCTCTCCAACACCAACACCCCCATACTCTTTTACTTTCTTCCAACCCCCACATTTCCCTTAATTTAGGCAAGTATACAACTTAATACTTCCTCAATTCTTTTTTACTCACTACATGCCCCTTAGGCACACGAAGGAAATGGAAAATGTAGAGACATGTGAGAGGTAATTTGTGCCCATTACCATGTCAAAAAATAGATATGTGAGAGGAAACCTTACCAAAAGTGAATATGCAACGTGTAATAGTATATTTCCATACATGGGAAGTGTAGTGAGTAAAAAGAATGGAGGAAGTATAAGACTCAGGAAGTATTTAACTTATCCGATGTAAATACTAAAGCGCCAGATCACTAAAAAAGAAATAAAGCATAGAATAAACTCCATCCTAGAAAGTTCAGTAGATACCATCAGAATGTGTAAGCTTTGCAATGCCTCCAATAGCTTCTTTTGCTTTCCGTGGAACTGCAAGAGAATTAACCTGGTACTGTTTGATGGCACTGACTCCCAATGATGCTGGAATCGCCTACATTACCCAAATATGAAAAGAAAAATAAGGGGAAATAATGTCTTTAAGGAAGTGAAAGCACACTCTCAATAAATGTGTAATAGACGCAACTGGGACAAGGAAGGCAGCAGATGAAGGAAACTAGAGGAAGAAGGAGAGAAATACATCTATATATATATTAAAAAGTGTAAGTACACATTGTAAACCGCCACGTGTCACCATCTCTCTTTAATAACCTTCTATCCAACCTCTTTTTCATATATTAAAAAAAATTTCAATGTGAAGATTCAAACCCCCAACCTCATGAATGGAACTAAAAGCTCTTACCACCACTCCACCTTACAATTAGTTATACTTCTATCAAAAATAATGATGATAGATAGATGAATAACAAGAAACTTCTATCAAAAATAATGATGATATATAGATGAAAAACAAGAGTTAAGTTGTCTAAATAAGATGACTTATCTTAATTTATTTTATTTTGATAATATTTTTTACACTAGATTATATTACTAATAGCTAACCAAAAGCCCCGGGCATCGGTGGGGACTAATACTAGTTTCTAAAGAAAACGGGTAACAACTTTCCACTAACTTTTGAGTGGTTGGGGGCCACTCCCCATACAAAGAGAATATCACAAGTAAGTTTTGAATGCCTTCCTCCTTTTGCCATTCTACTGTATGTAGGACTAGATACTCACTAGTCCATACTACTTCTAAGTATGAAAGATAGTTGAAAGTTAAAACCAAGTTTGCCTAAATTATACACTTCCTTTCCCTTTTTATTCTTCCTAATTTTCCATCTCCCACACATCAAGGCAACAAAAGCATAAGGCATTATTAATACTATTAATCTCCCTTCATAAAAAATGCTTAACAAAACTTAGAAGAAAGGTCGATAATAGTTGTACTCCTCTCTTTTATCCTTTTTTACTCGTAGACTAGCTAAAATGTGTCATTAAAACATGAATTGTATATTAAAAGGTCTTAAAGCACTATTGCTAAACAAGCAAAGTATCTCAATGATGAATACTAATGGCCTTTTGAGGAAAATTACTTATTAAAGAGTTCCCAACTCATCTTATCTCTCTTGTCCATTTATATTCCAGTAATGTACCACAACTTTGCATGGATATCTGGAAAAGGGAACGAGATAAGCTTTACTGGATCACAGTTGTAAGAGACAGTATATACTATCCCTGTAACCAAAGCATCACAAAAGATTAATTTCCAATCATATTAATTTTACAATGCACATTCAAACACCTGGATCTACCTTAAGCACCACTGCTGCCTGTCAGACAAAAGAACCACTTTACCAAAGAGCTAAACTAACCTTGAAGAGAAGTCCATTTGTATCTTGAAAGAACAAAACCCATTTTACACCAGCATCATGCCTAATTATTAGACATTTCAAAAACGTAATCAGAATGCTGGGTTCCTCAACTTAACAAAGAATTAGCTGCAAGTAACATTCGAGAGGCAGAAAAGTAAAAAAAATATTGCAGTAATCCTTCGGACAGAAAAACAAATTTATACATTTAATAATAATAACTAATAGAATGAGAGACTTTAGTATAGTATATCATATATGATACATTAAAATACCCACAATAAGAGTATACATACCATTTGTTTAGAAGACCACTTGAAAACAGAAGTGAATGCACATCACCATGACCATGAGGCTTTGTCTGCCACATCCAGCAACAAGGAAAATTTAGCCGAAGAAAATTACCTAACAAATATCATAAAGCTGACTTGTGCATGCAACAATACAATTACTACCTGGATTCTGTATTTATTTTGTGGGTCCACTGCAAGCCTGGCGTCGTTATCAGCTAAGCAAGCAACTTTTTCCTGAAAAAGTTCACATTTGAGCTTCTGACAACATTTCATTCAGCTACTTTGTGGCCAAAAAACTGTTATGTTACCTGCTTGATAAGTGAGACTTGCGTTGGTTGCATTCCAAAATAAGCATTTGACTCCAAAAGGGCCAATGTGCGTGCATGAGTGTCATCGGAAGTCATAATAGCAAAAGGGATCTCCTTTTTAGGTTCACCTGGATATTTAATTGAGTTAGGGCATTGATTGATTTTGGCCACAATACACCAGTTCTACATAGGGAAACTCCAAATCAACTATTAACTAGAATCGTTGTCCAAATCCGTTAAATCTAGTGGTCCATAATGGCTGCTCTTTTAGAAGGCGCACAATAGTAAGTCAAAATGAATGGAGAGAAAAAACACAGATGGTGAGCTCAGTTCTGTCAGCAGGTAACCATGGAGACATCAGAAGCAAGTGAATTCCTTATTAATCCATCTTCCTACTTAAATAAAAAATACATTCAGTTCATCCAATTTGATGTTCATATTCTTTTTCCAGTATAACGATCTCATGGGAACAAATCAGGACCCTTACAATGTTAGACTAAGGCTGTGTTTGGTGGGATGGAAAATCGTATTCCATGAAAATCATTTTCGAAGAGGAAACTCAATTGTAGGTTTTTCTTTATTTGGTTTGTTTGATTCCTTACATGAAAAGTTAGAGGGAAAAGGGAGAATTGAAAAGAAATGGGAGGATAGATGGGAGAAAGGAAAGAAGAAGTTAATGAATAGGGAGAAATTGTGATTTCCTTCCATTGAGAGGAAAAAATTTTGAACCCCATGGAAAATTATTTCCAATCTTTAGGAAAACTATTTTCCACCCTTTACAAAACAAAGAAAGGAAAATGGGAAAAATAGTTAATCAGGAAAAAAATTTCCTCCCAACAAAGCTTAGAAGAAATCCGCACGCAACAAAAAAAAGACCAAGAGCAGAAGACTTTCAAACTCTACTTTGTATACACCGATGAAAGGAAAAGCTCAGGGGCATCAGCAGAGACATGATCAAAAGTTTGGTTCCCAAATCTGGTTCTTCCCTCTCTACCAGAGTATTGGCAATCAATGCCTCCTGCATAACTTCGAACAAAATGCAAATGCATTGTCACAACATATTTGATGATACTTCCCTCCTAAATTCCAGGCATCTCAATCAATCACCATCGTAAGAGTGTACAGCCCAGACTGCCTCATCACCAAACAGTCTACTTAATCTCATAATGAAGATTATATAACTAATTATTTAAAACTTGTTTCTCGTAGTAAGAACAGACTGTTGAATAGCCTAGCTGGTAACTGAAACTACAAGCATGATAAGTAATCTTGTGAAGCCTGTCAAAGCAATGCCTTCTCTACGGCAGAAGTTTATATTTCCAGATGAAACCAGATGACGGAAGTGGAGATGCTAAGGGGAACAAAACAGGTTATCATACTCACGGAAATACACATGATGTTTCACCTCAATATGGCAGACAGTCGTTAACAGGGTTCAACATTTATAGACCTGCAGGATGGCAATAGTTTTGACGAGGATTTTTTTACCCTTCTAGATTTACTGAAGCTGATACTCTAATATTGATTTTTCTCATACGACTTCACAAAATCAATGTGAGAGCTTGTCTGTTCAGGATACAAGTGAAACAGGGGATGGAAACTTGCCTATCCCTTGTCATCCTGTACAGCAGCTAGGTAGTATCGCCTTCAGAAGCAAGGCAAAAAGAAAACAGAAAAAACATAGTTCTAGCAGCAGCAACACTATGAGGCTAGTTGATTTTGATCTTTGGTAAAAGGAGCAAAGGCCCATTACTCAACCCAATCAAGGAAGAAGAACTGGAATATGGAATTAAGAATTTGATACCAAAGTTCAACACTGATGGATTCATAAAAGACTATCCAATAGGAGTTGTTGTTTTATTAGTGTTTTCTATTCCTTTTCTCCTTTGATGATATTTCCCCCTCTCGTTTATCTTTCCTCTTTACGTCTTCTCTAATAGCACTTTTCTTAATCCCCCTCCCCCTCCCTAAAATATAATAATATAACCACTTCAACCCATGGAGAGGCAATTCGAAAGAAGATCCACCAAAAAATGAAAACAAAACTCTAACATTATTGAAAATCTGTCAAATGACCTTCATCAGTTGTGTGTATACAGAAAAACAAAAGGCTCTTCGTCACCTGGGAGAAAAGCTCTGTAGTAGGAAGGGGTTCTTTTTAGAAGGAAGAAAAAGAACTTTGTCTCTGTAGAGCTCTCCCCACATGCTCCCTTATAGTCATTGCCCTAGAAAAAACCTTATCTCACAGTCTTTATTACCTTTCATCTCACTTCATCACCTCTGAGACAGCACATAGCCCAAGTCCCAATTGTAGAAGATTTCGGAATGGAGCGATTTACCGCCTCTCCTGTCTAGCCTTCCCTCATTTCCATCCCCAAGGCATCATGATTGCTCCAACCACCTAGAAGTTTCTTTTAATATCCCAAGCAACTGATAAACAGCTCTATTGTGTTTGTTCCTTCTCAAAAGTCTCAGAGTGCATCTTCAACAGAGCTGAAAGAGGAACTAGGGGCAAATTTTTATGCATCGATTCTCATGGACTTAATGAAATGCCTTAATCAATACCCTTGTTTCAGCATTTCTTATTTGTTGATATGCTAGATGATGCATTTACATTCTAGAGTCCAGATAGATGTGATCTCCTTAGCAAGCAGCACTACACTGGGTTATACATTGGCTTTCTTTGGTTGTACTAGTGCTGCATATGGTATTTTACGTATATAATTTGGTAAAGATCACTGGTATAAGAAGATTCACTTGACAACTTAAACATAGAACAGGTGCTGGTAGAAAAAGATGGAGATTCCAAATCGAGGAAAGACAATTGTTACCCATCCTGAAACATCGTAGGAAAATGGTGCAAAAGAAAAAACGAGAAGGAATTACATCTTTTGATAAGTTGCTGCCATGCAAATTAAACATCAACATTGGACTTTTACTATGAACGAGAAAGAAAGGAAACACTTCAAACAGAATAGACCACGAGCCTCAAAATAAAGCGAGGAAAAGGAAGTGACTCATGAGCAAAGGTAGTGCAAATCTTAATGCAAACATCTAACCACTGCCATACTGAAACATTGTAGGAAAATGGTGCAAAATAAAAAATAAAAAAAGAGAAGAAATTACATCTTTTGATAAGTTCCTGCCATGCAAATTGCGTAAAACATCAACATCGGACGTTTACTATGAAGGAGAAAGAAAGGAAACACTTCAAACAGAATAGACCAAGAGCTTCAAGATAAAGCCAGTGAAGGAAGCGACTCGTGAGCAAAGGTAGTGCAAATCTTAATAATAAAAACATTTAACCACTGCCATATCACATATCTGCTTTAGTCATTGCCCTTCAGATCAAGGAAGAATATGAGGTCACGTTGCGCGGTAACCAGTGCGATGTCGTGGGGGCGGCTTGTAACGAATGAGTGAAAAGAACCACGGTTGCCGTGGCGTAATTTAAAACTTGAGAATTGACATTCATGGACTTTTGACCTGAAGTTTGAATTTTTCAAGTTTTAAATATCCTTTCAACATAACATGAGTACCCAATCGAGAGATTGGGTTATATATTTGGTAAGTCGATAATTACTAATGAACATAATGCCCCATCCTATTATCAATATATAGGGACACTAGATAAAAATAGACACTAACTCATACAAATTATCCAACTTGGAATCCCACATCACACGTTCTTCCCCCTTCTATGTTGTATGCATAATTTTCAGTTGCAATGTATGTTTTCTTCCCTCTCGTTTTAAGCTAATTCTGACAAGGAATGGACATTACATGAAAAAGAACGTTGTGATGCGACGAGTCAAGCACTACCCTGATGTCTGGCTTCAACCTGGCAGTCCTAACTTGAGTGTTGTATTCGGAAGTTCTACATCACCAAAAGAAGGGAGATACACCAGCAGAAAGAAGGAACAATTCGGCAATAGCACCATTTGTAGAATTATAGCCCACATTGAGCTCATGCACAGATTTAAAGACACAACCTAGAGCAGTAAAGCATGGATATCACAATTCAGCTCTGTCTAGATATCAAAAAGTTGTTATTTCTCCACCCACAAAATCTAGGTTAGTATGATAATGGTCAAAGATTGGAATAAAACTTAAAGGTAGGAGGGTCAGCAAGCATGCAAGAAACACGAATAGCAAATCAGTGTCAAAAACATACAAAGCCCCTTTACAAAATAATTATGAAACTTTGCCTGCAAAAGAATCGGGACAGTCTAAAAGGGCAATTAATAATATTTTGCAGAACCAACCTTCAGCCAGTCTGCAGCTAGCTTCTTGAAGAGCAAGGATAGACTCTATGTACAGCTGTAAGAAGCATGTTCCAGTGGAGGTTTCTGAAGGAAGCGCAACCTGCAATATCTTATTAAGATCAATATGATATCTCTATGTCGTTAAATACATATGACTGAGACTGAAGTTGCACAAAACCTCATCTACGGAACTGATTAGCTTCCAACAACTAAACATTGCAAAAAGAAAGGTACATATTTTCCATGCGAACAACCAACAGCTTGTTGTTAGACATAACAGACCAGATGCTACAATGTAAAAGATGTAACCATGCAAATTTGATTTTATGCAATGTCAGAAAAAGGAACAGATAAAGTGCACATTCATGAAAAGGGTGAAATGTCGTGCCATTATTAATTATGGTTGAAATTACCATGCAAATCACCATTAAATAACTCGTGTAAGAACTTGGACAACCTCTGCAAGAATTCCACCAAAAAGCATCGATGGTACTTTCCAGCGATGGAAGAAAAGTTGTTCCTAGTATCTTGCTTGCTTTGAACTTATTAATCATCATATTTTCCCGGGGAAGTGGGGGCATGCAGAAGATTTATTACCTTGATTCCATTGTACCCAAGACGTTCTCCAAGACCACCAGCAACAAGAACAAATGCAGCGTTTCTTGCTTCCTTGACGCCAGTCTCTTCATATTTGATGAAGTTCTCATCCGCAAAAGTCAGATTTTCACCTGTCGGAACCTACAAGAAAAATGTTAAAAATATAAACATAGTATTTGCAACTCTGTAAATATCTTATCCAATATATACAAAAACACCTGTCCCTTCCCCCTTGTACTGCATATCCAATATGTATGATTGATAAATGCAAGTAGGTCTCAGTACAAAATACCAGATCTTCGAAATCATAACTAAACTATAATTAGAGCTACCAAAACGCAAACATGTCAGGCAATGGTTTGGAAAGGCATATTTCTTTACTCAGATACAATCTAGTCCAGTCTAAATTAACATTTTTTTACTTTTTAAGCCCATTCAAACTCTTTTTTGATAGATTTATTAAATTACACAGCACAACTGCTTCAGTGACTTAAGTTCTTTGCAATTTACCCTAATTCCAGCAATCTCATTGTGGCTAGCAAGGCAGGAATCTCCTCTTACTCATATCTTTAGCTTCTGATCTACCACTTAATATATAAAAGCACCACTCTGATAACCTTGTATATATCAAGTGGCATACTATGCACTCTGCCAAATGTTACCAAATTCGCTATCTTATTCACCTTTCCCCCTAAATGGCCAAAAATCGCCCAAAATCGACCAGAATTCGCTTTTCATAAATCGTAATTCGCAGGATGTTTAGAAAATTAGGTAACACTGTCTCTACCACTTATTCTTTCTCTTCTCGTACTCTTAGATGCTTCTTCTCCATATCCATGACAGCAATCAGTTTTCAGATCATCAAATTCTAATGGTGCATTCTTCCCTTTCTCACAAATCTCTCTGTCTTTCTAATTTACACGTTGGGGCCCTGATTGCTGGTTACTTAAAGTTCATTTACGGAAAGATTTCAAGTTTATTATTAGAATGTCTTGATTTTGAATATCAGCTACCTGATCCTAACAATTTTGGACTCGGTGCTGAGACCTTGCAAGCAGAATCCTAGACTAGGCAAAAGAAGCTTGCTTTTCTGACTCTGAGGATGGTAGGCTGACAACGGGCTACACACATTGGAATGAAATATGTTCAGAAAACACCGGAGCCAAAATCATTAAAAGTATAAAACGGTAGCATGGATATAATACATTCATCAAAAGCCAGTAAAAGGCATTAGAGAATTTGCTAAACTCAACTATCAGTATGTAGCTCATGACTTACAGAAGGTGTAAATCCATCAAAGGGATTCTTTCCAGCCTTTGAATCTGATAGAAGTTCCCTGGCATTGTTTATATACTGCACCATGCCACCAGGATAGCTGGCATTAAGACGAGCAACCTGGAAATAGATAGTAACGTTTAGAGATTGTAAAAGTCTAAAGATAACAGAAGAAAGTACGTAAAATTCTAAAGATAACAAAGAACAAAGCACTACATTCAAAGCAGTATCTGCAACATGAAGTCACAAAGAGATCATTCCACAGTCTTCTTTCTCCATTAATGAGTTTTAAAATAAAGATGTGGTCAAATGAGTAACACAAATAATGCAAAGATAAGAGCAGTTAACCAAGAAAGTGAGGTAGTAATATACGCTGAGGCAAATCCATAATCACATTGAACTTTATATATAAGTAAAAAACAGGGTGAAACTGGGCTATTTATAAGGTGCAGAAGTCAAAGGGGGAAGAACTAAAAGAATCAATGTGAATGATCAAAATCTTGAATAAAGACAAAGTTTATACACACATTTTACCCATCTTTGTACTCTACAGAATTCTTACCACCTCATTTTTTCCATTCTTCTATTTTTCTTTTTTTTAGTTTTTAAACTAACCAATCTCTATACTATAACGGAAGAGGAGGGGGTGGATACCAAAAATAAGAAAAGAGAAAACAAAATAAGATAAGATAAAATAAATTAAGGAAATTAAAGTTCCTATATTTAATTAAGTTAGGCAAATTTGTCATAAACAACCTTTTAAATACACTTTTTTGCGAGAAACAACCTTTTAAATTTTTTTTGCGAGAATCAACCTTTTATATATTTTTTTGCGAGAAACAACCTTTTAATTTTTTTTGCGGGAAACAACCTTATATATTTTTTTTTTGCGAGAAACAACCTTGTATAATTATTTTTTTGCGAGAACACGCCTTATCACTCTTTTCCGGCGTTGACCACAAGATTCCGGCCTTGACCAAGTCAAATTTGCGTGGAAGAGAAAGAACTTTTTAGGTTTTAAAAACATGGGATTTATATAATGGGGAACAAAGGAGGGAAAAGGAGTGTGGAAATAAGAAAGAAGAAGTGCAAATAGCAAATTTGACTTGGTCAAGGCCGGAAAAGAGTGTTAAGGTGTGTTCTCGCAAAAAAAATTATACAAGGTTGTTTCTCGCAAAAAAAATTATACAAGGTTGTTTCTCGCAAAAAAAATTTAAAAGGTTGTTTCTCGCAAAAAAAATGTATTTAAAAGGTTGTTTCTGACAAATTTTCCATTAAGTTAAGTTTTTTTTCACATTTTTTATTTCCAATTATAAGCCATTTATTTCAAATTAATTTCTTTTTGGTGATTAAAGTACCAAGCGTATCTTTTTATAATTATTTCATTTTAATCTTTTGGTAGTTTTTTTGTCTTCTTTGCCATTTTAATTTCAGATCATTATTGATATATTCTCTAAATTTATCAAACGTTTTATTTTATGTACTTTTATATTGTTTTACTCTTTAAATTCTTTTAACATTACAATTACACCCCTCAAAAAAAACTAAAATTCAACGATTATTTTTTAAAAAACAAGAAAAAGATATATACTTCACTATAAAAATTACAATTGAGTTTCTCTAAAATCCTTACGTATTACTCTTTCGCACGCATAGTGCGCATATGGATTGAATGAGGACATTTTTCATAAAATAATCAAGGTAAAAAGATATGGCAGTTTAAAGAGAAATATATATTATCTCTATTATATAACGGAGGGGGAAGACTACTTGGTGTCCACATGAAAATAAATCCTACCCCCTTCTTTTTCTATTCTATAAGGGAAGAGGGTAAACCATAAAAAAAAATATAATTAAATAATTACAGACTTGCTTGGAAAGATAGAAGAGGGTAGTTATCTTACTTCCGAATTGGAGATGCAAATAAATTACAAATTGCGGCCTAATTTATAATTTTTGATTGATAGTGAAAACTTTAATCTTTCCAAAATGTGTCCACGCATTGCGTTCATACAAGGCTAGTATTAGACTAAAGAAAGAGTAAAGTTTGTTGGATTATGAATTGTTAGTTATTAGTATATGTGAATTGTTGGTTAAATTGCGATTTGTTAATAGTTAGTGAATGTATATTCAACTTCTTTCTTAATTATAAATATTGAATTACCAAAACTCCAAAAGTAACAAAATACTAGGTAAGTGTATAGAAATTAAATAAAAATGGGAGTAAGAGAACCCAACTTAAATAATTGTAGTTTATTATTAAAAGTAGAATATATAAGTCATATTCTTTTGCACAGTCTCCAAGGCGCACCTTTGACCTTTTATATCTTCAATTTCGTATTAGTAAAAAATATAAAAAGTTGATATTATGAAAGTACATATAATGATGAATCTAACAAGATCCCACATGAAGATCTTTTTTGTATATATTAATAAGAATATTTGGTCAAAAATTTTAAAGTTTGACTCTAAAAAGGAAAGACGACTTATATTATGGGACGGAGGGAATAGTTTCTTTGTTCCTCAATATCATCATAAAACTACGCTATTCCTCACCCCAATCCTAACTCCGCTATGTCACTTACCCAACCTTTGTAATTACTATTGCAATTTGGCCACCTTGTTAGCATACTTACTCTATACATTTAATTTTCTTTCTCCAAGAATAACAGGAAGATAATGTCAAAATAATATTAAGCAATAGGTCGCAACTCACATTTAACTTGTAAGAATATGAAACCCAATAATCCATGCCTAATTCAATAAAATAGCATGTGGACTGTGGTCATTTCATAGTATACCTGTGTTAAGCTTACAGCAGCACAGCAGCTCCAAGATTAACAAACTACAGCATCATCTATGCACATAACGAAGCTAGCTCAAGCTGAGGTCTTACTATAAGAAGTTGTACCTTAGCCTATTGCATTACTTCTCTTGTAACAGATTCTAGATTCTCTTGTAACTGTTTTAGTTACTTTGTTATGTTGTCATCTCTCTTGTATTAGCTATAAATAGCAAGCTTAGCCTTTGTAATCATTTACTACATACAATAATAAAATTCTGAGAGTTAACTCTCTCTTTTCTCCATGATCAAAATATGATTTTATTTCTCTTAATCAATCTTTCATAATTGTAACATGGTATCAGAGCTACGAATTCATATCCTGATCAAAATCTGAAATCACAATCACAGATTCAGTACAGTCAGTTTAGTCTCAAAAATTCAAGGTTTGTTTTCAATCATTCAAAATTCAAAACTGTCATCTACTCAATTCTGCTTCATTTCATTACTTAGAAGTTAGATCTTTTTTTCACATATCTTCTTGATTGATATTCTTACTAATACAGATTTTTCATCACAAATCATTCATAAACACAACTCATTTCATCAGTTTTTACTAAGATCAGTTGATTATACCTGGTTTTATTCTTGATCAGTTTCTTTGAACTAATTTTTTACTTCATTCGTTGATTCTGGATCTTTGATTTGGTTGATCACATTTTCATTGGATCATAATACACAAATACTTCAATATTACTCACATCAACTCACATTCTTCTCTATCTTCTCTTCTTTCTTTCATAACAATGTCTGGAACTCTTGAAACACCTACTCTACCTCCATCTCAAAATCCTAGTAGAAACTGCTATATTCATCCTTCTGATAACACTTCTCTGAGACTAGTTAACACACTATTTGATGGCAACAATTATGGAGATTGGAAGAGATCAATGATCATTGGTCTCTCAGCTAAAAACAAAATGAGTTTTGTGGATGGAACTATAACTAAACCAGCAGCAATAGGCAGCGCTTATAAATGCTGGAGTAGATGCAATAACATGATGATTGGTTGGATTCCGGCATCTTTAAGTCCAATCACAGCTAAGAGTGTATTGTTCTTCAACACTGTCTATGAGATTTGGTCAGATTTAGATGAAAGGTATGGTCAAATTTCCTCAGCTCAATTGTTTGCTTTGGAGCAAAATCTAAATGAGTTGCAGCAAGATTCTGAAAATATAGCTGAATTTTTTACTAAAATAAAAGCTATTTGGGATGAGATTGATAATCTCAGTCCACTACCAATTTGTGAGTGTGATGGTTGTTTTTGCAACATCACAAAGAAATTTCTAAAGTTACAACAAGATCAAAGGGTGTTGCAATTTCTCATGGAGTTGAAAGAAAGCTACAAACAGGTTAGGTCTAGTATTTTGATCATGCAGCCTTTACCTACTATAGCACAAGCCTATAGACTTCTTTCACAAGAACAAAAGCACAGAGAATTAAGTAAATTACACAAAGTACAGCCTGATCCTATGGCATTTGCTGTG
Organism: Patellifolia procumbens; assembly: GCA_947645195.1. NCBI lineage: Eukaryota > Viridiplantae > Streptophyta > Magnoliopsida > Caryophyllales > Amaranthaceae > Patellifolia > Patellifolia procumbens. The sequence continues at coordinate 94,037 of CANSGD010001243.1, read as the reverse complement.
GACAGAAGAAGATTTCATGAAAGATCCAATGATTCTTCCTCTAACAAGTATTACAGACCACCTATTGGTGATAGGTCTGGTACTAGTTATAAGAATTCTTCAGGCACTAAAAGAAACAACTCATACTACTGTGATCACTGCAAAATTGCTGGACACACAATGGATAGGTGCTTCAAAATCCATGGTTATCCACCTCATTTCAAGAATAGTAACAAAAGAGTAGCTGCTGTTGCATATGGAGAAGATGATAACCAAACTGATTTCTCAGACAATGCCACCAATACTACACCTATCACAGTGGAACAATACACACAACTTATGAATCTGCTTTCTAAACAGCAAGATCATGATACTGCTCCTCATAAAGATGATTCATCTACTGAAATTGCTCATGCTTTCTCAGGCAATGTTTCCTTAGCAGGTAAATTTTGCCTTCTTTCCTCTTTTCATTTTGGATGGATCATTGATAGTGGTGCAACAGACCACATGTGTTATGATCTCAACAAATTCAGCAATGTTGAGCTCCTAAAAGGGAATCTACATACTACTACTGTTCCTGATGGGAGGAAAATACATATAACACATATAGGTTCAGTGAAATTGAATGATGCTATAACTCTCAAAGGAGTTCTATATGTTCCTGGTTTTCATTTCAATCTCATATTAGTTCCCAAACTGTGTGAGCACTTGAAATCATGGTGCAAAAAAACGGCCGTTCCGGAACGGTTTTGAAGATTACCGAACCGTTTTTTACCGATTCAGCACGCTGGAAAAAAAAAGCCCGTTATTTGGCCCGATTCGCCCGTTCCAACTCGGTATCGCCCGTTTTTTCAACCGACCCAGCCGTTACAAAGTAGAGAAGGAGAGAGTAGGTTTGAGTTTTGAACTTAAAACACAAAATTTCTTTAGATTTACACTTACCTTGATAATAATCTACTAATTTCGATCAAAAACCAGCAGTTAATTGCACCTCTTTTCATCAAATTGAAGCGTGATTGAAACCTAATTTGGGGAAAACCCTAACTCGTAAACCCTAACTCGTGATACGAAGCAATTGGTGGCCATGAACTCGCCGGAGGTGACATAGGATGACGGTGAGTGCGTTCGAGAAACTCCGGCGAGTTAGCGTTGAGTTCTTTCTTCTCTTCATCTTTTATTTCTTCCTTCGAGAAGCTTCAGATCTGGGAACAAGGTGCACCCCTTCTTTTACTTTCTCTCTCTTCTATTATAGCTCATAGCTGTAACTCTGTAAGCCTGTAACGGTGCTTTTTTATTCAACATAAAACTAAATTTTACTTTTTCTTTGTGCGTTGACCAGTGCTGAATCCCTTCAGTTTTCTTTTTCTTTTTTTAAAAAAGCTTTTATTTACTTATTTTTAAAACCAACATTTTAACCCCTTTTATCCTTTTTACTTACCTTTATGTTTTAACTTTTAAGTCTAGTTATCCCTTTTCAATTGTTAATAAAATTTTTAATTATTTACTTTAATGAAAATTTAGTCCTTTAAAAGCATTTTTTAAAAAATAAACTATAATACTTAATTCCTGCCGCGACAACCGTATCCGTTCCGTTACCCCGAAATCCGAAACGTTCCCGTATCCGAAACCGTTCCCATATTTTCGAACCATGCTTGAAATGCTCAGTGATTTTCTCTTCTTGTGTTTGCTTCAGGACCATGTTATGAAAAAGGCAACAGTTCTTGGTAGCCTACATTCTGGTCTTTACTATGCTCAAGATTCCCATTCAGCAATTTCTTCAAGATGCTCCAGTTCACATTCTTCTTATTCACCTCACACAAGACATCCTGGTTACCAGTGACACAACTAAGCTATGGCATATCAGATTTGGCCATATGCCCTTTTATCAAATGAGCTATCTCAACTTGTCTATGGATTTCTCAACTACTGCAGATTTTGTTTGTCAAATTTGTCCTCAAACTAGACAATGTAGACTGCCATTTCCTTCTAGTCACATTAAAACAAATAAAGCTTTTCATTTACTACATGTAGATATTTGGGGACCATATAAACACTCTACACACAATGGTGTTCTATTTTCCTCACTATTGTAGATGATTTGATCAAAGCTACCTGGGTTCACCTTATGAAATACAAATCTGATTGTGTAGCTATCTTGCAGAATTTTCTTGCTTTCATTAACACACAATTTCAAGCCCAAGTTCATTGTATAAGAACAGATAATGGCAAAGAATTATGTGAAGGTGATATACTGCAGCTTTACAACAAATATAGTATAGACCATCAAAGATCTTGTACTGAAACCCCTCAGCCAAATGGAGTGGTTGAAAGGAAGCATAGACATCTCCTTGAAACAGCTAGAGCCCTCCAAACTACCAATTCAATATTGGGGAGAATGTTTGCTATGTGCAGCCTATCTTATAAACAGAATGCCTCTACAAGCACTTGGGAATAAATCACCTTATGAGAAGCTCTATGGTGAAGCTCCTAACAATGATCATTTAAGAGTTTTTGGCTGTTTGTGCTTTACTTCTACTCTCAAAGCTCATAGAACCAAATTTGATCCAAGGGCAGATCCATGTGTTTTCATTGGATATAATACTGCAGGTCAAGGAATTCTCCAACAAGGTTCTGATCAGCTACATTTGCAAGCTTTTTCATACTCAGATTGGGGTGCATGTGTTTCAAGCTACTTATTACTACTTGGTCAATCTCCTATAAGTTGGAAGTCTAAGAAACAAGCTATAGTTTCTAAATCTTCTTCAGAGGCTGAATATAGAGCTATGGCAAATACTGCTTCTGAAATAACATGGCTTGTAAGACTATTAGAGGAGTTGGGTGTTGATAATATCAAACCTGTCACTTTACATTGTGACAATCAATCTGCATTACACATAGCAAGGAATCGTGTCTTCCATGAGAGGACAAAACACATAGATATAGACTGCCATTTTACTAGAGAAAAAGTACTTGAAGGCCTCATTCAGCTTTCTTATTACCTCTCAACTTGCTGATCTTTTTACTAAAGTATTACCTTCACCTCAGTTTCAATCTTTATTGACCAAGCTAGGGTTGTTTCTTCCATCACAGCCTAGCTTGAGGGGGATGTTAAGCTTACAGCAGCACAGCAGCTCCAAGATTAACAAACTACAGCATCATCTATGCACATAATGAAGCTAGCTCAAGCTGAGGTCTTACTATAAGAAGCTGTACCTTAGCCTATTGCATTACTTCTCTTGTAACAGATTCTAGATTCTCTTGTAACTGTTTTAGTTAGTTTGTTATGTTGTCATCTCTCTTGTATTAGCTATAAATAGCAAGCTTAGCCTTTGTAATCATTTACTACATACAATAATAAAATTATGAGAGTTAACTTCTCTCTTTTCTCCATGATCAAATACGATTTTATTTCTCTTAATCAATCTTTCATAATTGTAACAACCTGTGTTCAACAAAGCTCTCCCCACAATAAAAAAAAATTGCCCACTAAAATAAAACTTCACTATTATACAAATGAATTATGAAGTCCAGGCACTCTTTGACAGCCTAGCTAAAAAGGTTATAAAATCTTGAACCATACATACATGCTTCCACTTTTAAAATACTAATTTGAAAGAACATACATTATAAAATTTATTCTCTTCAATAAAATATTATTAATATAACTCATTTATCTAATTCACATGATTATATGTTCTTATGTGGAGATGACAAAAAAAAAACACGAGTAAAAGGAGTGATTTAGTTAACTCGTGTTTAAAATATTTAATGTAACGCAGATTATTGTGGAGATGACAAAACAAAAAATAAATAAACACGAGTAAAAGGAGTGATTTAGTTAACTCGTGTTTAAAATATTTAATGAACTAATTACTCCATTTACCTTGTTTATCATGCTCTCAAAATTACATGCCGGGAGCTATGTGTCAAGCTAAAATGGAGCAAGTACAAGTATCATCCATTCTCATTAATATCGTGAAATTAAGCCGAATGTAGCCTATTTGGCACTAAGCAGTTTCGAATTCTACAGCAATTTTGCTCTAGCAATTCCAAAATCGCATCAAACGACATTATAGGACTAGCTACAGAACCCTGAAAGACCTAAATTCAGATGCCAATAAATCTTAAACGCACAAAAACATAGTTAGAAAACTCGATGAGCGAATAATTGAAAGTAGACCTGATCAAAGAAAGTTCTTTTCTCATCATTATCAACTCCAGGTTCCGCCCATTCATCAAACAAATGACTCTGTCCATTCTGAACCAACATCTTCGCCAATTCGACCTACATTTATAAATATAAATTAACACTTTCAAAATCGAAATTACACAAATTGAGCTACGATTAGATAAAAGAATGATGATGAGAAATAAATTGAAAAAACGCACATGATCAGGCGAAAGAAGATGGAGATTTTTCTGGAGATTAGGGCAATTCAACTCTGTAATGTTGAGGTTGGCGAGTTGATCGGTGGTGGAATCAGCCATTGGAGACTGAGTCGACTCGGTGGATCGTGAGATTGGGGACGGCGAAAAGGGATGTGAGAGAAAGTGAACTTTTTGCAAATTTGGTGCAGATAGAAGGAAAGACACGATTTCCAAACAGCTCTGTTTTTATACTTTTATGTTGAGGGAGAAGAAAACGGTAATGCGTGAAGGATGGAGGAAAGAGAACGCTCATCTTTTCTTTTCTTTTTTTCAAAGGATTACTATTACTGGTACTATATTAAACGTTCGTGCGAAGTGATCTACAATTGGACTAACTAAAACAATAAAAATTAATCTATCCATCCATATCCATATCCATAACATATATAAAAGCCGGAGTGAATGTAAGTGTTCATTTGAACAGTGCAAGATCTAACGGTGGACATTACTTCCTACCAATTGTCTCATCCAACGGTTCCCTACATCTTGTCAAGAAATTAAACCCTAATGCATTTCTTTCTCTCATCCTCACTTCCTCAGTACCTTTCTTCTTCAGTCTTTCCTTTCAACATTTCGCCATTTCACCTCCTCAAGCTTCCCCTACCAATGGTTCTCCTTCTCTGTCTTCTATAATTCATCCCTTCAAATCTGCGACCCATGCAGACTTCAAATATTTGCACCTTAAAGAGTCATGTTCTGGGAAAACCGTTGTATAATGAGGTATAATTCGCTTAAATACTTGATGAAATCATTCACTAGAGATCGTTTCAAGTTACAAGGTTGCACGGCTCAAGGTTCGCTTTTTTGAGGTTATTAGTTACTCGAATTCTTTAATCGGTGGAAATTTGATCGAGTTTGTAGTTATCTATATAATATGGTATGATTCTATTAAATTTTTAAGGTGTAATTTTCCTTCTCATGTGTTCTCTCTCTTTATTTTAATTTGTAGATGACCAAAAAGGGTTGCGACCTATGATTTATTGAAGGTATCGCCTTCTGGAAATACTGGCTGGTTATGACGATGGTGGTTGTAGTGGCGGAGAGTTCACTCATGGCATTGACCAATTTTGATTGGGGAGCTATGTTGTTCTGAACAACTCGTCTATTGCTAAAGCTTCTTCTATTCTTGGAGATGATCGTATCACCATTTTTTATACAGGTTAGGGTTAATCTCTATTGTGTTCAACTGTTAATTATAGTACTTTTTTGTTGTCTTAAGTGAAATTATGTTAGTTGTATATCTTAGTTCAGGTGGATGTTCACTGCCCCTTTTTCTTTTTAGGGTTTATTGATTGAATTGTCTTTTGGGTTTTATTGATTGAATTGGATTTATTTGATTTGGGTTTTATTGATTGAATTGAATTCAATTGAATTTGAATTAGGTTTGCTTCTATTACAATTATAGGCTCAATTCATTTCAAAACTGGTGAAAATATTTAGGATTATCATAGCTGCTCCAGCCTCCAAGGACTAAAGCAAAAGCTACTATGTTACTTTGATCTACAAGAACTGTAAGAATTCTTTAGGCTCTCTTCCCTACCTATCACTTCTACTTTTAATTCCAAGTTCATTACTTTTTGTCAAATTGAATTGATTGATACTCTTATCTTAATACTTATCTTAAATTTGATTTGCCATTATGTATTTTGGGGTTTTAATTTAAATTTCATGGAATTATGTTTAGATTGAATTAGTAACCTTATTTTTGTTTGGTTGTTTGTATCATAGTGGAGAAAATGATGAGTTCTTATTTCTTTTAGCTTCTACTTGTCCTTGATGCTGATTATTTTTTGCAGAAATTTTGTACCTTTTTTAGTTTTTTGGTCTTCATTTTTTCTATGAAATGTAGTCTCGGTTTGTGGATGAAAATGCTCAACCAATTATAAGGAAAATTCCATTCTAGATTCGTTTTCGTTTGTTTGGATCGTTATTTGGAAAGTTAAAGACAAAAGGAAAATGGAAATACAAGAGAAGAATATATGGGAGTAGGGAAAGAGGAGGTAAGGAATGAGGAGGAAACCGAGTTTTCCCATCATTAAGAAATGAAACTGTAGTTCACTTTTAGTTAGATTATTTTCCATCATTTAGGAATGTATCTCTTTAAAACAGTGTTTTTCAAAAGTGGCTTATCTTGTAATTACTTTTAGTGCTCTACCATTTTTTTCACCCAGATGCAACAACTCACTCGAACGTCTGCAATTTGTAAGATTCACTCAATTTCAAAGGTCTGCGATTTGCTCTTAATTTGTTTATTGCTCTTAATTAGCTGCTATAACTTAATTTTATTCTTTAGTTTCCTTATTTTTAACTTATTTTCACTATTGTTACACTCTTAACTTGTTTGTTTTTGCTCGACACTTCGACTACACTTCTATGTTTAATTCATCCGTTGAGAATTGCAGCTTAAAAGTACCTGAAACTGTGGTTTGTTGTATTAAATAGGTCTTACTTCGATTACTTTATACAGGAACTTCTGAAACGGTTATGTCCTGAAAGTGTTGTGCATAAAGTTCAAGGAGATGGGAAGGAGTCAGGGAGACATGACGTCGAAGCTAATGAAGTAGACGGTAAGTTGATCTATAATGAATCCATATTTGTGGCTTATGCAATTTATGACATTCAATGGATAATTTTTTAAAAATTCCAGTTCTCTTTCAGCTAAGCATCTCTGTTGATATTGTAGAATCTCCCATTTTCATTCATGTACTACGGATTTGGAAACTTATCTTGCGTTAGATGAACTGATGTCCAAGGTGAATGTGTTATCCTGATGTGCTTGTGGCAAACTTTTTGTCTCTCATGTTTATGAGAACTTTGGCTAAGGTTGTCTGGATATTGGATATTAGGATGTTATTTATATGGAATTTATCTTTGCATTCCATGTTTTAGGATGTTGGTTAGAAGACTTTCCATTTCTTTTTCTCTTGTTTTGGGTCACTCGTGATGACATCTAATTTGCATAAGTTAAATTTAACCCTGTGTTTTATTTTATTTCCTTATCATGTTGTGAGAGTTACATTGTGCATCTAAATTGACAACCAATTTGATTGAAATAGTTGATTATCTAACATACTTACTGCTATAAAGCCTTACGAAGTCCTTGACTCATAAAATTTATAACAATGTACGCATGTGGAACTTTCCTATTTGTTGTGGAATGTGTTTGGATCCTATAGGTTTTTGGATTACGCTTCCATTGTGTATTTACATTGAAAACAATCATAACATCATACAAGGAACTACCAATTTCAATGAACCATCTAATTTTAGAATTTTGTTAAATTGTGCATGCAATTTATCCACCCTTTATATGACCATTTTTCTATATTTTCCATCTACCTGGATTATATAACTTTGAGGAAACTACATCCTTTTCTTTGTACTATTGGAACTAAAAATCTTATATGAGCGACAATAACGACCCACTCATTCATTTGCTCGCTTCGGCTGGTACGGTTGGAATGTTTTGCATTTAATACTGGTGTGTAAAGTTGATACTATCAAGTTAGTGTTTTTGTTTGAGGGGGCATGCATGAATTATGATTCTTGTTTTCTATGCATGTAAGGTTACATTAGAAAAAAAACAGAAGTTGTGTGTTATTGCTTACTAAAAATTTAAAATTGTTACACTTCAATTGTTATGCTAGCTGCCTTTTCTTATTATTATATATTTGTTATAAATGTATTGTTTCATCTACAAATAAGTAATGGTAACCTGAACTGAGTGAGGAAATTAAAGAGTGTAAGACAAGGTTAACTGCTCGTGTTCAGAAGTTGCTACTTTTTCTTCTATTGTTGAAGCAACTGGTGTAATAGCGTATTCCATACATTTTTGTTTTCGGATAGGGTTGTCTGCTAGCTACTACAACTTTTTCTATACCAATATATCGTGCCATACCCGAATTATAAGGTTATTAGTATTCTTCTTGTCTTTGAGTAGTTGAGAATTGAGACAGACAAAATGCATCTAAGTCATTAATCGTGATTTGGAATAATGATCTGCCAATCTGACCCTCTTTTTTTGTATTCCTTTAGAAGGGGATAGGGGCTGGAGCCACTGAAGTTGTAGGTGAGTTGTTGAGAAGAGGTAGAATCAACTTTTTGATTATATTCTGAAAAAATTATGAATTCTATCTATTGTGGTACTCTCTAATGTAGAAATTTTATGTTTTTGATTTCTAATTGTTTAATTTATGTTTGATTTTGAGCAACCGACGACATATGTGGTAATTTTTTATACCAAACCCCATTCTTCCCCCTCCCCCCTTTTGTGTAATTTCTCATCTAATTTTCAATTATTCATTTGTCTCTATGTTAATGCTCGTAGCTAGGCATCTGGCCATCTATCGAAATCGTGGGTTTAGCTGCTCAACAATGGTTTTCTTCTCTGGTGAGTCAATACTCTAATAGTAAATTTTCCTGTGGATTTTTGGTGAAATTAAGGGTTTTATACTAGAAAGAAGGTATCCCTCTGTTATTAGTTTGATGTTTTATTCATTAGGGGCATGAGAAATCAAGGGTATCCTTTTTTTTTTTTAGCTTAATGTCAAGAAAATATAAAATAGATGAAAATGTGCTCTATAGATCGGTTGTTTTTTTCCATGAAGATTATTGTCAGAGATTGTCTTAAACGACTCGACTCTGCTTAATACCAGGAAGTACCACCGATTTACGAGTTAACATGAATAACTTGCTACTAGAAATACAATTAGTACTGCAAACTTGTGAAGGAAAATTCTTATTAGTGTACTATATTATGAATCCAAGTTCAATTATAATATCTTGGAAAACCAGTGAAGAGTTGTCATCCCTAAAAGGGTTTGAAGCCTAAGCCGGTAGGACAACGCCCTAGAAAAACTTGAGATCAACTAACTCCCTATCTAAACCCCAAATAAAGAAGTAACTTACTTCTGATTACAAGCTCCTTATAGTAGGAGGGTGCTTATGTGAAGGTTTTTGCAAAAGTTATTTTCTATAATATATGATGGTTTCAGGTGTGAAGTCACTCCTTCCTCTCAAGTCCCTTGAGTCCTAGCTCTGTAATGTTGTAATGTTGAATTATTAACTGCTGGGTTAATTATTAACCAAGTTTTTGTTTAATTTTTTTATATTTTTGCAGATTTTCTTTGCTTCTTAGGGATCAAGCTTAGGGTATCATGAAGTGTTTCTTTAAACCCTATGTCAAGATCTCATCATTTAGTTAGTGGTTAGCCAAAATTTTGATATTATTATGTTGGTGATCGTCAAGGCTGAAATTGTAGTTTAGTTGGTTGAACGCTTTACTAAAGGAATTTTATTGCTCTAAAAGGTGTAAAAGAACGTATGACTCTGTTTAATTGGAACTACTACTCTAATGGATATTTCACTCTTTTGCATTACCTAATTTCAACAAAGATTACTGCACAAACTATATATGACAAATTGAACGACAAACGATATTTACCTAACGTTTGCATACTCATATTGGGGGGTCGTGCGCGTTAGCGCGCGGTCCAACGACTAGTACATCTTAAAAAGCCAAAGTAAAAAGTTACTGTTCAAATGAATAGTAGATATCTAACGGCTCACATTCCTCCCAATCGAACGGCTATAACTCATTTCCCTTTTCCACAACCCTAAAACAACTTTCATATTCAAGGTTCCCTTCACTGTTCTATGCCTTCGTTCCATGGCTCCTTCTTATCAATCTGCGACCCATGTTGTCCTCCTTCAATCTACCCAAAAAAAAAATTCGCCTTTGTTTGCTACCCATGTCTGAATGTTGATTGTTCTCTCCGGCATCAGGTTCTTTTCATTCTCTCTCTACTTCTTTTTCTCTCTCTTTTGCTTTTCTAATTGCTGTTATGTGCTTTTAATCGGTGAACCTGTTGAAGATTTTAGTGTCTCTTTAAGTGTGAATTTGATGATCTACGATATCTTTATAAGTTTTGGTTTTTCGTTGCCCATGTTATTGAACACATAGCTAACCACAAAGTTGATTTTATACTTCACAACCGGACCTTTTTACTCAATTTTGGAAAATTTTGATGTATGTGTGTGAATTTTAAGTGGATACTAAACTTTAGAGGGCAAACTTATCTCTTGATTCCTTAATTAAATTATAACTATTGCAAATGAGGTGGGTGGGTAATTTGGTTTGTAAAGTTATCAAAGATGGTCAACAAATTACATAACCTTATGGTATATTTGGTTTGCGATTTTTTTTTTCCGCAGAAATATGTAGCTAGATTTCACGTGAAATGAGCAGATGAAGGATTTTTATGGCTATTGGAGTGGAAATCAACAATTTTCATCAACACAACCCATGCTCACAAGAGGTTTTGCCTGTTCTTTTGGTTTGTTTGACATTTTTTAATAGTTTTTTTTTTCATGTGAAATTGATTGTGTTTTGGTAAATGTGCTTGTAGTAATGTTTTGAGTTGTAGAATGTGAGCTCATTGATCATCTTTGTGAATCTTTGATACAAAGTATAAATTTGGATAATAAATCAATAGATTGTGATCCTTATTTAAAATTCCAAACTTGCACTTTCCATTATTTGTTTTCAGTTGAGCAGATTTATGCCATTGTTTTAGTTGTTTATGAGTTTAAAATAAATGGACAAAGAGCTTCTTTGCTGAACAAGACATCTATTTCCATATCTATTACTATACTAAATTTTGAGCAACAATTATTGAATGTATGACAAGCATAGGCAATTGCAAGCATTGCTTTTTCTTAAATTACTAGATACTTTGTGACTTTCCTTATGTGCTATTGTACAAGGGGAGAAACTTGGTAAGATGGGGAGTAGAGAAGGAAGTGGAGGTGTTAATTAAAACCACACATTATGAGTTGTTAGCCTTGAGAACTTGATGTTATTGGACTATGATTTCATATTAAAAACAAACATCCTAAATCAAAATAAGCAAAGAGTATGTGATAGGGGTGAGCAGAAAAGTTGGGTACCTGGTTCCAGACCAGAACCGGTTGGAACCGACGGTTCCGGAACTGGAACTGGAACTGTCGGGACTGGGTCTGGGTATCAAATATTAGGAACCGGTTAGAAGTGGGTCCAATTCTGGGTAGTGAAATTATATACCCGGTACCCACTGGGTACCCGGTTCAACCGTTTCCAAGAGCGAATTTTTTTGACATGAATGCATATGTAACGTATGCTAAGACTTGAAGGTTTTTAAAACTAACTTGTCAATGAAAGTATCAAATTATGTTATGTATGATGCTTATATTTAGCTAAACAAGAAAAATATAGCTTTTGAATGCAAATGGGTAGCGGGTACCCGGTATTGGAATCGGCCAAATTGACCAAATAACAATCACTTTTGTGGGACTGGGTACCCGGTCAAGGAACCAGTCCCGGTTGGTTCCGGTTCCAATTCCAAAAATTAAGGAACCGGTCCAACCGATTCCGGTTCCGGTTCCAAGTTCTGGGTACCCGGTCCAACCGGTTCCGGTACCGGTTCCGAACAATATGACCGGGTACCCTGTTGTGCTCACCCCTAGTATGTGATGTTGTTCTATTGTACTAACCAGGCTTTTTCTCTCTTTTTCTACTTTTGTTACAGATAATATTGTGATTATACAAATAATGGTTATTTGGGTTGTTTTAAAATTCATGAGTATGGGATGTCTGTGTTGATCTTTTAGTTATTTGATACTTGTTGATTAGCATATGCTTTTTGTCTTTGTGTTTGTGTCTCAAGCATTTGGTTATTATTGAAGTTGGAAATAGATTAATCTGCATTTTTAGTGCCGGTTATGATGAAATGACTCAGAATTGAGTCTTAATTTTTTCACAGTTTTTACTTTTTTGTCCTCTCTTCTTCAGTCAATCGATTTAGATTTCTCTCACTACTCTCTTTTCCATCTCTGTCACATTACATGTATAAAAGAACATAACTTGTGCTTTTGAACTGTGGATATAAAAGAACATTTTGTCCTCTCTTCTTCAGTTCATGCTTAGGTTGTATCTTATTTAAAACATCAGTAATCATGCTTAGGTTGTGTCTTATTTGCATTCGGCTATTTGTGTCGGACTTAATAGTCAGGAACTAGGATAATTTTCTTCCTCTGTTCATAACATGTGCATGCTAATGAGGAAGAGGCCTTAAAACCAAGCATACCATTGGTTCAATCTCTCTTGTGAATAGGGATTATCCATTTTTTTAGTTGAAAAATATGAATAGGGGTTATGACTACTAAATGGTTTAATTAGATTGCCACATTATTCACTTTTACTTCTTTTTTTCTTCCAAGTTGTTAAGGATCGTTGATATGTTGACGATGTGGGGATGAGCAAGGTAAGATTATTGATGGGAAGAGAGATCATAATCGTCCCTCTTACGCCATAAACCGTACATTTGCATTTGGTTATCTGTTGTCAAAGTCTTGGGGTTCAAGGGTATTAGGAGTCTAAACAAACCTATAATCTGGGAAAAAAATACTTTGTTACCCTGTCCCTCAACTAAACTCCAATAACTAATTAATGTCCAAAATTTTAGCTTAGTGAAGTCTTCCCCAGATTTGGAGCTCGGAGTCAATATACTTACTTGAGATGAGAGTAGCAATCTGCTCAATGCCGGTGGGGAGAAAAATTATTATGAATGGTTAGTTACTTTTTTGAGCGTGGCATGTATCCGATCATGTAGTCAGAGAATAGAATTTGCCATTGTAGTAAGTAACTAACACTAATATTCCCTAATTTTGTTAATTGTTTTCCTTTTCTACTTGCAAGTTCACAACTTTTTGGGTTTCCTTTCGTTAAAAATCTTGTGGAAGTCTATTATTTATATGCTGCACTTTGTATGCTTTGAACTAATAACTGATCCAAGAGTTTGTGTTATTGCTTGTGTTGAACAATGTAAATGGCTATTAGCCATTTCTCTATCATAATTTTCTGATATCACAACTCAACATTGTGCACTCAAGCACTTTCTTCATTCCTCCTTTTCATTCGTCCATTTTATATATGTGCATGGGACACATATGGGTATGACCACCTTTTGGGTTTCCGAGTTTACGTGTTTTATTAGTCATTTCCCTAAGGTAGTCCATTAGTTTCATAACTTGTTAGTTTAATACTTGCTCATTGTAGATAACACAATTGTCATTTCTCTTTTTAGGCGTAAACCACTAGCAATAGGTTTGGCTGAAGAGGGCATAGTGTTGTGCTGGTGCCTGGTAATTACATACTCTATACAATTATTAACCTTAACATCTTTTCTTATTCTCCATTTTCCTTTTATATGTTCATATTCCTATAAAGACTTATGAGAAGCTCCAATCGATGCACAGTACACTAATTGATTGTGTTAGATGGATTTGGGGCTTTTAGGGATGATATTTCTAAGTGGTGGATTTTATTAGTTACTTTCAGGACTTGCCTGTTTGATCTTGAAGCGTTTACTATTTATCTTATCCCTTTAGACGAAGAGACTACTAATTTGCTTTCTTGATTTTCAGGAAGTGGTGCTACTCTTGTCAAAGATTGGGCAAGCACCATCTCAGCGTGTACAAGACGTAATTTTGGCAACAATGAATGCTTAATTTCAGACAAGCTTATGGAGAGTTCAGAAGCCGATGTCTTGATTATAGTTGCTTCTTGTCTAAATGAAATTATGCGGATATCAGCACCAGTTGCTCAGTAGGATGATGAAAAGATGAAAGTAGGCAAAATAACTGAATTTAATCTTCATTTGGATAATATAAATATTCTTTTTTATAATTGTACAACTATTAGGAATTATTGATCGTATGTGTTTATCTCTTGTCGGGTGTGTTGCACTTCAGGAAATTTACGAGCTGATAGTCTCATTGTTTGACAAGTTAAATTGTCCTCCCAGTTGTTGTTACTCTAAGGCCATTTTTATTCCGTGTTGCAAGTCTGCGATCTTGTGTAATGATACTGGACCTTGATTGTGATTCACTAATCACTAAAATGTTTGAACTGTTTCAGAAACACATTGGGTGACAATATTATCTTCTATTGCTCACTTTTTCTTATTTTGTTGCGATAGTTAGACATATATCAAATATCATTGCTATCAGCCTATCACAATGAATTCAATACATATGTAAAATCTCTTAAGAGTCTTGCACCGGTTGGAAACATATTGTTATTTGTGCCTATTAGATAATTTTTGATTCATTTACATTGTTAAGAAATCAGCTTGTATTTGATCTGGTTATCACTCGATCTCTTTCAATGCCATGTTACAACCTTTCTTTTCTCTTTAAGAAATATATGGGCTTGATAAGTGTCTTTATCTAACACTTTTACAAAACCGTTGAAGTTGAGCTTCTGATTTTTTATAGTGTTTCAGTTTTGTATTGCGTCTTAGTAAGTTGGACTAATGACGAATAAGAGTAAAAGTCCTGTATTATTCCCCTTATCTTACAAATAGAGTGGAGGAAAATATAGTAAAGGTTGAAGAGAGTAATCAAGCATGCGCACCGCAAAATATATAACTTGGTCTCGCAGAACATAAAACCTTTTGCATATCAAATATTCCTTATTTATGTTCTCCCCATTATAAGGTTTTTATCTCAACTAGAAGTAACTATATTTTTGATGGAAATAGGTTTTGTGGTTTTAATTATGAATGATTATAGTTATGAAATTATATGATTTTTCTTGTAGCTAAATTATCTACAATGTTTCTCTCTTGAAGATGTGAAATTTGATTTTCCTCTAATTTGAGTTTGATTTTCATTATTTTAGGGTTTTGAGGTTTAAATTGAGAAAAAATGTCATGTATTGTTTCTTGATTATTAATTAATAGTTTGCTAGATTATCTCATGAATGTATAGGATTAGTTGATGTATGCTCTAAAAGTGTGGCATCAACTATCTTTTGGGAATGTGAATTCCATCTCATATTGACTTAACTCAGCCAACAACTAGGCATACTGAATTATACTTGAGCTTCTTATGCATAAATAACTACATGATGTATTAGTTTAACGGAAATGGTACTCTATTTTGGGGCTTATTTAATCATTCAATACATCCTGGACCAAAGTAAACTTCATAATTATTGTGAGAGCTAGAAATGATTTATGCCTTCATGGTGTATCCTTTACAAGAGATATAAAATAAATGGTCTATATTTTAGGTAAGTTGTGAGGCAATATAGGTTAAATTATTGCTAGACTTTTGTTGTTCTCACATGTTAGAAGAGAAACCTAGATGCTTCAATGAGGAGACTTGAGAAGATAGTAATCATAATATTAAAGGGTTAAAACATATGAGGAGATAAAGTTATAGATAATTGCATAAAATTACCGAGAGATTGATATACTAATTTCTATCCCCAAGTATGGAGCCCTATTTTAGTATAGTTGGACTTGTATTATTTGGCTTTGGAACACCGGAGATATAGAAAGCGAGAGAGTGTGAGAGAGTGAAAACGCTCGAGAGATAGAATGTGAGAGAGTGTGAAAACGCTTGAGAGATATAGATACCAGTTCCTACACACACACATATAGAGAGAGAAAGAAAGAGAAAAAGGGAGAGACATACATACAGATGAGATAGAGAGGATAGATAGGATAGATAGAGAGGATAGATAGAGAGCGAGAGAGCCAAAGATAAACAGCGAGAACGGGAGAGAAAGAAAGAGCACAACAGGGTGGGTAAGAGAGGGCGAAAGATATGGAGTTTAGTTAGCAATGGTATACCCTGAATGGAAAAAAAAGCCACTCAATTACTTTAATTTATTTGAATGTATATTTTGTCATTTATGATTTTAGCTTTGTTTTGTCTACGTAAGCTTCTCAATCAGCCAGTCTTGATTTTTCAAATTATTGCTATACTTTTGACTATGTAAGTTTCTCTATTATCATGTAAACTTTATTATTACTTAAGTTATTTTTGGGCTATGTAAACTTCTGTAATACTTTTGTGTGTCTTATATTTTTACTATGTTAATTTAACTATAAATTTCATCATTCTAAACATAGCGTATTGTATTTATGCATTCATGGACAAGTAACACGCAGAGAACGAAGAAGAGCCAACAAAAACCAAACACGAGGCAACAACGGAAGCACCAAAAGCGTAATGTTAGTCCACTACATTTTTACAATGGACAAACCATAACATGTGGTGAAAAATATGATGAAATATCATCAAGCTACAGCGGGAAATCTAACGCTAAAATTCCAAAGATCCATTACATACTTCACAACTTCAAACATTTGTCTTGGAATACTTTGAAGTTTCTGTTTAAACTATAATACTCCGGTTGTGTAACCTTTTGCATTACTTCACCATGTCTAATAGATATTTCACTCTCTATTGTTTCCTAATTTCAACAGAGATTATTGTACAAACTATATATGACAAATTAAATGACAAATGATACTTTCTGATTTTTTAAGTACACATATTAGGGGGCCGTGCGCGTTAGCGCATGGTCCAACAACTAGTATTAATAAATAGGAAAAATTAACAGGAATAATCTGAACTATTGTCCGTCTTCCATAATTAATCCTACCTTTATTAATTCCCAAAATAATCCCAACTATCACCTACCCTTCCCACAACAGTCCCACTTGACTTGGTACCTGTTAAACAGGTTGACAAGGCTATGCGTCACAACGATATTGGCCAAAAAAAATATAAAAAATATTAAAACCCTCCCCTTCCCAACCACCAGCCCACCACCCCTTCCCCTCCCCTCCCCAACCACCACCACGCTGCCCACCCTTTCCCAGCCACCATTACCCCCACAAACCACCGCCCACCACTCTAAATCACCCTAAAACAACCGGCCATCACCCGAAACCACTCTAAAACCACCTCCACTAACCGAAACCACCCTAAAACAACCACCCATCGCCAAAAACTACCCTAAAACAGCCGGCCACCACTCGACACCGCCCTAAAACAACCCACCACCACCCGAAAACACCCTAAACCCCCCCCCAACTGAAACCACCCTAAAAACACCCCCCACCATACGAAACCACCCTAACCCCCCCCAAAAAAAATGAAACTTCCCTAAAACAACCACCCACCAACCGGAACCACCCTAAAACAACCACCCACCAGCCGAAACCACATTAAAACAACCACCCACCACCCTATAACAGCCGAACACCACTGGAAACCGCCCTAAAATAACCTCCCACCACCCGAAACACCCTTAAACCACCCCCACCAATCGAAACCACCCTAAAACAACCGGCCACCACCTGAAACCACCATAAAACAACCCCCACCACCCGAAAACACCCTGCGGCGGCGTGAATGTGGCAGTGGGGGGGTTTCGATGGTGGTAACGGTGGGGGTGGGGAGGGGTGGATTTGTTTTTTTAAAAATAAAAGTTTCTTAAGTTTTTTAAGAAAATTTGATTATTTAAAAATAAAATAACAAACTGACCAATCGCAGAGCGCCACGTGGCATTATTAACCTATATATCAGGTTATCATTTTACCTAGGACTAATATTGGAAGATACCCTAAATACTTGAGATTATTTTGGGAATTACTAAAGGTGAGATTAATTAGGGAAGACATGCAATAGTTAGGATTATTCGTGTTAATTTTCCCTTATAAATAATAGTACTTTCTCCGTTTTAAAATTAGTGATACATCTTATTTTTCACGCTTATCAAGGAAGTGATTTAAGGGTGTAAACAAATAAATTTTTAGATGAAATTTCAATACAAGCAAGAATGAGACTCTATATTACTTGTGTTAAAATTTCATCAAAAAATTTAATCGTTTACACCCTTAATCGCTTCCTTGATAAGCGTGAAAACAAAAGTGTATCACCTATTTTTAAAACGGAGGAAGTATAATATTTATGAGTATCATTGTATTTTTATAACATCTGTTTTTATCTAAAATCCGTTTGGCGAGTATTATTATCAGTTTTATTGATCTCAAATTTTATTTAATATATGATAATTAACTTTATTGTTTACTTTTATTGAAAAATAAAATATTTCATTCTATTTATCTCAAAATCTAATTATGTGTATTGATTAAAGCATAACTCTATGTACCTTTGTACTTAAAGTTTATATTTATGCTTGAATAAACCTATGTAGTTGTAAGGGTCAAGGCTAGGGGTATAATGATCTGAGCCGGCTCGTAGAGCCCCTCGAGCTCGGCTTGAGGTCGGTCAACTTCAAGCCTGAGCGGAGCCTGAGCTATAAGAAACGTGTGGCAATAAGAAAAATAAGAAAAATAGCCTAAAGATGCAAAGTTAAGAGAGGAATATAATATTATAGGATTCAGTTTTCATATTACGTTGCTTGGTACTCCCTCCGTTCCCTTTTGATGTTCCCATTTGGAATATGGGGGAAAATTAATGCAAATAGAATCACAAGGGAATCTTGTGCTTATTTTAATATTTTTCATGTACTTTTTGTCCTTATTGCTTTAAAGTGGGGACCATTAAAAGTACAAATTAGTAAAAGGTAGGTAAATATTTAGATATTCAAGGGTAAAATGGAGATAAAAAATGTATATAAATAGAAAAGATTTAATATGGGAACAACTTTTAGAAACGGCCTAAAACGGAAAATGGGAACATCAAAAGGGAACGGAGGGAGTATTAAGTTATATCTAAACATACTCGGTTATTGAAGGTTAAATGACGAGTAACTCATGAAAGACCTTAATTGCATTAAATTTATGTATTGTGAACTATTGCATATTTTACTTTAGGTAAGGAAGAGCAATAAGGCCAATAAACAATAGGCAGGTGGAAAAAAAAAGAGTTGAGCTGGAGCTCAAAGGTTTGTAAAAGAGTCGAGCTCGAGCATCACCTTGGCGAGCTCGACCCAAGTGACTTCGAGTCGAGCCGAGCTTGGTCGAGCTCGAGATGAGCTCGGCTCGTTTATACCCCTAGTCAAGGCCTATAACATTTATATAAATTATGGAAGTATATAACATATGGATCTTATTTTGCAATATATTTCGAAGTGATTTCAATGGTATAAACATCATAGTATTTCGAATTATGAAATAAAAAGTTATTGTTAATTTATGTAAGATGGTTATATTTAGTATTTTGTTTAAAATAAAATCCATTTTTGTCTTTATCTTTTATTCACTTTTTATTTAATAAAATATAAAAATTATAAACTCTATCTTTTTATGTATGATGATTATCTCAAGTACTTTATTCAAAACTAAACTCTATCTTATAGCCATTCTTTACTTAATATAATATATAGATTCTAAATATCTTACGTGGCACGTTATATGCTCACAAAATTATTCTATTTAAGTATATATATTGATTGATTTTGCATCGGTGATGCCCCGAAATTTTTGCTTGTTACAATTTAGTATACGTTGAGATAACTAAAGAATATTAGTGCCAATAATATCATTAAAAAATAGAGTCATTAATCTATATATATATATATATATATATATATATATATATATATATATATATATATATATATATAGGGGGGATCCCATGAGAACACCCCCCATATGTGAGAACAACTACTTATATGAGAACAAATCTGGTCCCTTAGATCATTTTGATCTAAGGGATGAGATTTTCCCCTTGTTTTGAATTAGTAAGGGTGTTTGTGTAAATAAATTTGTAGGCATATATAAGCTAAAAAAATCAGATTTTTACTCTCTAAGCAACAATATTTCTCTCTCCTAACCCCCAATCTGTACTGCTCTTTCGATTTCGACGTCTCATCATCCATCAGTGGACCTCTCAATTTGTGTGACATATCATATTGGTAAGTATTGATTATATCATGATTGATTACTGTCACCATCTTATCATTAGCATATGATTTGGGAAAGAAAGTTGTCAAAGGGGGAAGTAATCATTAGCATATGATTTGGGGAAGAAAGTTGTCGAAGGTGGAAGGCAATGATAATGATGCAGTGTGTATTGACGTGGCGAAAGAAAGTTGTAATTTGTTTTTATTAGACAATGATGTAGTTTGTTTTGATTTTACAATGATGTAGTTGTCAAAGAAAGTTGGTTTTGTTTCCAGTGATTATGATTTAGGTTAATTGGAGTTTGTGTTGATTAGGATTTAGGTTAATTAGAGTTTGTGTTGATTTCATTTATTAGTGTGTTATGTTCACGTTATTGGAGGAATTAAGATTTACCTTTATCATGATTATATGATTTTTGTGGAATAATTTGTTAGGCTAATGATTATATCATGATTTATGGCATATGATTTTTCTTATTAGGTTAATTTGTTAGATTAATCACTATCGACTCACTATTATGTCAGATATTCTTTTTAGCTTTTGAATTTAGTTTTTGTCAATTTGTGATAATGGGCGTCAACTTACAAACCATGTTTAGATAAATTTTGGTTCTTATGTTTTGCAATTTTGTTCATATGTTCTAAAATCTTTTTCTTATGTTCTTAAATTTTTGTTCATATGTTCTAATTTCTCATTTTCTAAAATTTGTTCTTATGTTCTAAAATTTTGGTTCCTATGTTCTAAATTTTTATTCACATGTTCTGAATTTTTGTTCATATGTTCTAAAATTTTGTCCATATGATTTGAAAATGTTAGCCTCTAAAGAAATGGAATCACAACTTATAATTGGAGATGAAACGCATGATCATATGTTCAAAGTATTTGTTCTTATGTTCTAAACTTTTGTTCATATGTTCTAAATTTTGTAATTAGGTTAATTATTATATCATGATTTTTTTAGGTTAATTTGTTCTTATGTTCTAAACTTTTGTTCATATGTTCTATATTTTTGTTCATATATTCTAAATTTTTGTTCTTGTGTTCTTAAATTTTGTTCATACGCTATGAGTATGTTCATATATTCTAAATTTTTATTGTTATGTTTTAAGTTTTTGTTCTTATGTTCTAGAATTTTATTCATATGTTCTGTTTTTTTGTTCATATGTTCTAAAATTTTGTCCATATGATCTGAAAATGTTAGCCTCTAAAGAAATGGAATTACAACTTATAATTGGAGATGAAACGCATGGATGAAGGGTGATAAAGAGAAGGCAATTGAGAAACAACAAAAGAAGAAAAGGATGTGCAACGGTTGTGGAGAGCTTTCATATCATGATATCCGCAATTGCCCACATAAGTACAAGGGATGAGTTTAGGTAATTGTTTATGTTCTAAACTTTTTAGCGTGTCTAATAATACATAAAACATGTTCTTAAATTATGTATTATGATTGTTAGTCCTTGTTTCACACCGTGCTATAATATTGTTATGACATTTTAAATTTTATTATTTTTCAGGTTGCAACTTTTTTTGAAGAGTTAGAGATGATGAACTCGACGTGGATTTTTGAATCGTCAAAAAAAATTTCTATGTAAGTATGAGACAATTATAGAGATGATCATACAAATGTAATTGATATTTTGAGCTTGTTTATATTTTTTTACACTTGTTAAAATTCGTTTTAACTTTTTTGTTTTTATGTTCTAAATTGTTCTTATGTTCTAAACTTTTGTACTTATGTTCTAAATTTTTGTTCTTATGTTCTGAATTTTTGTTCTTATGTTCTGCATTTTGTTCTACACTGCTTCTGCAAGCTAACTAAGGATCTATTGCAATATTATGTTCAATATCATGCAATCGTCTAACATTATTAGTTTCACTTTTGGAAAATTCCAAGTTTAATATCTAAAGGCTTTTCCCTAATTCAAGTTTAGTGCCTTCATTATTTCATATTCCAATTTTAGTCTCCTGAGGTTACCGAATGATCAACTTTAGTGATCTTATGGCTAAAGTTATTAAGCCGTATGCGTCACGTACGCAATTTAATACTTCAAGTGTAAGAAACATGAAATCGATGTATTAAATAATTACAACAACACATATAAAGTAATTGAAAATGACTAAGTCCAAGTTTTTCCAACAATAATTAATCTTTTCAAGAGCTAGACGTTTCTCCTCAATAACCTTATGTAAAATCATTTATGTTCGTATGTTTTGAGTATTTGTTCTCTATGTCTAAACTTTTGTTCCTATGTTCTAAACTTTTGTTCTTTATGTTCTAAACTTTTGTTCCTATGTTCTAAACTTTTGTTCTTATGTTCTAAACTTTTGTTCTTATGTTCTAAACTTTTGTTCTTTATGTTCTAAACTTTTATTCTTTATGTTCTAAACTTTTGTTCCTATGTTCTAAACTTTTGTTCTTATGTTCTAAACTTTTGTTCTTTATGTTCTAAACTTTTGTTCTTATGTTCTAAACTTTTGTTCTTTATGTTCTAAACTTTTGTTCTTTATGCTCTAACTTTTGTTCCTATGTTCTAAACTTTTGTTCTTATGTTCTAAACTTTTATTATTTATGTTCTAAACTTTTGCTCTTTATGTTCTAAGCTTTTGTTCTTATGTTCTAAACTTTTGGTCTTGTGTTCTAAACTTTTGTTCATATTATCTAAACTTTTGTTCCTATTTCTATTGTTCTTATGTTCTAAACTTTTGTTCTTATGTTTTAAACTTTTGGTCTTGTGAGTTAAACTTTTAAGCACATATCTTAATTTATCAAACATGTTCTAAATCTACGATAGTTATTTATAATAGAAGCACAATGCACAAGATATAAATTAAAAGAAAGAAACCATGACGAGAAAAAGCGAAGTATTTGTTCCATTAATTTTTCATTCAAAAACGTTCAAAATGGTTCTTTTAAATATAAAGGAATAATAGACACATTTTTCTACCAAAAAGTAATGAATGATACATTAATAATGTCATTCTAATACAATAATATCTATCAAAATAGCCAAACGCTACTACGCATCCTCATTCGCTTTTGACCATATCTTTGCCTTTGCACGAACAATATGATGTAGGATATTCTTTTGGTGGGTAAGTATCTTGGAACAATAATCAACTCGGAGTTTCTTCATTTGTTTAACCTGAAAAACAAATCTTATTAAGGTTCAAAAAGAAAGAAAATGAATAACTAGTGGTGTTGTGCAAACATAGCACAAAACATATAGTAAATGTAAAGTTCAATTTGAACATGTAGGTAGAACACAAACACATAGTTAACTTACAATATTTAATCTCAATAAATTTTCCTCTGAAATTAGCATTAAGGGACCAACATTCTAAAACGCACATAGTCAGCTAAACAACAGTGAATAACTTTGAGAAACTTGCACAGAACCAAGATGTTGTTCCCCTTCTATAAACCCCACAAAAATCGAAAAAAAGGAGACAGAAAGAAATAGGCGTATAGAGTATTTATTACTCTAATATGCAAACATAAAGCTAAGAATAAAAGACACAACATATATAATATATTACATGTACTTCCTCCCGGCAAGCTAAACATTTTGAATACTACCAATTCATGCATTCTATCAGCTTGTCATGGTACCAATACAAACTTATGACAGAATAACCCAACAATAGCTATAGGTAGAAAGGCAGTAGCACTTTTAATCGCACTAATTTCATATTCTCAACAAATACGTTTAAGTGACAGCATAAGAAGGAATTTTCTTTGCCATCTTTATAATACACAAGATCATAAAAATTGTCCACGTAACAAAACCTGGGCATCGGGCCATAAACTAGTTAACACATCAGAATGTTTGTTCTATAATTTTCTGTTCTTATATTCTATAATTTTTGTTTATATCTTCTGAATTTTTGTTCTTATGTTCTGAATTTCTGTTCTTATAATCTAAACTTTTGTTCTTATGTTCTAAACTTTTGTTCTTATGTTCTAAACTTTTGTTCTTATGTTCTAAATTTTTGTTCTTATGTTCTAAAGTTTTGTTCTTATGTTCTAAATGTTTGTTCTTATGTTGTAAATTTTTGTTCTTATGTTCTTATGTTCTAAAATTGTGTTCTTATATTCTGAATTTTTGTGCTTATGTTCTAAACTTTTGTTCTTATATTCTAAACTTTTGTTCTTATGTTCTAAATTTTTGTTCATATGTTCTGAATTTTTGTTCCTATATTCTGATTTTTTGTTTTTATGTTTTGAATTATTATTCTTATGGTCTGAAATTTTGTTCATATGTTCTGAATTTATGTTCTTATGTTCTAACTTTTTGTTCGTATGTTTTAAAATTTTGTTCATATGTTCTAATTTTTTTTCTTATATTCTGAAATTTTGTTCATATGTTCTAAACTTTTGCTCTTATGTTCTAAACTTTTGTTCTTATGTTCTAAATTTTTGTACTTATGTTCTAAAATTTTGTTCTTATGTTCTCTGAACTTTTGTTCTTACGTTCTGAATTTTTGTTCTTATGTTCTAATTATTTGTTCTTATTCTCTAAAATTTTGTTCATCTGTTCTGAATTTTCGTTCTTATATTCTGGATTTTTGTTCTTATGTTTTGAAAATTTTTGTTCTTATGATCTAAAAATTTGTGTTCTTATGTTCTAAATTTTTGTTCCTATGTTCTAATTATTTGTTCTTATGCTCGAAAATTTTGTTCATATGTTCTGAACTTTTGTCCGTATATTCTGAATTTTTATTCTTAAGTTCTGAAATATTGTTCATATGTTCTTAATTTATGTTCTTATGTTCTAAATTTTTGTTCTTATGTTCTAATATTATGTTCATATGTTATGAATTTTTGTTTATATGTTTTGAGTTTTTGTTCTTATGTTCTATATCTTTGCTCTTATATTCTAAATTTTTGTTCTTATGTTCTAAACTTTTTGCTCAAATAGTCTTAGGTGCGTGTCTCAACTTTAGCCCTAATGAACGACCCACTTTACCATCCCTCAAAAGAAAAGAACCCACTTTACCAATTTTATAACCCACCCAACTCCAGTGAGACAACAATACAAATATGAACTCCCAAAATACCTCATAGCTAGGTGTATTCTGTTTTAACCAACAATATAAATCTGGTCCTTGGGTGATTTGGATCTAAGGGTTTAGATTCCACCCTTGTTTTACATTAGTAATAGGGTATATTTGTAATCTAATATATAAGGATATAAGCTAAAAATTAGAATATTTCTCTCTCTAAACAATAGTAATTTCTCTCTCTCAAAAATCACCCAATTTCTATTACTCTCTCACTGTAGTTTTCATCATCTCATTATGTCGAATTGCCTGATTCAATGATTCTCCTATAGCTTAGAACATATGCAATATTTTTTATAACATTAAACTTAAAATCGTTAAAAAAAGGTCCAGATTGCATTTTAGCAATTATCGATCACCAAAGAAAATAGAAATTTTTAAAAATGCTCCTAAATCCAAACCAACATCAGTGCTATCATTGAGTCATCCAAAACCAACATTTCTTATTGAAAATCAGCGTAAGTTGATCATCATCAGCTATCTTAGTGTAAACATCATTAACCTAAGCAATCAACCTCACCATTGCTTATTTTCATCACCAACTATCTAAAGCTATCATCTATTGGTCAAATCACCGATTAGTAGCCATGAGATCGAGAAGTTTGAAGAAGAATTAAGATCACAGTGAGAGTTACATTTGACGAGGTTGCTTCCCAATGGAGTTTCTAGTGAAATCGAAGTAAAATCGCCAATTTTCGGCGATGTGTTCCGGTGAAAAACAAACCAAATTTGGTCGCCAACAACCGATAAGTTTATGAAGAAATCAAAGTGGCCACATGCGTCGATTTCCACTGATGTTTTTGATGTAATGTCGGGTGAAAATGAGAGGAGAAAGAAAGTAAAATAATGAGAAAGAGTATAAATTTTGAATGATCGTGATGAAGGATGATGATGATGGAGTTTGATGAATTGTAAATATGGAGGAGAGAGACAGGTGATGAGAAATTGAGAACGTAATGGTTGGCTTGGGTATTTGCTTAGACCTCTTTTTGTTTTTTATTTTAATATTTATTAACATACATTATAACAACCAATGGATCTCATATAATCTGACGGTGCAAAGTTGTTCTCACATAAAAGGGTGTTCTCATACAAAAGAGGTATTCTCACAAGAGCCTACCCCTATATATATATAGAGAGAGAGAGTGTGTGTAACATCCCGTCTTTTACCAACTAAGATTTAACTTAAATAAATGTAACAACGATTAAATCACTGGTAGCGGAAATACCACCGAGACGAGAATGTCACTCTATGGGGTAAAATTAAAACTAAAATAAACAAAGAGTCCCATAATAGTAATCGAAACTCCAAATCATATATATATAAAGAGGAATGAGGTCCCATACCCTCATCTCTAACTAAACAAGCGAAGCCCATAACCATAACTATCCATAATCTCGATACTTAACCAAATTCGAAATATGAAACCAAAATCCAAAAGATCAACTATAAAACTAACATTCAAACTAACAAAGGTAAACTACTTGAGACCAACTAAAAAACTAGTCCTAATCTCATACTCATAATGCTCGTCCACTATGACTAGCACAACCTTCTTGCTTACACGGGTAAACGCACAACCCCGATCCATATTATAACAACTCTAAACAGCATCGTCATCTGCAATATATATTAACAAAAATTCCACAATCAGTGGGGAGTAACTAGCAGTTCTCCCAGCCCAATTTAGGAAACAAATAGTAAACTTAAACGAAGTTAGAATAAACGTCAAAGACAAGACAACACAAATAGCAACAAAAGAAGGCAAAGTACACATTGCAACAAACGTCAAACTTTAACATAAAGTACTAAGAAGGATGCTTTAGATGTTTAAAATAAATAATTTCGAAAGACCAACATCAAAGGGATCACAAAAACACCAACAATTAGAAAATAAACAATTTAACATAGAGAGAGCGAACGCTAGTGACCCGCAGCCCACCTCCTCAAGAAATGTCAGGTCGCAACCTCCAGAACGGCCTATGGGTTACGTTCCCTACCGTCTGTGTCTAAGAATGGCCAAACTCCCGATGCGGGACAATACACGCAGTATCTCCTGACCTCTCGGACGACAACAAGTCCTAGGTATCTCCAATGCAGGGTAACACCCAACGTGATGTCCCCTGACCCCTCGGAGTGCATGTTCGTTACCTTCGGGGCACCGTCCCTTAGGCTACTCAACTCAATTAAAAACCAAACTTCAAATTCAAAGACAAAATAATATACTTCAAATCATCAAATTCATCAAATTCGTCAAATTCGTCAAATTCATCAAATTTGTCAAATTCATCAAATTCATCAAATTCGTCAAAACGATTAGATCCATCAAAGTCATTAAAATCATCAAAGTTATCAAAAATCATTAAAACCATTAAAACCGTCAAAATCATTAAATATCATTAAAATTATTAAAATCATTAAAATCATCACATCCTCAAAATCATCGAAGTTCACAAATCCCAAATTGATACGGTAAACTAATCAAAGTATACTACAAATACAACAAAAGGCATACAAAACATCAAAACGTTATCTGAGTTTGGGTACGAAGTAAATTATGATCAAATTACAATACTCTCCGTACATAACTCTTGGCGAAGTGATGCTAAGGGCAGTGTTATTCTCCCCCAAACATTACGACGTCGACAACTCAAACTTGGCATAAGAATTAATAAATGGTATTAAGTACTAAAATTATACTTTCAAACATGCCTTAGGATACTCCACAATACTACCAAAGTCATTTACGAAATACGGAATCATGTTGTAAGCTAACTATGCACAGAATGCACACAACAACAACTTTAAACAGACCTAACACTCAGCACAGATAATATTTTTAGAAAATTCCAATGGGACATTAAAATTTAGCTCGTTAGCTTTCCAACGACTGGTCACAAGCTCAATTCCAATAACAAAGGAGTGAGATATGCCCATTTGAAAACAGGCTGGCCAATCCGTTCGCGGACAGCGAACTGGGTCACGGGCCGCGACCACACAGCTTCGCAGGTTTGTTTGACAAAACCTCAAGGCATTGAACATCATACAAAAATCATCACAAGTCAAAACCAACCAATCACCATACAAAATGAATTGCTTAGCATCAAAAATCATAAGTTTCTCAAAGTCCCAAATCATTCACATAAATCAAAATTTAAAGTTTCCATTCATTTACAATCAAGTCATTTCAACAACACAATAACAACGGCAGAATAAGAGAACATTAAATATATGAATTCAAGTAAAAACTTAGCCTAACATGATTTTAACAAGAGTAGTACAAATACAATCTTCTAAGTTCATCCTAACATGATACTAAATTCTCTAACGATAATTCTAACAACCTAAGGTTACTTCTCATTTCCTAACGTGATAGAAAAACGCAAGTTACCTCGATCTTCGAGAGGAGTGCCGCAAAACATAATATAATAGCCTAGAAAACGTGCGGATCATCCAAACCTTCTTCTCCCTTGAAGACTTCTCCTCCATTGAACAAAGTATTCCCCTTTTAAACAATTTTAGGGTCCTCTAAAACAGTCAGTGGTGTTCCGACCATGATTTCCAGTGATATAAAGCTCAGATTAAAAATTCCTCCGGTTAAAGTGAAGGTATAGATGTTAAGAACATGCTGTCCAAATTTGAAGACGATCCAACGGTTAGATCTCCGGCGATGTTCATTTTCGTGAGGGTGTGCAAGGGGAAAACGGGGAGACTTCCTCTCTTTCTTTTCCTTTCCTTTTTCCTTGGTGAATGGCGTGTGAATGGGATGGGGAGGGATTGTTTTTATGAGTTTTAAACTCATCATGAGGGTAAGTAAAAGGGTGAGTGTTAATGGGATTTAATGGTCACCATAAGGGGGGTTTATGAGGGAGTTTAATGGTCATCATGAAGGGCATAATGAGGGTGATTGAAGCGGTGAGACTCTTGACTTACCTTAACGTTACAAAGGTGAGAAGCTACCTAAGAGTTTTGAATCCCCTTAATGCAAAGACTAAAATTTAGACCCCCATAATACTAGGTAGGGTGTAGCGTGAACAAGATCCACGATTTATAAACGCTCAAAAATAAAAATATACGCTAAAACTTTTATAAACAAAAATTATTAATATCAACGTAGTATAAATATACACCTACTAAACTTACACACTTTTTATACTACGCATACACGAGCACTACATTGCCCTTTCAAACAACCCACACGAGCATGAGTATTGAAAATATGCCAAACAATACTACATTCTATTATACGACATAAATATATGTATAAATATTCCAAAGATAAAAAAATGTAGGAGTAAATATAAGCTTTATGGAAATATAATAGTAAATATAATTTAGCGTCGAATATATATATAATTTAACGCTCAAAATTAAATCACACAACACTTAAATTTATAACTAACTACATTATAAGATTAATACTCATAATACATTTCGGCTTCAAATATGACCATTAATTTAATAGAATATAATTTTATAAAAAGAAATTATATTTAGAGTTATAAATAACAATGTAAACCATATAAATTAACACGCGAAATTTCTAGTGAAATTACGGGGTGTTACAGAGAGAGAGAAAGAGCATTGCCACGTAAGATCTAAAAAAAATATAAAAATATGATATGGTGAAAAAAGTTGTATAATGCATCAGAAGCTACTTTGTAAAGTTACCATTAGATACTTTTGGAATAGTAGATGATTTGCATATTTATCAGTTGAAGGATATATAAGTTTTTTGTAAAACTATCATTAGATACTTAAAAAACATAAAAAATAAAAATGTGATAAGTTGAAAAAGTTTAATAAAAAAGTTGTGTAACGCATGAGATTCTACTTTGTAAAGTTATCATTGGATACTTTTGGAATATTAGATGATTTTTGAATTAATTAATTGAAGGAGGGTATCTTTTTTTGTAAAGTTAGCATTAGATACTTTTGGAATATTAGATGATATGCAGATTTATCAGTTGAATAATCTATATTTGCTACCTCTTTTATGCTTGGCTTTGTTATACATATCAGATTAAGGAGTATATTTTTGTGCTATCTGATTATCTTTGTTTATACTACCTCCATCCCCCAAAAGAATTTTCCATTTTTCCATTTTGTTTGTCCCAATTACATTTTTCATTTTCTTATTTGGATATGGTCCACCAATTATAATATTATTTTCCTTACAAAAAACACTTGACTTCATTCTCTCTCTCTTAATAAACAAGTTTAAGTAATACCCACTACCTTACTTTTCAATTATTGTAATATATATACTTCCTCCGTTTTTTTAAATGTGACACTTTCTATTTTAGGAAGTTTTAAATTAAATGTGACACTTTCTTTTTGGTCAATAAACTCTCTCTATCTCTCTCCTCTCACATGGGTCCCCTTATTTTTTTCTCTCTATCTCTTTCCTTCCCAAAAATTGCACTGGAGTTCGTGAATCTAAAAGTGTCACATTTAAATAAAAACGGAGGAAGTATTTAGGCCTTACACCAACCTACATCTTTAAACGTTTTGCACAAATGAAATGAGACATCCTTTGGTGGACGGATGGTGTATCATTTGACATTGTTAATGTGATCTTTTTTCAACTTTTTTTTACTTCAACTTATCTTATGATATGTAGTAGTATCATATTAGGATTATGTATTATAATGTGATATATTTCTTTCGAAAAATTGATATGAAAATCCGACGTTTGTCCGATCTTCTACCACTAGTACCACCTCTTGATAATTCACGTATAATTCAACCATTTGCATAGTCTGTTTATATTGGGTCGTGTTAACTGAGACCTGTTTGATCGGTCAAAAAAATGTTAGACTTGTGTTTTACTTTTACAAAAATTATTAGATGAATTAACCTTTAAAAAAAAAAAAAAGAGAACCACCCTCCCTCTCCAAAGTTATACAAACACCAACTCCCCCTCCCCCACCCAGCCACCCCCAACTACAACCTCACCACTGCCACCCACTCCTTACCCCTTAAAAATCGCCACGCCGGTCTTTTGGAGGTTGAAGAAGATGGATTATTGATTGAGTCTGCTTCCTCTTGTCGGCGTCATCACTTCTGCCAACCAATCCTTACCCCCCTGAAAATAACCTTTGGAAGGAAATGGAGGTTGGGGCAGGCGAGTCAGAGCGCGAGTCATCACCATGAATTAAAAGGGAGATTGGGTTATTAACTGGTGGTTTGCCCTCTACCTTATTATCAGGTCTTGGGTTTCAATCCATGTGGTTGAATGGGCAGCTTGATTCCGGTGGTGGGTAGAAGTCTAGACTTTTTTGAGAGCATTCGGAGCGCCGCATAAGATCTAAAAAAACATATGAAGAAAATGATAAATTGAATTTTTTTGTATTGCATCAGCTACTTTGTAAGCTACCATTAGATACTTTTGGAATTTTAGATGATTTGCGGATTTATCAGTTGAAAGATTTATATCTTTTTGTAAAATTATCATTAGATACTCAATATAATGTTTATAAAACATAAAAAATATGATAAGTTGAAAAAGTTTTAAGAAAGTTGTGTAACGCATCAGATTCTACTTTGTAAAGTTATCATTAGATACTTTTGGAATATTAGATGATTTGCGGATTTATCAATTTTGAAGGAGTATATCTTTTTGTAAAGTTATCATTTGATCCTTTTGAAATATTAGATGATCTGCGAATTTATTAGTTGAAGAATTTATTTTTCTACCACTGTTATGCTTGGCTCTGTCACATAGATCAAATTGAGGAGTATATATTTTTTTGCTTTCTGATTATCTTTGATTATATCATTTGAAATTATTAAAGTGATCCTTTTTCAACTTTTTTTACTTCAACTTATGATATGTAGAATCATATTAGGATTATGTTTAATCATTGGATATATTTCTTCTTATCAGATAATAACTTTGTTACTTTCGAATATATATAGACGTGATATGGATACCCATATAATTATTAGCCTAACATTTTTTGCTATCTAAATTTTCGACATTCAGACCATCAATTTCAATGGCAAGCTAATTTTGAAATTCCATGGTCACTTCATAAAATCTTTGATGGTTTCATATATTGATGTGTATATTAATGCATTTGTGTATGTCACTTCTAATTCATTAATTTGTGAACTAAAGTTAAGCAAGAATGACTGGAAAATTAAAGTACGTGTTATAAGACTTTTTGATGTTCTTAACTTTCGACAACAAAATAGCTTAATAATTACACAAATGGTGCTCATAGATGAAGAGGTGTGTCTTATGAATTTTTTGCGTAGTTTATATAGTAGTTATATATTTAATATTTTGCATTAACTTATAATATTGTTTATTAATTGAAGGGTGATTGTGGCCATGCCTCTATAAAAGCAAAATTTCAGTATGCTCTGTACGAGGCTGGTTGAGGAAAAAATCTACACAATTAGATATTTTTGTTGAGAAATTAGGGTTAGAGTGACATAAAGTTGGAGGGGAGAATTGTCGTATCTTCTCTTATCCATATATGGGGTATATATAGTACAATATGTAGGTAACTTGCTTGGGAAACAAGTAATCTAATTACAATAGGAGTACATGAAAACTAATATATACAAGATATTATCTCCTAATAGACATCTACCATAATATTTCGTAATACTCCCCCTTGGATGTCTATTCCTGAAGAATATGCCTCGTTAAAACCTTACTAATAAAAACCCTGTGGGGAAAATTCTAGTGAAGGAAAAAGAGTACATAATTCTTCATAATACGCTTGAGATGCTGCCTCATTAAAAATCTTGCCAGGAAAACCTAGTGGGACAAAACCATGGTCAAGGGAAAAAAAATTGCAGCGCGTATTTACTCCCCTCTCTTGCTTACATCACTTGAAATTATGGAACGATGCAATATCTTGTGATCAACGAGCTTCTCAAATATAGTTATTAAGGAGTACTTTTGTTGATAAACTTGATGAATCTTCACTTGATTGGAATTTGTTGCACAACTGAATCACCATTATTGTTCTTCACTTCCATGATGCATGTTGCGTATGTGAGAGCTTCTCTTCCTTAAATGGATCACAATCTCCTTGTATGTGCTTAATACAAATAGAAAGGAACCTACTTTTGGAGCTCATCGAATATGCGGAATGATCAAGGCTTTGGCACAAACCCAAAAACAAGTCCTTTGTGATACCAAAATTTATGTCAATGTAAAATTTCCATACTATCATCTAATACTTCTGGAATTGATGACATAAATAATAATATGGCACTCTAGATATTGCGACACTTCTGGACCATTAAAAATCTATTTTATGATTCTTCCTCCGCAAAATGTTACTTTTTGCATAAGATATTCTTCAACTGAAAAGGGTATTGATTTCGAGTACTCAAACTGCGGGTTGAAATGTAAATAACCAAATTCACTCCTCAAAATGTGTTGATCATCATGTTAACCATATTTATGCATATTATCCATGGTCTGCCTTACTTAATATGTATGTGTATGTATATCTCTAGAGGTTCCTATATTTCATGTATAGTTCTTCTGAAACTTTTCACATATTCAATGATTCATCGTATATATATGCTAGACCATGATACTATCATATCTTTACTATGAGATTAGTAATTCAATAACCATTGGATTACATGAATAAATTATCCTTCTTATAAATATTACCTGCAATGCATAAACTATAAAGTACTAAACATACTAAATGTGCATGCATTATGTAAAAGTCACATAAATAAAATAAAATATATGAAAAACAATATAATAATATGATGCATGATATATTTACTCTATCTACATGCACATGATTGTAAGATTCAAAATACAAGACACTGTATAGTGTGGTTTTTAGAAATCCATTTTTTTCCGCCGGACTTCTGGTCCATGACAAACTCTTGATTGTCATCATTCATATTTTGGTGGACTTCAGGTTCACAATGAGCTTTGATATGTTGACATCAAAGTGGACATTTATTTCAGATCTCTTATTCTCAAGTCCACTCCTTCTGCATATGCATATTATTCATCGGTTCCATCATATATACCAGTATCAGACTATTCCTCAATATACATTTTGCAGGCTATTTTACAATAATATCTGAATACATTTTCAATTGGTACCATTATAATTTTTCTCATATAATAGGCCATCTATTATAATTCAGATATCTATACTGCTTCTGGGGTATTTCATACACTATGATATTAATATAGCATTATTCCACTTTAAAAGAG
This sequence comes from Patellifolia procumbens, assembly GCA_947645195.1. Taxonomy (NCBI): domain Eukaryota; kingdom Viridiplantae; phylum Streptophyta; class Magnoliopsida; order Caryophyllales; family Amaranthaceae; genus Patellifolia; species Patellifolia procumbens. The sequence continues at coordinate 59,641 of CANSGD010001243.1, read as the reverse complement.
TCAACTACACTATCTTGCCATGTATGATATATATTTACTGGAACTGATCATGCAATCTACACTTCAAGTGTAGCAATTCAAGTAAAATTGACAAGATTTTCTCACTGTATACACATGGTATTCCTATGACCAAAGTGTATCTTTAACGCTATGCAACATGAGTCATAACTGGATACCAATCAAATCATAGATGTGCAATATATCTTGATAACATATAGAGAAAAGTTGGCATATAACTTTTCAAATTGACATTATAAGGATCATCAATTTGTAATTTCAAATAATTCCAAAATTTGCAACTTTGCCAACTTATTCCAACTCTTCTCCCCCTAAGTTGGTAAATTATCTCAAATACAGGGGCATCGAACTTTCAACCAACTTAAAATATAATTTTCATGTGCAACAAATTCTATCTATTCAGGAGAATATAATTCACCAAAATTTCATCTCTTCTAGAGAATACTAATTATAGGGAGTATCTTATTTTATTGTGCAGTCAGATTTCACTTTTATTTCTATTCTTGTGCTGACATATAATAGCCCCAATCGAGAGATTATTATTATCATTCAAAGATCACTTGTATGTAATTTCACTAGATGGTGATATTCTAGTCCCCCAAGACTTTAATAAGCATTTGTATGTTACTCAAAATTTCTCTCATACAAGTTCTTTTGATGAGCTTTTGATCATCCAATATCTGACTATGTATCAGTCACTTTGGTGAACTTCTGGCCACCTAATATATGTTCATATACAAATCTGTTTAGTGTCAGTGTTTCAGCTCTTGAATTCTTCTATTGAATCAAATAATTCATATAATATTTGATGATTCCAGCCTAGCTTGATCTCATTGTTATGTCTTGCCTTTCAGTTTTCAAACGTATAACATGAGAGAGCGTCAGCACATCAACTCTTTATATAAAATCGAACTTAAATTCTCAAAACATGCAATAATGAACCCGGATGGCCTCACTCATCACATCTAAACACATTTGATATTTAACTAATTATATATATTTTTCAACACTAGTGATCACTTTGTTAGTAAAACTTTATGTTTGGCCATGTATAAGATGTGACCATAAAAACACCAACTAGTGTCTTTTCTTCGATCAGTAAGACTATTGACTAACATCTTATTTTAAGAGAAGTCGTACTCTTCTGTAGTATCAGTTATATTCTTGAAACATGTCAATCTCGCTTCTCATATTCTACTCGTTTATCATTCTCGATCTTGATACTTGTCAATCTTGTCAAACATTTATACTCTTCTAGAGCATTTTATATAATCATGGTACATATCAATTTTACCGGATATAATCTCTTTTGCAGATCTATCAAAATGTATCATTTTCTCGATTTTTTCAGTTAACTCAGTTGTCAACTATTGATCCTTTGAGGATTCTTATCTTTAGAATCTATTGGTCTACCTCGATTCAAATGCGCTCTATATTCTTTAGCAACTTGATGTTGCCCTTCTGGAACATCAATTGTACTTGGATTATTTACAACTGATATATAGTCAATGATATTTATTCATATCCATCTTTAGGATGATATCATTCTAAATATTCAAGAAACATATTGTCAAATCCAAGTCCGTAACATAAGCTAGTATATACCAAATTGACTATTAATATATTCTTTTATTCTCGTGCAAGGATTTTACACATTTACAGGTTATCTCCCCCTAAGCCTTGCATAAGGGGTGCGAAAATAACCTACCAACTTTTAAGTACACCTTATACCATTAAATTTATAAAGTTCCTTGCAATATCCTATTTAATGCAAGCATGCTTTACACAAATAGAATAAGTGTCAAGAAAATAAAATAACATGTTCGAAAATTAAGACACAAAATTGATAATGTTTCCAAAACTTAAAAAAGAAATATCCAAATTAAAATATCCATATCTAAATAGAACATGCAAAATCATAATACGTCCATATAGTTCATGAAATACCATGAACATAGAAAACTAGAGTTTATTCTTTAAACCATTAAGAGTTCAATTATTCCCCTCTTGGGGTGGTGAGGAGATCATCAACTTTCAAGTAATTTTTTGGTGAGACGCGTTCGCACGCGTTTACCAAAGATAATATTTTTAAGCCAACTTTCCAATACAAATAATGTAGGAGGTAAGTAGGGTCGAACCACAGAGACTTAGGTACCAAAGATGTTCACAAGAGATTGAAAGGGGTTTTTTCAGATTAAAAGAGTAATCTAACAATCTAAGAGAACAATATTAAAATAAGGAAAGATCAATGGAGAAGAGTCTTGAGTTCAGTTGATTTTCACTTCGATTCGGTTTATCGATCATCGGTTTCTAAATACAAAAACTATCCTTAATCACTCATAGAATGAGAAATAAATCTCGCTTCCCTCTAAAGAATAGTTAAACCGCCCGAATCTACAGATAGAATAACTGAACTATAGAACAACCTAATTGAATCTGCAATTATGGTTCAATTTTAAAGCACATCAAACCCTAGGAATTATATAAGCCAAATAACAATTATTAGCGCAATTATTCAATTCGAAAACAATGATTTCACTAGAGGATAACAAGAACAATCGGATTCTAAGTTAAACCCTAATTTGCTACTCAAGAACGAAGAACAAAAGAATCAGCAATCGTTCTAAGTCTAGCAATAGATCAATTGAAAAGAGAAACTAGTTGTACTTCCTAGCAATCAAATCAATAATCATGTAATCAAATAGAAATCAAAATTATGATTAAGAAATTGTTCATAAAAGAAACCTCACAACAAACTAACCGAAGATTAAATCACCGTTCTCAAGAGTAGATTTACGTTATGATCGGCATAGAGTTCATCAACAATCCTTCGATAATCAAAACTAACATGAAAGGATTAAAGAGGGGAAAGGGTAGTTTCTCTCTCTAATTAGGGTTCTAAGTTTATTCTGAATAATAAGAAGATTAGGAAAATAACCTAATAAAAACGAACTTAATGAAACAAGACTCGACAAATTGTCGTACGCGGCAGCAGACCCCGACTTGCATGAGTCGCGTAGGTCGCCCGCGGATGCTGTCTTGTGGGTGCTGGGGCTTGGCCAGATGCGCGAGGCGGGCATGTATGACGCGCGAGTCGCGCCAAGTTGATGTGTTGTTGTCCTGCTGTGCGGAAGATGCGTGGGGTGCGCGGAGATGCTTGTGTGCCATGCTTGCAGGCACTGCACCGAAGGCTGCTGGCGTGCCATGCTTGCAGGAGATGCTTGGCTTGCTTACGGAGGCTTGCGGCTGCTAGGAGGGTGCTTTACGAGATCAACACTTCCTCATATGAAATCCAAATTTCGCAATCGAAACAGATGCTAACACACACACTTGCTTAAACCCGAACTATCATTGAACATCCACGAACCAGAACCAAGTTGCAATGACCACGAACTTCATTGACTTCCTTTATCGAACGAACCACGAACATGGGACGAAGTCCACCTGTAAATGATTGAAATAATATAAAGTCTCCAAACGTCCCTAAATCTCCTCTAATGTACCAAAACCATCTCAATTCTCCATATACCACACTTAGGCTAAGATAAACGAAACTCCGCTTCTCAAGGCCTAAACCTTTACAAAACGAACTCTCAAATACTCTAAAAACACGCCTAATATGGTCTCATCAAATAATTGTCAGAGTCAAAACCACCTTGGCCATCTTCGTACACAAAATTTGTCTCTCGTTTCTTTATTTTATGTCTCGTAATTGTTGATAAAGATCAACCAAATACTTTGGTGTACGAAACACACGAGACTAGTGACCTTTTTCTCCATAACGAAAATATTCACTAGTAACATCCTCATTTTATCTTTCTTATGTTTGTTACCTTCTTAACTCTCCTACTTCTGGTGATAGTATGAGCTCTTGATATAATTAACCATATCAACCTTGACCCCATCTATGTCCATGCCCGTGACCACAACCTCAGCCATGGCCCCGATTACTGTGAGTGGCACTATATTTAGTCTTAAATTCTTTCCTAATATGGGATGTCACATTCACTTCAGGGAATGGAATAGAGCTAGTTGGTCGTAACTCATGATTTTCATTAAGAGCGCATTATTTTTCTTAGGCACATGCAAACAAGATATTAGCTCAGAAATTGCCTTTTAAAATCCTTCTCAAGGTATTGTGTGTTTGTGTCTGTAGGACAATATTAAATGAGCAGAAAGTTGAAGTATGCTTTTCTAACATTTATACATCATTAATTTTTCTCTCAACATAATGTCAATTGAGAAGTAATTTTGAACATGGATGAGTTATACTCCTTTATAGATTGAAATCTTACAATCTCAAATTTGACCAATTATAATGAGCTTTAGTGAGAGTTATTCTGGTGGTTATGCTTGTTCTTCAAATTACTCCACAATATTTGAGGGTCTTTCATAGTCAAATATTGATTATTAAGTCCCTGATCGAGGTGTTGATGTAAGAGTATCATAGCTTTGCCCTTGCTTGACTTGTTTCTTTATTAACTTCTTTAATTGATTCAACCCTCTTTGCATCTAGGTGGATTTCAGCGCCTGACACCCATGATAAATATTTTCTCCAATAATATCAAGGGTTACAAATTCAAGTTTTGCAAGATTTGACATTATAAACTATATAAGAAAGTATTTCACACGTCAAGAATTAACCTTGACAACTCTGCTCAATATTATAAAGTGTGTAATGCTTCTATTTTGATGGAACACATGAGCAACACATATTTGCAGGTAAGATAACATATAACTAAATTACGTAGTAGAGAAACAATATTGCATCTATATAATATAAGCAGATTATTTATAAAGGAAAATTATAGATGATATGATAATGGACATGTGTACCAAAATCAAACTACTCCCTCCGTCCCCCAAAGGATTTCCCATTTGCTTTTCTTGAAGTCAAACTTTGTAAACTTTGACCATAAATTATAACTAATATATAATATAAATAATTGTCATAGGTGATCTTGTTAGATTTGTATTAATAGGTACATTCAAAATATCAACATTTTATCATTTTTATTAATAAATAGCAGGAGATATAAGCGGTCAAAGATATGCATTGGAGACCGTGCAAAAAACAAATGGGAAATCCTTTGGGGGACGGAGGGAGTATAAATTAATGTTATGATTTAGTTGAAAGTTGACCAAATTCATGGTGATGCTTTTCGTGTGATGCATTATAAAGAAGTGATGAATACAATCAAATCAAACTTTCATTAATTACGAAGCATATAATCAAGATTCTCAACTAACTCATGTTGCATAGTCATCAATCAACTACTCTATAAGTTATAACCAAATCGTTGCAATGAATGAACAAGAAGTGAATATGCAATACGTTTTTCAAGAAGCAAATCTTGTGTTGATTGTTGAATAAACAAAGCATCAAAGAAGATAGTAATACGTGGACAACAGTATAGATTTTACTAAGGGAAAATTAACAGCAATAATAATCCGAACTATTGCCTGTCTTTCATAATTAATCATACCTTTATTAATTCCCAAAATAATCCCAACTATCACCCACCCTTTCCACAACAGTCCCACTTGACTTGGTACCTGTTAAACAGGTTGACAAGGCTACGTGTCACAACGATATTGGCCAAAAAAAATATTAAAACCCTCCCCTTCCCAACCACCAGCCCACCACCCCTTCCCCTCCCCAACCACCACCACACTGCCCACCCTTTCCCAGCCACCACTACCCCCACAAAACCACCGCCCACCACTCTAAATCACCCTTAAACAACCGACCACCACCCGAAACCACTCTAAAACTACCTCCACTAACCGAAACCACCCTAAAACAACCACCCACCGCCCAAAACCAACCTAAAACAGCCGGCCACCACTCGACAGCGCCCTAAAATAACCCCCCACCACTCGAAACCACCCTAACCCCCCCCCCCAACTGAAACCACCCTAAAAACACCCCCACCATACGAAACCACCCTAACCCCCCCCCAAACTGAAACATCCCTAAAACAAACACCCACCAACCGGAACCACCCTAAAACAACCACCCACCCGCTGTAACCACCTTAAAACAACCACCCACCACCCTATAACAGCCGAACACCACTGGAAACCGCCCTAAAATAACCCCCCACCACCCGAAACACCCTTATTCCACCCCCACCAATCGAAACCACTCTAAAACAACCGGCCACCACCTGAAACCACCCTAAAACAACCCCCACCACCCGAAAACACCCTGTGGCGGCGTGAATGTGGCAGTGGGGGGTTCCGGTGGTGGTAACGGTGGGGGTGGGTGGATTTTTTTTTTAATAAAAGTTTCTTTAGTTTTTTAAGAAAATTTGATTATTTAAAAATAAAATAACAAACTGACCAATCGCAGAGCGCCACGGGGCATTGTTAACCTATATATCAGGTTATCATTTTACCTAGGATTAATATTGGAAGATACCCTAAATACTTGAGATTATTTTAAAAATTACTAAAAGTGGAATTAATGAGGGAAGACATGCAATAGTTAGGATTATTACTGTTAATTTTCCCTTTTACTAATAAAGAGTAGATCAAATTGCAGTGTTCTATAGATTTTTAATACCAGATCAAGCGATAATACTATTTGAGATATATTTTATGTTGTAAAAGCGATGTAAAGAACAATGAAGAAACAATCAAACCTGATTGGCGTCGATCAAGCAGTAACAGTAACCTGATTGAATGTCCAAAATTCAATATCATACATGAGATCCTATGTGCATATCCAAGAACCTACTTCACTCGTCGAATCATGTTGGGTACTGCTGGGTTTGCCATTATTGCACCTGTTGGAGATTAATCCCTAGTCCCTACTATTAACATGGTTTCTAATTAATTAATAACAAAGCACTTCTGTAGAAGTTTAGATGCTTAGAGCGGAATTTCAAGAATCATATTCTTTACATCTAACCCAAGAACAAATTGCATAAACTAACATGAATCGAATAATATATAACAATATATACCTTTGATGCGTGAATCCACAAAAGTACTAGCTTTCAAGTGAGATCTTGTAAGAACGTCAAGCGTCGTTCCTCTAGTGTTGGTCCACGAACAACGGTTAGATCACCGCGCATGCTAGTACGGAAAGAGAGAACTTTTCACTCCATACTTTGTATGGTGTTTGGCCAAAAGATGATGTTATATACTCATTTGCAACCTCCACATCAATATATAGAGTTGTCACAATGGTGGTTTCATGAGGCTTAATTGACCACTTAATATCATACATTATGAGGCTTAATTAGGAACATAAAGCCACTCATTATGAGTCATTCAACCACAAGAGTTATAACTCTTCTCCTACCATCCATATGACCATCCAAAATGGATTTGGATAAATATCTAACCTTTGTTACAATGTGTGACCTCATAGGACCCAATCAATATTAGTAGTTAGCCTAATCTCATTAGTCCAACAAACCATAATTTAGCTTCTAGCAAAACGTTATGGTCTCCTAATATTATTGAATATATTATCTCTATAAACTTGTCCAAGTATACTTAGATTATTACACTTGATCGAAGGACAAAATCCTTCAATCTCCCACATGTCTAAGAACAAGTGTGTAATCTTCAAATTCCTTAAGTCACTTAATGTCCAACTTGATGATTTGCTCACATCCAATGTTAACAGTATCACTGTTCAAGTCGATTCTTGAAATCCGAGTTCGAACTGTCGAAACAAATGATTAACTCCTTAATTCATTTGAGCACGGCCATGCATTTTTCCAGTTCTCGCTCTTCAAGAGGCCAAGACACCAATCCTAACTGTTTAGGAGGACTTATCCATTCTTGCATAACCAAAACTCCCACTCAATTCCTAGCAATTTCGATCACTGCCTTTATAACCTCCTTTTACGGCACGGTGTTTTGCAGCGTCATAAATATACTAATCCTTAAGCGAGAATAGTGTCATACTCATGTCAAAGGAATCCACTAAATATAATGACGAGATTCTCAAAACACTTTAGAGAACTCTCCGTGGGTCTGTCCGACACGTATCCATTATACATGTCTATGTAAATGACTAGACATCTCCATGTCCCCATAGCCCATGAAACTGTGCTACCAATCATCTTACAATCTAGTCTCGAAACTGAATCATTTACGTCCAATTTAACGATTCGGACTAGGGACTTAGATATATTATAACTCCTGTATGTTCTCCAAATAGGGTTTCATTTGTCAAATCACGTATTTGACAAACCTATCAAATGTTATAAAATATCTTGGACGTTTTATTTAATACTAAACCAAGATTAAATAAGATCATAAACCTTTATTGACAAACATAATGAAATCATTATAAAGAGCAAATATAACTGTGAACTAATTAAAAGTAAATAGCGCACAATCAAACCCACTCTCCTATATGCTTAACCCCTATAGCCGTAGTGTGACTCTCATGCTTGGGCTGAGGCAATGGTTTAGTCAACGGATCAGCAATATTTTGATCCGTATGAAATTTCCTAACTATTACATCCTTTCTCTCAACGATTTCTCGGATGAGATGAAACTTCCTAAGTACATGTTTACACCTTTGATGTGACCTTGGTTCCTTAGACTGAGCAATGGCACCATTATTATCACAGTGTAAAACAATGCCATCTGTAATGCTAGGTACTACTCCTAGCTCAGAAATGAACTTCTTCATCCAAACAGCTTCCTTTGTTGCATCTGCCACAGCAATGTACTCAGCTTTTGTTGTAGAGTCGGCGACAGTGCTTTGCTTTGAACTTTTCCAGCTCACTGCCCCTCCATTTAGACAAAAGATGAAACCAGACTGGGATCGGAAATCATCTTTGTCAGTTTGGAAGCTCGCATCTGTGCAACCCTCAATAATTAACTTAGTTTCACCTCCATATACTAAGAAATTATCCTTAGTCCTTCTTAAGTACTTTAGGATATTCTTAGCTGCACTCCAGTGTGCATCACCTGGATTTGATTGGAATCTGCTACACATGCTCAAGGCATATGAAACATCTGGGCGAGTACAAATCATGGAATACATAATGGACCCTATAGCTGACGCATAAGGAACATTACTCATTCGCTTAATCTCATCGGTCCAGAAGGACACTGAGTCTTGCTAAGCGACATACCATGTTGCATGGGAAGAAAACCTATTTTAGAGTTTTCCATGTTGAACTTAGTGACGATCTTATCTATATAAGTCCGTTGGCTAAGTCCAATCATCCTCTTAGATCTATCCCTGTAGATCTTGATTCCCAAAATGTACTCAGCATTTCCAAGGTCTTTCATAGAGAAACAACTTTTCAACCATTCTTTGACCGACTCAAGTATGGGAATGTCGTTCTATGAGAAGTATACCATCTACATACAAGACCAAGAAGACTATGTTACTCCCACTTTCTTTCTTGTAAACACAAGACTCTTCTCCGTTTTTGAGAAAACCAAACTGTTTGATTGCCTCATCAAATCGGAGATTCCAACTCCGGGATGCTTGCTTCAATCCATAAATGGACTTTTGAAGCTTACATACCCTCCTAGGATTTTCTGGATCCACAAAACCTTCCGGTTGTGTCATATACACATCTTCTTTCAAGAACCCATTCAACAAAGCGGTTTTCACATCCATCTGCCAAATTTCATAATCATAAAAGGCAGCGATCGCTAGGAGTATCTGAATGGATTCAAGCATTGCTACTCGTGAAAAGGTTTCGTTATAGTCTATGCCATGAACTTGCTTGAACCTTTTTTCAACCAACCTTGCTTTGTAAACCTGAATGTTACCATCCTTGTCTGTTTTCACCTTGAAAACCCATTTGCAACCAATAGGTGTAACCCCATCGGGCAAATCCATCAAGTCCCATACTTGATTTTCAAACATGGATGCCATTTCGGACTTCATGGCTTCAAGCCATTTTTCGGAGTCTTCACTCATCAAGGCTTGCTTGTAAGTAGTAGGTTCCGCAAATTCTAAAATCATTATCTCAGAACTTTCGGTCAACAAGAAATCAACAAACCTTTTGTTTGGTATTCTTGGTCTACTAGACCTACGAGGGGCTGCAACAGGAGAAATTTTCGTCTCAACAATTTGAGAATTTTTGCACGAATTAGATTCGGGTGGGACTGTAGAAGGTTCGTGTATGGAATGCACGTCCTCCAACACTTGGTCAGTTATGGGAAAAGATTCCTCCAAAGGAGGAACTACTTCAAGCTCCACAGCTGGCACTTGTGTTTCTGACTCTGACATAGGTTGAACTATGTCCATTTGTTGCTTTTCTCGAACTTCTTCGAGAAATACATTACTCCCACTTGCCTTTTTGGAAATAAAATCTTTTTCCAAAAAGACACCACGACGAGCAACAAACACTTGGCCCTCGTTGCGATTGTAGAAGTAATAGCCCTTGGTTTCTTTGGGATAACCCACAAAGAAACACTTATCTGATTTAGGGGCGAGTTTGTCTGAAAGTAAACGTTTTACATAGACCTCACAACCTCAAATACGTTGAAAAGACAAGCTTGGAACTTTTCCACTCCATATCTCAAATGGTGTCTTTTCTACTGCCTTTGATGGAGTTCTATTAAGTGTGAAAGCAGCAGTTTCGAGAGTATATCCCCAGAAGGATATTGGAAGATCAGCAAAACTCATCATAGACCGAACCATATCAAGTAGAGTTCGGTTCCTCCTGTAAGATACACCATTCAACTGATGTGTTCCAGGCGGTGTTAGTTGTGAAAGAATTCCACAACTCTTCAAGTGATCACTAAACTCTTGGCTTAAATATTCACCACCACGATCGGATCGTAGTGCTTTAATTGTCTTGCCAAGTTGGTTTTGGACTTTATTTTGAAATTCTTTGAACTTTATGATTCCGACTTATGCTTCATTAAATAGACATATCCATATCTACTTAAATCGTCAGTAAATGTAATGAAGTACCCAAACCCTCCCCTAGCTTTGGTGCTCATTGGTCCACAAACATCAGTATGTATTAGGCCCAATAGATCATTGGCCCTTTCACCCTTTCCAATAAAAGGTGACTTTGTCATTTTGCCCACCAAACACGATTCACACACATCAAATGGCTCAAAGTCAAAGGATGTGAGAAGTCCATCTTTATGGAACTTTTGAATGCGTTTCGCGTTTATATGTCCTAAACGACAATGCCATAAGTAAGTAGGATTAGTATCGATTGATTTATGTTGTTTGCTGTCTATGTTAAGGACATCTTTATCTAAGTCTAGAAAATATAGACCATTAGACCTTTTAGCGGTGGCATAAAACATTGAATTCAAATAAACAGAGAAACAACCTTTCTCAATTTTAAATGAAAACCCTTCATTATCCAAAACAGGAATAGAAATAATGTTTTTGGTAATAGCAGGTGATAAGAGGTTTTTAGTGTGTCGTTAAGGCACTAAGAACCGCTTAGCAAACACAATTTATAAACCTAACGAGCAACTACTAAGCACGTAGTAATGGCAAGTCAAGGGTCGAACCACAAGGAAATCGGGATTGACTATAGTCCACTAGGTCTAAAACTACCTAAGTGAAGGGTTTTGGGGGGTTTAAGATTGAGTAAGTAACCGACTAATTGACTAGCTAATGAATACCGACTAATAAACAGATAGGGGGATTAATATGATAAGGAAGACACTAGAGCTTGGGTTACTCGCATGAACTCGGGCAAGACACGACACAAATGCAACTACGAAGTTATAGAGAATAACATGCAAGGTTAAGTTTCCCTCTAAGGTCCTTGAGTCCTCTCTCGAATGGTCCTCAAGAGTAATCAATTAATCAATCGACTAAATCCTCTCTCGAATGGTCTTTAGCCAATTGATTAATAGATTCAATTTGATTGGAAAACCCCTAAATAGGTTCCTCTTAATTTCTACCCAATCTCTTGGTCTAGAAATTAAGTTGATTCATGGGAATGACTAGACAACAACAATCAATTAAGAGTAATTGAAATCTAAGCCCTAGCATAAACTTGATCAAGGTCTACCCTAAGGTGTTAAAACACCAAGAACAATGCATATTAGACATGAATAAAGCAATTATAATAACATCTACATTAAGCCCCTAATTCATGCTTTCACCCAAACCCTAGATTAGAAACTACTCACTAATCATGGATTCTAAGCAATTAAGATTCAATAAATTAAACATCATAAACAAAGCAAAAAGATTAAAGCAAATAGATAGAAGAGAAATTACTTGAATTAATTGATGAATTCGATCTTCAATAATGAAAACAAAGGAATAAACTAGTGTTTGAGAGAGTTTTAGGGCTAAGAGAGAGTTAATTAGAAACTAAGTATGAAGTAATGTCGAGTCTTAGCTAAAAAAACTAATTAAAGAGTCATTAAACTAAGACGGAGAAAGGTCAACACCCAAAGTCAGGTCACCACGGTCGTGGTGAAATCACCACGACCGTGGCCCCTGACTTTCATAGGATCAGTTTCCAATCTTCAATAGTCTGTTTGCTCGCTACAGGTCCCCACGACCGTGTTGATTTCACCACGACGGTGACCTGCTGGTCAGCGGACAGCTCAACTTCGAACGATCATATCTCTCTCGTCTCTTATCGGAATTGGGATCATGACCAGTCGTTGGAAAGCTATCGAAACGAGCTAACACCTCCCATCGGAATCACCTTAATCCGATTTATGGATCAAACGTTATGTCCATTTGAAGTTCAACAGTCCACAACTAATCTTCCAATGATCATATATGACTTCAAAAACCTGTTAGTTAGTCTGAAAATCATCCAAAACAACTAAACGAGTAGTGAAGCAACCATTTAGCTCAAATTAATCAAAACCATGCAATGCAAGACTAAAATGCTCTAAATCTATATGCATCGACACTAAAAAGGCAGCATTGATAGGCACAATAAAGTACTTATCAGCAGGAACATAATAACAATTATTAAGCTCTAATATTAATCCAGAAGGCAAAGGTAGACTATAATTTCCAACTACCACGGCCGCAACTCTTGCACCATTTCCAACGCGCAGCTCTACCTCTCCTTTAGCCAAGTTTCTACTCCTTCTTAGTCCCTGCACATTCGAAACAATGTGAGAAACACAACCGATATCAAATACCCAAGAAGTAGATGTTGCTAAATTAATGTCAATGACATAGATACCTGAAGAAGAAGCCCCAGACTTCCTATCCTTCAGATACTTTGGGCAGTTACGCTTCCAATGACCTATTTGATCACAATAGAAGCACTTGGCATTTGCGGCCACCTTTGGCTTTGCCTTTGCCTTTGGCTTATCAACAGTCTTAGTAGCAACTTGCTTGCCCTTATCTTGCTTTTTCTTGCCAGCCCAAACCTTCTTAAAACCCTTCCCCTTTTGAACCATAAGAACTTCTTTCTTAGGAGCTGCGGGGATGTTTTGCTCGGCAGTCATGAGCATCTCATATAACTCAGCAAGGCTCTTCGTCACTCCATTCATATTGAAGTTCAACCTAAACTGATTGAATCCATCATGAAGTGAGTGAAGTATGATGTCAGTAGCCAACTCTTGGCTATAAAAGCCCAACCTCTCCATTGCCTCGAAATAGCCAATCATTTCGAAGACATGAGTGGCGACCGACTTGCCTTCAACTAACACACACTGAAGAACAGCCTTGTGAGTCTCGTACCTCTCAATCCGAGCTTGTTGCTAAAACATAGTTTTCAGTTGTCGGATAATACTATAGGCATCCAAGCTAGCAAACCTCTTTTCAAGTCTTGGTTCCATAGCCGCGAGCATAAGGCAAGTAACAATTATCGACCTTTCCTCAATGGCCTTATGAGCCTCCTTTTCGGCTTCAGTAGAGGTGGCGGTTAAAATTGGGATCGGGGTTTCAAGAACATCCTCTCGACCTTCGGACCGAAGAACAATTCTTAGATTCCTTTCCCAATCAAGGAAGTTCTTCCCGTTCAATTTATCCTTCTCAAGGATTGAACGTAAGTTAAACGGTGAATTATTGTTGTTACCAGACATGATATCTACATAGAAGATGCAAAAGTAATAAGTATGTTTATCATAATAGCTCTTAACATATTTTAAACATTTCAAAATAAAAGCCATGCACTTGATCAATTTCAAAGTGTCCCTTTTAATCAAGTGATTCTAAGATCCTATCAAACATGAATTCTAAGTGGACTTTGGCCTCAACTTAAAATCAAGTTTAAAAGGTAAGTAAACTCTTTTACTAATTAAAACAATTGTAATTTTTAGTTGATAGGTGATTGCCAATGTGATTCTAGCTTCCGGTAAGGAAGTTATCCACAACTTGGGGAGAGCCTTCCTAATCCTAGACCAAGCTTATCACCAAAAACACAAAACCCATCACTATTGCTTCAAAATCCAAAACTGTTTTGATGATTTTGTTAGGCCAAACCAAACTAAACATGCAAATTTCGGAATTTTACTCTACTTAGCCCAAGATTGGAAGTAACACTCTGCTTTGGCAGAACCTATTACTAACGATCAAGTTTTAGTAGGTGTTTATTTGGAATAGCAAAAACCCAATATTTCATTTTAAGGGACCTAAGTAAATTATTATGTTGATTTAATTACTAGTGAACATTTAGCATAATTAAATCACAAGCATAATAAACTTAGAAAGCATTTAAAAGAAAAATTTAAATGCAAAATTAAAATGTGATCCTAGTATGGCCCCTAATCCTAAAGACTACTCTTTAAGGCCTCCATTGTTGAATCACCATGGATCTCCATCCTTGTGCTTCATGGGTACTTGAATAAATATTTTTTGGAATTTAAACTAAAATATTACAAAAATACCAACGATGCCAGATCGTATTTAGATTACAAAAATACATTAACGATACGCAGATCGTATTTTCTATCCAAGTTTGGGCCATACTAGTCACCGCATGTATCCATAATATCAATATATATTATATAAGCATGCGCTTTAATCAACTATTAAAAATAAAAAAATATCATGTTATAACAACTTTAAAACATAATATCACCATCAAGATTTAATCACATATTAAATCATATGGTTAGTACCTTAGAGGATTTTAAATCATTAATCTTACAAATTTAATCTACTATTAAATTTAAAGAAAGGATACCAAAAGACACTCTTAGTAATATCACCATCAAGATTTAATCACGTATATTAAAGCAAAAAACAATAATCAAATTAATTGACATGAATAACAATGGTTACTAACAATTTAGTAAATCCTCAAATTAACTAGTCAGTTACTACAAATAATTAACAATTAATATAAAGCTTATTATTTTAATTCAATTATGACTTAAATATGCAATTAATCACCATTAATACATTACTTGCAATATTGGAATATACTCAAAAAACATATTAAACTTAATGAAATTAAATTTTTTTTAAAAAATTTGTAACTGCCTGCCAAGCAAGCAGCAGTGCACAAGGCACGACTGCCACCCAGCAGGCAGCCCCTGTGCTGGCCGTAACCACCAGAGAACTCAGGCGTCGGCCACGCTGCCGCAACAGACCACCAGCCACGCTGGCCGCAACTAGGCGAGCCCAGACGCACCGGCCTGCCACGTACTGTCGCACAAGACAGCTTCGCCCCGGCAACCCTGCCGCCACCTTCGGCCGTCGTCGGTCCGGCGTCTTTCCGCCTGACCACGGCGGTCGGAATTTTCTTCCCTCCCACTCAATTAGTCTCAACAATTGTGCACATTTTGAGTGAAATTAACAACAATTGATTTGGGGGAAAAAAAACTTTGGGTTCATATTAATTTAACAAATATGAATTCTTGAATCTAATACACAAAATCTGACATTTTAGGATTTTAGGTTTTTGACATAAAATCTATTATACATCAAACACCTCAAATAACTAAATTCAAGAACTAGGCAAATAAATATAATTCAATTTAAATAAGAAAAATAAAAACTTATTTTTCCTACAAAATTCGAATCATATATAGAAGAAAATCAGAATTTTCTGGTCACTATTGGTCGAATTTTGAGTATAATATATACACAAAAATCTAATTTTTATCTTTCCAATTAATTAATATCATAATATTAATCATGCAAATAAACTCATATATAAATCCCTCCCCCAATCGAATTAAAATAATAATAAAAAACACATCAAACAAATGATCATATTAATCTATGCAATAGGCTAACCGATACCACTGTAGGAGTTTAGATGCTTAGAGCGGACTTTCAAGAATCATATTCTTTACATCTAACCCAAGAACAAATTGCATAAACTAACATGAATCGAATAATATATAACAATATATCCCTTTGATGCGTGAATCCACAAAAGTACTAGCTTCCAAGTGAGATCTTGTAAGAACGTCAAGCGTCGTTCCTCTAGTGTTGGTCCACGAACAACGGTTAGATCACCACGTATGCTAGTACGGAAAGAGAGAACTTTTCACTCCTTACTTTGTATGGTGTTTGGCCAAAAGATGATGTTATATACTCATTTGCAACCTCCACATCAATATATAGAGTTGTCACAATGGTGGTTTCATGAGGCTTAATTGACCACTTAATATCATACATTATGAGGCTTAATTAGGCACATAAAGCCACTCATTAGAGTCATTCAACCACAAGAGTTACAACTCTTCTCCTACCATCCATATGACCATCCAAAATGAATTTGGATAAATATCTAACCTTTTGTTACAATGTGTGACCTCATAGGACCCAATCAATATTAATAGTTAGCCTAATCTCATTAGTCCAACAAACCGTAATTTAGCTTCTAGCAAAACGTTACGGTCTCCTAATATTATTGAATATATTATCTCTATAAACTTTTCCAAGTATACTTAGATTACTACACTTGATCGAAGGACAAAATCCTTCAACTTCATCCTTCACTTCCTCCACCTTCGTCACAAAGATGTTTCACTTGAAGATTCGTTGCTCAAACCAAATCACGGTCTGTTTTCCACCTCACATTGGCGGGAACGGGAAGAAAATAATGAGAGTGAGTTGATCAATGACAGAGTGCGATTACCGATTATATACTTCGCGACGTAGTACCCCGTTCGCATAGTAAGGTGTGTATTGCCGTGTATGGCTTCCACCTGCGGTGATGAGATGCGAATAAGTCGGCAGAGACGATGGCTAGATCGGAGTTAAGTGTTGCTTGTATTACGGCGGCAGAGGCGCAGTAGGAGGAGGGGGTTGAAGGAAACGAAACCGAGCCAACAAGGATTCACGACAGGGAAGAAGGAACTGATGGCTTTTACCATGGCTACCATCAGTGGCGGTACGGTGCTGAGTTCACGAAGAAAAAAAAATCTTTTTTTTTAGTCCAGAGTATGGTGCTGATAACGTGTTATGAAATTAGGGTTAGAGAGACATAGAGTTGGAGGGGAGAATTCTCGTATCTTCTCCTATTACGTACATATAGTACAATACGTAGGTAATTTGTTTGGGGAACAAGTGACCTAGTTACAATCGGAGTACATGACAACTAATATATACAAGATATTATCTCCTAATAGACATCCACCACAATATTTCATAACAATTTTTTCGTTGTTCCAAACAAATATTTATACTACATTGTCAGTGATAACAAGATAATGATCCAATTCTTTCAAAATACAATTATGAGGCTATTAGCAATGATGGTGACAAAATTCTATATCGCAGATTTGATTTCTTAAATTCATGATGTAGATCGCGTCTGTAGTAATGCAACACTTCTAGGTATATACCTTAATCTATTTTTTTTTCTTTGGCATAATTGTTATTTATTATATTTTATTTCTAAAGTTTTACCTTTTTCTCCAGATGTGGTTGCCATCGTTGTCAATGAAGTTGGTGACTCAATTGAAATAGAAAGACAAATGGTACACTACTGCATACATGAATTTATTGAGTTATCCCTTCCTTTTTTTTTTTTTTTTTTTTTTTTTTTTTTTTTTTTTTTTTTTTTTCTAATATATGGAGTTTCAGTGAGTTTGGTTGTTTTTTTTTTTTTTTTTTTTTTTTTTTTTTTTGCTGAGGTAGGCACTACTGCTCAACTTTTTTTTTTTTTTTTTTTTTTTTTTTTTTTTTTTTTTTTTTTTTTTTTTTTTTTTTTTTTTTTTTTTTTTTTTTTTTTTTTTTTTTTTTTTTTTTTTTTTTTTTTTTTTTTTTTTTTTTTTTTTTTTTTTTTTTTTTTTTTTTTTTTTTTTTTTTTTTTTTTTTTTTTTTTTTTTTTTTTTTTTTTTTTTTTTTTTTTTTTTTTTTTTTTTTTTTTTTTTTTTTTTTTTTTTTTTTTTTTTTTTTTTTTTTTTTTTTTTTTTTTTTTTTTTTTTTTTTTTTTTTTTTTTTTTTTTTTTTTTTTTTTTTTTTTTTTTTTTTTTTTTTTTTTTTTTTTTTTTCTTGTGGGTAACTTGTGCCACTCTGCTGATAGAGGAGTTGAGCGCCAGAGTGACCCTTGTGGCTGCCAGAAAAGAGGAAGAGAATAGGAGAGGAGCTACTCCTATTCTTCAGCCCCTGTCCCTGTTTTATCAAACAAGTATTTTAAGGAAGAGGTTTACTTTCCTGTCCTTGCCTAACATTTTCGAATCCCTTTCCTTTCCCTCTCTTCCATCCAAAAGCCTCCTTGATGGTGAGTACTGAGTACAACATATTGTCGTTTATATACGCAATTTATGATTAACTTCTACTTACAGTTAGCTTGTATTTTATATAGGGTAGATCAATTTAGCTTCGTCCCCATCAGACTAAAATCTGTATAGATGCTGATACTCCTGAGGTTAACGAGCTAAAACTTCTATGGAGGTATAGTCCAATAGTCTTTTTTTAGATAAAGTTGGATTTCTAACCAGCTTTTTTTATCAACAACATTTGTCTTTCTTCCTCCATCCCATAATATAATGCTTATTTCTCCACTTTACAAAAAATTAAGGTTAGGCAAACATCATTAATTAAAACAATGATTGAGTGCTTTTCACAACAAAACAACAACTTTAAAGATGAAAGTAAGCAGAAAAAAATGCAATAATGACAAGTACATAAAGGGTTGATATTTTGGAATAAAATAAGATGGGGTCCACATTTCAAGTACTTAAATGAGAGTATTTTTGGAAACTTGGTACCATTTTATAAATGGAAATATGAGAAACATGAACAATCTTGCGACACCCAAAATGGAATAGACGGAGGGAGTATCATTGTTGTAGACTGTAGTGAAAAGTCATGCATCACATCTATTGAAAAACTTCATATCAAACGCATCAATGTGGAATCGGAGAAATAAAATCGAAGAAGACTGATATTTCTACTCTTCTCAACCAGTTCAAAAAACAATTGAAAAGGTTGCTCTATTATATATTCTTTTTTTTTATATTGTAAACTTTAACCTAAGTTTAATGAATTTTTCGCTAATGGTACATATAGGACTTAATATTCTATTGTCAGGCCAAAGTGAGAAAATTATGGGTGAGAATAACTAGTATTATACATCATTTTCCATACTGTATAAAAGGGTTTCTCCAAGAATCATTCGTTTTTACTACACGACTTAAAACAAATCAAGCGAAATTAAAGGCCTATTCCAGGGTTGTATTAGTGTTACCTAAACATTAAAAGTTGGCTAGATTCAAACACATTTTTAATTTAATTTGTTCGCATTTTTAAAATTTGTGCTACCATAATTAATGTTTCTTTATCTTTAATCTTTTATTTATATTTATGTATCTCATTATTTATTATACATGCAATAGGTTCGAATGGAACTTAATTGGTATTCGTGATCATAGTGGGTCACTATTTTTATTAATTTTATGAAGAGGCAAGAAACTCATTGGATAAGATGCGAGTACATATGTAACTAATGTAGTATATTATATGAAATTAGAGTTTTTTTACATTTTTTTAAAAAAAACAGGATTTTGGTATGGGAATACAATAAACTATTTCTCCAACATTTCTTTCTTTCTCGTTACCCTCTATCCTACATTACAATTACATCATCTTTTCATCACCTCATTGATAATTAAAGATACATTAAATCTGATAAACAAAAGAAACAAAGGAAATATATTGAAGCCAAATCAAACAATAAAGTATGAGAATTTATACTAGAAAATACTGATAAAAGTTTTTATATAAAAATATAATTTTTAAACAAGTTTTTAGAAAAATATAGAATATGAGAGGATATTAACAAAATAAAATACATGAAAATCAGGTTTTTATTATTTAAAGCCAAATTTCAATAAAGACAAAATTTCATAAAAATTGAGAAGATACTAGTAAAATATGATACATGATTAAGAGATAACTTCTACGCATAATTTAAAATGACCAAAAATCATTTTTGCAAGACTTTAAAGCATTAGAATATGGGAAATGACATACGAAGTTACTAATGAAATACTACAAGGATGTTTACTTTTTACGTATATCGGAAAACAGTGAAATACAGGTAAAAGGAGATTAAAAGAAGAAGAAAAAAATCAAAAAGATAGAGTATAGAGGGGACCAAAAGTAACAGGGGTGAGTAATAATTAGGGTAGATTAACCTACCTTATAAGTGAATTGTCCCTATTAAAAAAAGAACTCAAATAGAGTATCATTATAAAATAAGGGAATATATTATATAAAAATCATATTCTTTTTAGAGCAAAAGTTTAAAAAACTCAATATTGAAAATAGTTTGAAGGATGCATTAAAATATAGACAAATTTAGATTTTTTTTACACAAACACGGAATTCAGTCGCAAACTAATAAAAATCATTTTTAAAATTCAATGTAAAGTTCACATAAATCAATTTATCAAGTTGAACATTAACCTACACCTAAAAGCTCTACCCACCTAGTTTAGGATTTTTAATAAAACGCTATGATGAAATTGGATGTAAAATATAGTTGCATAAATGTTGATTGTTTATTTAATATGATGTCTCAACTTTTTTTCTTTATCTATATGGACAATGAATTTTCTCTTTGTATATCTAGTTAGTAAATACTAGATAATAATTTTTACGCAAATAATATTTTCCTTTTCTTTTTCTATGTCATAGGCTCATAGTCATAGAAAACACCATAAAATGAACTTAATATCTAAACAAGAATAATTTCACGTCCATTTAATACGAGTCCAAAACCTATATCATAAAAGCAAAAAAAATTGACCCAAATCTCACAAGTCACAACAAAAAGTGTCAAAAAAGTCTGGATATAGAAATTACTGTATCTGCCCTGCCTTTGATAAGGGAGCTATGAGTAGCCCCATTGACACTAACAGGAGGTAGAAAACAGATAAGACTAGAGAGAAGAGTAGAAGAGGAAGAGGGAGAGAGAGAGGATTTTTGTGAGAGAGGATTTTTTGTTTCTTTTCTTCGCTTCATAGTTCAGTACAGCTAACTTAAATAGCCACTACAAAACAGAATTGTAACTAAATTCCCTTGATTCAAGGAACATAATGCCACGAAGGCGAACAAACTATATCATACCTTCCCATAATAAAAATTGACCCCAAGTTTACGACCAAACTAAGCAGGAAAATCAAGAAACCGAGACTCAAAAGGTGTAGCAGCTTCCCAAGTAGCTTCCTCTGAGGAGCAACCTCACCAATGGACTAGGTACTGTACTTGAGCTTTATTTTGGACTTTAATCACCCTTCTGTCTATGATGGCCTCTGGTTGTTTGCCCTGAGATAGTTGATTTCCTCGCATCCAGGTAGGAATATGTGACAGCTTGTGGAAGGACTCCACGAAAGGCTTTCAATTGGGAGACATGACATACATCATGTATTTTGGATGCTGAAGTGGAGCTAGAGTTTACATGCCACTTTTCCAATAACGCAATAACTTGAAAAGGCCCAAAAAACTTATGAGAAAGCTTCATATTAGATCTGTACGTGCACAGTAGATTGCCTATATGGTTGTAGCTTGAGCCAAACCCAATCACCCACTTTGAATGCCTTTCAGACCTATGAAGATCAACTTGTTGCTTTATTCTAGCCTGTGTTCTCCAACTGACATTTGAGTGGTTTAATCATCTTTCTCTTTTCTGTAAACTTCTATCCATAGATGCGCCGGTATACTCACCAGGTAAGTAAGGTAGAGTACAAGGGTGGAGGTTGATTGTATACCCCCTCATATGGAGTAATTTGATCTGAAGTGTGGTAATGAGTAAGTTATACCACCATTCTGCCAGTGGAAGCCACATAACCCACTCCTTGGGATTATCCCCACACATGTCCTGAGATACATCTCTAGGCTTCTATTCACCACCTCAGTTTGCCCATCACTTTGAGGATGATAGGCTGATGACAAATTGAATGTAGTGCCAGTAAAGAAAACAAGCCCTGCCACAATTAGCTAACGAATATTGAGTCTACGTCACAGCAATGCTCTGGCCATCCATGCAACTTGAATACATGATCCAAGTAAGCTTGTGCAACT
Source organism: Patellifolia procumbens (assembly GCA_947645195.1). Classification (NCBI taxonomy): domain Eukaryota; kingdom Viridiplantae; phylum Streptophyta; class Magnoliopsida; order Caryophyllales; family Amaranthaceae; genus Patellifolia; species Patellifolia procumbens. The sequence continues at coordinate 37,239 of CANSGD010001243.1, read as the reverse complement.
TGTACGGCAGAGAAAGGATGGGATACAGACATGAAGTTTGGGAGTCCACCACCACAATTCTGCCTTTACTCAATTTATCCACCACCACAAAAATAACATCTTTTCCCTCAGTGACTTTGGGAGTCCAGTGATGAAATCCATCAACACATCAACCCATACTTCTTCTGGAATTGGTAAAGGTTGGAGGAGCCCGGGGCTAGCCATAGGTTCATATTTGGAAGCCTGGCAAAGTTATACATTGTCTGATAAATTGCTCAGCATCCTTAGCTAAACCCTTCCAGAAAAAAACTCATTTGATCCTTTGTTAAGTGATCTCTCTCCCTGAATGCCCCCCTTCTGGACTTCCATGATGCCACTGAATAATGGAGGTTCTTAATTGAGCATCCGGACCCACCTTATTCTACCTTACTTCTTTTCTTAGCATAGTCAGCTTGAAAATCGTAATGAGGAATTGTTTGACCATCCTGTGACCTTTTAATAACCCCCTAATAAATGAGGACCATGCTCAGTAATAGCAGTTATTTTGATTATGCAAATCAGATGAGATTACGGACAGAGCCATGTACAAAAACTTCTGCCCCTTGAACCCTGGACAAAGCATCAGCTGCAACATTTTCTACCCCGCTTTTGTACGGACTTTCATAGACGAATCCCAAGAGTTTTTGATAACCAAAACTGTTGAAATGGGGTTGAAATCTTTTGTTGGAGCAGCCACTTAAACTCTTCGACAGTCTTGATAACAAAGTGATTTCCCATCGGGGTTGCTCCCATTTTTGCACAGCAAAAACTATAGCCGTAGCTCTTTTTCATATTCAGAAAGAAGTTGCCATTTGGGCCCCAACGCCCTGCTAATATAAGCTATAGGGTGGCCCTGCTGCATCAAAACAGCTCCAATGCCCAGTTTTGAGCATCGTTTCCACTTCAAAAGGCTTCTCACAATAGGAATTGCTAACAAGGTGAAGCTGATAGCGCCTTTTCAACTGGCTGAATGCAGCTTCTATTACTGGTCCCAAAGGAAAACACCAATTTTTAATAGGTCTGTCAATGGTTTGCTTATCTTAGCATAAGCTTTAACAAACCTTCTATAATAGCCGGTGAGACCTAAAAATCTCCTGAGCTCCTTTACATTCTTTGGATCTTGTCCAAAGTTGCACTGCTGAAATTTTCCCTGGATCAAGTTGCACCCCTTTTACTAGATGAAGTGCCCCAAATATTCAATTTTATCAGTAGGAAAGACCACTTGCTGGACTTAACATACATCTCATTAAGCCTCATCAACTAAAGACTGATGCCAAGTGTTCCCCAGTGCTCCTGTGTATCCTTAGTGTAACCAAGATGTCGTCAAAAAATATCAGCACACACTTCCGCAATAATGGTTTAAAACTTGATTCATCCAATTCTGGAAAGAAGTCGGAGCATTAGTGAGGCCAAGTGGCATTACTAGAAACTCGTAATGACCTGTATGAGTTTTAAAAAGCTGTTTTAAACACATCTGCTTGGTTCATTCTGGAGTTGGTGGTATCCAGCTCTAAGTTCTAGCTTGCTCTACACGGTGGCACCAGATAGCTCATCAATGAGCTCTTCAATAACAGGTATAAGAAATTTATTTTTGATGGTTTCTAGAGTTTAACTCTCTATAATCAATGCATAGACTCCAACCCGTCTTTCCTTCCTACCAATACTACAGGAGAGGCATAGGGGTTTTCACTATGATGGATTATTCCCCTATCTATCATCTCTTGAACTAATTGTTCAATAATGTCTCTCTGTTTAAGAGGGTGCCTGTATGGCCTGATGTTCACAGGTTTGGCTTCTGGTAAGACAGGGATTTTATGGTAAAATCCCCCTAGTTGAGAGAAAGCTCCTTGGGCTCTGCAAAAACCATATGATACTGCTTTTTAAGCTCCATTAAAGCTTCAACATCGCCTAAAGCGGAATCCTCAGAACAATGTAGAAGGGATACCTCACTCGGAAGTATATTGGCATCCTCATGTGGCTCTACTGCAGGAAACATAATCAGAATAGAGTCCTCAAACAACCTTCTAGGAGGAGTGCCTTCAATAACCTTCATTTTCAATGAAGGTACTCCTTTCAAAGTTACCGTGTCACCATTTAGCATAAACTTCATAGTCATATCTTTGAAGTTCCAACTAATCTCACCCAATGTACTTAACCATTGTATGCCCAATACCACTATCACAACTTCCCAGTTGAATGAGCATGACATCTGAGTTGAATTGCTTCTCATGCATATTCCAAGTAAAATCTCTACATGTGTGTTGGCAAGCTATAAGATTACCATATGCTACAGATACAGCTTGTGGGGGAATCTGCTCCATCTCACATCCGAGGGCTCTAGCATACTCCTAGGTCAAAAGCTATGTGTACTTCCGGAATCAATTAGATGTGCACTGGTTTCCTCTTCACCATCCCCACTACTCTCATAGTATGGTAATTTTTCTCCCCAGTCAATGCATGTACAGAGATACAAGCCTCACCATTATCAGCTTGTTCTGCATTTTTCCTCACATCACTATCTTCCTCACTCACTTCCGACTCGTCATTCCCATATTTTGTTCCTCCAAAAACACATACAGCAAAAACTTGAGGCTCTTTGAAGCTACACTTGTGCCCTTTTCTTAGGCTTGCTCACAGTAGAAACACAATCCCCGGCACCCTATGCAGCTCTCGCATCAGCCGGAACAAACTTACAATTTCTATTGTTTCTAGGGAATGTATGGTTTGCCTTTGACTTGCGGTTTACGAAGGTAGGGGTAGCAAAGCTAGCTTATCGGGTGGTTTCGGTAGTAAGGGAGGGGTTGATGTATGTAGAAGATAGGTTGATTGTTTGGTTTTTAAAACAATGGAGCTTACGGTATCTTCCTGTAATCGTGCAGACACTAAAGATGCAGGAATAGAGGTTGGTTTGAAAGCTCTTCGCAAATGGTTTCAAAGCGTCCTTCAATCCACCTATGAAACTATCAAGTACATATTCTTCGGGTAAGCTGTAGCCATTCTGATTCATTAATGATCGATGGTTCTCAAAATCATCGACATAATTTTCAATACTTCCAGTTTCACTTAGTTTATTGAATTTTTCTATTGTCGCCCAGAATTATCACGAAATCAAGCTAACAAGGCCAGCATCAAAATCCATCCAATCCACATTTTTCCTAGTAGATAAATAACTAGTAATCCAACTTTCAGCCTTACACATGGAAAGAGATGCTAAGTCCACCTTCTGATCATCAGGGATTTTACATAATGAAAAATACTTACAGCATTTCTTGATCCGGATGGTGGGTTGGTTCCATCAGAGCTTGGAAAGTCGATCTTGGGTGCTAAACTCAGAGGTTTGGGGTAAGAAGGATTCTGACCCACTTCGCTCCGAGGTGTTTCCACATCCTTCCGAGGTGACCCCTTTTCTCTCCAGAGCTTAATTTCTCCAGAGTCAAATCAATCTTGCGATTCACATCATCTATTCGTTCATTCACCTTGCTATTCTCCGATTGAAGCTTTTCCTCCAATGCTTTCATCTGAGCTTCGATGTTCATCACTCTCTGGGCCTGGGCCTCTCTAGGCGCCAGAACGTTTTTACTGAATTAATAATAGAAGCCAGGGATCGATGCTCTGATACCAATGATATGGGAGCTATGAGTAGCCGCCTATTGACACTAACAGAAGGTAGAAAACAGTATAAGACCAGAGAGAAGAGTAGAAGAGGTAGGGGGAGAGAGAAGAATTAAGAGGATTTTTAGAGAGAGAGAGGAATTTTTAGTTCTTTTTTCGCTTCTATAGTTCAGTACAGCTAACTTAAAGGATAAATTGTAAATATCACCTGTCACATACACAATTTCAAAATAACCACCCCAAAATTGTTTTGCATTTAAATAACCACCTCTACTTACATTCACGTTTTGAAATACCCACCTCTTAACTCGAAAATCTTAACACCGTTAACTTTAGGGCACAACTTTGTTAACTCTTTCCAAAAATTTCACTAATTACCTTAATAATCTATAATTTGACTCATCAACTCATGATTAACATTTTAAAAATCTTTTTTTTATTCAATTTTTTTTTCCCTAAACAAATATTTTTGATAGATGACACGATAATGGACACAAATTTCGGGACAATATTTAATTGCGTTTTTAATACTCAAGACGACGGTTTTCAAGGAAAACGTTATACCCCCGTCCACCATTTATTTGCACGACCTTCGAGATTTCGACTACAAAAACGAGTACCTACAGGCCGGGTCTTCGGGCACGTACTTCGGGACATTTTTTTTACATGGAACACATTTCTTTCCAAAAACAAGGCCACGACCGTGACTGATATTTTAAAAATATTTTTTTATTCAACTATGCAATTACTAAAACTCCATATATTTGATATATGACACGATAATGACACGATTTAGAGAGAATACTTCAACACGTATTTATAATACGAGGACGACGTTTTTCGAAAAACGGAATCTCAAAACAAAATATGCCCATAAAAGGCGTAAGATGAGTGTCCGTTTTTCGAAAAAATGTCGCCTTGAAAAGTAAAAACGCGATAAATATCGCCTCAAATTTGTGTCCATAACGTGCCATATGGTCAAAAATATATACCAAAAAATTGTAAAATTGAATGAAAAAATTTTAAAAAAATGTTAATCATGATTTGACTTCACTAAATTATAGATTTGTAAGGTACTTATGAAATTTTGGATGAAATTAACAAAATTAGAGCCCTAAAATTAATCGGTGTAATATTTTCCGTTAGAGGTAGGTATTATAAAAACGTGAACGTAGTTAAAGGTGGTTATTTAAACGCAAAACAAGGTAAGCGTTATTTTAACTGTGTAAGAGACGACAGGTGATTATTCATAATTTATACTAACGAAAAACCAGTACAAAACATAATTGTAACTAAATTCCGTTGATTTAAAGACATAATGCCACGAAGGCTAAAAGACTATATCAGCCTTTTACTCCACTGTTTTATTTACAGGATCGAAAGAAAGAAAGGCAGGGCAGGGGAATCTGGAGAGAAAGTAGTAACCGGAGACTTCCCGTCGAGAACCAGCCGGAGAAAGGACCACGTGTTCTTCCTTCTTCTCAATTTTGATCATAAGAGCCATCTCCTCTTGTACGGGTTTGAGGTTGAGTTGACCCGTACACCACCCGTGTTCACCCCCCGTGCGGGATTCCCTCATAGGGTTGAGCTGCCCTTGCAGACAAACATGCAGATTCAAGGGAATCTGTTTGAAGGTACTGACTTTCTTTTAGACATGGAAACTACCATCATTTCCACTCATAACAAACGACGCACAGCTCAACTCTTGCCTTCTTCTAGGGTTTCTAATGTAGATGTTGATTATGTTTCCTTTTTAGATGATTTACATGATTTTTGGGATAACAAATTCGTCCAAGAAGATGATGATAATAATCGATGATGATCCTACTTATTTGGCTTTCTTAGAGAACTTGAAAGTATATGGTAATGCATATATGTGTGATGTCTCATTACAGTATGGTGTATTGTCTCCTATCATCTATGAAGTAGATACTAATTCTAATTTGCCTGTCGAAATTAAGAGGAGAACTCCACGTGCTCGTACCGGTACTAGTATTCAGGGAAGAGGAATTTATACAAGGCTGTTGTTACCAAAAATAAAAGAACTAGTGTAGAGAGGGATCATTCTTATGGTATCCAGTGTAGGGGTGATCGTCGTGTTAGGGGGAAGAGGAGCTTCGACGTTGCTGGTGATCATAGATCAGGTTCTGAATCTTTTGGTTTGGGGGCAGAAATTGTCTGCAAGTATTGACAAGGGATATGGAGAGATTCATGAATAATCTGCACGTCGAGGAAGACTCTGTGTTCTATGAATTTGGAGACCGACAGCGAGTCTATTATGGAGTCGGTGAGCACCAGATGATTGATGTTGAAATTGAACCACCTAAGAGGGATTCAAGACTACAGATGTCGACTCTGAGACCAGCACCAACCCCAAAACCACCAACTCCACCTTCTAGAGAACAAATTACCACACTAAAAAAGGTTACCTTGGTGGATGACGGTGATATGCGAAGCGCTCGTGTGAGTGTTACTTTAGCAATAGTCAGTTTCAGTATAAAAAAGTGATTATTTTGTTATACCTTTGAGTTCACTTCTCTTTTTCTATTGTCTTCCTCCTTCCTGTGGGAGAAGGAGTTGGATAAATTCTGGAGGAAGTTACATAAGTACCTTAGACAGCCCTATGATCAAGAGGAGTATGATGAGCTTTGGAAGGAAATGATCGCTTGAACTCCTATACCAATTTACAGGGGAATCACGCAGTGGAGGGTTTACAGGCCAGGACATTAGGGAAAATCCCACCTTGATAGATTTCAAGGTTAGTTTTTCTCTTGGCTTGGGGATACTAGAATGCTTCTTTTCTGTCTTTCTTTATCTTTACTGCAGCTTAAGAAAGGAGATTCACGTGATTCATTAATTCATTATGTTTGGTCATGTTAACTTGGTCTAATGATATGTCTTTTTATGCTTCAATCTGTGCCGATCAATTTAGCCAGTTGCTGTTACTGATGTTTATATAGCTGTTCAGAGCGTCAAGGTACAATAGCATCATATTCTGTTTTAAACTTTAGTATCTTATTCAACGCTATAGAACAACTTTTTATGATGATCATTTCTTTTACCTACTGTGACTCTATGATTGAAGAAGCAAGAGTTGCTTAAGGCAGAAAGGCAAATGATTAAACTGCTCACTATCTTTGCATGACATTGCTGATAAACATGTGGTCCTTTCTCATAATCAGCTTTCAGATATTCTTTACTTCTCCTTTTGTAATGTCAAGGGTGCATCTTGTTTATAGGAGTGCTTTTTCAATTTCCTTCTTTGGTGTAAAAGAGCAACTACTGTGATTACCGAGTTCATATTTGAGGTAGAAAACATATTGTTTTTGTATGACAGGAACAGGTTCATATGTCTGTTACTCCAAACTTAGTTATCTGGTGCCGTTTATTTTATGGTCCTTGATATGTCTTATTGAGTGGAAGCTGTGTTCTGCATTCTTTTCTTCTTTTTCGCCATTTGGTCAGTGGGTGGGGGGTCCTTAATACATTGATGCAAAATAAGACAATATGTGAATAATATTTCAAGCCGTTTCTATGCATATGGCCTGGTATTCATGATCAAAAGTATGATACAGAAAGCTGTTTCTTTTGTTCCCTCTGAATGTCCTACCTATCAACAAACTATGAGCACAAGGAGACTAAATTTCAGCTGAGCTTCTGAAACATCCAGTCTCATGGTATAAATTCCTATCTGCAAAAACAATCAAAGTGATGTATTAAACCATGTAATATAGACGTACCGAATTACCATCCTGAAAGGTGTTTTAGATATAAGTTTCTTGCAGAATTCCCAAGTTTTACCTATTATCTATAATCTTTAGAATTATTAAACACCATTGGAAAGGTCATGATATAAGCATGTGCAATGCTCCAATCTAAATAATTTTTAAAGGATACGGTTTTATATTGCGTGTTAAATACCTGTTTTGCTTCTGGAGGTTCACCGAACGATAAAACTAAAATAAACAAGTGGCTCTCTGTGATCCAAACCTGAAAATCTGGATATAATATGCATAAAATTAGACGTTGTTTGCTGATTGTGTTGCATTTGGAGGATTAAGCTGAACTCCATTGATGGAGTTGTACACTTACGGTGTGTGGGTAGGTAGTTAGAAATGGCAAGACGGTACTTGGTACCGAATTTATGTGTAATTTTATGAAGAAAGTCTCATGTCAATTCCATGGTAACGGGACTCTATTTAAAACCTAATGCTTTTCTTCATTAATTTCCGTTACCACTCAAAAGGTATAACGAATGGTCAATTATGATGAAAATCTGACATCTGTAGGTGGACAAACGTTACATGGACATTTGCAATTACGAAATTACATAATCCATTGTCATCTCAACCATTTATCACTGCCTACGAAACAGGTTGTTAAGATGTTTTTGAAGGCATGAGAAAAGTTGCAGAAAATTCTTTGCTTTGTTACTTTTTTAACTATGTACTTCTCAGCCGTTTATTTGTATATAAGCGTACTGTGCTGCTGCTTTGTGAGAGAAATAGAGTGTTTTTTTTTTGCTTCTACTATACTGCAAATTATTATCTTTTCTAGAATTTTCACCATCATTACTTCAACTAGCCGCTAATCTTGGTTTCAGACCTGCAACTTGAAATAGAGAAAGTCAGGTCCGAACCCCGCAAGGTGTTGAATCTCCTACGAATGTGTAAATTTTGCTTTGAGGTAACAACTCATTTTCTGTTGTTTGGTTGTCTCCTCTCGTATTGAATTTGGCCATGCTCATCTCAGCTTCCTCATATACTAGTACCTCTTTACTAAATAGCATGCTTACAGTTTGCACGAAAATGAAAGACATATTCTAATACATGGCCTGAATGCAGAATCAGAAAATAGCTTAGCCTTGGTACGATATGAAAAATTATGGACCTTTAGAAGAATTTCTTCCTGTTCATTCTGTGTGAATTTTGTGGTCTTAAAGTATTCAAAAGATAAATTATGTATGAGAGATCAAAGCCAAGTCATTTATATGCCTGTAACACCATACTTGAAAGCCTCAAAATTTGTTCGCATTGTACTATACAACAAGTAGGTTTTTATAAGCTCTTTCACTATTTGCAGAATTTCTTCCTGTTTGTTCTTTGTGAATTGTGTGGCCTTAAAGTATTCAAAAGATAAATTATGTACGAGAGATCAAAGCCAAGTCATTTATTATGCCTGTAATTCCATACTTGAAAGACTCAAAATTTGTTCGCATTTTACTATACAACAAGTGGGTTTGAATATAAGCTCTTTCACTATTTGCATATCAATGGTTAAGACTTTAGCGAAATCGTAGTAATAACTAAATTTGATAACTTCCTTTGTCACCTTATTGCTTGTATAAATAGAGGTTGTGATTTGTGGAACATGTTATCTATTAGCTTCCACAAAAGTTCCATGTTTCTCTCAACCATGATGTATTATCTACCTATTTAGGCGGGTGGGATGGAACCATGATGTCAAAAGAAGTGGTTTGAAAAGGGAGTAAACCTCAAGGATAGGATATGGGCTAAAATATATTTTCACAATTTTCTTCCACGGCATGCTTGGAACCTTTGTTTCATCTTGCAAATTATGCTGTAATGAAATAATATGGAATCTAGAGCTAAGCAAGAAACTAACCCTAAAGATTTTTGAGGATGCAATCATGATCAGCATAAACTATGGCTACAATAAAATCACCATAGCTATGTGTATTGATGCATGCTTTGATCTCGGATGAAGGGCATGCTAGTAGGCCGTAGCGTTGTGATTTGAAGATTTTTTTGGCAATAAATGTGAATATTGCAATGTTGTCGACCAACTTTGATAATCTGATCATCTTGATGCTGAGAGGAAGTGTTTTTTACTATGTCTACTTTTCCTTCATTATCTAGGAGTTATAGTCCTTTATTTTATAGCTTAAACGATTGATATATGCAGCGGTCTGAGTAAACCCCTACCTTTTTTTTTTGGAAATTGGATTCAGAAAATTCCTTGTGGAGCTCCTAAACCTTGGAAGGATGACTCGTCTATGACAATTTTGCCTGCACCGCGCTAGATGGCTAACAGGTGGTTCCACTTAACGTGATTCTGAAGGACGTAAGAGTTCATTTGTGACATGTCCCAAGTCAAATCATGATTTTTGCTATATCAAACATGCGGAAATGCACATTTATTGAACAGATAAAGCGAAACGGCATGGGAGTACATTGTGGATTTATGAATATTGTAGTGTGTTTAGAACACAACACCCATTAGTGTATATACCTGAACAAGTTTCTGCATATATTATGATAGCAATAATATGGTTATCACCTATCACATACCTGTTTTTGATCTCCAACATCTCATTTTTCGCTATTACTGTACATCTGGAATCTCATTGCTGTTGAAGTTCATCCGCGAAGCTTTCCCATACTGAAGTTTAACACTCTTGAATTCATGTTGTATTTGAATACTCAGATCATACAACATCTTTCTTATGGTCATGTTCTATGTCTGAACCAATGAGCCGGAGTGTGTATTCTGTCAGTGGTGCACCCTGGTTTATGATTAAAGATTGGATTGTCAGAGCATCAAACAGCAGCTTCATGGGACACATGCACAGTAACTATAGGAGAATGATCCGCCAAGTAAATTAGCAATTTTACTATTCATGTGTATTGTATCGGATAACTAAAAGGTATAAAATTATCACTTTTATCTCTAGGTTCACGTCCTACTGTTTCAACTGGCACTCGGCATCCTCTTATCACATATAGAACTATAGAAGTATCTTTTACCAACTGTATCGAAGATTACACTTCTAGAGTCGAATTCTGTTGTAATTGTTGGTTATGGTGTACAGCATTAGCATTTGTAGTGTTAGCTATGAGTGTATTAAACGGCGGATTATTTTACTGATACACGACTCATTCCAAAAAATTTGGTTCTATGACAGCACTTGGAATTTTTGTGCTGTTGATGTAATTAGAGATGGTACCTCATAGTGATCAACGAGCTCTTGGAAATAGGCATAAACCTTGTCGCAGGTATCATCAGGCCACAGGAATTCATCAGTTGGATCCAGAATAAGAGTAAGTTTATCCATCTGGGCTTGATCCATGGCGCAGGTTTCAGCGTCGATATAGGCAGCATAGATCCTAACATGCCTAGTCACACTCCTAAGCCATTGCCCTCCATATTCTCTTGCCAAGTTCCTGTTCTTGACGTTCACTTGAGGTTCAACTGGTCTGAGTGTTTGTTGCTTCAAGCTTCTCTTGCTCTTCCTTTTCATTTTCTAACTTCAATTCATCTTGATTCTTGTACTTCAGTTTGTTGTTGAGCTGAGATGCAGAAGCTTAGTCTTTTTGGTGGACCCCTTTTGCTTCCAATATTCCAAAGAAAAGTTGGGGAGTTTTATTGAAGCAATATAGTGAGGAAGCAATTGCCATTATGGAAGTTGTTGCTATGGTCTGTTCAAGGCGTTATGTTTGTGATACTTTCTAGTTTTTGTTAGTGATGTTTTTGAGGTAGTGCTTTTGGAGTCCTCTAATTTCTGGATAAGGTGCAAGCAATTTTGTCTTACCTCTATGTTTTTTTTTTACAAAATGAGAGATAGACATTCCATAAAGCTCAGATCTGACGAAGTATATGATATATCAATTGAATTTCTGGAGAAAGGAACACAACCAAATTTAACCTATTCTCCCCATTTAGTTCTCGTTCTGTCTAGTTAGTTATTTCGCCTTTCAATTCACCTTAGTTTTTCTTCAACTAAATGCAATTCATGTTTTAAAATTGAATATGAGCCATAAAATTTGATGCACGCCCATTGAACATTAGTTTACAGTACATCAAGGTATACGGAACACAATACGCTCTCACATTTCCATCATTTACCCTGCTAATGCCACAAAAAAAGACTCTTAACATATGATTACATGGACATGTGGGGGTATAATATAAAAAGGTACGATGCAAATTGTATTTTTATTTTATTTTATATGGTTATTTAAAATATAATTTCGAGTTTATATTATTGCAAGAAGAAAATCATTTGTGCTCCCCTTGCACATGCCCTTATCCAGATGCCCATTATAAGTTAAACCGCACACCCCAACTCCCCACCTAGCACTTCCCAAGCAAATGCTTAGTGGTAGGTATTGAACCTTACTCATGCTAGCGAAGATGGAGAAACTCAGCGCTTGAGCAAACCTCACTCCCTACGATTATAATTGTACAGGTCCAAAGTCATGATTCAATACAAACATACAATACCTAGGATGTAAGCAATACTTTATGTGAAGAATCAGAGGTAAAACTTAAAACTGTGATCGGTTCTTCAACCGCTGAGCTAGAGTTCATTTTCCCAACTTAATTGAGAGCACTTTCTCTTACTAGAGACATTGGCTTTCATGCATGATGTAGGAAACAAGAATTTTCTACGTTTTCTTCTCAGCTTTGATAACATGTTTTCTTTTGTAACTTGTTCTCAAAGTTTATGTAAAGGTGGAGTTATGGTAAGGCTTGGGCTAGACTTATGGTTCTCTTGTTAGTTTTGCTGTTGTGGATTTTCAGGTTTGGAGATTGAAGAGGCAGAAGGAAGACTGACCCTTTTATAAGTTTGGTAAAGATGTTCCTGTTTCTGTAAAATATAAAAAGATCAATTCTATAGTCATTCCTTTAACACAATATAATTGTTATCTTTACAGGTTTACACGGCAAAAGGGGAAAAATATAAAAAGACAAAAAGAAAAGACAAAAGGCTCTTCCATCCCCCAACAAAAAGAACCCCCCAAGAAGGGGTGGGGAGTAGCAATAATGAATCATTTACAATTGGCTGGGGTCTCTATCTACCCTGTCAACGGCTATTAACAGACACATTAATCTTAGGATTTCTCTAAAGCCTATGCAGTATGCCATGAGGCTTCATCAGTTCATCTGGACCATCCAACTGAGAAGTCAAGGGGGTCATCTTCAAATGAGAAGGTTTGCTCACTCATCAGTCCATCTACTTGCGCATCATCATCACTAACATCAAGGCCGATAAAATCACCCAATTCTCCTTGACTGCCCCTGTTGGGTTCAGCATGCTTCTCAAGCATAAGGCTCGTCTTAAGATCTGCAACAACTGAGAGACCAGAACCAAAATAGCGTCCCTTAGCATTCTTCAGATCTCTTAGAACTTTCCTTTTCTTAGTCTTACCCCTTTTAGGATGGTAAAGTTTGCATTTTGATCCTTGAGGGCAGCTACCAGAGGCTTCAAATTCAGGGCAGATGTAACTGTGCTTCTTCCGGCACTGCAAGTGTGTAGCCAGAGATTTGTTCTACTTGTTTCTATCAGGCAAGTTGACATGCGACACTCACAAGCAAACAGGAGTTTGGTGGTAGAAATCAATATATTGAAACAGCACAAATTCAACTTTGAAGTCCTTAAAAACATAACTCGGATGTCCTTTAATCAAACGTGTGACCAGACATTATGTCGTGACCAAACAGTTTATCCATTTCTTGAAATTATGAAATAGAATGATCAATAAAATCATGGTGCTATAGTATACGGCTGCTATGATTGGCCTTGAGAAAAATAGACTGATAATCCAACCAAAAATACAACATGAAACGACAAGGTATCATGCGACCTTCCATTGCCGAGGTGAACCAGGGTCCATAGATTTGAAAATGTATGCAGTCTTATCGCTAATTAATCTAAGATGAGGGAGGGGGACAACCTTTTTGTATGAAAGTAGAAGTACTGAAACAGTATTATAATTAGGTATTACTAAATTTGTTGCACCTTAAATTTTTTTTACTACGTCCGTAACATAAAAAAAATAATGCAACGATCTGACATAAAGTATGAATAGAAAATGTCTAATTGTTGCATTTTTTATGCTACGGAGGCAATAGTATTTATAATTAATGCTTTCAATTCAGAAAAAAACACAAGCAGATTATGCAGTACCAAGGACTTCAACTTCTAAATTGATTTCGCAGATAAAATAAATAAGATTTCATATTTGGAAGATGGGAATTAAGAAGAAAGCCACGCATAAGAAATTTTGTCTAGATCATGATGACATATTATATCATTCCCTAGGTCCAAACAAGTGTTGAGTAATTGGCTCTTATAGTAGATCATCTTTTCATTTTAAAAGCCAAAAACTGCTTTCACCAGCTTTTGCTTTTGCTTCTATTTGTACTAAACCACCAATACTAAGAGTTACTTTTACCAAACACTTTTATAACAGTCGATAGCTAAACAACTAGTCAGACCAGCCAATACAAACAATTGGTCAAACCAGCCACTACAGCTAAAAACCCTTGTCGCTTCTTCACAAATATGCAGGAAAGCAATTAACAGTGAAGTTTGATACTATGCAGACAACAAAACTTGATTGGATGACGATGCATTGATTAACTAAAGAGGACGATGTTTTGGGAAGCCGAAAATTGATAATTGGACAAACACAGTGGGACAGAGGGAATATATTGCAAGTGGTCAATGACTCAAAAGAAGATGATAAATGTTCAATGCGTAAACAATTAATACCTCATTCCCTTCAGCACAATATCCCCTCAGAAAGCTCTCACAAATAGAAGCTTTTGGATTCACATTCACATGCCGATAAGGACATTTCTCGTTGGAGCATAAGCCTGTAGGTAGAAGCCGTCAACAACTTTTGTACTGGATATGTTACTATACAAATGCATACAAACAGAATATCACCTTGCAGAAAAAATGAACAATCTGGCATTCTTTCAGGAATAACCTGCATAAAAGAGACAACCGGTGAAATATTAAGCAAATGTCGGTTGTCACAATATTTAACCAGACAGTATAAATTCTGCCAAAGGACATTGCATGACAGACCTTATGAGTCAATTTGCAGTTTGGATCAGCACATAAACCCTTCAGGAATTTTGTGCAGACTGCTATTTTCGATGGATCATGGATAAATGGACATTTTCCTTCACCCTTGTTACATTTGCCAAATCTAGTAAAAAATTGGCAGAACTTCCGTTTTTGGCTAGGCGCATCCTAGCAGTGTGCAAGCTCCATCGAACTTTTTCACTAGCCAAAATGCGAGTGCGTCTCTTCGGGTCTCTAACAAGCTGGTTCCCATTACCAATACGAACATACCTACCATATAGAAGGATATTCATCCAAATCCAGAGGGTCATCAGATAGCAGACCAGCAAATTTTATTACGGCGTCTCTTGCATTCAGTTACTAGTGAGATTTCATAGATAACAGAAGGAGACAGAGAGAGAGAGAGAGAGAGAAAGGATCAACATACTCATCACTTCCAATTAGTAGCCTCTTTGGCACATATGTTTTTCTGGCGTCCTTTTCAGTCTGTGGAACATCTGTTGCTTCCTCATCTATTCAACAGTTTATAGATTTAAATTTTGATGACAGATTGTAGTTGAAAAGTAAATTAGCTCCGAGTCAGATCATGTTCCGGGCAGCCATACAAAAGAAAGGTGCACTAATAATATTAGGTTATCTGAATTATGGTTTCAAAGGTATATAAAATATTCGACATACTCCAGCAACAGCAAGATCTGACTACACGACTAATCTATATTTCAAAAGAATATGGAGTAACCACCTAAACACCCGACCTACCCTAAGAAAGGACACAACTTTTACAAACATGGTAGCAGAATAAAAAATTCAATTCCGATGACTGAAACAACGAAGAGGATGAAATTTATTGACTTACTAGAGTACAGTTTCTACAGTCAGAACTTAGTACAACTATAAAGTTTGACTAGCTCAAAAGCTGTCCATCACAATCTCTAGTCTATCCTATAGACAACGGATAGAGAACACTATCCATGACCACTTATGACCAGATAGTGTGCTCTGTTATCTGTACCCTTCTATCAAAACTTACAAAACCTAACTGTTTTGCCAACATCTTAAAAGAAAGACAATATATACCATCAAGCACAGCCCAACAGTATTATAATTAGGCCTTGTTTGTTATCGTTTATTTGTTTTTAAGTTTTTAACCAAAATAAAACTATAGAGAAACCACAAAAACGAATTCCAACCTTCTGCTGTCAGTTTTCAAGATTGACGAGGATTAATATGACTAATGTTAAATTCATTATACCACCTATATCATATGACTTTTAAAATCTTAAATTCAAAGAGTAGAAAGTGATAGTGATGCCAAACGGGCCTCTAGATTGTGATTAGATTAGTTACTGCGTTCATTACAAGTACTTCTTGAGATTATGCATACATTAAAATAATTCGTTTGCATTGATATATTAAACCTATGATGATAAGAGATAGGGCATAAAGAAAAAATTAGTAGTGGACTAGATAATATAACAAACAGGGGTAAAGTAATAGAGCATGAAGAAAAAGAAGAAGGTCTACATCCCAACAGTCAGCAGGCAACAATACAGCAGATATCAACTACAACTTACTACAGCATGAGGGTCAAAACCCCCCTCCCCCGTTTCGCCTTAGCTATAAACAAGCTAACCCAGTGCAATACTCTCTTAATTCTGACAAGCTACACTCCACAATGCTTTAATTTAAAAAACAAGAGCAAAATCTTAAGGTGCCGTTCGGGACAATTTTATGTTTCTCGATCTCCCTTTATTTTGCAAAAAGTGAGAACACACATGTTCGACAATTCCGTTTTATTAAACAACTTTCGCCCACTACTCACAAAATGGAAGCGAAAAAGTCAAAAACCACTCCTCATGGTTTGAGTTATTTTGTTTTAAGTTTTTATCTTAGAAACAAACCCACGTCCCACCCATTAAACTGTTCAATTGCCATCACCTGTGACTCCATCTTCAACTTCACCATCTCCAACCTTCCCAAAAATTTTCAAGATGATACTGTGTAAGGAGAAGAAGAAGATGGTGTTGTCTCAGATTTTCTTTAATTTTTTTTTTTTTGTTTGGAAGAGCAGTGACGGGGTTACCAAAAATTTTAAAAATAACCTGATGCCAAAAGGGACCCTAAACTAGCAGAACATTATGGCTGCTCGTCATGTGTTGCTCGCAATGATACATATAAGCACATAAAAATTAAGGACAAAGTGATCCAGAACCTGTAATTCTCTGAAGTGTTCTCCTTGAAGGATCCATTCGGTATCGAAACACACCAATACGAAATATTCGATCTCCTGTGCATAACATATATTCATTACAGCGTTCAAATGACAGAATGACAACGGTAATATTTGCGAAAAAACCTTACTAGTAACGACAATACATGATTCTTAGCTAAGGGGGAAGCTCACGTTACACATTAGTCATTGTTTCAAAGAGACTCAAGAACACTCCAAGACTTGAGCTTGTTGTCATTGACCTACCTGAGTGGAGCTTCAAGCCGTGAACTGGTTTATGCAAAGAATGCATATTGCTCTCTGCTTTAGAACTAATACCCGAGAATCCAGAATTTTGTAACGAATCCATTGCAGAAATTGCCCGAGCAGCTTCCTGTAATGATCAATAAATAAGTTAGCGAGAAACAATAGAGCACAGAGGCACACAATAGTAGAGCCATATGTTAGCCAAACGCCATTGGTAAATAGTCTTGTTTGCGGATATTACATCATGACTAACCTCTTCAACCTTCTTCGAACGCTTCTCCATGGATTTTGACCATTTTAGACTAGTTCCAGCAAGACTTATGACCTTTGACCTTCTTAAGGAAAAACCACGACCCGACCTAACATACACAGCTCCCCTCTTTTTGAAGAAAGCAGTCTTCGACTAAATCACACAAAGTTCAGTCAGACAATCGCATTTATACGCAAATCAAATCCAAACGATAAAGTTTATGTAAAGGGGTGCATAAGGAGAGCTAGCTGAGCTTTGCAAGATATACCTCCAATATGTAGCTCTTTTCCATGGCAACAAATGGGACAATAGCCTCCCCGATCTCAGTGCATCAACACCTTTACCACAGGACTCAGAATCACCTAACTTCCACACAAGCGAAAATTTTGAAGATTTAACTGCATATAATAGTAACATTAGAATGGTATCTTTTCCATGTAATGGCTGAATATACACAAAAGAACTAGCTTACATTACATAAAAGCAAAAGTAGCTGCTAAAACCAAACAAGTCAATTCAGATCAGTAACAAATCATTAGAAACATGATATGCTCTTGCCATTGAGCATGATTTATAAAACTATAGTAGTAAATGAGAAGGCAGGTAATGATATACCTTTATTAGATAGTCTTTTAGTAGAAGTCCTGCCAGAGTAAACCTGAAGAGCCCTTCGAGAAAGACATTTGGAACTGCCTTGAATCCCAGCAATCATTTGCTGGATATTACCTTCAGAAGAAGCTCTAATGAGTTGGTTTTCCTTCTCTTGTAGTAATTGGTATCTGAAGATGAAGCCAATGTCTTGTCCATGTTAGACACAGATGATTGAGAGGTCTGTGAAGCTGCGATCAACTGATTCGATTTGCACTTTATATAAATCATCCTCTTTGAACTTGAGCCCAGCAAATCTCCATCACTGACCATACCAGGATCCTCCAAGTTTCTTTTCAAAGCACTTTCTGGATCTTTAAAGGAATTCAATGGAGCATCAGCAAATTTGAGTGCCTCTTCATTGTCTGTTCCTTCAGACTGATCTACATATAAGGAAGATGAACATTCTCCAGAATATGCAATATCATTATCTGATGTCTTACCACTGCAGGGTAATGGAGGTGTCTTTGGCATTTCAATGGGGGTGCTTCTCCCTCCTGTGACAAGGCCATCAGGTGACTCAGCAGACTCAGTCATCACAGAGCCCACCACCACCTTCCTAATCCTGTCTGTCTCATTTGGCTTGGACTGAATCATAGATGCACCAGCAGAACGAGAACCCGAGGTGGCTGCACCAGGAGCAGGATTTCTTACAAGACTGTTCCCTTTCCGAATGTAAGATGTATCCTGAACCTTCAGTGCTTTCCCATAAAGTGGCTTGTGAGGGAGGAGGAGGTTTCTTCACAGGTATTGAAGCTGCCAAGTTAATTGTTCGATGCCATGTTCGAGGTTTTGCAGGATAGGGCTCGGTTTTCTGAGAGGGCTTAGTAACAGATGAACAGTGGATGGTGGAAAGACTGCTTCAGAACGACTTAGCACATTCCTCCTCGGTCTACTCATGGAATTTGAACTAGACATCGTAGTCTGTCCATGCTTTGAAAGCAATGATACACTTTTCAGATTCAATTGCTGAACACCTAGTGAGGTTGAAGTAACTGGCTTAGAGTTGTTTTTAGGATGTTCAGGGGGTAAATTGCCTGGGAGGTAATCAAGCTCTGTGTTGCTAAAGGTCGATTTGATTTTTTGTCACCGATACTAAGCTTCTCACCTGAGACCACTTCAATTGGTGGACTAGCAATAGATGTATCCAAGGTGGGCGAACAATGAGAGTGAACCCCAGAAAGGTCCGCATCAGACGGCGTATCAGACACGTTAGTTGCTCCATCATAAGTAGACTTGCCACATGACTGCAGACTGCCAGACACAGGAGACGGATTAGCATCAAAAGCACTATTATCATCACATTCCATATTCACAGCCAGAGATCCGTGATCTGCATCCCCAATGTGATCAGCCGACAAGCATTGTATACCATCACCTCTATCATCTGTTTCCATTCTACAATGTGCTCCAAATTCAATGTCATCATTGGCTCCAGCCATCATCAAATTCCCATCTACAATCGGATTGCACCCCAATTCTAATGTGTAAGACTGCTCTGCATCTGGAAGGGCAATCTTTGCGATAGGCAAAGATGAATCCTTGCACAGGAAATCAGATTTTGAGTTGTCAGCAATGCTACATGTTTCTGCACATAAACTGCTGGTTGATCCACCAACTGCATCTGCACTATGAATTAAAGAATTAGATAGTGCAAATTCCTGTACTAATTGTGGTAAATGCTCCCCAGAGTGCCCATCTGCAAATGCAGGTAAATCAGAGCTCTCAGAGCCCAATCGTAATTGATCAGTGGAAACTGATTCTAATGGAAGAATTCTCCTTTTTTTTCCACAACTAGAAGAATACTCAATTGGATCTACATTACGAATGTGGTTCATGAAATTCATACCCTCCACAAAACTTCCAGTGAATTCATTTCCATGCGAAACATCTGATTCGACATAAGATGACCCTAAACCCGGAGGACTGTGTTTCTCTACAGGAAGCATTGCTTTCTCAATAGGAAAGCTTACACTCAAAGCACTATCATGGCAAGATTCGAATATTTTTGAATCTAAAGATTTTGGCTCATTTTCAACTTTTCTCTTCCTGTTGAATAGAGGACTACCCTCTTCAACAGAAAAGGCCAAAACACCTCCCTCCAGAAGTACATACAGTCTTTGAAGATTCTTCTCTTACCTGTGTAGGTTCATCATTGACTAATGTGCTGTCCAAACCTAGACAATGTTGGTCCTGAATGTCATTTGTATCTCTGACATCAGAAATAATGTTTGAATTTCCTGAACCAATAGTAACATTACCCTCATGACTCAAAGAGATTCGGCTCTTGTTAGTAGATACATCAATTGAAAAACTTCCCAACTCTAAATAGCCCCTCAGAATGCCTTAGCTCAGGCACAAAACTTGTATCCGAATACAGACCTCCCAAATATAAGCCAATAGTAGCATTTTCAGATGATGAAAAGACTTGAGTTTCACAGGGGGCTTTTCGACATTGACCATGGGGTTCAAAATCCATTCTGTTTTCTTCCTTGTTTCAGACATTATCTGGGATCAGGATGGAACTCACGACGGCAATGCAGAATTTAATGTATCCACATCTTTACTACAAACGTCATTGTTATTCACATTGTCTTCCATATGTACCACCACTGACTCTGAGGATCCTTCCACAGATGCGTTATTTACCAACCCAAGAGCCACGTCCTGACCCTTGACACTGTCTATTCCAGAGTGAATGTCTGAACTACATTTCTCCACAGATTTTGTCACATCCCCATGTGGATTTGAGATTCTTTGCTCATTTTGTGGATTTCCCATTGTGTTTCCATAAAATTCAGAAACTCCAGGCTCTACTTGGCCCTAGTGAACCAGGAAAAGCTTCCAAAATTTTCTCCTCCTTCATTCTCATAGGAGCAGATGCCTGAAAACAGAATGACCCGCAACTTGGCACCGCTTCTGGCCTACCACAATTACTGATTCATTGACATCAATTTTACCCGTATCGAAAGATTCATTCTGAGTTGACCCAATAACACTGCCACCACAAATTAACTCTATGCCTGATTGCTTCACAGAAGAATCAGAAGGCTCCTAGCCATCAGAGGAATGACTGGCTGAATTGTAAACATGCATAAGCCCGCAGTCTGCCTTTGCGGGCGTTAGATGATTGGCTGACTCATCCACATTTACAGGCGTTCCACAATCAGCCTTAGCAGGCACTAGACTGGACAGACGGGAAAGAGGGCCAACGGCTTTCCTCTTTTTCCGTACTGTAAGGGAAAGAAACCTTACAGGGACCAGCCTCCCTTCTTATCCTCACCCAAAATTTCCCCTTCGGTGATGCTTTACGAGTAATACGTCCAAAAAAAAGGGGACTCAACAGGTTTTATATCTGAAGGATCATTACGTCCTTCTGAATTATTTTTCGTACCAAGTCTTTTCATGATAGGAGACAATCTAACTCTATTCTTAGCTTCTTTCTCTTCTTGTTTAGATACAGGCAAATGATTCCTAAAACTTTCTACTATTGAAGGACACTCACCATCAAAACTAGTACTCGAATCACTCAACGCGTTATTCACATTAAAATCTAGCCCAGAGCATGAAGATGCAGCCATGATTGCCTTGTAATACTAAAGCATTAGATTTAAAAGACACGCTAAGCTCAACCGGGCTCCACTCTTCCTTCACTAACTTTTGTTCCAACTCTAAATTCAATTCTTTACCTTTGTGTGGACTAGCGTTGCATTATCATTCCCACTCCTAAAACTATTAAACTTTTATGTTGTTGTTGCTTTTGTTGCGGCTGATGTTTGGGTGGCTGTATCCTAAGAAAGGCACTCTTCCAATGTACAACCTTCTCAGGAGTGCTACTTTGTTATACTCTTTGACTTCCCCCCTCCTCCTTTCGATCAGTCAAACTTAACATCGACCTCACTCCCTCCGTCTGTTCAAACTCGATTGCAGAACGAGACACTTCTCTTGATCCACCACGCCTGGCATTCACATTCACATTCACAATCTCCTCCATGACAGCATCATCTCTTCCTCCTCTAACCAAAACCTCACCGTTCAACGGCCCTCGAATAAATTCACTATTACTGGAATTCATCTCAAATTCCTTCCTTGGACACCATCTCGGGATGGTATTTCTCATGATCACGATGGCGATCACGATCAAAATCAAAATCATCCTCCAAAACTCTACGATCATGATGAATCCGATCACGACGCAAGTGATAGTCAGTCCAACATCAGGATGCAATGATCTCAAACGAGGTTTGCCAGTGAAAATCACTCCCTAAACCTAGGCGGACTGTCAATTTCAAAATCACGCCTAAATGTATCAAAATGAGGAGGTGAACGAGGCGGAACCCTAGCAGAAGGTGGAGGAGGAGGAGGAGGAGTTCAGGCAACCCGAAAACGATGATGATGATCAAGAATATGATGATCATAATCAAGAATAGGATTAGGTGGAAAGGAGTACCCTAGGTGGGGATCTATATACATCTCGATGATCATCGTCGGCGATGCGGCAATGATGCTGATGAGGATTGTGCTGGTGATGGTGAAGGTGATGGTGATGGTGATGGTGAGGGGGAGGGTTGGGGAAGTTGAAGTAATGGAGAGGGGTTTATGGTGGGGAGGAGGAGGAGGAGGAGGAGGAGGATGGTGAAAGAGGCAAGGAGGAGGGCGAGGAGAGACAGTGTGGTGTTGAGGAGGTGGTGGAGGCGGCGGAGGAGGGAAGAGGTTAGAGTAATCGTCGGGGAAAAGAAGGGGGAGGAGGGAGGGGAGGAGGGCGAAGAGGTAAGTACCTTGATGATGATTTAAAAGTGAGATCCATCGGTTGAGGATGCTGCTGGTGGTGGTGGTTGTGCTGCTGCTGGCGGTGGTTATGGTGGTGGTGGTGGTGGTGGTTAGGGTGGCGGTGGTGATCCATTGGTATGGATGCTTTCTCTCTCTCTCTTTTGTTGTGGGTTGGATGTTGCGTGGAGTGTATGGTTGTGATTTTTAAGAAAGAGTCCGTTTTGACTTGTGGTTTAAGTAGGAGTTCAAGAATGAAGACTTCTTTTGACAGGATAACACTTAGTACATTACACACATTACACGGCTGTACTCGTTGGATCAAACACTCACTGGGGCCTGAGGGGCTAGGGATGGCAAGGGTAATAGTCTAATTGAATAGCTTGGATTCCCTTTGAGGATACGCCTCCATTTTGAGCGGATTTATGTCGGTAAAATTGGGACTCGTTAGATCCGGGTACGATCCGGATCCTAGTTCCAAAAAATGGATCTGAGATAGGGTCCTAAAGTATTATTCGAATACGGATCTGTTTACCCGTTTTTTGAAAGTTATTTTTAACCTAAAACAGAATTTAACTTTATGTTGTAATATTTTGTAATGTTGTTAAACTTTGTTGTTTTATTTGTCTTTAACTTTTAATGTTGTTGTTGGATTTTTGTTGTATTAAACAAGAAATTTTGAACATCGACAATTGAAGATGCGACATAACGTTGTTTTCGTTATTGAAATCTTTAAGTATTATGAAAAATAGCCTTATTTGAAACAAATAGGTAAAGATCCATGCATGCGCCCGATCTAAGTCCTCATTTTATTACCCTGTGGATTCGGGTAGGGTCCGGGTCCTTGTTTGAAAAAAGAATCTGGATCCAGGTCCCGCGGGATTTTACCCGGATCCGACCCACTGCCATCTCTACTGGGGGCTAGGGTAGTCTGTGTCATGATGATGAGAAAAGAATAATCGGTTAATTACTCGGGGTTAAGAAAGCTCGATTCGAAGCTCATGATGAACTCGTAATGTTTATGAGTCGATTTGAGTTATTCAAAACTCGACTTTAAGTTTACGTGACAAATTCGAAAGCCATGATATGAGTAATCAAAAGCTATGTATAATCTGCCTTATAGGTGTTAAGACAGTGGAAAATCTTGTAAATAACCCGAGGTCATCTCAGAGTTTGGTTGAAGCTCAATTTGACTGGGATTGACTCGAAACTTAACGAGTCGAGTAGCACTAAAAACTCCATTTGACTCAACTCGTTATCCTTCGTATGTATAGTACTTTTGTGTGTGACCCTAAAAATCCGGCTCATCTAGTATGGCAATGAATATTTAAGTTTTCTCCCTCGGTTTATGTGTAGATGAACTAGAGATATCAATCGTGTTGAGTAGAGGTCAGGGTTGTTTCGGTATGCAATTGAGTAGAGTTTGATGCGGTTGGATTAATTAAGGGTGGTTTTTTCCTAATAGAGGTCAATATTTAGATGAAAATAAAATTTAAAATAAATATTTCTTTCTTTCTTTTTATTTGACGCGCGTTTATTTTTGGCAATATTCACATAATCTATTTTGATTATATGTGATTTATGCTTACGAAAAGTATAGTGAAGCGTCTTGTTAGCTTTGTCTCATTCTATATTATCAAAGTATCAAGTTTTCTATAATTTTTTGCCTACATAGATATAATTGATTAAAGTTAAACATTGGCAAACATGCTAAGAACAAAGAGTCAACTAAGGAGCGGATGAAGTAATTAACTTGTAAAGTATAATTCGAGTAGGATCATTTTGGGGTTGGCTCAGGTTCAGGTCTACTTGTTTTCAAAACTGGGCCATTTCGAGTCTCCAATCCGCTTCAAATACGTCATATTGGGCTTTCAAACTGGCCTGTGCCCTTCGGTTGAATAAAGGCCTCAGCAACTGAATTGGAGCCAAACACTGCGGGGCGGGAACTAAATTTAACTGAGAGGAATAATAAAATGTAAGAGTGAAAATATTGTTAAAAATTAAACTGAACTAAAGTTAAGTAAAACTAAGATGAAAAGCAACAAACCGTTAATCACAGCACCAAATCAAAACTTGTTAGTGGACCTAAATCCACTTTGCCTGCTACTCCCTTCACACACCTATGACTGGCTTCTTTGGGCCTTTTCCTTAATATGACATTGAGACAATATTCCTTGTCTTCAAGCCCAACTCAAAAATTTGTATGGTGTTTTTTTTTGGGTAGAGAGTAAGAAGAATTTACAGTATTGGGTCGAAATCCCGCACTAGTCCTTCTGAGTAAGATAAGCGGTAGACTGCGAGTAGATGAAGAAGGATAACGCAAATCCTACCTCAAAGGACCCTAATGGAGATTGAGCATCGAACCTTCTTCCCTACCACATACTTTGTGTATAGCCCTAAAACTCAGATTATGATTAAGAACCAAATACAATTCACCTCCGCCTAGTGGATCCAAATTCCAAAGAGGCATCAACTAAATAATGCGTATATAAACATTTTTTATTTTTTTGAGAATGTAATGTGGTGGGCCCTCGCAAAATCTCAACTAGCTCAGTTTCTTGATCTGGTGTTTGCGTGCCCGACATTTGAAAGTAGGGGGATGGTGAGGGAATCCCCACCTCTAAATGCTCATAGTGGAATTTGATCCCCATGGCCTTGATGACATGAGAACCAAGCCTTAACCACTAGGTCAATGCCAAACTTGGTATACAAACATTAGTATATACACAACTACACAAGATTCAACCAAATACCGAAGGGTATATCAACCTCAAATTCTCAATCATTTCATTTTCATTTTATTGTTGATTATAATAGTAGTGTTTGATTCCTATACAAATATTAGTATATATACAGATTAGGCCAAATATAACAGAGCTAGAAGGCCTTTTACAACTATAGTTTTAGCTTCACAGCTTCATTTACATGAACATACAAAACAAATCCACCAAAAGGGTGCACCACTTCTTGCACTCTACGGATGAAAGTAAACCCATCTAGTCCGTCATTACTTAACAACATACAAATTAAGCCAAGAACTGGGAGGATGAACAGATGAACCAAAAAATAAAGAGAAGGAAAGCATATACAGGAAGAGTTATGCTTTCAGTCAAAGCTAAATGAGCGGCTCCACCTGCCTCGGAGCTATTCTTCTAGTGAAACATGTTGGTCAATGCTGCTCATGGAGAGAGAATCATCCTCGACATCAAGCAATGCTAGACTAAGGTGAGACTGGAGATCGGTCCGTGGGAGACCGTCCTCATCCAGCCTGTCAACATTGTCTGAAGCATTGACTTGTAACCTTGCCCATTTGATTGTACCTGGGTCTCCTTGCAGAAGCTTCAATATCTGCCTCAACAGGAAAAGAAAATGGATATAGAAAGAACTAATACAAATTGGACACAAGGGAATGTGATTTCCTGCCATATGGATCTCAACAAAATGGTGATTTGCTTCTTTATTTGATCAAAGTAACAAACAATAACAGTGAAATATACATAACAACTAATAACCAGTAACGGTGGCAGTGGGTCCTGCCAAGAAGTCAGGATCCTCTCCATTGCAATGGATGTCCAGTACTTTTATTTACACTATGGGAGATGATAAATTTGGGATGAAATCTCCAAATCCCCCCGAGCCCTTGGTTCAATTGGGTTAAATCATTGGAGAGGATCCTCACTCCCTGCCAAGCCATACTGGCTCATTCCCAGTGTTGGAAAGTTGGAGCACCACGATCCTCGAGGGCTAGACCCACACCCATGTATCAATTTATGCACTTTCCGTTTCTAATGACTTACAAATTGAACATGCTGGCCGACATGAAGTTCGACTTTAAGATATTGGTAAGGACACTTCTGCACTTAGTCTTGGGCCACAATCATAGAAAAAAGTTACGAGTCAGACACTTAGAGAATTTTTCCGTGTCCGACTCGATTATCTGACCCTTGAGTAACATAGAACATGACCCACAGCCCACTAGGGGACCCTGTGCGACATCCTACCTCCAGGCAAACGGCTACATATAGTAACCAACTCTTTCCACCCCCTCATCCCAAACCTACATCTTAGGTTCGTGAGATCTAGGGTCAGTATGTTAGACTTTCACACAGGGGAAGGGAGGGGATTGAATCTACTAGATCTATCTTTCAACCCCGAGGATAGAATCTTCTTTGAAATGAATAATCAAAGTACAAGGTAATTGATCATCTGGGTAAACAGATATCATGCAAATTGCAAAATGAAGATAAGGGCTTTATTTGTAGAATACCAATTCGAAGCTTGAATCATTGAAGTTGCAACTTACAAGGCTAATGGCGGCGCTCGGGGTGCTCGTCTGATGCAAAGTGTGGCAGCCAAAACCATAAGATCAATCTGGTCTCGGTTATAATTACTGCCCATGCAAGGGTCTAGCAACTTGGAAACTTTTCCTCCATTTAGGATTGGCTTTGCCTGATGAAAAGAAAACAATATGTTTTCATCAAGATGCAGAGCATGAAACATAATGCAAAATGAAGAGAATCCATACAGCAGAGTAACTTACCCACATAACAAGGCTCTCTTCGCCTTTGGTAGCTCATTGCTTATGGGTTTTCCCCCCGAGAGTAGCTCAAGAAGCACAACCCCGTATGCCGAACATCAATTTTGTCCGTCACTTTTCCATACATGAAGTATTCAGGGGCCAAGTAACTGCAGCAAAGGTTATAAATCTATCAAGTTCTAGCTCTAAGGGTTTGAAAATACCACTACATTCACATTAATATTAACAGATACTTAATTTAGACAGGCAGGCCAAACAGCAAAGTTGGACAAACATGCTTGAAAATATCAGCGCCATTTAGTGATGGTTTTAGGGAGTCAGAATTCGGAGTAGAAGTTACAGACCCAAATGTTCCAGCCACATCTGTACATGTAATATGCGAAGAAGATGATGCCCATTTAGCAAATCCGAAATCAGAGAGCTGAAGAAAACAGAAGCAATTAAACAATGAGCAACAAGTAATGAGAGAGCAGATAAACTTGCATACTAAGCTACAAAGTAGAGCTGGACATGGGCCGGGTCAGTCCCAGGTGGCCATAGCCTAGAGCGAGCCTCATTACCTGTGGTTCAAAATCTTCGGACAATAATATATTTGACGACTTCACATCTCGGTGTGTATTACTGGTTGAGTGCTGTGATTATGAAGATAATAAAGCGCTCAGCTACACCCAAAGCCATACTGAACTTCTTAGACCAACCAAATGCAACAGGATCTTTTCCACTACTACCTGCAAGGTATGAGTGAAGTGTAAACAATGGAGATCACATACAATGACACGCAGCAACCCAAAACATTTTAGCTAAAAACAATATGTCAATCTGCATAATACCTTGAAGGTTCTCTTCAAGGCTTCCTCTGGATAAAAGGTCATAGACCAGCAGAAGATTATTTTCCTCAAAACAGAACCCAAAGAGGGAGATTATATTCTTGTGATGCAAGGAAGTGATTATCTCGATTTCCATCACAAATTCCTGTAATAAATCTTCAGAAGGCTTCAAGATCTTTACTGCCAATTCTTTGCCACTAGGAAGAGAGCCCCGATAAACCCGACTACCCCTCCTTTCCCACTCAAATTTTTAAGAATCAACAAATATGTTTTCAGTATAATCACTAATGTTCATTTGCGTAATCATTCAAAAAGAAAAGATAGGTTCATAAGTCAACCAGGTATGAAATTTGATGTCGCTGCCTGAAGCTCCTCGTACTTGAACAGCCTACATATTGAGGAATACTTCCATGAAGACCTTCCAGTTGTTTATGTGCACTTCTAGAATCTTTATCCAGAGCATGAGGCAAGATCTCAGTGCTAACTGGAGTCATAGCATTATTCTGAGCACCTTGATCACAGAAATCATCTTCTAGCTCCCTACAATTTTGTTCAGTTGAAGATGAACTTGCAGTGGATGAAAAGGTCTGCTTGGCAATAATGTTGCCCATTGCACAACAGAGATATCACGTGAAGAAGATAATGTAGAACCTTCTCTTGCAGACAACAATTTACGTCTAAGGAGGGGCCAACCTGGTCTAAGCTGAGGCAACTTTTTACCAACAATGACATTGAACTTGATGCTGATTCCATCTTCTGGAATGGTATTAAAGCCTTAGAATTGTCCTCAATACCACCTGGATCTTCTGGTCATGATGGTGCAGGGAAGTGCATTTATTTGAAGATAGAGAATAAAAACACACGGAACAAGTCTCTTTTGTTGCTGTTTCTGTGCTTAACGCATCAATCTCTTTGAGCCTTGTTTGCTCCAACTCTTCATTTGTACCTTCATTACATTCAATGTTGGGAGCAATATTACCATCTCCATCATCTAGTATTGAGCTGATAATTGATGATCGTTGTAGTCCTTTCCAAGATAACATTCAGCTGATGATCACTGGCCCCTGAACAACATCAAAGATTCAGACATAGTTTCAATGACCACGGTGCCCTCAGAAACAACATTTAAGCAATCTAAGCCGGTGAACTATCTTACAAACCTTTGGAATTCTTGGCTTTTCCTTGCTTTAGAACAGTAGATTCTTTTTTGAAGACAACTTTACCATTACTAACCTCCCCCCCCAAACAAACTTGGGTAACTTCTTCGCACAATACTTGGCTACTGAAGTGGATGAACGGATGGTGTGGTGTTTAGCTGTAGTACCAACTATAACATTACTTGCAGCACACAAATTTGCTTCGCGAACTATAATTTTACGAACTGATGAACCTCGACAAATTTTCAATTTAAGATCAACCTGCAAAAGTATAGGAAAAAATGTTTACTAATTATCTAAGTAATCTAACACAGAAATGCTACTACTAAGACCTCGTTCACCTCACTTGATTATTATAGAACTGAAATTAACCTTACTGATTACACTGAATTTTACTGATTAAATTCAATCGTACTTTTTTGCATCATTGAAACTGTTTTTTGACAATTGAAATTGACTTTTGCTGATTATTACCAGAATTTACCGATCAAAATCGGTGTTTATGCGGCTCGAGACTAAGTAGGAGTGTAGGACGACAAAAATTCATGTGTTCCTTATCGACAATGCTAACCTCTAGCTCAATCAATCAAATCCCAGAAAAATGGTATATGTGCAGGACTAAAGTTCATCTATTTATGCTGAATTTGATGGGAGGATATGAAGTACTCCTATATTTTCAGAGCCTTAGAGTTTATCTCTTGTATGGTTGTATGTATACTAAATCTCTTAGTTTTTCTCAAATTATTTTACTTTAGACAAAACACATTTTGTCCGGTTCCGACGTTTAGATTAATCACTGAATAAAAATATTTTATGAAGTTATAAAAGTATCAAAAACTGAAAACTGACCTGTTTCAAGTTGCAAAAACCTTCATATACACCAAGAACAGAATCAAATGCCTTCACCAGTGAAAGAAGAGATGATTTTCCATCTTGATTATAAATTTCTGTCCATAAACCATAATCAATAAATTCAGAGCCCCATAAAATGGACCGCCATTGCCAAACCACTAAACTTTTATCCAAATGAGATAATTTGTGAAGAAACACCTTATATTAAAATTCACCATTGTCGCCCATATACGAATTCTAATCCAATAATACAGTCACATTCACCCATTAAACCAGGAATTACCTAATTCGCTACTCTTCCCGCGAATTAAAAATCGAGACAAGCGAATTATAATCAGTTTTGGGCTATTTTTGGAATGAATTCAAAAGGCGAATTAGATAGCAAACTAAGCATTAAAGTACAAAAATTTACCAAAACCCAGAAAAATTTACTACATTTTAAGAATACCCAGAATAGTTAATAAACGAAACATCCAACAAAACAAGAAAAAAAAACAAAGAATAAGAAACAATACCATTAGTGGCAAGAACATGAAGTGCAATAACAAGATCACCAGGTTGTGCAACTTGTTCCACTGACCAAGTCAATAGCTCTCTACTTAGAGCGTCCATCTTAACCCCAACCACCACCGTCTTCCCTTCTTCATCTCCGGCCATATGAGTCATTTTCCGATGAGGTATTTAAAAGGAAGCTTTTGGCAAATTTGGGTTAACTCTATCATATTTTGATTCCAAATTTATATATATAAATGAGGTTGGGTTAAGTTTGGTTTTAGTTTGGGGTTTAAGATATAACCGCCGTCTGGTCTGGTTGCTTTTGAAGGTCGTACAGCATCCAACAAGAATACAAGAGAGAGTAGTGAATAATAGTACTATTCTTTTTAGTTTGAGGTTTGGAGTGGCCAGAACTTGGGAAAATGGGAAGGTGGCTTGGATTTTTCCGTGAGCTAATTGTGGGGCTTCCCTCCTCTCACTAACTACTACTTTTTTCATTTTTCTTGCTGTTCTTTTCTTTTTAGGGTAGCTAAAGTGATTGGAGTCATTATTAGTCCTAGAGAGGGGAGGGGAGGGCAGGGGAGGGGAGGGGGACCAAAATATCTATATAATGGGATCTGGAATTAGGGCCCAAGACCGAGTTGAGATAACTCGGGATCTTACTCGAATTCGACTTAGTCAAAGTCTGGTCAACGTCCGACTTGGGTTAGCTCGGTTCGAGATGTTAATGAAACTGAGTTGACAACAACAAAACTCGACCAGAAACTCGCGAGAAACTCGAATGATATATTAGAGTGTTAAAATATTCAATTTTTTATATAAAAATCTACCTTATGGATGTAAAGTCGATTGGAAAAACTCGCATATAACTCAAGATTGACTTGGACCAAACTCGACTCGTACTCGGCTCTTGTTAGCCAAAACTCGATCGAAGCTCGACTCGATTACGGCCGACTTGAATCGAGTCTGACTTGAGATTTTGACGAGTCGAGTTATGCAAAATCAACCCGACTTCGCCTCGTTATCACCTCTATTCAAACGTGATCAAAATCGAAATCTGAATTAGTGCCGGACTGAAAATTGGTTAATTCAGATCCTTATTTTCAGAATTTCTAATCGGTTCCATCATTGGGTATCTGGTTTTCTGTGTTGCAGTAAAGCAAATTTGATTTTAATGGTTTTGGAATTGGTTTCAATAACAAGTACCCGATTTCCAGTGGCATTGAAAGGCTGAATCTTGTTTAACTAAAACTAAGAAGCTAAAACAATAACCATAACACATTCACATTAACATCATATTTGATATACCGGGTAACACACTTAGTAAAATTGATATTATTTTTCTTATCAATGATATTTTTCCATTTTTTCTACTACAAAACATTTTGACTTCTACACGACTACTATAGTGAGTCTAGTGACTACTAAACTAGAGTCAATTCAAAAGGGATAGTATAACAGATTAACAGCCTTATCAAGCGAGCCTCTAAGATCTCTTTTAAACCAGGGTTTCATAAGCTATTTTATTGTAATGTTTTGAATAATTCAAAAAATATATATTAATAATTAATAAGTTGTTGGAACCATCTCAATAAATATTTTAAATTTACCAGCATTTTATAGTTTTTACTGATATATCAACAGAGATATTAAAGGCCAAAGGTATACAACGGTAAGCATGAAATTCAACGTTATTATAAAAAATCATCAAAAAAGAAAAAGTTTGTTTGGTTAAGTGATAAAGCATAAAAATAGTTGATAAATGATTAAGAAATAGCAAAAATGATACAAAATTGTTGGAAAATGATATTGAAATCAATAAAAATGATAAGCTTTCAATTATAATGATATCAGTTTTTGTAAAAAAGTAAAAAAAAGGGGACTTAAAATGATATAGAATAGTAGCAATATGATAAAATTGTTGAAAATTATACAAAATGATTGAAAAATGCTGTGTGTTAATCTTATACCATAACTCATGGTGTAATTGCTACACATAAACCTTCTCATGCGTCAATTTTAATGATAAAATACGTTTATATTATTGATAATCCTGGGCGTTTTTAACAGTCTTAGCAAATTTATTTATTTATTTATTTCGATAGAGGATTCAAACAGAATTGACCGAAAAGCTTTTTTTTGTTGTTTGCATAAATTGGGAACAAGTATTTTTTGGTACTTTTATGCCTATAATTTAGTATATTACATCACCTTAATTTGCAGTGGCCAAATTGGCCATTTTATTACATATTAATTACTCATACTATATCTTTATATATACTTTGGTTGGTTGGCTGGGAGCGGTGTGGTT
Source organism: Patellifolia procumbens (assembly GCA_947645195.1). NCBI lineage: Eukaryota > Viridiplantae > Streptophyta > Magnoliopsida > Caryophyllales > Amaranthaceae > Patellifolia > Patellifolia procumbens. The sequence continues at coordinate 4,449 of CANSGD010001243.1, read as the reverse complement.
TAAGGGGTTGGTGGGGGGTTCTAATGAGAATATGAGATCATCTGATCATGTTTACGATATTGACTTTTCATTTTTAATTTTTGGAATTCTTATATTAGTGGACGGCCAGGGAACAGGCGGATGTTTTTCTTCTTGCTTCAAAAGAGCACCCACATAGCCCTCAATTCTAATTTGTCAATCAAAGAATATCAAGTGGTGAACAAGTATTTTAAACCCATCTAGCAACATTGCTTATGAAGAGATAAACCCTTCTACCATTTAGCAAGATTGGCTTATGCATAGTGATTACCAATCCTTATCCCCTCTATCTAAGTTGATCCCTTTAATACTTTGGAATTTCTAAATTGTATGGATTTTTTGGGAGAATTATCATTAGGATATGGAATACTTCCTCCGTAACAAAATAAACGTACCTTTTCACTTTTGACACTATTCACAGTTTTAAATTTAATCGTTGTCGTGATTTATACATAAGTGAAAAAATAACATGTGGGGCCTTGTTGGATTTTTCTCAACTTGTAGTTTTTTATGATCTAAGGTTTATAATTTTTACAAATACATAATTAGGAGATATTAATCTTTAAAGTTTTATCTTGGCATGCGTGCCCAAGCTAAATGGTGCATTCTTTTTGCGTTACGGAGGAAGTTATTATATTTGTTTATATATAATTTTTTTGCTAATTACAGCTATAAAATACCCTATTTTCTAATTATAGCCATAATTTTTTTTCTTGTGAATTACAGCCATGAAAGACTGATATTCAAGTTATTGTTGCCATTTTCACTAATTACACCACTAATCCATAGTTTGACCTAGGGGTGTTAATGAGCCGAGCCGAGTTCGAATACCGACAAGCTCGGCTCGAGCTCATGAGGCTTTACCCGCGGCTCGGTTCGAGCTCGTGGTTCGTTGAACCTTGATATTTGAGCTCGGCTCGAGCTCGTGGCTCAACCTCATGGCTCGTTTCTCTACCTAATCACCAATCATTTGATTTTATAACTTGTTTTCCCTCTCAGCATTGCTAAGATTTTGATGTGAACTTGTGTAGTTTGATGAATAAAAATAAACTCATCATATGATTTTACCCCTAAATTTCCCTCTTAGCCATTACCAAGATTCTGATGTGGGATTCCGTAGTTTGATGAATAAAAATAAATTCATGATATGATTTTATAATCTTAGCTTCCCCAAGGATTAAGCTAAGATTTTGATGTAGATCTCCAACGTTTGATGAAGACAACCTTATCAAACCCATGTTATAACTTGAATTCCCTCTCAGCATTACCAAGATTACAATGTGTGACTCATATATTTTTTATAATTTATCTAACATATGCTTTTATAAATCCTATTTTTTAGCATTGCTAAGATTTCGATGTGGGATTTCATAGTTTGATGAATAAAAAAAACTCATCATATGATTTATAACTTATTACCTTTAGCATTGCTAAGGTGATTGATGTGGAAAGTGGGACTCCAACCTTGTAACAAAAAACTCGAATTGTATTTAAATAATTAATTATTAAATAATCAAATACTTTAAAATATACTTTATTCCTTTTGTGAAGGGGAAATTGAGTATAAATTTGTATACCATCCAAGGAGGTACAAAATCAAGCTCGAAGTTGAGGAAATAAAAGAGTAGTAGCTATTTATAAAGAAAAATAAGGTTGGTGCTTCTTTTTCTTTAACCAATGTGGGAGTTTAATTCTAAGAGAATAGTGAACACTTTTGTAAATATATGATGTAAAACTAATTCGAGCCGCTCACGAGCTTTTCGAGCCCGAGTTTAGTCTGGCCCATGTATCGTCTCATTAAAAACCTTCGAGCCGAGCCCGAGTTCGAGTCGAGCCCCCCACCAGAGCCGAGCTTTGACCGAGCTTTGACCGAGCTGACCAATAGTTCGCGAGCAAGCCGTGTCATAAACACTTCTTGTTTGACCGGGTCAAATCATGTTTAATACTTTATAAATCTTTTTTATTTAATTTTATAATATTTTAAAAATATAAGTTTTTCATATATGACATACTAATGAGCACGTATTTTGAGACCATATTTAATTGCGTTTTTCGGATCGAAGACGACGCTTTTTCGAAAAACGGACACCGCCAGCGTCTCTTTAAGGGCCGCACTTTCGAGAATTTCTACGAAACGAGCTACTCACGTGGGGTTTTTGAGCACGGATATGGCAGACGAGTTTTTCAGACCGAAAACGACGTTTTTTTCCGAAAAAGGGCCACCGCCGTGTACTTTTTTTTAGGTATTTATTTGGAGAATTTCGCTGAAACGATCACCAACAAGCCGGATTTTCGGGCACGTACCTCGAGAAGGATTTTTCGGACCGGAACACGACATTTTTTCAAAAAAACGGCTACCGTCGTACGTCCTATAATGCACGAAAAACCCGTTCCCAAAGTACGTGTCCAAAAACCCGGCATGTAGGTACTCGTTTCGTAGGGGATTCTTTGAAATTTAGCCTACAAAGTTGTTCAGTGGTGTCCCTTTTTCGAAAAAGTTGTGTTCAATCCGAAAACTCGTCTCGAGTATGTGCTCGAAAATCTGGCCCGTAGATTCTCGTTTCGTAGGGATTTTCGATATTCGTGCCCATAAAGGACGTCCGGCAGTGTCCGTTTTTCGAAAATACGTCGTTTTCAGTCCGAAAAAACTCGCGGTTCCCGTTAATATGTGCTCGAAAATCCGGCTTACTAGTACTCGTTTACAGGGATTCCCGAAATTCGTGCTAATAAAGGGTGTTTACTCAGTGTCCCTTTTCAAAAAAAAACGTCGTTTTAAGTCTGAAATACTCGTTCCAAGATGTGCTCGAAAATCCGGACTGTAGGTACTCGTTTCGTAGTGATTCTCGAAATTCATGCCCATAAAGGGCCCCCCGACGGTGTCCGCGCCCCGAAAACACGCTGTCTTAAGTCCGAAAAACGCGATTAAATGTGGCCTCGAAATACGTGCTCATTAGTATGGCTTCATACGAAAAACTTATATTTTTAAAATATTATAAAAAATTAAATAAAAAAAGATTTATAAATATTTAAACATGACTTACCAGTCAAACTACGGTGATTAGTGGTGTAATTAGTAAAATGGCAACAAGTTACTTGAATATCAGTCTTTCATGACTGTAATTCACAAGAAAAAAAAATGATTGCTTTAATTAGAAAATAGGGTATTTTACATGGTTGTAATTGAGAGTAAAAATTTTATTAATATTTGAGTGTTAGAGTATTAAAATAATCTATGATGAGTGAGAGTGAGAAGTAGCACAATTGGTTATAGGGATTATTTTTCCTGTTTATAGTCTAGGAATGCTTTCCCTGGTCTCCAAGTGGTGGCTAGTCGCCTCAATTCACATTTTGGTTGTCATTCCCCCGAAATAATGCAATGTTTCTTGATTAGCACCTTGTGTTGACTTTGTATATATAATGGTGTATTATATATATGAGGTTTATGTCAATTATGATTTGAAAAATGATCCTAACTTACTTAGACAAAACAACACAAATAAACTTGCTAGATGTTGCTTGCCAACAACCAGGCTACAATTGTATTTCTTTTTCGTATTTCAAACGTAATATCATGTAATTCTGTTTTGCAAAATTCCATTGCATACCCATATTTTCAGTTTCCAGTGGATACCTAAGTTTTAAAAATAATAATTGCGGATACCCGGGTTTAATTGTGCTCCGAACGTGACTTTTTAGGAAATCTACCGGTTAAAAAACGAAATATTTTGTTACTTGATAAATAGAAAACAAGATACTTGATTTGTATAAAACAACAATTTGCATGCCCTCAAAATAATTCGGTTGCTGTTTCTAGGGTCGTTTTAGCTCTTAAGGTTTTTTAAATTTGAGGTTGGAATTTGTATAAAACGACCAAATGAGCCTCAATTTGCATTCAAAAACATATCGATTTGCTTTTAAAACACCATGATTTGCATGCAATGGCAACTAATGCATTTTTTATGAAAAGCTCATCTAGGAAGATAGAAGAACTCTGGGTATACTACTGAAAATTTAAAAGCTTTCTATCATAGTTGGTCGGTAAATTACATTTATGAAATTATCTCATCCGATTATTCAATACAATCACATCCTGGCTCTAGCACTTCTAATTCTAAGAGGTTTTGGATCAATTCTTATTGCACTTTGTGGTCCTTGTATAAATAAAAATAAATTTACAAATGAAAAATGGAACTCGAAGAGGTTGGTACGGCTTTACCCCCCAGATAATTGTTATGAATTTATTATGTGCCTGATTGGAGGACATGAAATGGACTATTGAGGAGGGAGGAGGGTCTCCTATTTAACCACTCCCTCGTCCGTAAGAATAGGTTTGACATATAGTTTAATCAAAGTTAGGTTGTACAGGGAGTCATGTTAGTTTTCACATTAATAGTTGATGCTATAAGTGTTATTGAATATTATTTTACAGAA